>JAPFRF010000001.1:194222381-195422381 GCA_029282475.1 Phrynocephalus forsythii | reverse complement strand
AACGAATTTTTTTGCAAAAACCGTCACGAAAATGAAACAAAACGGACCCCTAAACGACCAAACGACAAACAAAACACCATTTTTTTGAGTCGTGCCCATCTCTACCCACTAGCATAGTGTGTTGCTAAATATATCAGTCTAGGAGTGATATCCCTTTAGCTTAGTAAAGCTTAGAACTATTTGTCTTGTCTGATCTTGTCTCATCTTATCTCATCTCATCTCACTTTGATCCATCTTTCTCTTTTAGAAGGACCCAAAGCAGCTTACATAGGTGGAAGACAACTATTAAAAACTAAAAACAACAAATATACAATTACAAAAGAGCCAAACAAATACCACTATAAAACAATAATAAAAACAACATTGAAGCACATGCAAAGCAACAAAGCATGCACTGTTAAATTACAGTGGATATTGCCTTTGATGACACCTACATTACAATAATGGGTTTAAATCCTTTTTTAAAAGTGAACCTCAGACCATAGCAATATGCCTGTGGAGATCCTCAGTCATCCAGGTGAGGTTATCTGGGAGTTGAGTCATGGCAACTGGACTTCTTTTCTTCATTGAATCATTGACCTCAAGGGCCATCTAGTCCAACCCCTTGCCATGCCGGAACCCCCATCGAAGTACTCCCAACAGGTATCCAGTAATCATCCATTTGTAATGCCAACTATAATAAACTTCAGAGCTGGGGTGGGGAAAACCATTCAGGAAATATATGTTTGCCAACAATGTCTTAAAGAAAGTCACACCAGTGAACTGGTGGAAGTCACTTAAGCACTTGGATTTAGAGATGGCTGAAGTAATAATTTCACTTTTAAACACCAGAAGAAAGAATATTCTCTTCCTTTGGACTTGTTCATTCTAAATTGAGAAATCATTTGGGACCTGATAAAGCAGGAAAGCTTGTTTTTCCTTCCAAGATTATGAACAAACAAGAAAATGAAGATGAAGATTAGTGAGCTGCAGAAGACAGTATATTTTAGGTTTTTCATGTGGACCTGGCTGATGTAGTCAATGACTGTCAGTCTAAGTTTTTAAAAGATATTTTAACCACATCAGTTAACAAACATGGATGTTTAAGCGGATAAAAGAATATACAATGCTATGTGTTATTGTTTTGCTTAAATAAAAATATTTAAATTATTATTATTAATGTAATGATTATTTTTCTCCTTTCAATAAAGTACAACAGAACAGTTGCCCAAATATGAATGATTAACCTATTAAACTGGAGATAATTTACCTTGCAATAATTTCATAATTAACTATCTATGTCTTTCTAATGGTACAGTATATATAACCACCAAACCGGTAATTTTCCAATATAACTGTAAAACTAATCTGAAAAGTTATAATTTGAAAAATGAAACCTTCATCTGGTTGTAAATATTACAACTCCAGCAAAAATGAGTCTTTATGTAGAAAATCATGATTTAAAATCAAGCCTTACTGACTAGCGATTTAAATCAAAGTGATTTTAAATCAAAGTGATTACTGGGCTGGGGCACCTCCCTTATGAAGAAAGGCTAAAACAATTGGGCCTCTTTAGTCTGGAAAAAAGGTGCTTGAGGGGGGATATGATTGAGACATACAAAATAATGCAGGGTATGAGTAAAGTTGATAGAGGGAAGCTCTTCTCCCTCTCTCAAAATACCAGAACTAGGGGACATACACTCAAATTGAGTGCTGGGAGAGTAAGAACTGACAAAAGAAAATATTTTTTCACCCAGCGCGTTGTAAGTCTATGGAACTCCCTGCCACAGGATGTGGTGATGGCATCTGGCCTGGATGCCTTCAAAAGGGGATTGGACAGATTCCTAGAGGAAAAGTCCATCACGGGTTACAAACCATGATGGAGATGTGTAATCTCTAGGCTTTAAACCAGGGTACTTCAAGGGCCAGATGCAGGGGAGTGGTATCAGGAGACAGATATCTAGTCTCATGCGCTCCCAAACGCATCTGGTGGGGCCGCTGTGAGATACAGGAAGCTGGACTAGATGGGCCTTTCGCCTGATCCAGCATGGCTCTTCTTATGTTCTTATGTTCTTATGTTTATGTTAAATCCACCCTGTTTATCAACTAAAAAAGTATCTTCATTTCCAGCCAAAACCTAAAAGGATTGGAGAATGACAGAGTCAAAAAGAAAAAGTAGTGAAAGAAGGGAACATATCTTCTTATATTTGCAATGAGATGCGATTTGTTTTTTTTTTTAAAGACAAACATATATGACCTGCTTTAAAACAAAAACAACAAAACCCATATAAATCAAGAAATTCTAGAAATGCAGGCTTTGTGGATCTCTTGGAATGTCACTGCTGGAAGCATTTCTGCCGGAGGTTGCTCATATTTCACAGGCACTGTTCTGTTGTCAAAATGACAAAATAAATGGAGACCAAGGGTATTTTATTACCACCTTATTACAAAATAGCCTGTAAAGATGGCTTGAGACAGTTTTGACTTCTCAGCGTGTATCTCAAACTTGGATTCTTCTGGCAAAAGCCCATCTGAAATATATGTGGCTCATTCTTCCCAAACCAGGAGGTTGTGACTTGCATAACAAAAACCTTTTTTATGGGTGTAGCCTATACAACAGGGGTGTCCAAACTTTGGCCCTCCAGATGTTTTCATCCACAACTCCCAGAATTCCAAGCCTGTACTGCCAATGACAAAGGACTGTGGGAGTTGTGATCCAAAACATCTGGAGGGCCAGAGTTTAGACACCACTGCTATACAACTTTTAACCAGAACTTAGAAAAGTTACTTTTTTGTACTACAGCTCTTAGAATCCCCCAGCTAGCAAGACCACTGGTTATGGCACTCAGTGACTTATAGAAACAGTAAAGTAAGAGTGTGACTGGATGAAAGAATTTGGAGCAATCTGTGTTTCAACTGAAAGGCTCTTATATTCTGTGTGATCTATTTTTGCTTGAGAAATCCTTTCATTCACATGGAGACAGCACTTCATATTGTCCATCATTTTGATTAATTATGCCCCCTACCCTTTCCTAGCTTTTCCCCTGGCTCTCATTCTGTGGGCCAGGTGACTTTTTAAGTAAGTGCCATAGCGCTACAGCAATGCATCAACCTAGAATGGATACTTTCTTAAATCTGAAATAGTGCTGCATCTCTTAGAATACTATTCTTAAAAACGAAGAAGAATAAAAGAGTGGAGGGGATTTATCCACCATCCTCCCTACTGTCACAACCTACAGAATTACCACTAAAGAGGCTGCCACCCACAGCTCTATTTGGGGATGAATTAAGCAACCATACAGACTGCAGCATGAGATAACCCAGAGCACTCCCAGTTGCCCCAAATCAACTGTATCCCTAGCACTGGAAGTGAAATTTGCTGAACAGCATGCAAAAAGAGATGGGGTAGATTGAATTTAATTGACATAGACATGGGATGCCAGAAACTAGGGTGAACCAAACCGCACCAAAACCAAAACCAAATGGTGAATTATATGCTCATCTGATTGGCTGCTAACATGTCCAGTTTCAGTGGTGGCATCTTCTTGCTGGCAGTATTGAGCTGGTGTGGTTTACTGGTTTAAGTACTGGGTAAAAGATAAAGGTAAAGGTAAAGGTAAAGTTTCCCCCTGCACATGTGTGCTCGTGTCTCGCTCTAGGGGCGGTGTTCATCTCCGTTTTTAAGCCAAAGAGCCAGTGTTGTGCAGGTTTGTGGCCATGTGGCTGGCATGGCTGAACGCCTGTGTACGGAACACTGCTTACTTTCTCGCTTTTTATGGCGGTACCTATTTATCTACTTGCCTTTACATGCTTTCGCACTGCTAGGTTGGCAAGAGTTGAGGTTAACAGCGGGAGCTCACTCCGCTGCGTGGCACCCGAGATTCAAACCACCGAGCTGTCGGCTTTGCAGCCGACAGTTTCAGTGCTCTAGTTTGCTGAGCTACCATGCCCCATTGGGACTAAGATACAAATGTTCTGCGTTCAAGAATCCATTCAACTGCAAAGCACATTGCATGACCTCGGTCCCATCTTACCTTCCCAGTATGATCTAACTCAGTGGTTCCAAACTTGTGGGTCCCTAGATGTTCCTGGACTGCAACTCCCAGCAGCCTCCACCACTCTCTGTGCTGGAAGGGGTTTCTAGGAATTGCAGTCCAGGAACATCTGGGGATCCACAGGTTGAGAACCACTGATCTAACTCATGCCTCTTGGGCCACTAAAGGGGGGAGGGGAAGGGAAGGGCCGTGTACTCATTTCTGAGGATATGGTAGGAAAAGTGGAATACAAACAAACAAACTGCCACCTCAGTGCATCATCTTACAAGTGCTTACGATATATATGCACTATTTCAGTGTGGCAATACAATCGTCTTCAAAGTAATATTACATTCAGTTATTTCAGGCTTTTAGAGGTGCTAGTCCTCATGCTCCTTGGGAATGTTTGATAAACATGTGCCAATATATTTTCCATCACGAACTGGGAATGGAGATGGAGAAGCATATTTGCTGTTTTTTCAGTACTTCCCTTCACCAGGGATTATTATTTGTTTAGTTATTTACAGTAATACCTCGTAAGACGAAGGCCCCTTAAGACAAAAAAATTTCTAAGATGAATGAAATCTCCAGGAATAGGAAAATCTTGTAAGACAAATTCTCCTATGGGATGCTTTGCAAGATGAATTCAATGCATTCCTATGGGAATCCACATTAAACTGTGCTTCATAGGACGAATTTTTCGTAGGATAAATTGACTCGTGAAATGAATTAAATTCATCTTAAGAGGTACAGTGATACCTTGTATAAAGGAATTAAATCGTTCCAAATGAAATTATGTTAAGCACATTTTCCTTTATACAAATTTCCTATAGGAATGCATTGAAAACAGAGTAATCCCTCATCATGACCATTTTTATGTTCTATGGATTCACGCCATAGGCGATTCTATAAGCAATTTCCCCCTATCTCCAGAATTTTTTATGTTGTACAGATTTTATGTAATACAAACCGTTTGTTATACGAGGGTCCATTGTACCACTGTATTTGACTTATCTATTACCCATCTGGTTACAAGGCCACTACGAGTGGTTTAAAACAGTGTCAAACAATTAAAATAAACAATAATTCAGTTAATTCAAAATCAAACTAACTACAGACAGCAAACCAATAGTGATAATTAACAATTACTCGAAGGTATTTCCTGCCTTTAACACATAGCATGTTTGCTTATACAGTGGTACTTCTTCAATCACATAAATAAATAAATAAATAAATAAATAAATAAATAAATAAATAAATAAATAAATAAATAAAAGACAAAAAACTTGTAGGAAAAAATAAAATTCTGTGCATGCTTCACATAAAAAAAATTCCTGTGGGATGCTCTGCAAGACAAAAAGCCGTTCTGCATGTGCCCAGGAAAAAAAACCTGGTTATTTTTGTCTTTATTCTAGCCTCTGGAACGGATTAATCCATTCCCAATGCATTCCTATGGGAAAATGCATTTTGTAAGACAAAATTGTCATAAAACAAAGCAACCCGTAGCCTCCGGAACAGATGAATCCATTTTCAATGCATTCCTATGGGAAACCATGTTTCGCAGGACAAAATTTTATTAAAACAAATTGACCCGTAGAACCAATTAAATTTGTTTTAAGAGGTACCACTGTACTGTTGGTGAGGTTTAGCAAGACCTGAGTCAGTAAAAAGCGTAAAAACAACAACTCAACAATGGTGGTTGTATGTCTACCCATGCCTCTCCCCATGACATCCTCCAAGCTCATTCTAACTTCTGCAGAAGCTCAATCACAGGACAGACTGGACAGTATAACTGCTTGGTTGATTTAGAGATGTTTTTAAAATGACTATTACAGTGGTCCCCCGTCTTTTCACGGTTCATATATACTGCGGTCCCGCTATATTGCGGGACCATAGTATATGAAAAAAGGCCCCTGGGTTAAGGGGGAAAAGGCCTGTTTCAGGCGTCCCATACTTACCTCAGGACTAGGGCTGCCCTGAACGGGCCTGTCAGAGGCCTCAGAATAAATGATTTTTGGCAACCCGGAAGTCACTTCCAGTTCAGAGGGAGACCCTTTGGGCCCCCCCAGAAGGCCTGGGAAGGCCATCGCAGGTCCATTCGGGGCAGCGTCAGGCTGGGGGTAAGTACAAGAGCCCCCATTTAGCCCCCCCCCTGGCCTGACCCAACTTGCACCTGCGTATCGCGGATTTTCAAATATCACGGGTCAGGTCGGGTCCCTAACCCCTGTGATAGGTGGGGGAATCACTGTATTTTTCTCCCTGCCTTTCACTCCTTTTCTGTTGCAACAGGCATTCACTACGGAAGCTGAATGTAACTCCTTTATAAGAACAGCTCAGGGAGGAGAGGTTTTGTTTCAGGACTCCACCCTCACCCTCAGAGCGTTGTGATGACTGGAAATGACTCAGAGAGTTCTTGGAGGACAGAGTGGATGAAACCAAAACACACAGGAGAGGGGAGGAAGTCAAGGTCCTTGCTCTACGGTGCCTTGAGTCGGTTCGTTAACTTGTTTGCACCTCTATTCCTTTGCACTTTTCCACAGTGTTTTCACACCCCGCTTGGTGAGGCTTCAGCTTTCTTTGCCAGGGCAGAGAAAAGAAAGCTCCTTCCAGAAGTCTAAGGAGCTGCGTTTTGTTTGCATCAGTTCTTGGGTCGATTGACGCTGGGTCCTTGCCTAAAGAGAGTGAATGAGACTGCATTTCCAAATACAGTGGTATCTTATATGAAGGAACTAATTCGTTCCAAATGAAATTCTGTTAAGCAAATTATCCTTTGGACAAATTTCCCTTAGGAATGCATGAGGAATCCCTAATCGCGACCATTTTTCTGTTGTACGGATTCGCCCCATAGGCGATTCTGTTAAGCAATTTCCCCCTATCTCCGGAATTTTTTTCCTTTAAGCAGATTTTCTGTTAAACAAACTGCTTGTTATATGAGGGTCCACTGTACTGTACTGGGATTGTCTTCTAAGCTTTGGTATACATACTTCCATTTGATTTCTATATTGGCCATCTGGTTATATCCATGTATACAGGCATGTTGGGTTGCCTGATGCATATGCTATTTGAAATGAACAGATTTTATGAGTATTAAGAGCCTCGTGGCACAGTGGTTAAATGCCTGTACTGCAGGTAAAACTGTGCTCACGACCTGGGGTTCAATCCCAGGTAGCAGGCTCAAGGTTCACTCAGCCTTCCATCCTTCCGAGGTCGGTAAAATGAGTACCCAGCTTGCTGGGGGGGGGGAATGTGTAGCCTGCACACTGTAATTAAAATTGTAAACCGCCCAGAAACTACTTAAAGTGATATGGGGCGGTATATAAGCAGAACACTTTGCTATTTTTTCTGACTTCATTTCTGACTCGTCAGTCAAATTCTCCAGCATTTGATTCTGCTTTATTTCCATGAACCTACGATTAGCAGAATATCATTTTTGTGTGTATTGTCAGGTCCCTTTTGGATGCTTGCAAAAGCATATTTTGATTTCTTCTTCTTGAGCATCTGTAGTTGGAACATAAACCTCAGTAATGGTCAGGTTGATAGTTTTCCCAAGAAATCTGATATCATTTGTCAAACTTCGCATTATAGTCCCAAGCTGCCTGTGCTACATCTTGCTTCAGTATTGCAGTATCTCCAATTCTTCTGCGTTTGTCATTTCCAGAACAAAGGAGTTTGCCTGACTGAAAACATCCCATTCCAATTGACTTTAGTTCACTGATACCAAGAACTGCAATGTTTAGATTTTTAATTTCTTGCTTTAAAACGATCCCCCACCTCCCATTTACATTGATCCCTCCTTCCCACGTTCCATGTTTCAACGGTATGTGTTCTGCATCATCAGACCTCCTTTCATCTCTGTGCACTTTGTATACTTCTTTTCTGCCTTTGGGCATACTTGCGCTCAAGTCTTTCTTCACCAAGGCAAGGCTGCTCTACCGAAAACTCTGCATTGCCAGTTACTTCCCAGATAATAGCCTTCCCCAAATGTCAATCCAGGCATGTACCCACACTTTTGTGATCCTCGGCGTCTAAAAACAGGAGGTGGGGGTGGGGAGGGAGAGGGAAGGAACTTGATAGACTGGTCCATAAACAAGGGATGATTCCGCTGACTCCTGGGTCAGCAATAGCCTGAAGGTGAACTGAAAGAAAAGGCAGCAAGAAAGATAAAATAAAATAAAAGCTTCTCCAAAGAACTGTTTTAAGTTAACCCCTGGAGAAAATGACCATCCCTGCTATAGAGAATTAGCAACCCTTCCCAATTAACCCCTGGAGAAAATGACTGTCGTTGTTGATCAGTTGTTCAGTCGTGTTCGACTCTTCGTGACCCCATGGACCAGAGCTTGCCAAGCCTTCCTATCTTCCACTGCCTCCTGGAGTTTGGTCAAATCCATATTGGTTGCATCGATGATACCGTCCAACCACCTCATTCTCTGCCGTCCTCTTTTCCTTTTACCTTCAATCTTTCCCAACATCAGGGACTTTTCCAAGTTCCCTCTCCTCATGAGGTGGCCAAGGTACTGGAGCCTCAGCTTCAAAGTCTGTCCTTCCAGTGAACATTCAGGGTTGATTTCTTTCAGGATGGATAGGTTTGGTCTCCTTGCAGTCCAGGGGACTCTCAAGACTCTCCTCCAGCAGCACAGCAAAAAAGCATTGATTCTGCGGTGATCAGCCTTCTTTATAGTCCAGCTCTCACTTCCATACATCACTATTGGAAAAACCATAGCTTTGACTTTCCTGACCTTTAGCTGGCAAAGTGATGTCTCTGCTCTTTAGGATGCTATCTAGGAGAAAATGACTGCTGGCATCCAAACTGATTTCTGAAGGAATATCTGTCTTCCTTAGGAGAATCAGGCCCAGGTATGGGAAAATCCCAGTTTGATTGTTCTGAAGTATGAATTGGTGGTGGTTGTCAGGCCCAATCTACTTTGTCAGTGTCAGGCGCAAATAAGACACACTCTCCTGAGATGTATTCAGAATTGTGAGTTGCAATTGACTTGAGTTTTCAAATGAAGACATTTAAGGAGTGTATTTACGAATGCCACCCTCCTACAATTAGAGTTTCCATGGATGAATGGGGATTTGAAACCAGCTCTCATGTGTCCTTGTTGGTTGCTCTATCTATTCCATCATTTAAAATTTAGAATTGCCTGTCGTATTTTGTTGTTGTAGCATTTTGTGTAATCAGTGGGCTACCTCTAGTGCAGTGGCTCCCAACTTTGGGTCCCCAGATGTCCTTGGACTGCAACTCCCAGAATTCTGAGCCAGCACAGTTAGTGGGGAAGGCTTCTGGGAGTTTGAGTCCACTAACATCTGGTGACCCAAGGTTCAGAACCCCTGCTCTAGAGGAATACTGTAGCTACCACTTGGAGAAGTGATCTCCTTTCCCTCCTGTAGTCCTTTATGTGTGCTCCAGAAGGTTATGGGAGCATAAGGAATGTGGTGGAACAGAGCATGGCCAAGTTCTGCTGGATGAGCAGAAGACTTCTCTTCTTGATCAGCATGGAGTAGGGAGGGGAGGATGCTTGGGCTCGATGGGGTTCCCCAGAACTTCATTCCTCTTTCCTTATGATACACTGCTTTTTTTTTGGTTTCCCACCTTTTCTCTCCAAAAAATGTTCCTTCAAAGCTCCTGTCCCTGTGCAATCATGTATGCAGATGAAGCATGTATTGAACTCCAGACAACCAATCACAGGGGGCAGGGGGCAGGCTGTTTTCCAACTTCCAGAGTTCGGAAGCCTCATGCTAGTTTGCTCCCTAAGGGAATCATGTGTGTAACGATGCACTAATGATATTTCCTGTTTTGAGCCTCGCTACAGCACATGCAATCTCGCCTGATTTTGGGAGCTAAGCAGGGTCGGCCCTGGTTAGTACTTGGATGGGAGACCACCAGGGAATACCAGGTGCTGTAGGCGCCTGGAGTAGGAACTGGCAAGCCACTCCAGTATTCCTGCCAAGAAAACGCCATGGACGTGGAGTCACGACGGGTTGGTCATGACTTTAACGACACAACACACACACACACACACACACACACACACACACACACACACACACACACACACACATCTTCTGGACTTTCCCTTGACCCAATGAGCAGGCAGAGCTATCTGACCCCATCTTTCCTATCTGTTGAACTCCCATGTTATTTCTTCTATATGGATTCAGCACTGCCCCTTGGTCTGCACCACTTCTGTCAGTGCATAAATCCTGTGCCATTTTGCCCAGTTCTTCCACATACCCAGTCCTGACAGAGACGGGGCAATGTGTTTGTCTTATCTATTCCCACCCCCACCCTCTTAAAAATCTTTCTTCAGAAAAGGGATTATAGTCATGACTTTTCCTGTGACTTACCTTCAGAACAAAGAAAATATTCCCTTATTTCATTTTTCTTTTTTTGCTGTTCAAAAGACAAGAATACAAAGGGAAGCCTTGAAGGATCAAAGACAGAGGAAAGATGTCTGCTGCGTTTTTTATCCCAGGGTACCGACAGCATGCTGAAAGTTCAAGGTTTAGCCCATGGTGTCTCCAGGTCCAAGGGACCCTGGAAACAGGGCTGTGGAAAGCATCTGCCCAAGTCCGTAAAGAACTGCTGCCTTTCAGTGTGGACAACATTGATCTGCACAGATGAACAGCTGATTTTTAGCTACTTGTTCTGCTTGCTCAAGGATGTTAACATAAGAACATAAGAAGAGCCATGCTGGATCAGGCCCATCTAATCCAGCTTCCTGTATCTCACAGTGGACCCACCAGATGCATCTGGGAGTGCATGAAACTAGATATCTGTCTCCTGATACCACTCCCCTGCATCTGGCCCTTGAAGTACCCTGGTTTTAAGCCTGGAGATGACACATCTCCATCATTGTTTGTAACCTGTGATGGACTTTTCCTCCAGGAATCTGTCCAATCCTATTTTGAAGGCATCCAGGCCAGATGCCATCACCACATCCTGTGGCAGGGAGTTCCACAAACTAACAACGTGCTGGGTAAAAAAATATTTTCTTTTGCCTGTTCTTACTCTCCCAGCCCTCAGTTTGAGTGCATGTCCCCTGGTTCTGGTATATGTTACAGTGGTTTCCTTCCAAATAAGAATGAACTATCGTTCTTTGCATGTATAATCCCAGGATTTATTCCCATAAATAGTCTGGTTTAAAGACTGACCATCATGTCCTTGAGAATAATGGAAACTGTTCACTAGAATAACAAATGGACCACCTTTTTCCTGTACCATGGGGGATCGGCACGCATTCCAGTTCTTGTCATTCTTTCCGAAATTCTGCACAAACGTATTCCAGGCTTATTTCTGTGTATATCTGGACTTTCTGCACTTGGCTGATATTAGAAACAGGAAATGCGCTGCTGCTAGAAACAGGAAATATTGGCGACCACATGGAAACTGTAGCTGTTCCAAAGCACTACCATGAATTTCCCTTTTCCACGGCCCTTTGATAAAATGATACACATTTACAGAAAACACTTGTTTGATTTAAGTGACAGAAAGCCCCACTTTCTTCTTACATTTTCAGCTATGAGGTTTAGCACACAAAGGTATAAAGTACTGCTTTAGAGAAGGTTTACAGAAGTCCGTGGTACCCATAATAATTTTATGGGAAGTAGTAGTTAGGGTCAGATGTCCGCTTCCAAAAGAAGTACTGAAACATGCAGGTATCTAAAAATGAGGAGCCGGTCTTTTATAAAGCTAATGGCTCTTCATAAGCCTTCAAAACCAAACCATCAAACTTTTTGCATTACACCAGGGGCAGCTTGTGTAAATGTATCACTCCCACAAAAAAACTATCTCTCCTCATTGCCATAAGCAGACAGCTAAATTCAGAAAGAACAGGCTCTCTGGAGGAGGTGAGCAACAACAGAGTTCCTGCTACTTAGATAGCCCTAGTGCGACTTGGGAAGCCCTGGTTTCAATACACATAAGAACATAAGAAGAGGCATGCTGGATCAGGCCAAAGGCCCATCTAGTCCAGCTTCCTGTATCTTACAGTGGCCCTATCAAACACGTCTGGGACCATATGAGACTAGATATCTGTCTCCTGATACCACTCCCCTGCATCTGGCTCTTGAAGTACCCTGGTTTTAAGCCTGGAAATTAAACATCTCCATCATGGTTCATAACCTGTGATGAACTTTTCCTCCAGGAATCTGTCCAATCCCCTTTTGAAGGCATCCAGGCCAAATGCCATCACCACATCCTGTGGCAGGGAGTTCCACAGACTACCAACACACTGGGTAAAAAAAATTTCTTTTGTCTATTCGCATTCTCCCAACCCTCAGTTTGAGTGGATGTCCCCTAGTTCTGATATTTTGTGAGAGGGAGAAGAGCGTCCTTCTATCTACTTTACTCATGCCCTGCATTATTTTGTATGTCTCAATCTGTAGTCATGGAACTACAGTAGTCATGGGAGATGTAGTGCCAAAGAGTAACTTTTAAGCTCTGTGAAGCACCACACCACAGGCGGTTCCTCCAAGCATGGACTCAGGTACCTGGCACAGCATATGCTAGGGAGCTAATTTAGACATCATATACACCCTATACACAGCATATGCTAAGGACCTAATTTAGACATCATATACAGCAGACCTGCCCAAAGTCCGGCCCGGGGGCCAAATCCGGCCCATCAGGCCATTCTGAGTGGCCCGTGGCTGGCTGGCCCATCCCTCCCTCCCCCTCCTTCACCCCATGTTTTTTTAAAGAAAGTGGGTGGGGCTTGCAGTGGGGTGGCAGGGTTGGAGAGCAACCGGCCCCTGACACATTCTCAGCCACCAAATCTGGCCCTCCTTACAAAGAGTTTGGGCACCCCTGATATACAGCACACCCTACACACTGTTGCAGGTTCATTACACCTGCAACAGTGTCGTGCCTTGAGATTCTTAGATTTTCACAGGGTTAGCAGAGATTTCTTCAGGGGAGCCTGGAAGTTCGTGGCCAGGAGCCTTACTCGGGGGAACTTTGTTGACATGTTTAGCTAAACACAGTAACGGGCTCTACTTCAAGTTTTCTACTAGCTTCACGGTGGCCTGAGAGAGCTTCACGCAATGTGGCCTGAGTCCCCCAGACTGCTGCCCAAAGTCTGAGCCGGATACAGTGATGGGAGATCCCATCACAGAGCTTAGTCTGAGTGCGTACAGGTAATAGGGACAGGCTGTCCCCAGCTACAGCAGTGTTTTTCAACCAACGCGAGATGTTGCCTGGTAGTTCTTCACACTAGGTGGGCACCTTGTCCATGAAGGAGTGGGTTTTTTGCAGCCAAAGTCACTTTTCTGATCCGGGCTGTGATGGGACTCCAGATGGACCATCACAGAGACATCATCTTAGTCTTGCACAGTGTGCAGTAGAGAGAAGAAGAATAGGGACACCAAAAGGCACAGAGTTAAATTTTTTAACATTTTCTAATGGTGGTGTGCCTCGTGATTTTTTTCATGAAACAAGTGTGCCTTTGCCCAAAAAAGGTTGAAAAACACTGAGCTACAGCATAATGGCACTGTTGGAAAACTGCAAGCAACAGACTCAATTTTCACACAGCGAAGGGACCATGCAGTAAAGGTTTTTAAGGAACTCCCACACGGCCCCCATACTGGCAGCTACTGCACAGAAAGCAAAGCCAAAAATGGCTCTTTGGCCAATGAGAAATTAGAAGTACGACTCTTGCATAAATAAAAGGTTGCTTTAAACGTGGTACAATCTGATGCATTAAGAGTCTACCTGTACATTGTCTAGGCCAGTGTTGGCGAACCAATAGCATGGATGCCAAAGGTGGCACTCAGAGCCCTTTCTGTGGGCACCCAACATCGCCCCTTCACAGTCACTTGTATTCAGGTTAAATTGTACAGTACTGGAACTTTGCGGGAAATTAGTTGGTTTTTGAATCACAGTTTGGGCACTTGGTCTCTAAAAGGTTCATCAGCACTGGTCTAGGCTGATGCTCACCTTGCTATGTTAAGAGAAGGGAGGTGAGCTCACATGCGCCTCTTCCACTGTAGGCATCAGATGGTGTACACCACGGGATTTTCATACCTGCAGATGTGGAGGCCTGATTCCTTCCCTTTGTTTGAGGGAAGACCCATGCAGATTTGGCCCCTGGAGAAAAGGTGGGCATGTGCCTTGGCCATAGCACACATTGTTTTGGAGAACAAGTGGAAGGAATAGGAATAGGAATAGGAAAGGAATAGGAATGCAATTTATTGTCGTTGTATAAATACAACGAGATTAAAAGTGCCATCCAGTCAGTCATTCACACAACCCAGCATAAAAATCCAAGACGTAAAATCTACAATTTAAAAACAAACCATCCATACACATACTCCAACATTCACATGCCAAAACATCACTTACACTCATTTAAAACTGACATAAAATCCAAACATACCCACATCCCTACACTCTTTCACCTAGCAACATTCCTACACAATCCATAAAAACTACAATTTAAAAAAACAACAACAGCCATACCCCTATACGATATATATGTAACACATTCAACACCAATATTACCCGTCAACTTAATTTTTAACAGAGTTTAGCATGGATAATGCTATTGGGTAAAAACTATTTTTGAATCTTTCCGTCCTTGTTCTAATAGATCTATACCTTCTGCCTGATGGTAGTGGTACAAACAGAGAGTGACCAGGATGAGAAATATCTCCTACAATATTCTGAGCTTTCTTAAGACAGCGGGAGCTGTGTAATTCCTCCAATGTGAGGAGTGGGCATCCGATGATCTTCTGTGCCATATTGATAACCCGCTGGAGTGATTTCCTCTGATGTGCAACTGGCATACCACACACATATGCAGTATGTCAGTACACTTTCTATTACACAATGATAAAAAGACACCAATAGTCTCTGAGTGATGTTATTCTTTCTGAGCACTCTCAGAAAGTACAGTCTCTGTTGGGCCTTTTTCAGCAGCTCAGAGGTGTTTACACTCCAGGTTAAATTCTCCTCAATATGGACTCCCAACAAACGGAAGTCAGTCACCCTTTCTACACAGTCTCCACTGATGAATAGTGGTTGAAGATCTGTTTTCTTCTTCCTGTAATCTATTATGAGCTCCTTAGTTTTTAATGTGTTCAGAAGCAAGTTATTCTCTCTGCACCACTCAATCAACCGCTCCACCTCATCCCTATAAGCAGACTCATCTCCTGCTGAGATAAGCCCCACTACTGTGGTGTTCAAACTTAACTATAATGTTGTTATGATAGGCGGGAATGCAATCGTAAGTATAAAGAGTAAAGAGCAGTGGACTCAGCACACAGCCCTGTGGAGAGCCAGTACTAAGACTCAGATCTGTAGATGTACATTGACCTACTCTAACCCTCTGACTACGTCCGGACAAAAAACTATTTATCCACATACATATAGAATGTGGAAATTCCAAATCCCCTAATTTAACCACCAGTCTGTGAGGGAGGATGGTATTAAATGCTGAGCTGAAGTCCACGAAAAGCAGTCTTGCATAGCTTCCCCGCTGTTCCAGATGTGACAGTGCAGCATGAAGGACTGTAGCTACAGCATCCTCTGCAGATTTATTTGCTCGATATGCAAACTGGTGGGGATCAAAAGGAGGAAGGACCTCCTAGGAGAAGACCCTGTTCATCAACCAGATGAAGGAGTGGGTATTTATTTATTTATTTTATTTATTATATTTATATCCCGCTTATCTTCAGCTCTGAACTCTAAGCGGTATAGCAAGAAGCACATCAGATGTTGCTACTGATTTGTAATTAGCCATTGTTGGGGCAATCAATTAATGTAACTATTGGTTTAAGATACTTTTTAGATGTAAGGAGGAACGACTGACTTATTTAGGGTATAAGGAGTAACATCTAGTTTCTTAGCAAGGAGTGTTCAGGCATTTTTAGAGGCATTGTGCCAGGAATTTTTCAGGCTTTATGTCATTCTGTTTTCAGTCCTAAGTGGCGAGGGAAGTATTATTTAGTTTGTATTTTTCTACTATTATAAATATCTCCAAAGAATAACATCCTGGGCATGTTTTGCCTTGAGAAAAGAAAACTGAAGTTGGTATGAGAGCGCTTCTCAGATACTGTAATTTCAAATACTTGAAAGGTAGTCATTCCAACTACATTCCAATCATAAATCTCATCCCACCAGGTTTCAGTGATGCCAATTATGTCATATTTATTTTGCTGTATTAGGAGTTCTAGCTCCTTGTGTTTGTTTCCTATGTTCTGTGCATTGGTGTAGAGACATTTGAGACTGTGTGCTTCTTACAAGCCCTTTGCTTGACCTGTTTTTCCTCACACTGATGGTCTGTAATACTCCTTGTCCTGCTCCTACTTCAACATTTGGGCTATTCCCCATAACCTCTTCTGGATCTCTACCTTTAAGAAAATTTTCTCCCTCCCCCTGAGAACTCAGTTTAAAGCTCTCCTAATAAAATTTTCCAGCCTCTTGGCAAAAAGATTCCTTCCACCAATGGTGAGGTGCACCCCATCCTCACCCAATATCCCATCTGAATGACATATCAAACCATGGTCCAAGAATCCAAAATCATTCCTGCTGGCACCATCTCTGAAGCCAGTTGTTCACCTCCACTATTGTCCTTTCCTTCTACCGGGAGGAGAGATTAAATTACCACCTGCCCTTTTCAACTCAATTATTCTATGAAGCGATTATCCAAATTGGCCACCAAAGATTATTTTCCTGTATTTTTCTGACCTTTTGATGATACAGTTTGTTAAAAATGTGCAGTGCAGCGAACAAACTGCATGATCCAGAGCAGCAGGAATAATAAGGGCATCCTAACTGCCCAGAAGTAATGAGTAACACAATCAATTCCTTGGGAAATGTGCCATTCTGATCTTGGAATTATGACTTAGTGAATAGGTTTCCTGCTAGTTTAAAGGATGACTTGGCAACAAAAGGTCTTGAGGCTTGGAATAATTTCAGATTTGGACTTCAACTCCCAGAATTCCCACAGGCTGCTTGAGTACTGGTTTCTTGGGAGATGCAGTTTTACAAGAAACCTTTTCAAGCTCTGGAAAGTAGTTCATTCAGTTGCTGAAAATCCACCTAAAGAAAAAGTATTAGTTATTTAGTAGTCAATGGCTAAAATCCTCTTGCACAACGTTTACACAAGGAGAATTATGTCATCATCCAGTGTCTGGGAAGTTCATTTTAATTTAATTGAAAGCTTCCTACCCTCCCATTTCAGGCTCAGAGGCTCCCTAGGACTCCCTTTTGTCTTCAGGAAGTCAAAAATGTAAGATGGTAGAAGAGGGGTACCGGAGACTTTCAGAGATCACAATGCCTGTCAGGTCACTCACTGCTCTTGGGATCAGGAAATTAAACATTTCAGTTGGTGGGTGAGGAGATCATCTGTCTAACATGGTGCAAATTATGCCAAGAGGATCCTAGCCAATGTTGGACAAAATGGGCACAGAACTGTGTCCAGTTCTGTGCACCTCAATTTAAAAAGGATGTTGACAACCTTGAGCAGGTGCAGAGGAGGGCGACCAGGATGGTTGAGGGTCTGGAAGAAATGTCTTATGAGGAATGGCTTCGGGAACTGGGAATGTTTAGCCTCTCTAAAAGAAGGGTGACAGGGGATATGATAGCTATGTTTAAATATTTGAAAGGATGTCATATTGAAGAGGGAACAGGTTTGTTTCCCATGGCTTCAGAGACTAGGACCCGGGGCAATGGTTTCAAACTACAGGAAAAGAAATTCCATTTGAACATTAGGAAGAACTTCATGACAGTTAGAGCTGTTTGACAGTGGAATATGCTGCCACAAACGGTGGTGGAGTCTCCTTCTTTGGAGGTTTTTAAGCAGAGGCTGGATGGCCATCTGTCAGAAATATTGTGATGGGGTTCCTGCATGGCAGGGGGTTGGACTAGATGGCCCTTGAGGTCTCTTCCAACTCTATGATTCTATGACTCGACTAAACCAACCAACCAACCAACCAACCAATTTGCTTCATATGAGAAAAGGCAAGCTGTGTTCATATCTCAGAAGGCGCTACATCCGAACAGTCTGGATTTTCTACATATGCTACTTGCTCATTTGAGTGAATCCAACTTGAGCGGTTCAAATGGCATTTTAGAAAGTCATACGGATGGGAGGCTTAATACGCTTATTGTCTAAGCCTCCTGTTCACAATGAAGGCATTACTGAATGCCAACAGAGTTAAATGGCGTGGAGAGTGCACTCATTCAGTTGTATCAAGAGAGAGCAGAGTTAATATTTGCTTGGAAGAAAATAATAGGGTTTTTGTAGCTGTTACCCTGCAATTTCCTCCACTTTCCCCCTAATCTTGGACAGTCATTCTCTATCAAAGGGAAACTTCCAAAAGTCCACCTTTCATCTCTCATTTTATAAGGATTGATATTAATCTTGGGGGATCAAATATCCAACAAGAACCAAGTAAAATGGGGCTGCTTTTGTTCAGGACAAATTTTCTGTGACTGTAGAGAAATTCAAGCAATGCATCACTTCCATGCATGCAATTTATGACCCATCCTGTGTATAAAAGGAGATCTAGCAATTGGCTGAAGTAGCCTGCTTCTGGTCTGAAATGGGGATTGCTTTTCCCAATAGGCAAAAGATCACAAGAACAGCATCTGGCCTGCCTGAAGCCAGTGAGTTGTGCAATAAGTTCCTTTTAAAAATCATGCGGCAATTTCTATAGAAGATCTGTGACTCCATTGGGGCAGGAAAGTGCCCAGCTCATGCTGACAGCATCCATGTCACACGATCTCCGAGAGTCAATCTTGTCATGATGACCTTCTCCACACTTGTTTGGACGAATCACATAGAGCAGACCAAGGGTCCACAACTATGTCCCCAACATGGATGCAGCCATGTCCAAAGCCGCACCAAAGTACTAGAACCTACGACACCTTGCACGCTGCTGGGGCAGCTGATCAAGAGCCCAGGTCACCTCCATGCCCCAATATATGGAAGCTTGGTGGTGGGACCCACCACACGATCAAAATATGGTAAATCCTCTGTGGCAGATGGTGCCATCAGACAGGGAAAGAGCTCTTGTTCTGGACCGCTTCTGACCATTTGTTGCAAGCTATATGCGGGCAGTCTGACCCCAATCCATGCCTAAGCTGTGCCTTCTTGATCCAGTAGCAGTACTATTTTTTGGAGGGAGAGGCTCTGGAGCAATTCCCAGGTGGATGGAGGGGCACTTGAAGAGAGCTCACTTCCAGCAAAGCATCTCTTTCCAATGCAATCAGGTGTAATCTTTTCTTGCTATCTGTTCACACCCATGCATTTACTTCTTGCTTTACGTCACGGATGTCCAAACTTCGGCCCTCCAGATGTTTTGGACCACAACTCCCACAGTACTTTGCCATTGGAAATACAAGCTGGGGATTCTGGGAGTTTTGGTCCAAAACACCAGGAGGGCCGAACTTTGGACATACCTGCTTTATGTGATGCCTTTCTCTGCACAGTGAACCCAACAGGGTGGCTATCGAAGAATTAGATGCACATAAGATATGGATCACGGACTACACTGAGCTTTGTGAATCCCCGATTGCTCTGTCCTGTACAAAACACTTAGCAAAATCAGCACATCTTAATAAATTCTGCTGCATCACAGCCTGGATTTCCAAATCTGTCGAGCCACGGAGGAATAAAGCACACCGAAAAAGATGAATAATGCAACTTAAAACACTCTCTTCCATCAGAGTGCTGGAAAAGATTCCCTGAAGTTAATTTGCCAGCAGTCCTCCCATGCTGGAAAAACCTTGGTGTATCTCACATGTTTTTAAATAAAAGTACTGTAGACTGGAAAGCTGCCATTTCCAAGTGAATGGCTTTCAAGTAGTAGCTGAGATCATCCTTAACACAGTTTCCCCAAGGAAGATTTATATAAGCCTCCCAACCCAAGAGCTGAGTTTACTTTATGGAAGTGCTATACCAAAAACAGTAAAAAAAAACCCACCCATCACATCAAAGGGAAGCTTGATTATTTTCTCTATCAGCTATGAGCCTGTATTATTCCACAATTAAGGGAGAACACCAGAGTCAACAGCTACAGAAGAATCTTCATGCCCGCCCTGTATGCAACAGCAGCTTTTAAGAGAAGCATGGAATTAAAATTCAATTGGGTAATAAGGGTGGGATTTTTCATTGAGGTCAGGGTGCAAGAACCTGGCTCTTTATGGAACAGCTGCATAGCAGGGTGGGGAGAGCACAGCTTGAAGTAGAGGAGGAGGAGTGGGTGGATGATGGGATGCTGATCCTTTCCCGCTTGCAACACCCTTCTTTAGCCGTTTTTATCTGAGTGGGATTATGCAGCTGTTCCATAAAGAGCCTCGTGGTGCAGTGGTTGAACAACTGTACTGCAGCTGTAACTGTGCTCATGACCTGGGGTTCACTCAGCCTTCCATCCATGCGAGGTCCATAAAATGAATACGCAACTTGTTGGGGAGGCCAATATATAATATAATGCACAATAATATATAATATAATGTACAATAAATAATTTGTAAGCCACCCAGAGAGTGCTGTAATGGGGCAGTATATAAGCAGAGTAGGGGCATGATGGCTCAGCGGACTAGAGTGCTGAAATGTTGGCTGCAAATTTGGCAGCTCAGCAGTTCGAATCCCAGGTGCCACGCAATGGAGCGAGCTCCAACTGTTAACCCCAGCTCCTGCCAACCTAGGCGTTCAAAAGCATGGAAATGCAAGCAGATAAATAGGTACCGCCATAAAAAGCGGGAAGGTAAACAGTGTTCCGTGCAGCCATGCCGGCCACATGGCCACGAACTTGCACAACACTGGCTCTTTGGCTTGAAAACAGATGAGCACCGCCTCAAGAGTCAGACACGACTAGCACACATGTGCAGGGGGGGACCTTTACTTCTTTTTATATAAGCAGAGCACTTTGCTTTTTACCTGAGTTTGTCTGAAATCTTGTTGCTCAGCATAGGAAGCTACAACTAAAGACACCTACTGAAGCAACAGAACCTACTGAAGAGTTGATTCACCAGATCCCCTCTGATTCAACTCTAGTTGAGACTAACTATGCTTTTCATCCATTGTCTGCCATGCTAGTGTAGAGAATTATGACAGGTTGAATGGGATTCACATTTAGAAAGATCAGGATCAAGATTACAACCCGCTTACTCCTTCTCCACAAAACCACACACCTTCCCATTCTTCTAGAGCAGTGGTTCTCATCCTGTGGGTCCCCAGATGTTCTTGGACTGCAACTCCCAGAAGTCTTCATCACTAGCTGAGCTGGCCAGGATATCTGGGAATTACAGTCCAGCAACATCTGGGGACCCACAGGTTGAGAACCACTGTTCTAGAGATTGGGCCTCTGGCCACATCTGTTTCAGTCCCTTCTACAACTTGGATGCAGACTCCACACTGCTCTAAGACAGCAGTTGATTGACTTAGGATACAATTCACCATCAAGTGATCTGCATTATTACAGATATTATACAGCTACTTGGCGTTCATGTGCTCATGCTAAGGTGTTTTTACACCAGACAAGAAGTAAACAGGGAGTATGCAGGTAATCCACGGCAAGCAGATGGGTTAAAAACAAAAGAAAAACAAAAGAAAAATAAACCAGCCATACACTCAAAACTTGGTACATGAAGTCATCTTAATAGCTTCCAATCCTCCTGCCGAGAGTATGTTTAAATTGTACATGTCTTGGAACAGAGAGGTGTGGTTGATTTCCTTTCTCCTCCTTCGAAAATAAACAGACCAGGAAAGCAGGAACAGTAGGCCATAAACAAACATTTCTTATTTAATTATAATATTAATCCTTTCTTAACAACAACAATTATTTACTGACAAGTCAGTTCTGAGTTATGGCAACCCATTTCAGGATTTTCTAAGTAATCTTGAGGATCGAGGTTACTAAATGATCTTGAGGATAGCTTATTGCAGCGCTCTCTATGGCTGCTATCTCACCTGGGGAAGATCCTGATCTTTTGAAGGTCCGGCTTTTCCTCTTACTCCTGTCACGTGATTTAATATGTGAGATATCAGTTCCCACATACAAATGTGTTTTTTTTAAGTGGCAGTTCAGCCCCATGGCCAGCAGGTGGTGATAAGATTTTTTTAAAAAGCTCCAGCTGGCGTTCGGAAAAGAAAACAGAGTGCCTGATTCAGCTTCCTGGATCTCCCGGGGGTGGAGGAAAATTAAAAAATAAATAAATAAACAGTGCCAATTGGCCCCAGGAACGGCCGGTCATGCTATCAAGGGGGGAAAGAAAGAAAACCGGATCATCTGCAGGGTCCCACGACGTCTGCCTCCTTAAAAGGTTGATTATTTAGGCGAGGCAAAAAATTCCCTACCTCTTCCGGTAAGTCTTGGAAACCTCGCTTAAGGGGATTTTCTTTTTTTTTCTTTCAAAAAGCCCCATGGCCATGGGGATGGCATTTTTGGACACGGTTTATCTACAAATTTAATCTACATTTAAAGGGATGTAGGATAGGGGCCTAAGTGGAGTTGCCCTTGACCCTTATTCAGAGACTTCAGCGGATGCAAAATGCAGCAGCCAGACTGGTCAATGGTGTGGGCAGATATGACCGCATCACACCAGTCCTGGCTCGATTGCACTGGTTGCCTGTTGTGTCCCGAATAAGGTTCAAGGTCCTGGTTTTGATTTATAAAATCCTCCATGGCTTGGGACCTTAACACCTGACGGAGCGGATTTTCCAGAGGTCAACTGAGGCCTGACCCAGCAGGATGTCGCAGGCTTTCTCCCTTCAGGTGGCCACGCTCAGAGATGCCAGGAAATTGATAACTCGAAACAGGGCCTTCTCTGTGGCTGGCCCCTCACTTTGGAACAATTTACCAGGTGAGAGTCGCCTTGCACAGTCCTTGCCAGCCTTCAAAAAGCATTGAAGACATTGCTTTTTAGGGAGGCATTTGGCGACCAATAGGGGTTTTTTTTTTAATTCCGCCATCTTGCCGAGTATTATTACTTGTTTTACATCATTGGGCCTTTTTGTTGTTTGTTGTGGTTTATTTGTTTCTTATTGTTATATACAGTATTATTGTTGTACACCGCCTGGAGTTCCATTGGGAAGACAATGTGATTGATAAATGAATGAATGAATGAATGAATGAATGAATGAATAAATGAATGAATGAATGAATGAATGAATAAAACAATAAGTAGAGAATATCCAGAAGTAGTTTACCACTCCCTTCTTCAGGAAGGATTCTGCAACTGGGTGCACCTCGCCCATGGCCACAAAGACTGGGTGCACACTGAGCTTCTGAACTCTGATTCCACAGCCAGGGGCCTCTGATTCCACAGCCACTGTGCAATCCAGCCTTACTTAGAGAAGCAAAAAACAAAGTACTGTATACTAAAATTCCAAGCATCCAATACAGGCTCAGCAATTGTGCTGTATTAGGAAGGAACCTCAATTTCACAATTTCTATTCTGTATTCTCCTAATTTTCCTGCTGCTGTTTATTTATTCATTAATACATGCAAACACGTGAGCACTTTTTTTTTAGATCTTATCCATAACTTGTAAATTCTCCTCTTTTTTTGTTTGGTACTACTTGGCCACTGCTGCCCATGACACTGTTGTAACCACAAAGTTGAACCCGGTCCAAAAAGTAACTAAAACATTTGGATTCCCAAACGTCTGGTATTTGCATAACGCTCAGGGACTCATGAGGGTCCAGAGGGCGGCAATGAGGGGCTCTTGCCAAATGCAGTGCGTCCTAGTTGTACACGCTGTGCCCCCTCCTTGGAAAGATCTCTGCAGACATTTTTACTCTGTGCGGTGAACAGAAATTAAAAGCAATAAAAACCCTGGAAGATTACAACATATCCTCAAGCAGAGAGATATTATATTGTTGTCAGTAGCCCTGACTGGGGGTTATTTATGATAGATTCTCAACATTAGTTGATTCAAATGTGTCAGAACATATCTAGGTTGCCAATATATTCAGGACACGGCGGCCCCCCAAATCCTGTTGCATTAATTCACAGGTGCTAAGTGCACACACCTGATCCAAATGCAAAGCTCATGTTCTCTCCTGGTGCCAAAACCTCTGATCCTGTGACTTAGTTCTGAACATTCTAATGCTTGCTGCAGGTTTGTACATGGCAAGAGGTGAAGCCCAGAGCCCCACCTATATAACTTCTGCGTCTTGCAACACAACCCTAAGCACGTTGACTCAGATCTCAGTCCATCTGGGTCCGATCCAGATTTAGACCATGGAGGTAAATGAAAGTGAAGTTACCCATTCCCTCATCTGCTCCTGCTCCTGTGTGAAGTAACGTTAAAAACAACACAAAGCAACACAAAAAAGACCAACCCATTTATTTCAAGGTGAGCTTTTGCAGATTACAAATGGGTGGTATAAAAGTCCAATTTTAAAAAAGGAAAGAAATATTAAATAATTAAATGGTGTGGCTCTCAGTCCAGAAACAGGGATGGGTTTGAGAAAGTGGGCTGTGATCCGTGGAAAAGCATAATGACATTAATATGTTGGTCTTGAAGTGCCTCAAAGTACTCCTACTCCTAATGTTAGTTTTTGAATGTTATTGTATTAGATCGATGGTTCCCAACCCCTTGGAGGATTGAATGACCATTTCACAGGGGTAGCCATGAGCCAGTGATAAGGGAGGCAAAGAAAGATTTTGAGGAACGCATGGCTAGCAATATAAAGGGTAATAATAAAAGCTTCTTTAAATACGTTAGAAGTAGAAAACCTGCCAGAGAACCAGTTGGCCCTCTGGATGGTGAGGGAGGAAAAGGGGAGGTTAAGGAGGACTTGGACATTGCAGAGAAATTGAATGAGTTCTTTGCGTCTGTCTTCACGACAGAGGACCTTGAGCGGATTCCGCTGCCTGAGCCACCCCTCTTGACTAAAGAATTAAATCAAACACAGGTTAAAAGATAGGAGGTTTTAGGACTAATTGATAAATTGAGGATTAACAAGTCACCGGGCCCAGATGGCATCCACCCAGGGGTTATTAGGGAACTGAGAAACGAAATTGCAGATCTCTTAACGGTTATATGCAACTTGTCTCTTAAAACGGCCACAGTGCCGGAGGACTGGAGGATAGCAGATGTCACACCAATTTTTAAAAAAGGAAGGAGGGGGGACCTGGGAAACTACAGGCCAGTTAGCCTTACATCTGTCCCAGGGAAGATGGTGGAAAGCCTCATCCAAGAGAAAATCTTAAAACACATAAAAGAACAAACTTTGCTGAGAGAAAATCAGCATGGCTTCTGTAAGGGTAAATCTTGTCTGACAAACCTTTTAGAATTTTTTGAAAAGGTCAACAGGCACGTGGATTTGGGTGAACCAGTGGATATAGTCTATCTGGATTTTCAAAAGGCTTTTGACACAGTCCCTCACCAAAGGCTGCTGAGAAAATTGCACAGTCAGGGGATAAGAGGGCAGGTCCTCTTATGGATTGAGAACTGGTTGAGATCCCGGAAACAAAGAGTAGGTGTCAATGGGAAATTTTCACAATGGAGAGAGGTGAAAAGCGGTGTGCCCCAGGGATCTGTCCTGGGACCGGTGCTTTTCAATCTGTTCATAAATGACCTGGAGACAGGGATAAACAGTGAGGTGGCCAAGTTTGCCGATGACACAAAACTTTTCCGTGTGGTAAAAACCAGAGAAGATTGTGAAGAGCTCCAGAAGGATCTCTCCAAACTGGGGGAATGGGCTGAGAAATGGCAAATGCGTTTTAATGTAACGAAATGTAAAGTAATGCATATTTGGGCAAAAAATCCAAACTTCATCTATCAACTCATGGGCTCTGAGTTATCCTCAGATAATAAATAAATAAATAAATAAATAAAATAAAAATGCTCCCAGAGGCATTTGGTGGAGCCGCTGTGAGATACAGGAAGCTGGACTAGATGGGCCTTTGGCTTGATCCAGCATGGCTCTTCTTATGTTGTTATGTTCTTATAACAGCTTGGATCTGGAGGAGGAGGGCGAGGAAGGAGGGAAAGAGTGAGTTACAGTTTGATAGGTTGGAGGGGATGTCAGTCAATGGCACTGGAGGCTGCGATTGGCTGAGGGTTCTCTATGGCACCTGTGGCCTCTTCCAAGCAGGGCAAGGGGTCACCCCAACATGAGGAACTGTATTAAAGGGTTGCAGCGTTAGGAAGGTTGGGAACCACTGTATTAGGTTATTATATTGTAGTTTTATTATATGCTTGCCTTGCAGTTTGGGAAGCCATCCAGAGTAGTGGCCTGACCACTGGATGGATGGATGGACGGACGGATGGACAGATAGACAGACAGACAGATGGATATCTGAAGTCCTTGTTTGAGTTGGGTCATTGGACTGCAACTGCCATGATGATTCCTCACCATTGGCTATGCTGGCTAAAAATTTACAACAGATAGTATCAGACAATACCTGTAGGACCACACATTTCCCTCCCTGCGGTAACATCCTGTGTATGTGGGTTTTCTGTGGAGTTCAGCAATCACCACCAAGGCACTCTTTCCACACACTTTCTATACAAGAAGGGTTGGCAACTGGGCTTGTGCTGCAGGGCTCCAATATGTATTGGGTGCCAAAATTTGATGGTGGAAGGGTATGAATTCAATTCCTAGTACTTCCTGTTTTAAGGGCACCAATGTGTCTGGCTCAAGTCCCCCAGCTGCCTCTAGCCATTCCACCCTAGACAAAAGGAATGACAAAAAAGACAGGCTGGGCACGGAACCGACAGGGCCGTCACATGGTCTTACCAAGGTGGTCCTCCTCCTCATTACTTCATCATCTGCCTATGGATGCCAGTCTCTCAAGAACCAGGCTTAACCAGAGCCCTTAAAATTGCTAGCTTTGGTTCAGCTTTTCTGCTGCAAACTGTACCCCACCCTGACAGTATATGGTTGTTTGGGCAGATGCTTTATTTGAAGACACAAGAAAAATTTAAATCAAAAGGCACGTCTAGGCTAGCATTCTGTTTCCCTCAGTAACTAATCAGTTTCCGCAGAAAGCACACAATTTTAACTGCAAACAGGACTTTTATCCTATGGAAATTATCTGCATACAGCTATCAAACCAGCAGGATCCATATGCATGGTGTAATGGTTAGAATGTTGGACTAGAACTTAGTAGACTTGGTTCAAATCTCTATTTGGTCATCGTAAGAATGTAAGAACATAAGAAGAGCCATGCTAGATCAGACCAAAGGCCCATCCAGTACAGCTTCCTGTATCTTAAAGTGGCCCCACCAAATGCCTCTGGGAGCGCACGAGACTAGATTTCTGTCTCCTGATACCACTACCCTGCATCTGGCCCTTGAAGTACCCTGGTTTTAAGCCTGGAGATTACATTTCTCCATCATGGTTTGTAACCTGTGATGGACTTCGTCTCCAGAAATCTGTCCAATCCCCTTTTGAAGGCATCCAGGACAGATGCCATCACCACATCCTGTGGCAGGGAGTTCCACAGACTAACAACACACTGGGTAAAAAAAATCCTTTTGTTTGTTCTTACTCTCCCAGCCCTCAATTTGAGTGTATATCCCCTAGTTCTGTTATTTTGTGAGAGGAAGAAGAGCATCCCTCCATCCACTTTACTCATGCCCTGCATAATTTTGTACGTCTCAATCAGTCACCTTTTTTCCAGACTAACCCCAACCCCAACCCTAACCCTAACCCTAACCCTAACCCTTCCCTTCTTTTCCCATACCTTATTGGGAGACCTTGGGGGCAGACACTATTTCTTAAACTAATCTATCTTGTAGGATTGCTGTGTAAATAAAAATAGAGAGGTGTGCCAGATACTGTGCCTTCAGTTTCCTGAAGAAAAGACAGGGTAGACATTCAGCGACTAAATAATATAGCCGTTATGACAAGTATCTATTGACAACTGCTGTATTCCTTCTCCCTAAAACTATATAAGCTCATAGGCCCATCCAGATCTAATGTCTGTCTGTGTATTTTGAATCTAAAGGCATAGTCCTAAGCCTACTTATTTGGGATTTATCCTTCAGCAGGATTTATTTATAAACAAGTCTCCAACCTGATGAAACACCCTTCCCTTCTCATTTCATACCTACTTAATACATCTTCAATAAAGAACATGTCGATTGCGTACAAGATTTCCTGGCTATCACGCTGCCTGCTAGGTGAGAAACAATTCTCATTGCTGCCTGCGCTCATACACATTTGCTCAGAACTTACTTCTGCCAGTTTCAGTGGGACATGCCCAAGTCTGTGTTATTGTGCAGCCCAGCCCAACACATGTTGACTTGGAAATCTATCTTGCTGCGTTTAATATGACTCACGCTGAAGTAAAAATGCAGAGGAGAGCAGCCTCAGAGGAAGAGCAGGCCCTTGTGAGATACCTCATGCGATGGCTACAATTGCTGTATTGCTCAAATCTGCAACCACGAACGTTCCTGTCGAGGTCTGCTGTCATAAAAACGTGGTCTTAGCCAAGTTTAGACCTTCTTGCCACACCAGCCATCACTTAATATTGGGGAGCAAACTAGGAGTGGGTGCGGCAGTCCATGGTATAGTGGTAAATGTTATAGTGTGAGGAGCCCTCAGGAGTCCTCATGGACACACCTTCCTGGTAGAAGCCAAAACATGCTAGAAGCTGTGTCAGCAAACCTGTTCTAGTAGTTTTCAAGTCCACTGGGAGCAATGCATTCCATAAAGCCAATGGGTTTGAATTGCCCATTTGAGACTGAGTCACCGCCGCCGCTGCCGCCCATAAATATTTTCTGATACAGCAAAGAGAAGACCATAACATGACAGGACTGCTGAGAAATTCCACTCCTCACTTCTACAAAGACTGTAGTTGAGCCCACGGGGAAAGTTGAAGATGTAACCAAGTAGGAAGGGGAGTCTAGCGTTGATAGATTCCTTGCAAATCAATATAATCATGGCTTCACAGCAACACTGGTTGCCATTCCCCTAAGTGTCAAGAATGAACCCCATTTAGTAGCTATCTCATCTGCTGCATGACAGAGGAAGAGCTTTTTTGTCTAATCATTCTTGAAATGCAAACGGGGCTTAGTCAAGTGGGAACAACACAGAGTCAGAATGCACAAAAACCACAGTAAAATCTGAAACCCTTGGAAGCAAATCTCAATGTTTCCCAAGGGACCACAGCCCAGCCTTCATCCCATGAGAGCAATAAAGCTTCCTGTTCAAGTATCCCTGCAATCGGTATATGGAGACATGACTTCTTACACCTTCTTGTAGTTTCTCTCCTGTTGAATTCTGGGTGTCATCCTTATGACCACACTGGCTTTGTTGTGTTGGGTCTACACTACAGCCGCCTCCAAGATTCTTCAGGCAAGATGTTATCTTCCTTCCTGAGCTCTTTGACCTCTTTATTTTACCTTGAATGAGTAGCTATACTAATCTGTACCTGTGGTTTCTCATTACAGGACTCAAGGTATTCTAGCTTTCTGAGTTTTAGGGCTCATATCCTATTCAGGAAATGTAGAGCGGAAGGGCAATCACACAGCCCACCCACTCCAGCAGGCTCCTCTTTGCATGCCTAGTCTTGCACTTATTGTAAGACCGGTCACGCAATTAGTTGTGTGATTGATCCTACAATAGGAGAGCTGATGGAGTGGGGGAAATATATGATTGCCCTCTGCTTCAAATATGATACTGGCCTCTGTGCTTTAGGGTTTCTTTGTCTAAACCATTCACTTTAATGCTTTTTTGTTGATCACCCTATCAGGTCAAGAGATTCTTACTGTAAGTCCACATTCCAGATGCTTCCTTTTTAAAAAAAACAATTAGTTGCCTGTTTTAGAGTTCACGATTCCTTGCCACACCGTAGAATCAAGAACACATGGTACCATCCAGTCTGTGTTCGCAAAGCCAATTTTACTGTTTTATTATTGCATAGAAAATTCATCTTTTTAAAAAAAGCTGCTCCAGGCCATCTTTTTATCCCTTTCAAACTACCATTCCCATAAAAAACCCATACCATTGGTACTGCTGGCTGGGGGGGGGGGCTTCTGGGGACTGGATTGCGGCACATGTGAAGGATCAAAGATTGAGGAAACATGCCCCCTGCCTTGGCCATACAGCACAAAATGTTGAGGCTTCTGTCTGTACTGTATACAGAATCTGGGTGGTGGCTCACCTAAAAGTAGCTGTTGAAGGAAACAGAAAAAGCTGGGCATATTGGAGTTCAGCTTCCATACACCTTCTTATTCTGTGACATCAAATAGCTTTTGACTTATGGTGACCCTAATAAACTTCTCTTGGTAGGGAAGACAGTCAAGAATTGAATCAGCCAGCATTGCCACCTCTGGATATAAGAGCACATCTAGACACAGAGTTTAGTATTTGGACCATTTTTAATGCTGTTTGATTTGGACCAAATTGTAGGGTATACATGTCTTTTGATTTAGCACAATCCATCCCATCCATTTTAAGAGCAAGCGCAAGTCAAGAGTGCTCTTGATTATTATTCCCTTCTGTAGCCCGTGCGAACAGTAAGTTTGCATTGAAACAGAGTTTTGGGTAGTGTTATCCGAGGAGACAATGCTGTGAAATATTTGGTGGGTTGTGGCATTGAAAGAGATGGCAGAGAGTTCCCCCCCCACCATATTTTAATACTCTACTGGTTTATTTTTTTAATATCCTATTGATGCAGCGCTATTCTAGATAAACAAGATATCTTGGTGATATCAGGTCTACCATGCTAGGTAGATGCATAGCTGTTTCCCTTTGTCACTTACTTTATTTAACAACAAAAAAGCCATAAGAAAAAGTGTCAAAGGCAGTTGAAAGGGAAGCACCATAAACTGAAATGGGGACAAACTGAAGCAACCAAAGACCTGTCTGGACACTTCTCATGGGAGAAGAAACACGAGTCAGTGTGAAAAGATCACTTAAGTGAGAGATGAAACAGAGCCCACTGAATACAGTGGTACCTTGTATAAAACAATTAATTTGTTCCCAATGAAAGCACAGAGGCCAGTATCATATTTTAATTATTTATTGATATTTGATGTCTTAACTGTTTTAATTCCTTGTTGTAAGCCGCCCAGAGACCTTGGGTAGTGGGCGGCATATAAGCTGTAAAAATAAATAAAATAAATAAAAATAAATTAAGCAAAATTTCCTTTATACAAATTTCCCACAGGAATGCATTGAAAACAGAGTAATCCCTATTCACAACTATTTTTATGTTATATGGGTTCACCCCATAGGCGATTGTGTTAAGCAATTTTCCCCTATCTCCGGAATTTTTTATGTTGCACAGATTTTGTGTTATACAAACTGTTTGTTATATGAGGGCCCACTGTATAAGATCCTTTTATGCGTGAACCAGACCTCTCCGCCTTCCCTCGTTTGGATGTGCCCTAAGACCGCATTTTCTGAGTTCTTGTCTGACAATCCATTCTACTACATCATTCTGGTTCTCCAATTATTGCTAGCATACAAAAGCCACTTCCTGTGGCCACAGGCTTGGGTGGATAAAAAAGTCCTGCTGAACCTGATGGGGTTGAGTTCTGAGTCAACACACTTCTAATCCAGGGGCAAGCTCCAAAATTTAAGACCAGGGGAGAAGTGGCTGTCCCGGGTGCGAATCTCTTTCTCCTTTAAAGTCTTGTGTCTCTTCTCAATACAGTGGACCCTTGTATAACACATTTTTAACACTTGCACATCCACCTCTGCAGCTTCTGTCCACGAATCAAAAGAGATTTACCAAGAATGCCAAAAACACAGTCCCCCACCGCCAGGTGTCCTGCAGCAGGTTTACTTCCTTGAGTCCTCTTGACACAGGAGACCTTACCAACAAGTGGGTGTGCAAAATTATTCGGGCATATTCCACTCATCACATAACTGCTCGTTCCGCAGCATCTGTCTAGGCTAGGCAATATTTCTGGGCACAATCCCTACATGCACAACAGCTGCAACTCTCTAACAAACGCCGTTCAACAACAACAACAACAACAACGAATAAATTAAATGCTCCCAACAACTGCAGTCCTCCCAGCATAAACTCGACCTCCAGCAAGGCAGAAGAGGGTGGAAAGGAACGAGAGACTTACCCAAATGGGTGGAAAAAAGTTCTACCAAGTTCCGACACCGGGCTAGATTAAGCCCTGCCCGGGTGGGATCAAAAATGCCCTCTTTTCTCTGCGCAGCAGGGCTTGGCAACGAGCAGTGCAGAGGTTCAGGAAAGCAAAAAAATAAAAAAATAAAAATTTCTTGCTGCCTAACTCGTGTGGGGAGTCCCTCCCACCCTGGATCCAGTCAGAAAGAGCACTGCCTAGTCCTCCTTCCTTCCCTCCCTCCCTCCCTCCCTCACACACCCACCGGGAGCTCCTGCCCCACTCCCAGCTTTCTCCGTGTGAAGTTGCAGCGTTGTGTGCAGCCTGTGACATCCAATCTGCCCCTGGAGGGAGGCAACAGCTGGACTGCTTCGTTCGGAGTGGCGTGGAGCAGCGCCGTGACTTTCTCCTTGCCTAGGTCTGACTCACCCACTCAGGCACTGAGGAGGAGGAGGAGGAGGAGGAGGAGAAGACAACTGGTTGATTGCAATCCTTATGCTTGTTCTCTTGGGTCCACTCCTCCTGAATACCGAAGTGGAGAGAGGGAGAAAGAGGGGAGGTGCCACTGAAGTTTCCCTGTAGTCTAGCTGCAAGATGGAAACCCAAAACAAACATCTCTCTTCCTGAAATTCCTTTTCCAATCTTGCTCCAGGACAATGAGTCATTACGTGCATCTCTCCTCCTTACACACACACACACACACACACACACACACACACACACACACACACACACACACACACACACACACACACACACACACACACACACACACACACACACACAGAGAGAGAGAGAGGGGGAGACGCATAAACACACATGAGAGTGCGCACAGAGGTGTGTAATGCAAGGGCTGAAGAGATAGTGTATGATGCCAAGTTTGGACTACAACACTCAGACTCCTTCCGATGGAAGGTGCCGTGTAATTTTTTTTTTTTTAAAAGTAACTTTGCCAAGCTCTGATCCTTCCACAAGCAGCACCCTCAGGATTTCCTTCTCTAACTGTGCTGTCAAGGTGTGAAACATGGCTACCTGAGCATCAATCTGGGGCTGTAGAGTGGGTTTCTGATTGTTGTAGTTGTAGCAGTTGTCGTCACGCTACACCATCTTGCCAAGTATGCATACTGGCTTTTCTTTGCCGTGAGTAGAAGTGGGAGCATGAAGCTTTCCAAGGATCACACACATGTCAGCTGGAACGCCGAAGATACCGGGGTGTGGCTGCATGTGATAGACATCATATGGACTGGCAACGTGTCTGCTTTACACAACCCTTGCCATTATTTCTGGGGCCAAGAACAAGATGAAAAACATCCTGGCCGCCCTGCAGCTCAAACTTCACCATTTCTTTGCAGCTAACTTGAGGCTTACTGCTGTTAACAGGATGTGTGTGTGTGTGTGTGTGTGTGTGTGTTGTGTTGTTACAGTCGTGACCCCATGTCCATGGAGTTTTCTTGGCAGGAATACTGGAGTGGTTTGCCAGTTGTACTCCAGGCACCTACAGCACCTGGTATTCCCTGTTGGTCTCCCATCCAAGTACTAACCAGGGCCGACCCTGCTTAGCTTCCGAAATCAGGTGAGATCGGATGTGCTTTCTTAGGGCATCTAGGCAGCTAACAGGATGTAATGTGACTCATCTGAGGTTGCAAACACACATACTGTATATGTGTCTGCCTGGTAGTAAGCCCCACTGAGTGCAGCAAGGCTTCTTTCCGGAGAGACAGGCTAATCCAGTGATGGCGAACCTTTTAGAGACTGAGTGCCCAAACTGTGATTCAAAACCCACTAATTTTTCCGCAAAGTGCCAATACACCAATTTAACCTGAATACAGGTGGCTGTGGAGGGGCGATGTCAGGTGCCCACAGAAAGGGCTCTGAGTGCCACCTTTGGCACCTGTGCCATAGGTTCGCCAACATTGGCTAATCAAACTTGGGAAGCGAAAAGTCCTAAATAACAGAATGTCCTCTAACGTGTTACAATTATTTTTGTGTACAACAATTGACTAATGGTGTTATATTTCAAAAAATAATGAGAAAACTAGGGCCACAGTACTTTTGGGAGATGCTCTAAGTAACCAGTTACTTTTACAGGGTGTGTTTTATAAAGTAAACTTTAGGCTTCATGTATCTTGAATAATTACCTAGAAGAGGAAAATATAACGCAAATTACACTTAGAGTGGCATTAAGATGCAGCGATCAATGGTGGCTTTTTAAAAAGTGATGCAAATTCAGGAAATGCCCAGTTCATCTTTTATCTATAGTGTGTACATCTGAAGTAGGCTATAGTCCTTTATTTTTAAGGGGCTAGCTGTGTTAGGGGGCAGCTTTATAGTGAAGGAAATGCAAATTCATTTGCGTTCTTTTGCTGTGAAGTTGCAGTGGTGAATTCAGGTTTACCCAGGTCTTTCCACTTTAACAGACCACACAAGAGAGAAAGGAAGCCTTGTTTGCAGCTTGTTTGCAACTGTCTTTATAGCCCAGCAGGTTGCATGGTAAAACCACCTGGTTAATAAGATGTAAACAAAGCTTCCTGCTTTCTTTAGCTTTGCTGCAAGTTATTAAAAAAACAGAAGGGCTTTGCTTGCTCTTAATATTTTTAAAAGGAAAATAAAAATAAAAATATTCCTGATGGGCTATATTTGCCATTATCTGCAGTAATCCGGCACCCTCCTTTCTGTAAAAGAAAATGGTAGAGACTTTGCTTGCCCTTAGCTTCCCCCACACACACACACACTCTTAATCTTGCTCATAGGCTGAGTGTGTGCTAGCACAGTGGTTTTTCTGCATTGGTTCAAGTAATTGCATGTATGAACTGATGAGAATGGATCAGTTTTCTAAAACACAGAAGTCCCAGTGGTGGAGGAGGAAAGCTTTTATAGCGTGTCTAGGAAGAACAGAGCTACAGTCAATGAAAGCTCATGCCAGATTGTAGAGGCGTGCAGATTTGTGTTTTACGACTACAACTCCCATTGTTCCCAATGCAGCCCAGCTACCAGACGTCCAAAACACAAATCTGCATGCCTCTGGGCAAATATATTTTGTTGGTCCATAAGATGCTACAAAACGCTCTCTCTCTCTTTTGATGCAACAGTCCAACACAACTGCTCTACTGGGCATTTCTGCAACTGAAGGGACCACTTTTAGCCATGTGGAGTTGAAGTTTATTCGTATGATGACCAAGGCTGCAGTCTATAAAAGCTTATGCTGAATAAAACATGCTAGTCCTTAGGGTGTGCCAACCGTTTGTTATCTCTCTGGCACTATGGCCATTTATCTAATAACCACCAAGGGCAAACATACACAGAAGAGTTTCTGATGGGTATCAATCCAGAGGAGTGGAACTCCCTATTCTTGAGAGCAGGTATGGTGAAGGTGTGTGGCCACCCATAATGTCGTTGGACTTGCGACTCCTTAGTCTTCATCAATGTAGCCAGTGAACAGGTACAATAGAGTTGAAGTCCAGCAGGATGGAAAACTCATATTTTCCACACTGTCGTACTAGAAGTCCACCAAAATCTGAACCTGAACCTCAAAAGAGTTTTAAATGCCCCTCTATTAGAATTTATTTCCTTAATTTCTAACCTGTCTTTTGTCTTAAAACAAGGAGCCCAAGATACACTAACTGGAGAATTTTTTTTTGTATCAAATAATTTGATCTTGTACATTCTTCCGTTCATTTTTGTTTCAGAAGTATGAATATGATAAGCATAAGGCAGTGATACTTGTTTTGGCACTTATCAGATGCGGTGGACAGAAATGAAGTTGTCCTCATAAGGATGCAAGATGAGCCTTGCTAGATTAATTAAACCAAAGCCCTAGCTAGGCCCCATGTAGTTTCATGCAGTGGCTAAGATGGCTATGGTATAGCTGTCAAGTTTTACCCATTGATGGCCAGAACGGGAGGTGCAATGTCTGTGCACACACGCGTGTTCGCACGTGCGCGCACAAAAGCCCAAAACCAAACACCCACTTGCATGCACATGCCTCCTCCCGCTCCCCCGTTAGCATCCGGCCGGCTCCTCTCCCCCATGCACCCACCCACTCAGTGGCGCTCAGTCATCCTCTTGGTGGCAGCCCGAGCTCAAGGACTGGGCGCCTGAGGCCGGCAATGTGGAGGGCGGGGTGGCCAAACTTTCTGGCCCTTGCCCGCCATCCCTGGGGCTGGGGGGACACAGAGACGGCCATGACAATGCTTCCAAGCCCTCTCTCGGCTTCTACAGACGGGAAGGAGCTTGGAGGAGTTGGGCCCCAGTCTTACTACTGTTAATTGCACATCTTAATATGATGCATACTATTTTTTCGGGCAGTCACGTGACATTTGATGCGCAGTTAGCGCCCCGACGACAGGGGAGTATTTTACTTCTCTGCATCCGTCCCGACTGCTTACTGCATATCTTTTCCCTGTTTTTTCCCTTGTGGCGAATACCTGCGTTGCAGCCAGGTAGCAGTTTTTCTTCTTAAAATCGATTGTAATTGCAGGCGGAAAGCCAGTAAAAATTGTGCCGGCATGCCGGTATGCCACCAATTCAGTAGCATAAACGATTACCAAGGCAGAACTACAGGAAGTGGCAGAAAAGGGGGGTACGGATCTAATTGGTGCAAATTTTCTGGGGTCACACCTCGTTTGAGGTGTTAAATAACAGAAATATTTTAACACAACCCCTAGCGGTGGTATAAAATGCTGCGGTTAAAGTGGTCTTCCGGGGGTGTGGTTGGAGTAAAGGCACGATCTTTTGCTGCGCAGTCTTTTGCAGCAAAAAGAGCAGCAAAATCGTCATGAGACGGGGGCCTTGCTTGGGTCTCTGAGAGAAGGGGAACGCCTCGCGCAGCACGGCTTCTCGCTTCACTGCCCCTTCTCTCCTTCCCTGGCAGAGAAAGGGAAAGGAGGGGTATGCTGGACTGAAGCACCTCCAAGGCTGCCGCTTGTCCACTCAGGAGGAACCAGGGGCTTGCAGTTCATTGGGGGCTTCTGGGCAACAGTGGCTCCCCTGAAAGGCTATGATAGTTTGTGCTATGGGCCGTGGCTCACGTTGCACAAGTGGGGAGCATATGCAGAAGCTGCCCCAACTCACCCTGAAGCTGAATGCTTCCCAAAAACGGAGGCCAGGCCAGATTCCATCTGGGGCTGCTGGGGCTGTCCGGCTGCTCCGCCTCCGTGACATATTATGCACAGCAGAATTGCAAGAACTGACAGAACAGAGCAGCTCCAAGTTCCCCAGATTAGTCCACCCCTTTTCCTAACAAACTGGCACTTACAATCTCAATAACTCACTCTGAGGCATTAGTACGGTAGGAGGAAGAATAAAACATTTCATTACTTACAATTGAAAAAGATCAGATAGCAAACTGAAAAACATGACTGCTTTCAGCAACAGCATTAACAGACTCACTGCTTCTGACAGAGAAGAGGGGGTAAACGAGACACCGAACAGAGAGATAGGAAGGAACTATTCATTATTGTGGGATAAATTAACAGTCACCTCAGTCCAGAAAGGTTCCTCCAAGCCACACCTATTAAAAACAGCATGCGAGGTTATAAAAATTCCAACAGTGAGTCCATCTTGTTTCATTTTTGCATCAATTAGGAATGGTTTTTAATAAGTCGGCAGAGATATTTTTACACATTTCCACAACATTTCTCCTAAGATGCACATGATTACAAACACCTTTTCTTAGTAGTGCTTACTTAAGCCTTATTTTCACTGATGCATGTGTTATGGTATAATGCTCCAACATACACATGTTTTAGGGTTAAAAGAAGCCCAGGAGAACTTAATAAATTTTTTTAGAACTGGACGAAATTCAACATGATTTCAAATGGAAATGCAAATTTGATAGCTTTGTATCGAAATTAAAAAGAATGCAAATTAAATGTTTGTGTGAAATGTGACCATAACATGGGAACTGAATGTGTGATCATATGGGCAAATAGATCACATGTTAGACCACTTAAGGAGCTGTCTGCTGGGATGTATTTCCTAGTGACCACATGATATATGGGACATTGTGCTCAAGGTTAACGCTCTGATTTGTGGGCAACCTGGAGCTTTTTGTGTGTGTCCAGATGTAGGCAACAACAACAACAACAACAACAACAACAACAACAACAACAATTGCTCAGACTGATTACAGACAGTGTCATAATGTAGTTGCTCAAATGGTCCACTGGAATTTGTGTCAGAACTATTATCTGCCAATAGCAAAGAACTGGTGGGATCATAAGCCTGAAAAAGTGACTGAAAATGAGCATGCAAAATTACAGAGACAGACAGACAGGGTTTTGAAACATAATACCCCAGATACTGTGATTGTGGAGAAGAAAAAAACGTGGTTCATTGATGTTGCTATACCAGGAGATAGTAGAGTCACAGAGAAACAACTTGAAAAAATTGCCTGATATTAGGATCTGAAAATTGAACTTCAGAGACTCTGGCAATAAACCGGTACAGGTGGTGGCTAAAGAGCTAAGCAAGTATTTAGAAAAAAATTGGAGTTGACAAAGTCACCATCAGTCAGCTGCAGAAAGCCACCTTACTGGGATCTGCTCGCATAATTCGCCGATACATCGCGTAGTCCTAAACGCTGGGGAAGCGTTCAACTAGTGATTGGTAATATAAAATCCAACGTAGTTATCTTGTCTGCTGTGTGATAATTTGATAATAATAATGAAATGTGCTATCAAGTCAATTCTGACTTATGATGATTCCTTTTCAGGGTTTTCTAGGTACTCAGAAGTGGTTTACCATCCCTTCTTCAGAATGGTGGCGTTCGCTCTGGGACTGTTCATCTTGCCCAAGGCCACATAGGCTGGCTCTTTTAGGAGGCACAGTGAGGAATCAAACCTGCAGCCTCTGGCTCCGCAGCCAGATACCTCAACTCCTGAGCTATCTAGCCAGCTATGAATTTGCCTAAATCTCCCTTTAAAGCCCTTTCATTAAATCCTTGGTTCTGTACTACTGCAGTCTACTAAAACTAACCATTTAAGGATGAGAGCCATGTCATATATTGAACCATTCATGCTCTATTTACACTGGAAACCAGGCTTTTGCAGTCGTTTTTAATATTTTTCGTGACTTCAGGTCAGGGTGTGTTGCTAATGCATCCAAGACACTAACGAGCGAGAAAATGTTGGCTTGGCAGAAACTGGTTTGTTAAGTTTCATCCAGTCTCTCCTCTAGTGATTTTCCCGCTGGGGAAGGAGAGGGAAAGCTGAAGATTAACGGCTCTGATAAACTGCCAGAAGCAAACAATCTTCAGGACTAGTATCTCCAAGGACCTACAGTGGTTCAGCCCTTTACCCCACTCAAAGCACAATTTGGGAAGAGGGGGCGGGGAAGACAACCTCACACAAAGTGGAAACATTGCTCTGGATGTGATTTGCCAGCCACCAACGGCAGAGGGAAGGAAAAGCCACAAGAGACAATAGCAAATGGAGATTATTTTGGTGAAATATGTATGATTCGTGTCATGGGGAGCGTTCTCTTTAGCCTACAGTTTCGCGCTAACCACCCTCCCTGCCTTGAGTTCTGCAACTGTAGCGTCCAACAGGCGTCTGCGCCTGTAAATTGAACTTCCTAGCATGCATAATGAGGTGTGAGAGGGAGAGCTGAGTAGTCAACCATGTTTTTTTTTCAGGCAAAAGGTGAAACGCCTGAAATTTCTTGGGCAGAACTGGAAGATTTCTGCATCAAACGGTGGAGAAAATTATTGCCAGTGTAGCAAGATGCAGAATGCCACAACTCAGAGGCTAGCGCAGTGGTTCTCAACCTTCCTAATGCTGTGACCCTTTAATACAGTTCCTCATGTTGTGGTGACACCTTGCCCTGCTTGGAAGAGGCCACAAGCCCCCTTTGGCAGGCCACGGGTGCCATAGGCTGTGGTCATACCTGCGTTTTCTCCATAGTTTACCTTCGGCTAACTGCGCATAAAAAGATTGCATCCTAACCACGAAAGAGGTAAATTCCAGTCCCGGCCGACCACGCCCCTTGAACAGCAGTTTCAGCGAAGTTTCAATAACCACTGCCAGGCTGGATTCAGAAACTTTGCTCGAAAATGCTTACTTATTTGCTTCTGTAACCATGACAGGACACAGAAAATACACAATAAAATCAGTTGTTCCCCTTTTTCAACAGCTTCCCATGGAAAAATGCGAAGTAGACAGGTAGAGACGGAACCAGAATAGGAAAATACGACACAGAAGAGAGGACACTAACTGCACATTAAAAACCACGTGACCACCCGGAAAAAATATGCATGAAATTTATATACACAGAGAACGCTGATGTGACCGCGGCCATAGAGAACTTCCCTCTACAGGCACCCTCAGCTAATCGCAGCCTCTGGTGCCATTGACTGATATACCCTCCAACCTATCAAGCTGTAACTCACTCTCCCCCTCCCCCTCCAGACCCAAGCCGTTTGTGCCTTTTTCTTCACTGGCCCATGGTGACCCCTGTGAAATGGTTGTTCGACCCCCAAAGGGGTCCCGACCCCCAGGTTGGCAACCACTGGGCTAGCTGGTACCTAGTACATACTAAGGCCCATCTCATCTAGAAAGACTATCATGGCTGTGAATTGCTTTCTGGAAACGATTCATAGTTTGATGGCCCCAATCCCCTAGTCTCAGTGCCTGTTAAAAACAAGCTTTTTGTCTCCAGAAAAAAAGAGAGAGCGGTGGGTGGATTCCGTGCTGTGAGTTGATTCCAAGTCAAGGGAAAACAAAAAAAATCTCAATCAAGTCACCAGTGGAACTTAAGTCTGACCTGAGAGCGAGTCCCACATCTCTAGTCCTCATCACTGGTTTAATCCTTGAAGCCCTAAACATCTGGGGATCAGTCTGTCTGAAGGGACTCCCTTGTTTAGTTATGAATCTGCCCAGATGCTGAAATAAGATGTTCTCAAGAAGCTCTCTTGAGAACGCCATCACATGCAGAATCCAGCTTGTCAAGCACACACATCGGTTTTCTCCTGTATTGCTCCCAGGCTATGGAGGTCACTCCCTTTGGAATTGTAACCAAATATATGGTATTTTTTGATTCATTCTACTGTTTGTATACTAGCTGTCATTGGTTTATATTGTCTTTTTTATATTGGCTTTTTTAAGGAGAAAGGTGGGGTAAAAATATTTTAAATAAATAAATAAAATCTGAAGAGTGGACCTCACATCTGCAGGAAAACACTATGAAGAAGAATGAACAAATGTAGGGATAAACCATTTCCTGCTAAATATGAGATCACCAGCAGGACTACAATGCCCAAAATCCATAGAGTTAACAAAGCAGCTTTTCGCATCCCCACTGTTCTTCCAAGGGGCACATCCCTTCACTCTAACCTGTAGAACTGCTGGAGAGCATTGATTACAGTCACACTTGCAATAAGAACCACATTTAAGCATAATTTAAATCAATTTAGAGTTTATTGTTCTCACAAATGTAAGGGTGAAATTGATTTACATGGGCCGCAAAGCGAGCATTTTTCAACTGGCCAGCAGAGGGCTTTAAAAACACTTCTAAAACTTATTCAATTCAATGCTGTTTTGTGGAAATGAGGCGATTTCAGCGGTGTGGATGCCAAGGCTGGTTTAAATCACCAGAAAAAAAAATCTATCAGGGCAAGTGAACACAGCCACAAGTTTAAATGCCGCAAAATTGTTAACATCTGATTTTTAAAAAGTTTGAACTTGATTTGAATTGCCTGTGGGACTAGAACCTAAATGGGGTCATTTGCATAGCTGTCAAGTTTTGCCCGGCGCTGGCCGGGATGGGAGGAGAGAGATGTAATGCGCACAACAAACATAAACATAAACACAAATGCACAAACACCCACATGTATGCGCACACATGCACCATTTGCTTTGCCCCTCCCACCCCGCTGAGCTGCAGCTGCACCAGCTCTCCCCCCCTCTACCCAATCCCCAGCCAAACCCGGGGCAGCTTCATAGGCATGGCTTTCCCTACTTAATGACTCGCCGCTATGTCAGCAAACAGCTTCCTGCCAACTGCTGCTGCCCAGAACATTTCTGGGAAAATAAGCGTTCTGGGAAGACGGCAGGAGAAACGCTGAAAAACAGTAGTGTTCCAGCCAGTACGGGACACTTGACAGGTATGATCATTTGTCCCAGCTAGATTAGACCCATGGAATAAACAGGACCAAGCCAACTTGTTGACTCAATGGCTCTACTTGAGATAGACCAATAACTGTATTTAGTTCGTGTGAGCATAATTGCTTGTTGTGGTGATTTTGCTTTAATGCTTAATCTATCTGCCTTGGGTATTGTTTTTATTGGAAAGGCAGGGTAAAAAATGAAGTATTTCCGTACTGTACATACACACTAAGCCAGATGGATCTTAACTCTGATAAGGTGCCTAGATAATGAGTTCAAAACTCTTTCCTTGCCAATATTTGTTTAATTTCTCCCAGAACAAGGATCTAAGGTGGCTCCCAACCTTTAAAACAAGGTAGATTAAAGACACAATAAATTACAGCATTGAAAAAGCAAAGTTAAAATGTTCTTCAATGTACAACAATAATTTTAAAGGCTACCTAATCATTTAAAAGCAATATAAACACTCTTAAAAAGAACCTAAGCTCAGCATCCAGGAGGGATTTAGTTATTAAAAGCTTGCCAAAATAGGCAGGTCTTTAAACTGTTGCCAAAAAGATAAAAGGGAGGAGGGGGCCAACCTAACCTCCTGAAGGAGAGCATTTTACAACCTAGAAGCACCCACAGGAAAGGCTCTCTTTTGCTTCCCTGTCAAACATGCCTTTGGAGGGAGTGGGACAGAGAGAAAGACACCACCCCCTAGAAGACCTGAAAGCTGAGGAGGCTGTTAAGGGAAGATACAAGTGATATCTTGTATAAATCAATTCATTTGTTCCAAATGAAATAAAGTTAAGCAAAATTTCCTTTATACAAATTTCCCATAGGAATGCATTGAAAACAGTAATCCCTAATTGTGACCATTTTATGTTGTATGGATTCACCCCAGACGATTCTGGGCAAATTTCCCCTATCTCTGGAATTTTTTTATGTTATACAGATTTTATTGTTACACAAACCATTTGTTATATGAGGGTCCACTGTACAGCCCTCCAGAAAGCCTAGACCTGTGTCATACAGGGATTTATAGGTCCCTTTGAACTGGGTCTGGAAAAGGACTAGAGTAGCTTGTGAAGCTGTTATAACAGAGGATTTCTATGCACTCTGTGACTGGCCCCAGGCTGCAGTCTGGCTGCTACATTTGAAGCTTCTGAACCATCTTCAAGGGCAGCCCTACGTAGAAGGCGTTACAGTAATCCAAGCGGGGTTTAATTAAAGTCTGGGTTTGGGGAATCCTCACACATAAGCGGATCTACACGCAACGGGCCTGGCTCCCAAGCGTGCATCCAAAAGATGTCAGTCCCAAAACAAGTCCTCTAGGGACACCTGGAGAAGTCCTCCGAACAAGCTCTTACTTGACAGGCAGGTTCACTGCCATGGAACAGCCCAAAGGCTGCGTGACTCCTTAGGTTTATCTGACCTGATTGTAACTTTGGAGTAGATATGGAGAGGCTGGCTTCCACCCAAGCTTGAAACTAAGGATCTCTGCTGTCTTGAGCAAACAATGCATCAATTGCGCAATCCGGGGGCAAAATGCAGATGGAGCAATGAGTGCCTATTTACCCCTGGGATGGAGCTGCACTGCTCCACATACAGAGTCCCGTGGTTGTGATTTTCCCATTGGCAGGGATTTACTTATTTAATTAAAATTTTATACCGCCCATCTGGCAGCAAGGTCGCTCTAAGCTGTTGACAAGTGGCAGCGATGTTACATCCATGACAATGAGACAATAATACCAGAGTAAAATTAAAACAATCAAGGTAGACGACATTTAAGACACATCTAAAACAGGAGATAACAGAATTCAAAACAGTCGGCAGGGGCCAGTAGGCCAGGAGAGACATTATAGCACATTGGTATAAATACTGGGCCTTACCACTATGCTGCAATTTGAGGGCAAGCCTGCATAAACTACTAGGTTTTCAAAGAGTACTTAAAAGATCCCACAGAAAGGTCCAGGCGTATATCAGGAGGAAGGGTATGCCACAGACGTGGGGCAACCACTGAGAAGGCCTGATTCCTAGTATTCTACTTACAGGCCTTTCTTGGGATGAAAGGCCTCAGTCACCCTATCTGGGAAGAGCGGATGGTACAGGCAGTTCTCCTTGGAAGCAGGAACTCTGTCAGGAATAGAGATGTGAAGGCCCGGAAAAAAAACGTAAAAATTCAAATCCCCCCCGCCTTTATTTTCCTGAAGCTTTTTTGCCCCCCCCCCCATTGAAAAATTGGAAAAAGAAAAAAATGATTATGGAATGTTTTATTTTAACATGACAAATAAAATATTTTAAGCCAGGGTGTTCAAATATTTTCCAAATCATTTATTAATAAAATACGAATAGTATCAGATTATTTTAATTTCGGTGCACTGAGGATAAGCAAGTCCTAGGTTACAAACTGAACTCTGCAGTGCAAGAACAAGATGCATTTCTTCCTTTAGAAGGTGCTGTTTTTGTCACAAGAAAAACGATTCTGGTTAAATTTCATGCCCATTCACTGAAACTTAGTCCCACTCCCTTCTATACATTTCCCCCCTTCAATTATTTTTATGAGAATGAGATTTTTATTTTATTTTTATTTAATACTGTGGAGAGGAAAGATGAATAATTGTTAATTCTGGATTTTTAAACATTATTTTATAGAGGTGTTTTTTTTTGTTCCACATAAACTAATAAACAGTTCAGGAGATTGTTACTCCATTAGTTATAATTACAAATAAATAATATTTTAAAAGTAAATTCTGTTTATAATAATTATTTGGATACACTATATTTTAATGTGCTGGTTGTGATAATTTTATGCCAAGTCAAATTGTCCATAGTCATATTTTATGTTCCTGAAGGAACAGAATGACTTTCAAGCTGTAAAGCAGGCCTGCCCAAAGTCTGGCCCGGGGGCCAAATCCGGCCCATCAGGCCATTGTGAGTGGCCCGTGGTTGGCTGACCCACACCTCCCTCCCCCTCCTTTGCCCCATGTTTTTTTTTAAATCTTCTGCCAACACTGACACCACTGGGAAGCTTGGGTGGCTGGGTGGACGGGCAGTCTGCCGCCACCAGCACCGCAGGGGAATGTGTGGGGGTGGGCAGGCCAGCGGGCCTCTGCCACCGCCAAGGAGCTTTGGGGTGGGCTGGCGGATGGGCTGCCGCCACCGCTGGGGAGCTTGGGGGATGCAAGGTCGCACAGATCACCTCTTCCAAGGGGCGACCTGTGACCACGGCTCCCTGTGCTTCCTTTGGTCCCCACTTTCCTTCCTTCCTTCCTCCCTCCCTTGTTCCCACCTCCCTCCCTCCCTTCCTTGTTCCCCACCTTCCTTCCTTGGTCCCCACCTTCCTTCCTGCAGGTGGGGCTGCAAGGGGTCAGTGGGTGGGGCTTATGGGTCAGTGGGTTGGGCTTGCAGTGGGGTGGCAGGATCCGGGAGCAACCGGCCCCTGACAGATTCTCAGCCACCAAATCTGGCCCTCCTTACAAAAAGTTTGGGCACCCCTGCTGTAAAGGGTGGGGAGAGTGCTAATGTAGCATTTTTTTCTTTTTTCTTTTTTTGGAAATTTCCATTTTTTCTCAGGGAAAAAATTGGGTTTTTTCCCCCCAAGCTTCAAACTTTCCAGAAAATTTTCCAAAAAAGATCCAATTTTTTTCTGGGGAAAAAACAGGGGGAAAGGGTTTTTTACGAGCTTCAAAATTTCCAGAAATTTTACATCTCTAGCCAGGAATGTCATTTTTCCCCACATAAATTTGGGAACTCCATAGGATTGACCCAAACCTTAAGAAGGACTGGATTTGAGCACCCTCAAAAAAAAAAAAAAAAAAGGCACAGGGCCTTTGGGGTCTCTTTCTCTCTGTTCCCTTATTCAGACACTGACTAGGCCAGAAGGCTACAGTACGTTGGTACTGGAAATGTATTTATTTAGGCTTTACAGCTCCCAGAATTCTGGGAACTGCCATCCAAAAATATAAGAGTCCTAAGGTCTGGTTTGCATAGGGAAGCAGCCACAAGGCCTTCTACCTGGAGAACGGAGCAAACTTAATGAGTATAAAAACTTACTCGTTTCTGAAGCTACCAAGAGTGTGGTGCTGCCCATGGTGATCTGAGCGCCAGCTGTGCTACCTGAGGCATTTGTACTTGCCTCTGACATTGGACTGAAGGTGAATGCTTTGAAAAGACTGAGGTAAGATCTCGCTTAGCTGCAGGAAGCATTCAGCTCAGTTAAAAACAGGACTTGGAAGCAACTCATTCCAAATAAGTTCTATCTCTAAGTAGAGTCCAGAAACATTATTTGAGGGACTCCATTGTACATATTGGCTACAGTTTTCTTGGAATCTGTCCTGTACCTTTTCTGATATTTTCTGGCACTTAATTCCCTTTTGCAGTATCTGCTGTTTTACAAGGTTACACTATGACTGCAAAGTAATAAAGAATAACATTATCTATCCCTTTTGCAGTGTACCTGTAATTGTTTAAACTACAATTGGACCCCGGTATCCTCTGGGGATTGTTTCCAGGCCTTCCTGTGGATAATGAAAACTGTGGATAAGAGAGAATGCCAAAAATCCCCAAATCTGCTATTTTGTGACAGTAGCTTGCTTTACGGCTACTGTTTGTGACTAGCTTGCTTTGTGACCACTGAATTATGTATTTAATTTTTTCCTCTGCCACCCATGGATAACTGAATCAGTGGATAATGAATCAGTGGATACAGGAGTCCTACTGTATTTCTAGTTATGACTGTGCTTGTAAGGGCATATGTGGCCTCACTGGGTAGAGATGTTTTTTGTATACCCACAAGCAGGTTGCAACCTTCTTTTAAAAAATAACTAATCTATTTACTTTGCAGTAAGAAAGCAAATTACTTTGGAACAAAAAAGCAAAGCACCACTTTTGAACAAGAAAGCTCAGTACTTCCGGGGCTTGGAACTATAACTGTAACTAACTACTTTTTAAAACAACTCACTTACCAGAAACAGAGTCAAAGTATGTGTCTGAGAGGGAGAAATCACATGTATGATCAGTCTCCTTTGTGTTTCATCAGAATATTTAGAAATGTTTTGACTTCTGTAATTCTGGATGATGCTTGCCACTTTCTCATTTCTTTCTCATTTGCAATTGAGATGTGGCGCCTGCAGATTCATCATTATTTTGTAAACCGATAGACGGCATCCGTTGCTTTGTCATTGGCTACCGTACATTACAAATCTGTTTGGCAACACATAATTAAAAATGCTTGTTGTAACATTACATTAGCAAAGATGTGCTTCGTGTGTCCCATTATAGTGGACAGCAAGCAAGTCATCTTGCAACCTGTATGATTACATCCATGAATTGTCACTACCACTATTTTATGTAATGCATGGTAGTGAATTCTGTCTTGGGCGAAAACAGAAGGTAGGTAGCCATGTAGTCAGGGCCGGTGCTAGGTTTTTTTGCACCCTAGGCGAGGGGCAGGGTGGTGGGATGGGCGGCGGGCGGGCGGGTGGGGGTGGGGCGGCGACGGGCACGGGAGGCAGATGGCGATGGGCACGGGGGGTGGGCGGACAGCGATGGGCAGCTGGCGGGCAGCGGGGGGAACAGCAGGCTGGCCAGCGCCCTCTCTCCATTTTGGCACCCTAGGCACCTGCCTAGTTTGCCTTAATGGAAGCACCGGCCATGCATATAGTGCTTGGGGGTAGATTGAGCTGAGTTTGTAATCAAAGTGGAACTATATTTGTTGGAGTTCTAGCAACCTGGTGTGCTACTGTACCTTATTTTCTTTGGAAGTTAGGGTAGGTGACTCAATCAATCCAGCAGTAGCTTACTGTTCTTTCCTACCTCTGGTTTCAAAGAGAGCCAGTCCTCTCTGGAATCTGAAGTCCAAAAAATATGAATGGCATGCCCCTAGTTATTATTGTATTTTTATTCCTAGGAATTGGAGGGAAGGCCCTTGATGGACTCGCTAAAGAATGTGACTGGCTTTGGGTGCTATGGACTGTGATGGGTCTTAAATGGTGATGCCCTTAGCTCCTGTGTCAGGCAATACAATGGCTTGGGCTTGGCAGCTGAACACTGCACCAGCTCCTGCTTTGATTTAAATTTAAAATCAAGCATCACTTCAACCCACAGAACCACCAACAATATGGGCCTTTCAACATATCACTTTGTTAATTTAATCAAATGCCCACGAAGACCGGACATTGGTTAGCTGGCACGATTTCTATTGTGGATTGGCATTAAAAGAACTCGACAGCCTCTTTCTTGCCTGTGAAAGTTGGAGAATCTTACATTATTCATCGTTTATCAAGCAGTGGCCATGAGCAAAGAACTTTGCACACAATAACTCAAGGCAAAAAAAGCAGATTCCGACGTCCTGAGTGCTAAATTAAAGATGGGGGGAGCAAGACCCAATGTAGAATGGATATAGGCAGATTTAACTTTAGTTGGTGACTAACTTGCTGGATGGCTCGGTGAATTGAAGATCAGGCTGCAGAGTTACTTGGCATCACAGAATAACCAGCGTATATGGCTGTGGGCAAGCTGTGCAATCCCCAGGTTCCCCCAGAAGAAGGAAATGGTAAACAGTTTCCCAATACAGTAGGACCCCTGTATCCACTGATTCATTAACCACTGATTCAGTTATTCACGGTTCACAGAGGAAAATTTTAAATAAATAATTCAGCAGCTGTAAAGCAAGCAACTGTCGGAAAACAGCAGCTGTAAAGCAAGCTACTGTCAAAAAGAGGAGCCGTAAAGCAAGCTACTGTCACAAAATATCAGTTTTGGGGTTTTTGGTGTTCTCTCTTATCCACGTTTTTCGTTATCCACGAGAAGGCCTGGAACCAATCTGCAGCATATACCAGGGTCCTATTGTATGCACTATCTAGAAAACTCTGAAAAGAACTGACTTGATGGCACACAATCAGAGATGGGCATGAGCCAGAAAAATAACAAATCAGGTTGGTTTGTGTCTTGGGGCTACCCACAAATCATCCCCAAGTCCCAGAAAATATGAACCAGTTCACAATTTGTTTACATGCAGTTATTATTATACATCTCAATCCTTGTGCCCACCCTTAATATTTTTTCTTATACATATGGGGTGGGTTGGCGGAAAAGTCCTGCTGTGTCCCCTAGTTTTTTTTTTAAAAAGTAGTTGAGTGGTTGGGGCCACAGAGGTTCTGGAGGCCTTGTCAAAAATGGCAATGCCTTCCCAGAATGTCTAAGAGGATCTTTTGAGTGAACCCTTTATTAAGAAACTTTTAAAGGGGGTATTAGGAGCTACATATGGCTACCTTTAATCCAGGCATGTGCAAAGTCAGGCCTGGGGCCCAAATGCAGCCCGTTTTCAAATTTTGAGTGGCCCGCGGCCTCTTCTCCCCAACGGCTCAGCCTGTCACACATCTCTGCCAGCTGGTCCTTCCCCATACCGGATGGAGGTCTCAGCTTGCAGTTTTACGGTTTACCTGCCCTCCCTGCCTCTCTTCATCCCCCTAGCCACCTGCCCAGCCTACCCACCCCTGGCTCTGTTGCTGCAGCGTCCTCCCCGCCACCGTGCATGTTATATAGAGTCTTGTCCAAAGTCTGGCCTGGGGGCAAATGCAGCTGAATGGTCAGCCCCCATACATTTTCACCTCACCAAATCTGGCCCTCCTTGCAAAAAGTTTGGACACCCCTGAAATAATCTGTCCATAGTAGCTAGAGCTGATGAGGCTTGCAGTACAACATCAGAAGGCCACACATTTCCCATACCTCCTCCCAGCTAAGGTGTGTGTTCTTTGATATAAACTCTGAACAAAGATTTACGCTTATCTTGCATCCAGAACTTAGAAAGGAGGATGCTTTGAGTGATCCTGAGTTGTTAGATTCTATTAGAATAAACTGCCTTCTTATGGAGGTAATTGCTTAAATTTATATCCTCGGGTGTTAGTTCTTTCACACTTTCCTCTTTTTATTACAACACTGGAACAACATCTCCATAAAAACTAATATGAACCTATGAAGAATATGTATATAAAAATGAAGCAGCCAATAAACCCTGATATTATTCCAGTATATCAAAGCAATAACAAACTTTTTGAAAAAGCTTTGTATTCTTATTATTGATTGAAAAAAATTAAGTACAGGCAGACCAGCCCGGTGGTGGTGGTGGTGGTGAATCTTATGGCAAAATATTCTTTTTTTCTCTTTTTGTATGTCACCCATTAAACATCTGCTATTTTTAATTCCACCCCATTGATAGTATGTGCTAAAGAGTAGAGATATTACATCATTTGATGAATTATGATGCACTTCTCTTTTTTGGGTTGTTAATCTTTAAACTGGACTTGGACATTTATCCCGTACAGGTGTATCATCTCTAAAACAGGACACAAGGCCACCCCAAAGGCAGGTCTTAGTTCCGACAGAGGGAATAAGCCAAGGTAGTCTACAATCCTAGGCAAATTTCCATAGGGGGAAACCTCATTGATTCTTCTGCAACATACATCAAAGTAAACATGGAATGTGCTGCCAGTTTGCCCATTGGCACAGCACATGACAGAAGAAGCACACCCATTTTTTTGTGGGTATGGACTTGATCTTTCTCCATATTGATTCAAGAGATGAAATAACATCATTCATTGGTCTTTCTAGGACCTCAGGCAGAATCCATAACAATGTAAGAAATCCTTCACTGCTAGTGCAAGGTTGCCTCCACTTAATATTGGCCCCGGCCCCATGTCCCTTTAAAAGCAGTTTAAATTACCAGATAACATGTGTCTAAAAATGTCGTCCCCACGGCCACCAGGCTTTTTGAAAAAAAAAGAAAAAAAGAAAACCCGGTAATACCCCTTTAAGTGAGGTTTCTGTGACTCACCCAAGAGGTAGGGAAATTTTTGCCTCGCTTTAAAAATCCAGCTTTTAAGGAGGCAGTTGCCGTGAGACCACACAGATGATCTGGGTTTCTTTTTCTTTGTTTTTTCATAGCACCGACCGGCTGTTCCTGGGGCCGATGGGCTATGCTTTTCACCTTCGGAGAAACAGGAAGCTCTATCCGGTCCTACAAGTTTTAATTTCCCCCAGCCAAGTGGTCCTTTTTTTTTCAAATGCTAGCGCCACCTGCTGGCCAAGGGGGGCTGAACTGCACTTTAAAATAAAACAGCTTTTGACATGAGAACTCTTGTCCCACATTTAAATCACGTGATGGGACGAAGAGGAAAAGCCGGACCTTCAGAAGATCAGGATCAAAACCCAGGTGTGACCACGGCAAAGATGCTACAGCAGAGGGTCCAGCACCACCCTTGAGAGCCCCCATTTCACTAATGATAGGGAAAGGACACCTGGTAAGCCACATATGGCCTTCTGGCCCTCAATACTTCTCCATACTCCTGACACCTTTCTATGTTTTTAAATTATAAAAATCTCCCCTGCCCTAAGGCACTGACTGAGCAGCGGTGCTATCACATATTTGGCCGAATGTTTCATACACAGTGGCAGTATTCAGAAACTCTATATTCAGCGGTAACATGGGCCTGGTTATCAGATAATGGAGGAAGACAACACAGGCAGGGTTTTTTAGCCTTTGTGTTCAGCTTGTCAGGATCAATAAAACAGTCAGTTTTGCTTTCTTCCATGTTTGATATTTCCACTTTTTAAGTTATTTTCATTTGGCCTATAAGGAGATTTCAGAGTTTTGATGACATCCACAACAAGCCAAACAAAATCCTCACCACAAGGCAAATTCAATTAGGGAAAACTTTAACAAAGTTCCAGGACAACTACTTTTCGGGCTGTGGGTTCCTACAGCAACATTCTCCCACCTGTGTTCTTCAGTAACTGACATATGAAAGCATGCTGATTCTAATTCTGGACAGGATGCACAGGTCCCCAGACCAGCTTAGCTAAAAGATTCTACTCCATTTCCCCTTAATTTATGCAATTACAGTGGTACCTTGTATAAAGGAATTAATTTGTTCCAAGTGAAATTATGTTAAGCAAATTTTTCTTTATACAAATTTCCCATAAGAATGCATTGAAAACGGATTAATCTCTAATCATGACCATTTTTATGTTGTATGGATTTGCCCCATAGGCAATTTTGTTAAGCAAATTTTCCCGCTCTCTGGAATTTTTTATGTTGTACAGATTCTATGTTATACAAAACCTTTGTTATATGAGGGTCCACCGTATCAGTATGAATGAACTATTTGTAGAACATGCTCTCACCCATGCCTATATTCATGGAATGACTCAGAAGTTCCTTCATTATTCCAGACATCATTAAGCAATGGTGCCACCTGACTTCATCATTAGGGAGGCGATAATAGTAAACAATACAGTGCGCATATAGAAGGTCTTAGGTTTGGTCTAGGCCATCTACAGCTAAAAGGATCAGACAAAAAAAGTGTTGAGAAAGATCCCTGAATGAGCCCCCAGAGAGCTGCTGCCAGTCAGCGTGAATTACACTGAGGGAGATAAACAACTATTTGGAGCACATAGGAAGGTGGTGTCATAAGAACATAAGCCATGCTGGATCAGGCCAAAGGCCCATCTAGTCCAGTTTCCTGTATCTCACAGTGGCCCCACCAGATGCGTCTGGGAGCGCACGAGACTAGATATCTGTTTCCTGATACCACTCCCCTGCATCTCGCCCTTGAAGTACCCCAGTTTTAAGCCTGGAGATTACACATCTCCATCATGGTTTGTAACCTGTGATGGACTACAGTAACCCCCCGCTGATCGCGGGGGTTAGGGACCCACCCCACCCGCGATCCACGAAAATCCGCGATATGCAGAAGCAGGTGGGGGGCCTGGGGGTGGGTTGGGCGATCGCGCGCCTTTCCCAAAAGCCCTGGAGGAGCATGGGGGCGATGCAGAGTGACCTGGTCACCCCCCGCCCCCCTGCGCAGCTCCAAGGCCTTTTGGAGGCACCCGGGGGGCGACGGAGAGGGACGCCCTCCGTCCCCGCAGCCCTTCTGCGCGGCTCCAAGGCCCTCCGGAGGTGCCCGGGTGGGCTGTGGAGAGGGACACCGTCCGTCCCCGCAGCCCTTCCACGTGGCTCCGAGGCCCTCCCTGCAACCCTAACGCCAGCCCTCCCTGCAGCCCTCCGCGGGCGGCGCCCGGGGGGCGACGGAGAGCGACGCTATCGCCCCCGCCGCCCCCACCCCCAGGCTTCTTGGAGGAGTGTGGGGCGCACGGAGTGACCAGATGGCCCCCCGCCCCCTGCGATGCAGGTACTGCAATCCCGCGATGTAGCCGGACCACGGTACCTGAACTGTGAAATGGCGGGGGGTGACTGTATTCCTTTAGGAATCTGTCCAATCCCCTTTTGAAGGCATCCAGGCCAGATGCCATTACCACTTTCTGTGGCAGGGAGTTCCACAGACTAACAACACGCTGGGTAAAAAAATATTTTCTTTTGTCTGTTCTCATTGTCCCAGCCCTCAATTTGAGTGGATGTTCCCTAGTTCTGGTATTTTGTGAGAGGGAGAAGCGCGTCCCTCTATCCACTTTACTGATGTGTCTTATTGCCTTAACATACCTATCATGATGGATGAATTTTTTCTGGTTACAGAGCATTTCGCTGCTTAAGGGATATAGTGCGCATATGGTTCTCATGCTGGTTCTCCACACTCTCATTTGAAGCACAGAAGCCAACAGGACTGGATGTTGAATAGACAGCTCTATCCTCTAATTCAGAAGCACAATCTCAGGGCTGTTACTGCTGTCTCTTCTTCTGTACACTCCAGTATCAAGGTGACTGCCTCATTTTACCTAATGATAAAGTTGGTGCTGCTCATCTGAAATATTTTGGGATTGGGATTCATTTATTGTCATTTCCCCCTATACGGTCTTTGCTTGGCTAAGAGTGTGAAATTAGGTGTTGGGCATATACAATGTACATCCAAAAAGCCACCCACCAAACAGATGAGTCCTCCCTGAGGACAGTTGTGCAGGCCCTGGTGATATCGAGGATCGACTACTGCAATGCCCTCTACGTGGGGTTGCCCTTGACCTTGGTCCAGATGTTACAGCGGGTGCAGAATGTGGCGGCCAGGCTGGTGGTGGGTGCTTGTAGATTCGAGCACATCACCCCAGTCCTGGCCCGCTTGCACTGGCTACCCGTTGTCTTCCAGATTAGGTTCAAGGTCCTGGTTTTGATTTTCAAAGCCCTCCACGGCCTGGGACCAGAGTATATGGCGGAGCGTATCTCTCAGAGATCAACTGGGGCCAGACCCACGAGATTGGCGCAGGCGCACTCACTGAGGGTGGCCACACCCAGAGAGGCGCGGAAATTGCGTACGCGTGACCGCGCCTTCTCTGTGGTGGGCCCCAGACTCTGGAACCATCTCCCCAGTGAGCTGCGCCTAGCAGAGTCCCTGCCCACCTTTAAAAAGGCCCTAAAGACCCACCTGTTTAGGGAGGCGTTCAGCGACCTTTCCATTTAATTTTTTTTTAATTTTTAATTTTTTAAAACATTATTTCTGGCCCAGAGGTGTATTAATGCTCTTCAAAAGACATCTTGAGGTAATTGTAGCTCAGGTATTATGACAATCCCTTGTGGATCTCAGACAGCAAAAGACATATTCATGTTTTGTATTTTCAGGATGCAGGATCAAAATTGTCCACTGCAGGGAACCAAACACTATTTCTTTTCATATGTTTGGCCTAGTGGTAGCTGCGATGCGCACAAATCCGTTAAAATTCTGCAATGTGTGAGATTTCTTTAGGGAACAGAGCATAGGGAATGATATCCCAGCTGCCAGGAACTCACTAATAACACAAGGAATTCCTTTTTAAAAATTATCCCCCCAAAAATAGATTTCACACATTTCTGTTTCTTTGATTATTCATTCCACTGCTTCCCTCCTTCCGCTAGCCTCTTTTGACTGTCCTCCTGTTGTTGGTGTCTGTCTCTACCTAACCTCAGTATATCACCTAGCTATTTCAGGCACTTAAAATATTTATTATTAATAATATCATGGCTGAGGGCTTAAAGAAAGAGAACATGGCAGGCTTTCAGAGAACTTCATGTAGACGGAAATGCTCTTCCAAACTGAAATGTGCGGCAGAATGAGGTGGGAACATACTGAGGTGGTAGGATAGATTGCACTAGCCTAGGCTGAAACAGTAGAGAATCTCATTTTGGAGATGCTCCCTCAGAACAGAGAACTTCCCAGAAATCAAAAACCAGCACAGCTCACAAAAAGCTACACTAAACTCCGGTTTCCTGGCACTTGATTTACAGAATTCAAGCGAGAAGCGTGACTGAACTTTGGAGGTTTCTGGCTCCAACTTAAGAACATAAGAACATAAGAAGAGCCATGCGGGATCAGGCCAATGGCCCATCTAGTCCAGCTTCCTGTATCTCACAATGGCCCCACCAGATGCGTCTGTCTCCTGATACCACTCCCCTGCATCTGGTCCTTGAAGTACCCCGGTTTTAAGCCTGGCGATTACACATCTCCCTCATGGTTTGTAACCTGTGATGGACTTTTCCTCCAGGAATCTGTCCAATCTCCTTTTGAAGGCATCCAGGCCAGATGCCATCACCACATCCTGTGGAAGGGAGTTCCACAGACTAACAACACACTGGGTGAAAAAATATTTTCTTTTGTCTCTTCTTACTCTCCCAGCCCTCAGTTTGAGTGTATGTCCACTAGTTCTGGTATTTTGTGAGAGGGAGAAGAGCTTCCCACTATCCACTTTACTCATGCCCTGCACTTGTGTACGTCTCAATCATATCCCCCCTCAGGTGCGGCCTTATTATTGTTTTGTATAATGGCATTATAATGTTGGCTGTTTTATTTTCAATCCCCCTTTTTATAATCCCTAGCATGGAATTGGCCTTCTCCACTGCTACCATACATTGGGTAGACACCTTCATGGAGCTGTCCACCAACACACCAAGATCTCTTTCCTGATCCGTCATGGATAACTCAGAGCCCATGAGTTGATAGATAAAGTTTTGATTTTTTGCCCCAATATGCATTACTTTACATTTGGCTACATTAAATTGCATTTGCCATTTCGCAGCCCATTCCCCCAGTTTGGAGAGATCCTTCTGGAGTTCTTCACAATCGTCTCTGGTTTTTACCACACGGAAAAGTTTTGTGTCATCCGCAACCTTTGCCACCTCAGTGCTTATCCCTGTCTGCAGGTCATTTATGAACAGATTGAAAAGCACCGGTCCCAGGACAGATCCCTGGGGTACACTGCTTTTCACTTCTCTCCATTGTGAAAATTTCCCATGGACACCTACTCTTTGTTTCCTGGATCTCAACCAGTTCTCAATCCATCAGAGGACCTGCCCTCTTATCCCCTGACTGTGCAATTTTCTCAGCAGCCTTTGGTTTACTAACACCCAAATAGATCAAGGCCTTTATGTGGGGGAAGGTAGCAAGAGGTATCCTAAATTGCCATTCAGATGCTTGGAATTGTACATTATCTGTTACCCATTCTGAATATGTCATCATCAATCCATTTCCCCAGTTCTAGTCTTACTGGGAAGGATGACCCTGGTGATGAACGACCATGACACCAGGACTCCGACCAGGTGTAGAAAGCCGAGGGATACACAGTACATGGTACTGTGAGTGCACAGTTGATGCAAGACCCATTAGAATTCCACTCCCAGCGCTGTGTTTTGATGGTGCACAAGTACCTGTGGTTTGCTCAGAGCTTTTGTTGCAGATTAACCCTATAGAACTGCTGGGCTTCCCCATACGTCTGAACGGGCAAGATTAAATGGAGATTATATCCTGTTTTTCCACAGCTGGGTTAACTCTAGGCCAACAGTGTACTAAAAAAACAGTTGTGTCAAGGAAACCAGCCTTGTCACTGCCAGACACTGCTCTCTACCTGTCCTCTGGCTAAATCCTCATTCTGAACACATCCGCACTGCTCAACGTGCACTCTTGCCAAGGTCTGTTTAAAAGACCTGTTTTAAAAAAGAAAAGAAAAAAGAACTTTGGAAATCTTCCCAGACAGGCTCAGCCCATCTGCCATCATTTCTGATTTATATTATAAGGGATGTGAAGGTGACCGGCCATTGGTTGTTTTGCTCAAAGGCTGCAGACAGATGATGTTTTTATTAGAGGGTGGTTTGCATATAACTGAAGCCCAGCACTCATCAGGGAGCTTTGTCAATCCCGGTATTTTGATAAACAAGCCTGAGCAACGTACAGCTTTTCTTAAACAGCTATCTCATAGCCATATCTTACATTTTCAAGAGCAGGGTTTTTTAAAAAAAACTCCTCAGATATATATAACAAGGGCTAGGTGTGATCCTTTTGCAGCTAGGTGCAGCATAGACATGGTATTAATAAATGCCAACTTTGGGTATCTGCACTCCCCCAGGAATCAGAATCAGAATCAGAATACTTTTATTGGCCAAGTGTGGTTGGACACACCCAGAATTTGTTTTGGTAAAATATGCTCTCGATATAAAAGGAAATACAAGAATCAGATAGTCAACAATAAAAAAACACAGTACAACAATACAATATAACCCATTATTTAAAAGAAAGAAGAGAAGTAAAAATTAATTATTCAACAGTTTGATAGCACTTGGAAAGAAACTATCTTTATATTTAGTTGTCCTAGTATGCAATGCCCTAAAACGCCGCCCTGAGGGTAACAGTTGGAACAGATTATGTCCTGGATGTGTGGAATGTGTGTATATTTTCATCGCCCTCTGTTGCTACCCTTTTGGGGGTCCTTTAAAAAAACCTACCAAATAACCTCTGCGGATTATCTTTGTTTCTGTAATTCCTCGGAGGTTGGGTCAACATTCGGGGTGTAATGATGGAAAGAACAGCTGTATTTGATAAAAAAATATTGCCACTTGCCTCGAGTCTAAGGGCTCTGCGGGGGGAGAGAAAACTCGCATCTGTCACGGGTGACCATCTTTGTCTTTGATCAAGCTCTGGAATTTACCTCAGTTTCAAGGGTGCAGAGGGAGAACTATGGCTCTTGTTATGGATGACCATCTTTGTATTTGGTAAAGCTCTGGAATTTACCTCAGTTTCAAGGGTGCAGAGGCAGAACTATGGCCCTTGTTATGGATGGCTCATTGGCCATTTTTATTTTTTGATCAAGCCTTGGACTGTAGCTCAGCTAACAAGGCATTGGGGGAGAATGGTGGCTCTGGTCATGGGCGGCCATGTTTGTTTTTGATAAAGCAGTGGAATTTGCCCAGACTTCCAGGGCACTGAAAGAAGAACATGTGCTTTCTGTCATTCCTCCTTTTCCGTGGAAGTCTAGCTGTGTTTGGGTATATTGTGGTGGATCAATGCCACTTGAAGCTATTAGAACAAGGAAGATAAGACCCACTGGGGACTCCATGCACTATAAGTGGGCCAATTATTTCAGGAACACTCCTACTCGCTAAAAGTTCATAGACTTGCTGAAACCCCTACTTGTCCTCCACTGATGATCCCACTGTATTAAGCAGTAAGTACATTTCTGGCTATAATGCAGTCTGTATAGTTTATTTCCTCTTGAAGTTCCAAATAAATAAAATCAGTGCCCACCTTTGCGGATATGGCCCTTGCAACAGTCGAACATTTAAAGGTTGCTAGAGGTTTAGACAACCATATGGGAGGTATCCTATGATTTGTATTCCTGACTTGATGGCCGTGTAGGTCTCTTCCAATTTCATGATTCTACGATATTTTACTTGCTATTTTGGGGGGAATTTTGAGCAGGTAGAATTGCAGTTATTTCTTACTATTTTACTGACCTCCTGTTTAATCTCTGAGCAGCGAATTTTACATTTACAGTATGTTAAATGGCCTTCTCAGTTCTTGAGAGTCCATGAGGTCATAATGCCCATTTTGCTGGTGCATGAAAACTATTGCATATATTATGCACTAGGCTGAAAGGTCTAGTTGAGTTTCTGAGTGACAACAAACCACAATTTTTATGCTTATACATTAATAATAATAATAATAATAATAATAATAATAATAATAATAATAATAATAATAATAATAATAATAATAATAATAATAATAATAATAATAATAAATCTTATCTGCTATGTGATAATTTGATAATAATGATAGTCATTGATATTACTATACCAGGTGATAGTAGAGTCACCAAGAAACAACTTGAAAAAATTACCCAATACCAGCATCTGAAAATTGAACTTCAGAGACTCTGGCATAAACCTAGTGGTCCTAGTGGTAATTGGCACGCTGGGTGTGGTGCCTAAAGATCTAAGCAAATACAGTATTTAGTAGTAATTGGAGTTGACAAAGTCACCATCAGTCAGCTGCAGAAAGCCACCGTACTGGGATCTGCTCACATTATTTATATATTTATATATATATATATTTATATATTTATATATATAAATATATATAATTATTATTAACTTGGGAAGCGTTCAACTAGTGATTTGTAATACAAAATCCAGCGTAGATATCTTGTCTGCTGTTTGATAATTTGATAATAATAATAATAAAGTGTGGTTACTTTGGGTGGATATATTTGCTGTAAATTTTCCCAGGTACTTTCCAGAAAGTGCTGAACCTGTATTTTCAACTGTGGGCATTGTTGGAATCATACACCAATGAATATATCAAGAGATCTGAATGGGGGTGGCGTGGGGGAGTAGATAACTTGCTTGTGAAAAGTGTGGGTTTGCTGCTCTTTTCTAGACCTATATCAGATTGGTAATCTCAAACTTCCTACTAGAGATGGGCACGAAATGAAAAAAAATTCATTCCGTTATTCGTTATTCGTTTCATTACGTAACGAAACGAATAACGAAAATTGTGATGAAATTGGAACGAACCAAACAGAACCACGAAAATTAGGTTTGTTACATTTCATTTTCGTTAATGGCGACGCGCAATGAAATGAGCTGTTTTTAAATGTTAAAAATGTCCTGAATATCCGTAAAAACCCAGCGATAATTATTTATTCTGCCTGATAATACCTACCGGGGGGGGGTCCTTAAAACGTGCATTTATGTCTTTTCTCAGATCGCTGTATTTTTTTCCTTTAAGGGGAGTTAGGGGACCCAAAATGGTTCCCAGATGCCCAATATTGATTTCTTGGGTATTAAAATGTCCTGGACATCTGTAGAAACGCAGCGATAATTATTTGAAATCATTACCTACCAGGGGGTTGGGATCCTTAAAACATTTGTTTTTGTCTTTCTCCCATCGCAATGTATTTTTTCTTTTCCCTTTAAGGATGACACAAAATGGATCCCAGCCACAAGATGGATGCAAGCCATGTGATGGGATCATGTAAATTCTTGGACAATTTCAACCAATAGCATATCCAGGTTGCAGACTGGGTAGGTGTGGCAGCCACAAAGGGCATAAAAAGCTCTGGCAGCCCCCGTCCTCCTTGTAGTCTGCGGTGGGAGTTAGGGTGGGATTGCTGTCTCTGCGATTCATTACTTTAGGCCAGCCAGGCAGGTGTGTGTCTCTGTGTTTCTGCTGGCTGCAGCCTGGCTCTTAGGGGAGAGAAAGAAGAGATTGATCTTGCAGCCTCTCTGTGTGCGTGCGTACCTCTTGGTGAGTACCCTCTCCTGTCCCTCAGTGCAGTAACTCTGCGGCTGCCTTACACCCTGGGCAACACCCGCTGCTGCCTTTGCAGCCTCCCTGCGTACCTAGACTATACTGTGTCTCTGCCAGCATCATTTTTTTAGTGCTTTCTGAGGCGTTGGGGGATTCCCACACGCGGAAATGCTTTAAATCGTGCAAAAAGTGGGTAAAATGAAAAACAAAAAACAAAAAAACATTTTTTTTCAAAAATTTCATGAAAAACAAAAACGAACCGAAACGGGACCCACAACGAAAAATGAAAAAACCGAAATGTCATTTTTTCGATTCGTGCCCATCTCTACTTCCTACCCTTTTGCTTTGCCATCTTGGCTAAACAGGGGCAGGGCATTCCTCATCAGAGCCAGCCTGCATCCAAAGAAACCAGTTTTAGGGACTTCTCTGTATAAAGTTTAGAGTTCTTTATTCTTTTAGGTTACTCATAAACACATTTCCCTGAATTTAATTAACAGTGAGAGTTTTTAACCTCATCTTCTTTTACCTAATACTAGGGTTATGATTCCCCATTAGCTACATGCCGTTCCAGTTTATGGTTTACACTTTACTGTAATAATCCAAGAAAGCTCTGATAAAGTGCAGACTAAAAACCATAGTAGACTCACCGGACCCCTGCAGTTGGAATCACTGACACTTGGGGAGCTGAAGCCATGCTAAAGAGGAGTGGCTGAAATCTTGGTCTTCCAATGGAGCTTTTGACATACATAATTCAGAGTTTTCGTGTGTTAGCTCTGCCTAACGAAAGCACAGGAGAACTTTCAACTTGATGAATTATTTGGCATGGGAAAACTGGGTCAATGTTTCTCTGGCTGGTAGTTAGAAATGTTCTCTTTTCCAAAGATACATAGATAAAGATTTTGGAGACGTCCCTTAGATCCATTCTTTTTCTCCAAAATAAAATGAAAGATAGCCTACTGTGTTTATTCTGTATGAATGAGGATGGTTAATAACTTGAACCGAGTGCAGCAAGACGGTGCAGCAAAGTTCCCCTTGGTATTCTGATTAGCAAGCTGACTAGGCATGGACTGGGCAGAACAACTATCAGATGGAAACACAGCTGGGTACAGAATCATACTCAGGGAAGGCTTATTGACAACTCGTTCTCAAACTGGGAGGAAGTAACAAGTGGGGTGTCACAAGGCTTAGTCCTAGGCCTGGTGCTCTTCAACATTTTGAGTAATGACTCAGATGAGGGAGTGTAGGGAATACTTATAATATTTGTAGATAACACAAACTTGGATGGACTAGCTAATACCTTGGAAGGCAGGAACACAATGCAAAAAAATATTGAAAGGCTTCAGCCTTGGGCTGAAAACAACAAAATGGAAATTAGCAAGGATAAGTGCAGAGTTCTACACAGAGAGGGAAAAAAGCCAAATGCAGTTACAAGATGGCGGATACTTGGCTCAGTAATACTTTACTTCAAGCAAGAAGGATCTTGGAATTGTTGTAAATCACACACTGAATATTTGTGGCTGCAAAAAAGGCAAATGTCTATTTTAGGCAACATTAACAAATGTATAGTCTCTAAATCATGTGAAGTACTAGCTCTCTTCTATTCAGGACTGGTTAGGCCTCATCTTGAGTCTTGCGTTCAGGCAATGTACTCTAAGAAGCTTGGAGACAAATGGAGTACATTCAGAGGAGGTCTACAAGGATTATTGGGAGACTGGAGGCCAAGTCCTATGAAGAAAGGATAAAAGAAGTGGGAATGTTTAACTTTGAGAAAGAAGTCTGAGGGGAGATATTGTGGCACTTTTCAAATTCTTGAAAGGTAGTCAGTAATACAGAGGAGGGGAAGGATCTGTTCTGAAAAATCCCAGAATGCATAATAATGGGCTCAGGTTACAGGAAGCCTTTTTTTTGTTGACGATCAGGACAAATGGAGCAATACAACAATGGAACCAGTTACCTCAAAAGGTGGTGAATGCACCAATTCTGGGGATATTCAAAAGAAATATCTGGACAACCATCTCAGATGTGATAGCTGTGAGTTCTTTGGGCTGTTTGGTCGTGTTCTGGAAGTTTTTTTCTTGACGTTTCGCCAGACTCTGTGGCTGGCATCTTCAGAGGGCAAGGAGCTAAGAGAACTAGGAGTTCTCTCTGTTTTTTTCAGTTTGATGGCTCTTTTGATTTCGTTCTTGGAAGAGTCATTTGCCTGTAGGGCCCAGTTCAGGAGGCTGAGTTCAGTGTTGAGGAATTCAGCTTCACAGTTTCAGTTTGCACGGTCTACAAGAGTTTTGATTATGCCTCTTTTTGTCATGGGCAGTGGTTGGAATTTTTATGTAGGTACTGATCTGTGTGAGTTAGTTTTCTGTAGACCTTGTGTCCTAATTGGAGGTCTGGTTTGTATATGACCATGAATACATCTTCATGAACACCTTCGAGAATACATCTCAGATCTATTTTGATTCTATTCCTGCACTGAGTAGGGGGTTGGACTTGATGGCCTTATAGGCCCATTCCAACTCATTTTTTCTGTGGTTCTTGTGAGGCAAGTTTGTGACTGCTGATAGAAGTAATTAGGGTAAGACAAGGTGAAAACCTAGACCTCTACAAAGAAACCCTTAGAGCTGGCTTCCATTTGTGTGCATAGAGGGCATCATGAAAGAATCTGCAGGGTTTATTCTCCATTACTGGAGAAGAAGAGAAAACAGAACAAAGAAAAATATTTCCTTCAATAAGAGGAGATGGAATTGAACCAAGAAAGGAGTAATCAGTCAGAGAAGGTCAAGAAGGACAAGGTAATCACCTCCAACTTGCTACCTTTGATACAAACATTGCTCCATTTATTTTTAACAGGTCATCCAGTGTTTCATATGGCTTGTGATGCTTCCAGTCTTCTGTTCTGTGCTGAATCTGTCACTAAGGTTGAACAATGACACTATTCTGCAAGGATGGATAACTAAGATGTTGTTGAAAAATCTCATTCAGTCATGTCTTACTCTTTGTCATCCCATGGACCAAAGCTCACCAGCACTTCCTGTCTTCCACTGCCTCCTGGAGATTGGTCAAATCCATATTGGTTGCATCGATGACACCGTCCAACCATCTCATTCCCTGCCATACCTTTCCCCCTTTGTTTTCCATCTTTCCCAATATCAGGGACCTTTCCAAGGACTCCTCTCTTCTCATGAGGTGGCCAAAGTACTGGAGCCTCAGCTTCAAAATCTGTCATTCCAGTGAACATTCGGGGTTAATTTCTTTCAGGACGGATAGGTTTGATCTCCTTGCAGTCCAGGGGACTCTCAAGACTCTCCTCCAGCACCACAGCTCAAAAGCATTGATTCGGTGGTGAACAGCCTTCTTTATAGTCCAGCTCTCACTTCCATATATCACTACTGGAAAAACCATAAATTTGACTATCTGGACCTTAGTCGGCAAAGTAATGCCTCTGCTCTTTAAGATGCTGCCTAGGTTTGCCATTGCTTTCCTCCCAAGAAGCAGGTATCTTTTAATTTCGTTGCTGCAGTCGCCATCTGCAGTGGATGTACCACTTCTTTATATTGATTGCCTTTACCTTGCAAGCAGTGAAGGGTCTCTATTGTGAAATGCCATAGTGAAGGTTTACATCCACCTGTTCCTCTGTTTCAAGAACTCATTTCACCAGATGTTTGTCCTTTAAGCACTCGGATGGAAACATTACTTAATCTACTTTAATGTTGCCACAAACAAAAATTCAAAAATGGTCAGAAAGACCTTTTAGAGGTCACTATCTCCTAAGGTTGTGTAAGATGGAGGCTGCTTTATTTTTATACTTATGTTTAAAGGAACATTATGTCATAGTTGGACTTTCCAGCCCCACTGTGCCTTCATAGCCATTTACCTTGGGTGGAAACAATGTTGATATCATGGTTAAGTGTCTATAATCTGACTGTGCCAAAGCATTAGCCAAGTGCTCAATTTAAGGGCAAATATTATTAAGCCTATTATTCCAGTTAATCATACTTAGGGCACATCATGAGAAGCCAGCCCATGACTCATTGGAAAAGACAGGAATGCTTGTGGTGGTGATGGTGGTGCAGAAATGAAGGCATCAGGAAATGAGAAAGACCCAATAACGGATGTATTGACTCAATAGAAGAAGCCATAGATTTAAGTCTGCATTAGCTGAGCAGGCCATTTTGGGTGTCACTAATTCATAAGGTTTGCATAAGCTCCTTGACAGCATGGAATGACAAGTGGGGATATGACTGAGGCATACAAAATTATGCAGGGCATGAATCAAGTGGATAGAGGGACACTCTTCCCCCTCTCATAGAGATGGGCACGAATAAAAAAAATTGCATGTCGTTTGTCGTTTGTCGTTTGGAGGGTTCGTTTCGGTTGGGTTCCTTTTTTTGTGAATTTTTGCAAGAAATTCGTTTTCATTTTCATTTGTTTGTTACCATTTCGTTACCATTTATTTCATTTTTTGTGATTTTTTAAAGGATTTTAAGCAATTCACTCATATTGCAGTAACGGAAACGAAACACACAACAAAACTTCCAGTGTTTCTGTTCGTTTTGTTTCATTTTAGAGACAAAATTTGTATGTCATTTTGTTACGTAACGAAGTGAAAAAACGAAAATGAAAACAAAAAATTGTTCATTTTGTGCCCATCTCTACCCTCTCACGAAATACCAGAACTAGGGGATATACACTCAAATTGAGGGCTGGGAGAGTAAGAACAGACAAAAGAAACTATTTTTTCACCCAGCGTGTTGTCAGTCTGTGGAACTCCCTGCCACAGGATGTGGTGATGGCATCTGGCCTGGATAACAAAAGGGGATTGGACAGATTCCTGGAGGAAAAGTCCATCACAGTTTACAAACCATGATGGAGATTTGTAATCTCCAGGCTTAAAACCAGGGTACTTCAAGGACCATGTGCAGGAGAGTGGTATCAGGAGACAGATATCTAGTCTCATGCGCTTCCAGACGCATCTGGTGGGGCCCCTGTGAAGGAAGCTGGGCTAGATGGGCCTTTGGCCTAATCCAGCATGGCTCTTCTTATGTTCTTATGTTCTTATGATTCCCTGCAACTTCATGGCAAGAATCAAATCCCCTTTGTTGTAACAGATTCCATCCTATCTGCATACAATTTTACTCAAGGTCATGGACAATGCATGCGTGCCACACATTTTCTTACTTGGATGAGCTGCAGTATTGTGCAACCCGCTGTCCCCTTGTGTTTTCCCAAATGCAAACTCCGTATGAGCAAACTGTGTGTCCCTTTGTGCCTGCTACATGTGAGAGTGCTGCAGAAAGGGGGAGGATGCTAGGACTTTTTCATTCAAAGTGTGCAAACTGCAGTGTGGAAGCTCCAAATCTCTCTCTCTCTCTCTCAAAATGGAGGTGAGAGAAGGTTGGAAATTCGTTGAGAAGGCCAATCTTGCCCATAAGCACAGCTCCATTGGGCAAAATCCCGTTGGTGTAGATTTATGTTGTCTTAAGCAAAGCAAAGCAATGTGTTCTGCTTATATACCACCCCATAACACTTCAAGTAGTCTCTGGGTGGTTTACAGTTTTAATTACAGTAATGCAGGCTACACATTGTCCCCCCCCCAACAAGCTGGGTACTCATTTTACCGACCTTGGAAGGATGGATGGCTGAGTCAACCATGAGCCTGCTACCTGGGATTGAACCCCAGGTCGTGAGCACAGTTTTACCTCCAGTACAGGCATTTAACCACTGCGCCACGGAGCTCTAGTCTTAACCCACATTGGCCACTGCAAAACTTTAATTTAAATTCATGGAAAGTTTCCTATCTTTCCCCTTTCATGTTTTGCAGGTCTCTTTTCATGTGGGGAAGACCTTGGGAGCTTTGGGATGTAGAGAGGGGAGCCTTTAATAGTTAAAAGAGTTTTTTTTATCTGCTGGAGTGCCATATCATTAGCCTAAAACTAAGGAAAAACAGGACAGTCTTGATGCCCCCTCTAAGACCACAAAGAAGGACATGCAGTGAGATTTTGACACATTTATATTTAATCACTAAATTGATTGTTTGGTTAAAGCCTTTCTCGGTAGTGAGACCTCTTGTTAAGGGAATCCAAATCTACTCTCCTCGGCAGTTTTAAATCTTTGCTAAGTCATACCCTCTTCGCTACTGAACCGTAATTCTTGGCAGCAGCCATGCATAAGCTATCCAAAAAGAACACATCCTTCTCATTTAGCTCAATTAAGAATAAAACAAGCGTGGTGTTTGTGAATTCAGAATTTGTTTGTCAATTCAAGTCCTCTGCAATGAAGTGTCTCCCACCCTCCGGCTAATAAGTATGTTACTCATTACATTTATTGAGGTGCAAACAAACTCAGCCTCACCAGTGGAAACATTGATGTAGTATCACAAGCTAAAAAAACAACCACCAGCCACGTAGGTGGAGGCGGATGATCGATCCGCATATTCAAGGTTGTTATTTTAATACACCTTGTTTGCTAAGCAGTCTAATATCACTGTATCAGGAACTAAAGCAGAGCCTTGCTTCTGGCTGAGACTAAAAACTACCAAAAATGTATTTTTTGGGCCACGGCGCCAAAAATCCCACAGCCATTGTGGCCAGTGGCTGCGGGATTCTGGGAGCTGTTGTTAGAAAATAACTATTCCAATCTATTCCTGGGATATACGGTAGTTGTTGATATCATAACAAATACCTGGCAGTTGGGGCATACTTTGGTTGATATGTTGGAAGGCCTAGCACAGGCATGTCCAAAGTCAGGCCCGGGGGCCAAATGCGGCCCGTTTTCAAATTTCGAGCGGCCCACAGCTTCTTCTCCCCACCGACTCAACCTATCATGCATCCCTACCAGCTGGCCCCTCCCCATGCCGGATGGAGGCACCAGCTTGCAGTTTTACAGTTTGACTGCCCTCCCTGCCTCTGTCCACCCCCCCAGCCAACTGCCCAGCCTAACCGCCCCCAGCTCCTCTGCTACAGCATCCTCCCTGCCTCCTTACATGTTGTATAGACATGTCCAAAGTCCGGCCCGGGGGTCAAATGCAGCTGAATGGTCAGCCCCCTCACATTTTCACTTTGCCAAATCTGCCCCTCCTTGCAAAAAGTTTGGCCACCCCTGGCCTAGCAGATCAACAGAGGGCAGAGTCATTGTTGGGTGGGGCTTCTGGATAACTATGGCTGCCTCCTTCTTTTCACAAACTGAGTGTGAGGATGGAAGTTTTGTAGGAGAGGGATATAGAGGAGCCACAGTCTCCGTACTTTTGGTAAAGAAATTGGCAGGATTGGGCTGGCTTGGTATAGCCTGAGCCTCAGATGAAGAGAGGCACCATTTGCCCAAATGGATCACCTATAATTTCCTAATGGAAGCACTTTCATTCTGGGATTCAGATGCTTTTGCTTTGATTTCCCTCTCCCCAAATACAGTAGTTGAATTTGGGATTGGTAAAAGGCTAGAGTCTGGTTCACACACTGGTGTCCATCACTTCAAGTCCCTTTTCCAGTGAATGACTTGCCCTAGAAAGTGTGTGAACTGTGTCTGCTGAAACACATTGAAAGTGGGATGGGGTCAAGTAGTCTAGAGCAGTGGTTCTCAACCTGTGGGTCCCCAGATGTTCCGGGACTGCACCTCCCTGAAATCCTGGCCAGCTCAGCTAGTGATGAAGCCTTCTGGGAGTTGCAGTCCAGGAACATCTGGGGATCCACAGGCTGAGACCCACTGGTCTAGAGGTTCTGATTCTGAAGCATCCAGATCTGTTATTACATTAAGTCAAAGGGGCTGGATTTAAGCTCAGCATGGTTTCACCTTGCATTGTGAAAGTTGCAACATGAAACATGGATAAGAGGGGTGCAGCTGGGTGGGACCCTGCCACTATACTAACATAAGAACATAGGAACATAAGAACAGCCTTGCTGGAACAGGCCAAAGGCCCATCTAGTCCAGCTTCCCGTATCTCACAGTGTCTCACCATTTGCTTCAGGGTATTCCCAAGCAGATGTCTTCATCTGCTTATGATTCCCTGCAAATGGTATTCCTCATTGATGAATCTGTCTTTTTAATTTAAATTGGAATAGATGAGCTTGTCCTGCTTTACCATGGGTGGTTTTCTGTGAGGGTCTGGCTAGAACAAACTGGAGGAACCACTTCCACTATCACTACTACTGTTGTCTAGGTCACAGCAAGGGGATCGTACAACTGCAAATATTAATTTACAACAAGTGGTAAAACCCATAATGCTTAATGGTCCACATGGTGTTCTGTGTAGCCACCACCTTCATGTTTTTACTCCAAGAATTCTGAAGGTTGTGGTTTGACAAAGATTATGAGGATTATCTAGCTGCCTAGATGCCCTAAGCACATCCGATCTCGCCTGATTTTGGAAGCTAAGCAGGGTCGGGCCTGGTTAGTACTTGGATGGGAGACCACCAGGGAATACCAGGTGCTGTAGGTGTGTAGGAACTGGCAAGCCACTCCAGTATTCCTGCCAAGAAAGCTCCATGGACATGGGGTCACAAAGAGTCGGTCACAACTGTAATGACACAACACAACACAGCACACACATGAGGTTTATCTGGAAGAACCCTCAAAAGATCTACATTTCCAGGGAACAGAGACGATAATTACAGATAGCACTCCTAAAACTACATATGCAGGGCCGGCGTGTCCATTAAGGTGAACTAGGCAGTTGCCTAGAGCGCCAAAATGGACAGGGGGCGCGGGCCACCGCCGTCCGTCCCCCCACCTGTCGCTGGCCGGCCACCACCCACGGCCCCCCTGCCGCTGCCCGCCTGCCGCCACCGCCCAGCCCCCTGCCCCCTGCCCTGCCGCCGCCGCCTTGCACCCCCTCGCCCGCTGCCCACTGCCACCCCCCCCAGCCCTTGCCTAGGGCGCAAAAAACCCTAGTGCCGGCCCTGTACATATGGGTTAGCTCTGAATGACGATACCCAAAAGACAGTAGTTGGATGAAGTATGATTATTGCAGGATCAGAATCATTCAAACAGATAAGAGAAAAATCATGATTTCGGAAGAACTACATGTCCTTAATGCTGACAATCCAAAATGAGGTCAAGAAATCAGAAGAAGACTGACATTTTGAAAGGAAATTATGAAGGGTCTAGAAGGCATCCTCAAGTGTAAGGATGTTCCACTGCAGACCAAGGCCAAAATTATCCACACCATTTGATTCTTATGTATGGCTGTGAAAGCTGGGCAGTGAAGGACACTGAGATGAAAAATAAATCAGGCGATTCTAAGTACTGGAGGACTGCATTGCAAATACAGTACCATGGATCACCAGATAGAAAACAAGTAGGGCTTGCCACCCAAAATGCCCTTTCTTCAAGATGATCTCCCTGCAGATTGCCAAGGTGGCCTCCAGTCACAATCAAATAAATACAATCAATCAATCAACAGCAATAAAACCCCTGGGGAAAATTTCATCCCCCCTGACATACTGAAAGACTTCCAGAACTGGTGGGTCCTGATTCTTGCCACTTTGTTTACATATATTGACACAGAGGGCAACATCCCAAAAGAGTGGTCTGCTTCAGTCGTTGTGCCAATCTACAAGAAAGGTGAACAAATGGATCTAGCTAATTACAAACCAATAAGTTTGCTTGACGTTCTAGGCCAGTGATGGTGAACCTTTTAGAGACCGAGTGCCCAAACTGCCATTCAAAACCCAATACGCCAATACGCCAATTTCACTTTATCACAGTGATACCATGGGTGAAAAATGCTTTGGGTTACCAAAACAACAACAACAACAACAACAACAACAACAACAAAAACAAGAACCCTCAGGTTACAAAAAGAAATCATTGGAAAGGAGGTTAAGAAAATTATCACTTAGAATTTCTTGGTTAAGAAAATTATCACTTACAATTTATTCCATGTTGCAAAAAAGAGTGTACCCAAGATGCAATGTGCCCCCATAGTTTGTGGAGGTGTGGAAAGAGTTAGACTTAAATCATTAAAAGGACAATATTTAACAGTTAAAAATAGGAAATAAATGAATATTTTGAAAGGGAATTAAGCAAATACTTATTAAAGCAAAATGTTCTGCTTATATATCGCCCCATACCCCTTCAAGTAGTCTCTGGGCAGTTTACAGTTTAATATGCGGGCTACACATATTAGAAGGGTGAATGAAAAGAAAACTAAAACAATCTTTCAACACTAAAATATAAAATGTGCAATTTTTGGAAAAATATTTGAATTCCCACATAACTTGCGATGGAAACATAATGCCTCATTGGCTGATGGAGGAGAGAGGGAAATTTAAAATGACTCTGCTTCCTTCCCCAACATTTTCCCCACTTCTACTGTTTTGTCCCCAGGAATTGTTCCGGAATTGGAGAGTTGCTGGCAGTGCGTGAGTGGGTATGTTTTCTGTTTGTTTGCTTTTTAAAGCTGTTTTTAAGGGCATTTTAAATTTCCCTCTCCTCTCCATCAGCCAACGAGGCATTGCCATCCCTGGAGCCAATGATGGACTACCTGTTATGTGACTTTTAGAAGGATTTCCATGCATGACTGCATTGACAGATTTCATAAGAAACACCAGTGTTTTCCATGTTAATCTCCATCCCTCATAATGGATTTTTTTCTTTCTTTTCCCTTGGTCTTTGTAGCTTTGATGTTACCTTTTAATGTTGTGAGATGCCTCTTCTAATTCCCTGTTCTTAAACTTGAATATATCTTGAATATGCTTTAAACTTAAACGTTCTGGGCTATAGACTGTCTCTCATTATTGTAATCCGCCTTGGGTTCTTTTCAGGGAGAAAGGCAGGATAGAAATATTCAAATAAATAAATAAATAAATAAATAAAGTGGTACCTTGTATAAAGGAATTAATTCATTCCAAATGAAATTTTGTTAAGCAAAATTTCCTTTATACAAATTCCCATAGGAATGCATTGAAAACGGAGTAATCCCATTTTTATGTTGTATGGATTCTCCCCATGTTAAGCAAATTTCACCTATCTCTGGAATTGTTTATGTTGTACAAATTTTATGTTATGCATGCTGTTTGTTATACAAGGGTCCACTGTAAATAAATAAATAAATAAATAAATAAATAAATAAATAAATAAATAAATAAATAAATAAATAAAACCCAGTAATTATATAAGTCAGTCTCTTCAGTGTTTTTTGAGACGTGGCAACCAGACCTGTATCCAATATTTTTTTCTCTTTGGTACAGCCCTACACATTTTGTCTTGCATGACAAGGGTTGTACCCCAATACATAAGGAAAAACAGTCTGCTACACTTTGAATCCACCTGGATGCCAAAGGCATTATGATTTTGCCTGCTAGAGGGGGGACAACAGCAGGGACGGGACCAAGCTTTCTTAACTTCCCTTGGCATGGAGTTTCAATGCTGGGAGGAGCCAGTGAGAAGCCCTGACTTTATGCTCCTCCTAAATGCACCTCTATAGGGGTAGGGATTGAGACTAGGACCTCTTCCAAAGACCCTAAAAACCTAGGCAGGTTCTCGTTAAGGGAGAACATAGAAACTTTCAAATGGTGCAGCCCTGAACTGCATTCCTTTGTATGCGATTTGCATTTCTAATTTCTAAAAAGTAACTATATGGACTCCAAGACTCCCAGAATTCTCTGCCTATGTAGACTTCTGGGGGTAATGTTCTAAGCTCTTTTTCTGAATAAAGCCATCCCGAGTCAGAAATATCATAACATTTCTGTGCGATACTCATGGAATTGCAAAATTCTGTAGCTCAACAGAGGATGTATGAGCGACGTCTGTCAAAATGTGGCAAGTTCCCTGTGGGCATGGTATGAGGAGTCGGATTTAGCCCTGCCGTATCGTAAGGACCTGGAAAATATTATTCCAACAGTGAGAAGCTAATCAAAATATTATCCTGGGATTAGGAGAGGGCTAAACGAGGTTTCCCCTCTTCCTTGCAGATGAAAACAAAACCTAACAAAAACCCACTGCTCCATGGAAGAATTAAAGGTATTAACAGGACCTCTTTCAAACAGTTACGTTTCTGCTACTTTATGGGAGAAAGATCAGACGATAAACCAAGCCCTCTAAATTCCAGATTGTCAGGAAATGGGATAATAAAGGACTTGCCTCTCCCCCTCTAATGAAGGTTTATAACAAGTCATGCATTTGATATGCCCCTTTTAAGAGTCCCCTCCCAGGAATCTTCACAAGCAGCAGTCTGTAAGATTGTAGAACTTCTGGCTACAATTAACCAACTCGCTCAAAAGGAAGGGCTGCTTGGATGATGCTAACTTTGGTCTCGGAAGAAATAAAGATATCGCTTTGACTTGTCCGATCCTCTGATTTGATAACTGACCTTCTCTGTCTAATCACGGCGCATTTCCCATCTATCAAACACATGGCCAAAATCCAAACTCCTCAACAATTACATTTGTTGTCTTCGGAATTCATCAGCTACTTACTGTATACCTCTGTTTGTTCGAGGAAGGGGATACGACACATTATACATAAAAAGACAATTGTCATATACAAGTCACACCTTTTTTTGCTCTGTAGACAAGCTGAGCGGCACAGTTGCTTATAAATGATGTCAAAAGGAAAACCAGATTCATAACAGGTTAGGATCATCTTGGTCTTATGTCCTCTTTTAATTCCACTCCTTTCTCTCTGCCATCTGTATTCATATGTTGGGGAAGGTTCTTGAACCCCAACACCTCCCAAAACACAGAGAATGTAACGGGTGAGAGAGTGAGAGTGAGAGAGAGAGAGAGAGAGAGAGAGAGAAGAAGAAGAAGAAGAAGAAGAAGAAGAAGAAGAAGAAGAAGAAGAAGAAGAAGAAGAAGAAGAAGAAGAAGAAGAAGACAACCTTTGGGCATGTACAGAGCATCTTTTTTTTTCACCAGCTGGGTTTCCTAAAAATGCATAGAATGTTTAAAAGTGAACCATCACCTTTTAAACGTTAAACTTCACGTTTCTCTGCTTCCCTTGAGAAAGTGGTTCAGGGGCACAATCTTAAATTATTTCTGAAACTTCCAGAGCCCAGAGCTTACAATAGCGCTCCACTACAAGTGCCTTGCCTTCTCCCATAGCTGATCCTCCCACTAACTTTTACCACTGTCGCACAACAGCACCAGTTCACAACACAAGAAAAACGGATTCAGCACATCTACATTTTCTTTCTCATTCTCCAGTCATAAAATCCATTTTCAAAACTATTTTTAAAAATCATGCCATGCATGGTGCGCCAGCAGTCTAATTGTTTCGGGGTTGTGGGAAGGTGGGGAGTGAACTTGCAGGCATGCAGTCTGAGTGAGAAGCTGGTATTCCAATTACGGGCACAATCGGCTTTGAACATTAAATTCTAATCGTTGCCTGCGATTCTCAAGGTGGTTTCGGTGCATCGTCCTAAGGTGGTGGAGAGTTTTTGCCCAGGTGAAATCTTACAGTTTCTCTGAACTCCTTATCTGATTCATGCAGTAGCTGGCAACAGCCACACCCTAGAAGCTGCAGGGAGAAGAGATTCGGAGAGGGAGGGTTCGCAGCGAGCAAAAGACATTTTCAAAACAGCAGCAGGAGCAGCAGCAGCGGCAGTAGCAGCAACAGCAGCAGCACAGCAGGAAATTGTACAGAGAGAGAAAGAGAGAGGGAAAAAAAGTGAGCCCACCACTGGCTGGAGATCCTGGCCAGTTAGGAAGAACTAGATGAAAACAGTCGCACATCGTGGAGGATTAAGGTTGGCCCAGCTAGAACGAGAGAGAGAGAGCAAGAGACTGAGAGGAAAACAGCCTTTCGGTCCTGAGTTTTTGTTGTTTTAGGAAAAGAGAGGCTCTCTGGTCTGTAGTAGAATCAGTCCCAGTGCCGAAGATGGAAGGGATGTGATTTTCTGAGATGCCGGGAGGGAGGAGAGTGCAGTTAGGGCTGGGATGAACTGCTGACACATTCTCCAGACATCAGGAAAAAGGAAAAGCTCTCCCCTGGATGAGGACCAAGCGGTTCACGCCTGCGCTGCATCGCCGGTCTGCCGCCTGCCTGCACAGCCGATGTTTTAGGTCATTGCAGAGGAAAGGAGTGATGTGGTGGTTGCAGGCTCCTCCTCAGGCAGGGACCAACAAAAGATGCCTCCTGGAACAGGCTGAGGATAGCCAGTTCCAGGCACTCACCGGATTGGCTGCTGCTTCCCCATTAAAGCCGAAAGCAGAGAGGACCAGAACAAAGCAAACTGGCACTGTCAGAGTGGTGCGGAAGCAATGTCTTCTGCTTCTTTGCCCACTCAGAATGAAATAAAGAGACAAAGATTTTGGATTTAAAAAGGGCCGCAATTTATTAACAATGTTAGCTAACTGTACTGATAACTGTAGATTAAAGAGGGCCTGTAGCTCCGCTAGGTGTTATAACTGGCTAGTCCCTCCAGTTTAAGAGCTTCGACTGGCATGATGTATAATGCCTTGGGTAAGATGCAGAGCAGGTACTAGAGCCTTCTTACCCTCCAGAATCTCACAACCATTGGCAGGCCTCGATTAGCTGGCTGGAGCTCCTATTTAGCTATATCTAATGGTAATTCTAGTTTATTAAATGTATACATGAAGTCTGACAAACACCTTAATGATGCGCCATAACGGAGGGACATATTATAATTAACAGACCACTTGCGCTAACCGCTAATTGTTACCAATAAGGGGATTTTTTGATTATCTTATATCCAGCCGTGCCTTGCCGAGGATGGGACGGGCGAAAACACACTGTCACTCTGGGCCAATTTGAGTGACAGCCAATAATTCCCATTCGGCCCTGAAACGACCAGCAAGCTTCACCATCCACAGAATAGGGCAGGAGGGAGGGGAGCTTTGGAGTGCGCAGGCTGAGGGCAGGGACCATGCACAGGCCTTAAACAGGCCTGCTCCCCTCCCCAACAGCCTACGTAAAACGGCGCAAGACTTTGTGCCCCTTTCGCCCGGGCAGGCAAAGAAGCCCCGCCCACAAAGAGCTCGTGAGCGGAGCCGCCATTCCCATTAAGTCCTCTGTTGGCAGGGCCAGAAAGCATGGAACCGCATTGCTCACTCCAAATCTCCCCCTTCGCAGTGCTTTTCCGCTGTTGGTAGACCTTGGGATCGTGAGACGACAGTATGAATTCCTTGGGATTCAAACCCGAGAGCCTCCTTTTATTCGGACTCATGTTTCTTAACCTTTCAGACAACTTCCAAGCTGGCTGTTTGGGAGAAGGAGGAGATTTCTTTCTTTCTTTTCTTTTTTAAAGACGCTTGCACAATCTGATCGACCCAACGACTTTGAAAACAGTTTAAAACAGGGTGCTGTGGTTGGACCCAAAATGGTTCATATAAAAAGGTAGCATGGTCTTTCTCCCTCTTTCTGCTCTTTCTCTTGTACAATGTTCTAGGAGGTGGTTGTGGGCCTCATGAGCAAGTCAGTGGCTCTGGCATGGAGGTTTGAAGGAATTAGGTACCTGGAGAGAAAATGTGCTCTTGGCTTCTGAGGTCATATTATCTAACTCTCTGGATGACCCTTAGCTTGGAAAAGATGGGCTATTGGCTTGAGTACACAACACCAGTGGAACAAAAGTTGGAATAATCACTTTTTAACGGTATCTGTGTGAAGCCCATGGGTATGACATGAGTACCTTAATATCTTCCCATTTGAGCTCTATAGCAGTTGGTACTGTGACATAACACCATCTCGGCAGTAGTTCATAGCCAGCACGACCAGTTGCCATTTGACAATCCTCTTTAACGGATATATAGGAGGCCATCTTGCATCTCATGGACTTAACCCTACGTAAATAGAATCCATGCATTTTAGGGTTCTTTCTAAGTGGCATTTGTCTGTTGTGTTTACTTAGGATAGGCATCAAGGTACAACAGTAGACATCACCGTGTCCAAGTTTTGAGAGTGATGTTTTGTCTGAATGGCAATGTTTTGGAGGGTACAGCTTCAATCATAACATTTTGTTTTAACATTTTAACATTTTTGAAACACACGAACACATAGATGTCAAATTAAGATTTGTGTGTTTTTAAAAAGATGTCAAAATAAACAAAGCGAGCAGTCCAGAGCATCATAAAATCTTAGGCTCACTGTACCAAAGAGACCATCTAATCACTGTTACTTTTTAGCTGGATCTCTAAGGGACCCCTACATCTACCAAACAAGAAGCTCTTTAGTCTGGAAAAAGGTGCCTGAGGGGGGGATATGATTGAGACGTACAAAATAATGCAGGGCATGAGTCAAGTGGATAGAGGGACGCTCTTCTCCCTCTCACAAAATACCAGAACTAGGGGACATATACTCAAATTGAGGGCCGGGAAAGTAAGAACAGACAAAAGAAAATATTTTTTTCAGCCAGCGTGTTGTTAGTCTGTGGAACTCCCTGCCACAGGATGTGGTGATGGCATCTGGCCTGGATGCCTTCAAAAAGGGGATTGGACAGTTTCCTGGAGGAAAAGTCCATCACAGGTTACAAACCATGATGGAGCTGTGTCATCCCCAGGCTTAAAATGGGGGTACTTCAAGGGCCAGATCCAGGGGAGATCTAGTCTCGTGTGCTCCCAGAGGCATTTGGTGGGGCTACTGTGAGATACAGGAAGTTGGACTAGATGGGCCTTTGGCCTGATCCAGTAGGGCTCTTCTTATGTTCTTATGTTCTTAAGACGGCAAGTTAGAAAACCCATTGTTGCTATTGCACATTGCCCACTTGTGTAAAGGCCACATGCGAAATCCACAAGCTTTTAGCAAGAGGCAGGACTGAGAGGTAGATCTACAACCTCAGTGAATAATAGGCATAATTAAAAGTTGTCCCAAGGGGGTGGGAGGAGGAAGCATATTCTTTGCTGCTTATTTCTCTGGTGGAAAATTCAACCATGACCAGAATCAAGATAGGATAAATTAAGGTGGTCAACTGATCAAATTACCTTGGTTAGCTTCCTAACAGCACCATTATCTGCAAGAATTATCAGGTGTGGATGCTGGCTGGAAGATTCAGAAAATCTGGAATCGTGGCTCAGAACAGCTGAGTTACATTTAAATGTACACGAGAGTTTGTACACAGTGGTTTAAGCATAGCATAAAAACCCCACAAAAAGTATGAATGGTATTCTCCTCCTTTGTATGCCTGTAGTTGAAATAATATGCCCTTGGTCTTGGTTCAACTTTAAGAATGTTTGCTGTCAAAAAGATATGAATAATAAATTAACAGTGCTTTAAATATCTGAACTTGATACATAAAGTTGTGCTTGACAGACTTATAATGGTTTAACTTGATACATTATCCTTAACTGTCATAGTAATAGATAAGCAGACTGCTTCTAATGGATTTATCTGACAGCTTCCAGGCCTCTTCCTGCCGCTATCTTGTTGCAGGGTTTTGAATTTCTATTTGAATTCTTCTAGCCGTGCATCAAAATTGTAGGGATTCACAGAGAAGAATGGCTTCAATTTCCCTAGAGTAGTTGACCACTTTTCTCATCGACTGGCACTTACAGCCTCAAGTTGGAGAAATAATTTTTAAAAACCATTTCATTTCCTTACAATTGAACAGATCAAGCAGCAAACATGACTGAATGAGTGCTACACTATCTGAAAACTAACTGAATAACAGAACTGTCCCTTCTTTTGTCTATCTGGCAGTTAACTCCTTTAACATTAATTGGCTAACTCCAAACAGAATCTGATTGGTCAGATGCTCCACCATGCAAATACACATCCTTCAGAAAATTCCTTCAGTCTATTGTAATGGCATATATTAATCAAGGCAGGGGGGATGGAACTCCAGTTTAAAGCAAAAAGTCAAGATTGAAGCTGTACCCCCCAAAAAGTAAAGAAATTCAGACCACACATCAATGTCCTCCTTACTCACAACATTGGCATGTACACAGATGTACCTTGTTATAATTCCACCCCATATAAACACTGTCCGATCTCACTAGCTAGCCCACTCCTTGTGTGACCTATCACTAGTGGTAGAGAATAGATGAAATAAAACTCAGGCTTCCAAAGTGTCAACGTCAAATTTGCAAATTTTCAACATGCTCCTATCAACAGCTCTATGACCTTTGCCAGTCATCTTAACATCTATTGGCTAACTGGAGACATAATCTGATTGATCACAATTCTCCACCATGCAAATATCCATCACAATCTATTCCATACACATGCATATGCATACACAGGCATTGCCTGGTTGTACTATACTGTAGATTCCAACAGGTTGAAGCTACATTGAGGTGATGTACAAGAGGGATACTTGGTCAGTAGAGATACTTGGTCATAACTGTGGGTATGAGTTACATTAGGGAATGCTTTTGTTTTACTGATCTCTGCCTCTGTGCCCTGGGTTCTAGTTTCTGAAGCCATGCCCTGCAACATCCCCTTTCAGCCTTCTTTTTGTAAGGCTAAACATTCCCAGGTCTGATAATTGTTGAGTTTTTCAGGCTGTTTGGCCATGTTCTGGAAGTTTTTCTTCCTGATGTTTCGCCAGAGTCTGTGGCTGGCATCTTCAGAGGGCACAGAGAGAACTCCTAGTTCCCTGAGCTCCTTGCACTCTGAAGATGCCAGCCACAGAGCCTGGCGAAACATCAGGAAGAAAAACATCCAGAACATGGCCAAACAGCCTGAAAAACTCACAACAATTATCAGAACTGGGAATGTTTAGCCTTACAAAAAGAAGGCTGAGAGGGGATATGATAGCTATGTTTAAATATTTGAAATGATGTCATATTGAAGAGGGGGCAGGTTTGTTTTCCATGGAGACAGAGACTAGGACTTGGGCCAATGGTCTCAACTCTAGAAAGAGAGATTCAATTCAAACATTAGGAAGAATTTCTCACTGGTGCAGGTCCTCTTATGGATTGAAAACTGGTGACAGTAGGTGTCAATGGGAGCTGATTGGCAGTGGAATATGCTGCAGATGACACAAAACTTTTCCATGTGGTAAAAACCAGAGAAGATTGTGAAGAGCTCCAGAAGGATCTCTCCAAACTGGGGGAGTGGGCTGAGAAATGGCAAATGCGTTTTAATGGATGGGCTCTGAGTTCTCCGTGACGGATCAGGAAAGTGGTGGACATGAAAATAAAACAGCCAACATTATAATGCCGTTCTCAATAGTAAGGCCCCATTGAAAACACTGGTCACCGCATCTCCTTCTTTGGAGGTTTTTAAGCTGAGGCTGGATGGCCATCTGTCTGGAACACTGTAACGAGGGTTCCTGCATGGCAGGGGGTTGGACTAGGTGGCCCTTGAGGTCTGTTCCAACTCTATGATTCTATGATTCTATGATTCTACAGTAAATCCCACCATGTGTGTATCTGTCACTTGTGGAAAAGGTGCAGAAGAGAGCGACTAAAATTTTCTCACTGGTGCAGGCCTCTTTTTGGAAAAAGTTTGAGGGGGATTTTGAGACATACAAAAAATCAGTGGATCAAGTTCTGCTCAACAAATGAACATCAGAATGTGTAAGAACTGACATGTCAGCAAAATTGTCTGAAAGCATGCAGAATGGGGTGTTACAAACCATGATGGGTTGTTGTTAGGCTTTAAACCAGACAAGATTTTCCAAATTACAGTGTACTGTAGGAAGCTGGTAGAGCCTTTCTTCTAGCTCTTCTTATGTTCTTATGTTTTTGAGTTCATTTTGAGAAATCACCTCAAGTTCTGCACTACAAATGAACATCAGAATGTGTCCTACATGTCAGCAAAATTGTCTGAAAGCATGCAGAATGGGGTGTTCAGTGGGTTGTTGTTCCCATAGACAAATTTTCCTTACACTAACTACACTAACTGGCAGCCAATCTCCAATGTCTCAAGCCAGCAACGAGTATTAGAGACAGTATGTGCTTAGAAGAGGAAATTCCTTAACTAATGGAAGCATCTGAGTGTCACAACAAGAGGCTCTTCTCACTTTTAGGATTGTGCAAAATAACACAGGGAGACATACAAAACAGCCCCAACAATCACATTTTCCAGCTCTGATCTATTCACAGCAGTAAGACAAACCACTGCTTGGAAGCAGATGTTTCATGCAGGTACATTTGCCAGCGACCCACAACTGAGTGCTGCTCCCTTTTTAGAAATAGTGGGTGGGGGCTTTTTGGATTTTTGTTTTGCTTTCTAATGCATGAAAGCTTCCAAATGGAATGAAGGCCCTGTGGGTAACGGGTTGACGCGCTTTGTTCTCAGGCCCAGGGGAAGCACCTTGTGTAACTTGAACCCTCTGATAGAGCTGATTAAACCATCATCCGTTGGTGCCTATGGGGACCAGAGATGCATTTCTTGGCAGCCCCAGCCTGTTTTTCCAAGAAAGATTTCCTGCAGAGATTTAGACGTTGAAAGTGAACTACATGAAATGTTGGCTATGAAAACCGACCCAGTCAGGAAACGATAAGCGACCTAGCCAACAGGACTTGGAGCTGGGAAGGGCCAGCTGTTTGTAGAACACCAAACGTGAATCTGAACGTTTTCTTTTGATGGGGAGGGAAGAGGGAAAATGGATACTGACAAAGAACAGCTGTGCAGGAAAGGCCGTGGTGTGACGGCGCAAACCTACAACTGTGCGTTTGGAAGGAACCTTGTGAACTCGGCCTATGGAAGAAGGATGGTTTCGAGGCCAATTTGCATTTCAACACTTATAAAATAATGATTATGTGAAAGCCGGACAGTTTGCAAAGCTGACAGGTGGTGGTGGGGAGCCTGATATGGAGGCAGACGAGAGCTTTACTGATACGTTGACTGTCAAAAGATGAACATGTAGGTCCTAGATCCAACCAAGCCTGGTTTATTTCCAGAGGCAAAAATGCCGGAACTATAAGTTGTGCTACTTTGGGCACGTCATGAGAAGGCAAGATTGTCCGGAAAAGATTGGGAAAGGTGGAAGGCCTCAGGAAAAGAAGAGGACCAAATACGGCAGGCCTGCCCAACAGGTAGACCGCGGACTACTGGTAGCCCATGAAGGGTTCAAAAGTAGCCCACCGGCCATCAATAAAAAAGTGAGGCGATAAGTTCTCCACCCCTCCCTCCCCCATCCCAAGGACCACCACTGCCCCAGCAAAGTTCTGGTTCTGCCAGCCCACTATCTCACCCGAGCGGGGTAGTTCAAAGGCCACGGCGCATTGAAATCTGTTCCCTTCAGAACAGATTAATTGGTTTTCAATGCATTCCTATGGGAAACCACTGCTCTACGTACCAAATTTTTACTTATGAGCATGTGCTTGGAACGGATAAAATTCGTAAGTAGAAGTTTTAGTGTAGTAGCCCGCAGGCACTTTGGGCTGGAAAAAGTAGACCTTGGCCTGTTCAAAGTTGAACAGCCCTGAAATACGGAATGGGCTGACTCCCTGCACAGGAACCACAGACTTGAGTTTACGTGAGCTCAGGAAGGTAGCTGAGGACAGGACATTTTAGAGACAGTGGCATAGCTATGGAGGGGCAAGGGGGGACATGTGTGCCTGGGTGCACCATCTGGGGGCACCAAATTAGGTGCCAAACAGCTCCCCACCCATGAGCCCCACCCATGAGGCATGTTGTAGGTGACCTGCCAGGGCCAGCATGGAGGGCTCCCTGGCCACCACTGCTGCCTTCTACGTGGCACCTTAGCCTCTCCCTGTCCATTAGAGGGGACACAAAAACTGTCTTTGTCCCTGGGCACTGAAAACCCTAGCTATGCCTCTGTTTGGAGATCGCTAATTCATAGGTTGCCATAAGTCGGAGGCAACTTCACATCATATAACTTACTACTACTACTACTACTACTACTACTACTACTACTACTACTACTACTACTACTACTACTACTACTACTACTACTACTACTACTAACAGAAAGATTGCATTTATTTTATTATTGTTCCATTCCATTCCATTTGTCCTCACAACAGTCCTGAGAGGCAGGTCTGTAACTAGGGTCAAGCAATCTGGGCTTAACCTCAAGGCATCAACATTCAGAGGGGACCAAAACCTAGAAATGAATATGAGAGGACAGACAGGAAAATAATAAGCAGCAACAGGCCCTCTTCACTTTAAAAATAAGCTGCATGGTAGAGTGGTTGTCCTTCCGGAAACAGGAAAAGACATTTCTCTTCAGGCAAGCTTTCCCTGAATTTCCCTGGCTACTATGTGTATTTTATATGAATCTATGGATTCACATGGACTTTGTGTTTATAACTACTTATAACCTTGTAGCTTTAATGTAATGTTGTCTATTAATGCTGTAAGATGTCCCTCAATTCCTTGTTCTCAAATACTTGAACATGTCTTAATTGTACGGGACTGTATATTATCCCTCATTACTGTAAGCCGCCTTGGGTCCTTTTCCAAGGAGAAAGGTGGGGTAAAAATACTCTAAAATAAATAAATAAATAAATAAATAAATAAATAAATAAATAAATAAATAATAGTGCAAGACTGAGCCCTACCAGTTGTGCCATCACTTTTCCATGATCACAACATGCAACCAGGAGTCTTGTGGCCTCTTAAAGACAACAGGCAAGATCCTGTTTTATTTTGCCAGGTGGGAAATGCTCTGTTGCATGTCAGGTTCCTTCCTTTCCCGCAAGTTCCATACAGGCATATTCAATAAGAGCACCATTGCTACAGGTGGCATGGTATGCAGCATTGGACAGAGCACACGGAAGGCATCAGCTACAGAAAATTATTAAAACTGAAATTGATTACTGAAATTGGCTATATGTTTAAATTAAAGTTGATTTATTTGCACTTTATTTGTTATTGTTTGTTGTTTGTAATTTCTAATTTGTTACACTGTAAGCCAGTGGTCCCCAACCCCCGGGCCGCGGACCGGTGCCGGTCCGTGGACCGGTTGGCACGGGCCGCCTTAAATAAAATTGATCGCCGCCGCCGGGCACGGCGCACGGGCGGGTGGGGAGCCCGGGCTCCTGGGCGGGCGGGCCCCGCCTCCTCCTCCTGTCGGCGGCCGCGGCGGCCACGGCAGCCACCCGGGTTCAACTCTGCGGCCGGGCGGGGGTGCCCCGCCGCCACCGCGCCGGCTCGGGCGGTCCCGGTGGCGCCCTCGGGCCGGAGACGCCACCCCCACCGGCCTCCCTCCCTCCCTCCCCACTCGCCTGCCCTAAGGCCGCAGCCGGAGGCAAGCGGCGGCGCAGAGGTGCCCCACCAAGGCGGGGGGCGGCAGCAGCCGGGCGCCCGCCGCCCGGCCGCGGAGCCACAGCCAAACCCGGGCGGCTGCCGTGGCCGCGGCCGCGGCCGCCATTCGGTTGGGGCACCTCTGCGGCGCCGCTTGCCTCTGGCCGCCGACAGGAGGAGGAGGCGGGGGCCCACCCGCCCAGGAGCCCCGGGCTCCCCCGCCCGTGCGCGCGGGGAGCGCGCGCCCGACGCCCCCAGCCGGCATGCGCGCCGCCGCCGCCGCCGTCGCTCCTGTTACACACGCCAAGCCCCCGCACCTCCTCCTCCCCCTCCTCCCTCCCCCATCCCCCATCCCCCACAACCTCCCCTGCCCCCCACACCCCCATCTCCCCCTCCCCACCCCCACCCCGGGCCACGGGAAAATAATCAAACAAATGCCGGTCCGTGGAGACAAAAAGCAGCACTGCTGTAAGCCACCCAGAGTAGCCCTTTCATACAAAAAATTATGAATGAATAGATGAATGAATGAATGAATGAATGAATGAATGAATGAATGAATGAATGAAAATTACACTCCATATTTGTCAACACACTTCTGCTCTAAGACAGCAGAGGACTCAATCAGATGGACACTAAGCCTGCTGCAGGGACATGCTGGTAATCAGACAACATAAGGACTAGGGAAAATTAATCTGTCTCCAGAATGCCAACCCCGCACCTTTCTAGTACTAATGGAAGATTCTAAATATCCTGATAAATTCCTTATTGCCCTTGCAGACAATTTCATGGCCCAGAAGGTAGAGGAGGCAACAAGAGGCACAACTGTTTTAGATCTGGTCTTAACTAATAGGGAGGTCTTAACTAATAGGGAGTAGAGATGGGCACGAAATGCCAAAATGGCGTTTCATGCTCAACATTTGGGCCCTGGGGCCCGCTTCGGCTTGTTATTGTTTTTTGGGCCCCAGGGGCCCGTTCTGTTTTTCGGGCGTCGTTTTTCGGCGCCCGGTGGGAAAGCGTTCCCACAGCTGCCGGGAGCCCTCCCAGGCCAGGCACCGCCGGATTCGGCAGCAAGCCTCCTCAGAGAGCCCTCCCACAGCTGCAGGGAGCCCTCCCGGAGCCGGATGCCACCGGAGCCAGTGGCAAGCCTGGCGGGAGAACAATCCCGCAGCCACAGGAGCATTCTCCTGGCTGGCTTGATGGCGCCGGTGGTGCCTGGAAGGGCTGGGGGGGGATTTAAAAAGCCTGCTCTTCCCCCACCCCATCAGGTGGGAGGAGAGAGCGGGCTTTTTAAATCTTCCCCCCTCCCAAACCTAGCACCGAGCAGCTACTGGGCGCTGGCTCTGGGAGGGGGGAAGGGGGGAGAAGGGGGGACTCGCAGCGCCGGGCATTGTCATGACGACCCGGGAGGAGAAGATCCCTTTCAGACCCCCCTTCTCCCCTCTGCGTGCACACAGAGGGGAGAAGGGGGGACTCAGCTTCCCCACGAGGCTCAGGCTATCTCCTCCGCCCAGGGTGACCGCTGCCCAGCCGCCACCTGGGGTGGTGGAGATTGAGCCGCAATCTTGCCTCCGGTGCACGGAAGCGAGACCATGGCCGATCCTATCTCCTCCGCCCCGGGTGACAGCTGTGCTGGCCGTCACCCCTGGGTGGAGGAGATTGAGCCGTGATCCCGCCTTCGCATGCAGAGGCGAGACCACGGCCGAGCCTCAGGCCGATCTCCTCTGCCCGGGGTGACAGCTGTGGTGGCTGTCTTGCACCCATGACGGAGATCACTGGAGAGGGAGCCCTGGTCCCGCCTCCGCTTGCAAGGCAAGAACGGGGCTCTCTCTGACAGTCCCCCCCCGCCAGCAATGACAGCTGGGCTGTCCCGGAAGTGAACCCAAACTTCCGGGGTAGGTTTTTTCCTCTTCCTGGTCACTGTCTTGCCGCCATCCCGCCATCCCTGAAGGACTTCTGGGGCCGGGCCAGCACCAGGTAGGTCGTCGCGTGGCCATTAACGGAAACGAAGCAGAACGAAGAAAATTTTCTTGGTTCTGTTTGGCTCGAGCCTGGCCCATCCAAATTGTCGTTCTTCATTCTGTTCCGTAACGGAATGACTAACAACTAACGGTAATGGTAATTTCATCATTTCGTGCCCATCTCTAATAGGGAGGACTTCGTAAATGGGGTTGAAGTGGTGGGATCTTTAGGTAAAACTGACCCTGCCCTCTTGGAATTTGTTATACAGTTAGAAGGTGCTGTAAATCCATTTCAGATTTTCTCTCAAATAGGTGAAGCAAACTTGGATAATTCCTATAACGTGGCACACTAAAACCAGGAGTGGATTCACAACACCCTTAAAATCGGATTTACTAGCCCCCTCTAGTTTGAACCAACGAAGTTTGGCTCCACTGCATCACCAGTCCTGTGTGAGGAATAGGGGAAAGGATACTTTGTCCTTGGGCTCAGGCAGCTGATTGTCTAGAGTTGGCCCTGCACCTCTGCAAACCGGTTCCAAACCCATTTTATTTCTACAGCCTCTGCTTTGGCCGCAGAAAGAGTTAACAACCCCCTCCCTCCACCTAACAGAGAAGTACGGATCTGGTCTCTGCCAAAGCTGTACTGCTACGTGCAGAAATGGGGAAAGCGTTGTGATGGCCCCCAGGAGATCATCTGCTAAATCTGGCCCGGGCAGTAAATAACGTTCATTTGCTGTGGCACACAATGCTCTCAGCATCTACAGGTGCCCTCCTACTCCCATAGCCAATGGTTTTGAAGGGGGATCCCAGCAGCACTGCAGAGAAATAAGAACCTTGACTGCTGCTGAGACATGCATTGTGCTGCTGGCGTGTCCTGCAGATTGGGGTGTGGGCATCCGGGCGGGAGCCAAAAGAAGAGAGATAAAAGAGGGATATAAAGTGGCAGAGAGATGTATTTCCTCCCGGTGAGCCAACTCCTCCTCCCCAGGTTGTCTGAAAATGACTCTCACGGAAATAGTCACCAAACCTTTGCGTTTAGACTGAAATTGCAGGCTGATGACAAAAGCAATTGCTTTGGGTGGAGAACCTGATTGTTTTGGGTGCATTAAAGCGGCACAGAAGCTTTCCTCTTTTCTAAAAGGCAAATTTCTTCCACTGAGTTCTCAATCCCTCTCCCCATCCCACCCCAAGTGGCTATTCTGCAAACTTTTGTCCTCATTTGGCCATTTTTATTTAAAAACAAAAAATCTGCCCCAAAGGGTTGGATTTTTCCCATGCCCACGGATCCTTCCCCCTTGTGCATTTTATCAACTCAGGCTTATCGCCCAGATTCGCCTGTACCTTGATGGGGACTCCCTGAGGTCTGTTGTGCAAGCGCTGGCCATCTCAAGGATAGATTATTGTAACACTCTCTACATGGGGCTTCCCTTGACCCTTGTTCGGTAACTGCAGCAGGTGCAGAATGCGGTGGCCAGATTGGTGGTTAGTGTAGGCCGATTTGACCGCAGCACCCCAGTTCTGGCTAGCCTGCACTGGTTTACCTGTTGCCTCCCAAATAAGGTTCAAGGTACTGGTTTTAGTTTACAAAACCCTTCATGGCTTGGGGACTGGGTGTCTTGCAGAACGGATCTCCCAGAGGTAGCATTGGCCTGGCCCACTAGAGCATCGCTGGTACTCTCGCTCTGGGTGGCCACCCCTGGAGAGGCCTGTAAGCCCTCAACCTGTAACTGGGCCTTTTTGGTGGCCAGCACGGCCATGTGGAACAAACTGCCTTGCGAGAGTCACCAAGCTGAGCCCCTAACAGCATTTTTAAAAGCACTAAAGACTTGGCTTTTAAAAGGAGCATACAGTCATTGTTAATGTTGTGTTGTTTCCCCTGTTTCTTTGTTGGTCTTTCCCACTATTCTTTAGCTCCTTAGCTTCTTGCTGGGCCTCTGCTTGTTATTGTCTTATCTGATTTGTGTGATGTTCATTGGTTTGTTTATTGATTTTAATTGCTGCCTATTTACTTGGCTTTTGTGTAAACCGCCCAGAGTTCCATTGGGAAAACTGGAGCCGTTTAGAAATGCAAAAATCAATCAATCAATCAATCAATCAATCAATCAATCAATAACGGTGCACCTTTTTGTCCCCAAGAATTCCGTAGATATTATGACTTAAAACTGCAAGCCATGGTTGACCCAACATTAATAATTGCACGCCATCGAGCTGATTCAAACTGATGGCAACCATTTCCAGGGTTTTCAAGGGAGAGAAAATTCAGGTTTACCCTTCTTCCGGGAGTAGGAAATTCAGTTCTGAACTTCTGACTCTGTCTACTGAGCTATCTAGCTAGCTTGGTGTTGGAGATCTTTGTTGGATTGGTGGTTGCAGATGATTTTTGGTTGCTTTAATGAGAGGGACATCTCTTGTGTTACTATATGAAAAAGAACTATTTATTTAGCTAGAAGGGAAGGGTACATGGGAGGTTTTCTAACTATAACTATTCTAACAACCATCTTGCTAAGCCAGGAATATACTTCTCTTCTCACACTCTGAATACAAGGCATACACACTCCAACTAGACTTCTACCAGAACATTCCAAGTGGTGTGATCTCAACAACCAATAGGCTTCACTCTTCACATTAAATCCAGCCCATAATACTCTACATTCACATTAACCCTGTAATGGCTGAAATGTAAATCTTGCCAAATATTCCAACACTTGGTTAGCCGAACCCACTGTGATGTTGACAAATCTTTGGTTTCTGAGTCTTAAGTCCGAATCTGAACGTTTGATACCACCTCCTTGAGGCCCAAGCCCAAAATCCCTATTAAAAGCAAACTTTTTCCCCTAGGGAAAAAAAGTGAAGGGTGGGTGAGTTCTGAGTCATGAATCTTTGAGGGGGGAAATCCAATTTGACTCACTGGTGCAAATTTAGCTCTATTTAGTTCGACTTGACAGCCAGTCCTATGACTCGAGACCCTATTCATACTTACAGGACTGTGCAAATGCACTCCAAAAGATGGCCAGGCGACACAGACCAATAGTCAGAAATCAATTGGCACAATTCTATCCGGATGCTGAGTCACGGCAACTGGACATATTTTCTTGTGAGATTGAAACGTTTCACTGCTCATCCAAGTAGCTTCGTCAGTCAGAGGAAAGTAGATGTGAGGCTCCCAATTTATACTTTACCTTGGTTGGTGATCTATAGGTGGGAATTTCACACACCCCAGGCCATTGTACATCTAACGAGCCTATTCAGGCCACAATCCACCTAACGAGCCTATACAGACAAGGGTGATGTGAAACCAAGATGAACTATACATTGGAGGTCTTGCATCAACTTTACTCAACTACAGGAAAAGAGATTCTATTTGAACTTCCTGAAAGTTAGAGCTGTTCAGCAGTGCAATATGCTGTCACGGGGGTGATGGAGTCTCCTTATTTGGAGGTGTTCAAACAGGCTGGTTGGGGGTACTTTGAAGGGGGTTAATGATGGATGACACCGGCATGACTGTTACCGCACGTCCTCGTTCCGTGATGTATGGAAGTGAGAGCTAGACTATAAAGAAGGCTGATCGCTGCAGAATCGATGCTTTTGAGCTGTGGTGCTGGAGGAGAGTCTTGAGAGTGCAAGGAGATCAAACTTATCAATCCTGAAAGAAATCAACCCTGAATGTTCACTGGAAGGACAGATTTTGAATTTATTTATTTATTTATTTATTTATTTTTAACTCTTGTATACCGCCCTATTCCCACAATGGGGACTCAGGGCGGTTAACAACATAAAAAGTAAAAAACATATAAAATCAGATACAGGTAATAGGCAACAGATTTGCTAAAAACAATTGGATCCAAGATTAAATAGGCGAAAAAAGAAAAAAGAAAAGAAAGCTGAGGCTCCAGTACTTTGACCACTTCGTGAGGAGAGAGGGCTCCTTGAAAAAGTCCCTGATGTTGGGAAAGATCGAAGGCAAAAGGAAAAGAGGATGGCAGAGAATGAGATGGTTGGATGGTGTCATTGATGCTACCAATATGGATTTGACCAAACTCCAGGAGGCAGTGGAAGATAGGAAGGCCTGGTGAGCTCTAGTCCATGGGGTCACGAAGAGTCGGACATGACTGAACAACTGAACAACAACAACAACCTGCATGGCAGGGGGTTGGAGTGGATGGCTGTTGAGGTCTCTTCCAACTCTATGATAAAGCCATCATACTTGGATGTGTGGTGAGAGGTTTCAATCTCACCAGAAAAGAAGGCCAGTGGCCATGACTCAACTTCTGTGTAACCTCACCTGGATGACTGGGAATCTTCACAACCCAATGGCACAATTCTAGCGTCTCACAATTGCTAGTTAATCCTGGAGGGTGGAAGTAGCAACTGACTGTGTGTAGTGAATTCCTTTTTGCCACAGCAAAGGCGTAGCTGAGCAATGGTTGTAAAGGACCAGGGATAACTGTATGCCTTCTAGTAGTGCATAGCTCATTTTGTAGAAAAGAGGTGGTGGTGGGGAACCCATCACTGAATGATGGAGAGGAAACCTCGCATGCTACGGGTCAAGTGCTCTCTCTCTGGCCTGTTGTACGTTGCTGCATGACAAACATTCATGTTCTATAAAACATAACCAAAAGTAACTAGAGAAACTTTGGGAAACAGGAAAATAAAGATTTTCCCAGAGGCTTTAGCTGCATGAGTCTGTATTCTGATGCAACTAAAGGGATACTGAATCTTTGTGAAGTCTAAAAAGACTTAGGACTTGAAGAAGTGTTGACAGCTGTCAGCCTTGACAGATTTAAGAAAGGATTGGACATGGAGAACAAGGGTTTCAATGGCTATCATTATGGATGCCTAAGGACAACCTCCGGGTTGGAGAGATAGGCAGGATATCTCTCAATGCCAATTGCAGGGAATTGTAAGAAGGTGAAGACATCTGCTTGGGATTACCTTGAGCCATTGTGTGAGACAGAATGCTGGTCTGGATGGGCTGAGGCCTGTTCCAGCAAGGCTGTTCTTATGTTCTTATGTCTATAGGGTTGGGCTGGAGCAGGTGAAATAGGCTCACCAGGAGGCCTGCTATGCCATAGGGCAGGGATGGCAAACCTTTTTGCCACTGAGTGCCCAAACTCGGCGGCGGCGGCGGTGGTCGAGATCGGTGGCAGCGGGTGGGGGGGGAGGGTGCAAAAGCAGCAAGGGTGATGGAGGGGGCGGGGTGAGGGTCATCGTTGGCAGCAGTGGGAGGGGCAGGGATGGCAGCAGTAATGGCGGCGGAGGCGGGTCGGGTCGGCGGCGGCAGGGGCGGCAAGGGCGATGGCGATGGGGATGGGGGTGGTGGTGGGGTTGGGATCGGCGGCAGCAGGGGGTCAGGGGTGGGGCGAGGTCGAGGGCAGCAAGGGCAACGGGGTCAGGGTTAGTGGCGGCGGCACCGGTGGGAGGGGCAGGTATGGGGTTGGTCTTGGCGGCGGGGTTGGTGGAGGCGGGGTCAGGGGTGGCAGGGGGCGGCGGCAAGGGCGGCAATGGCAATGACGACGGTAGGGTTGGCCTGGCACACAACATGCTCCCTGCCCCCCCCACTTCCCCCTCCACAAATTCCTCATGGCTGGTCCAGCGGAGGGGGAAGTGGGGGGGCAAGGAGCATGTCGCGTGCCAGGCAAAAGCTCTTTCCGTGCCACCCTTGGCACACATGCCATAGGTTCGCCATCCCTGCCATAGGGTGTGGCTTTTGCATCCAAATGGTATGCATGCTTCTATTTTTTGAAGAAAGGGATGGCAAATTACTTCTAAGTACTGTCTACCAGGAAAATCCTGACCATAAGCTAGAACTGACTTGACAGCACATGATTATTATTTATTCTTTGGTTCATTCCCAGAAATCACAGACTCTGGAAACAGACTGAAAGGGAACAATCCTATCCATTCCAAAAGAAAGCAGAAGCCCCTGACACGGGCCAGAAAGGAATAGGTAAAACCATTCTGGAATCAGTTTGGTTTAAAATTGAAAAATGGCATTTTGTTTCATTTTGTAATGAAACAATATCCAAACATTACAAAATGATTCGTGTGCTTATGAAATGACGAAATAGCATTTTATTTTTCGTAAGGTGCTCATCTCTACAGCCCATCCTTGCAGCAAACCAAAGGAGGCTAAATGCCCATGTACTAGCCTCAAAGAAATTTATTTATTTATTTATTGGTTTTTAACTTATCTCCAACGAGGACTCTATAACAACAAGTGAATACAACAAAACAGATCACAAAAATAACAAAATAACAAATTAAACAAAACAAACAATAAAATATCCTCCAAATCCTAAAACTAAAATTCTAAAACTAAACACACACGTGAACTAAAAAGAAATAAACACACACACACAGTGGAAAAAAAAATTAAAATTAACAAACAGCTTGTATAACATAAAATTTGTGGCAACAACATAAAAAGGTTCGCGGAGATAGTCCGGTCCCAAGCCATGGAGGGTTTTATAAACTAAAACCAATTTGACTGGGGTGAACATAACGACGCACACCAGCCACCAGCCTGGCGCCTATGTGGAAAATCTGTACAACATAAAAATAGGATCACTGTTTTCAATGCATTCCTCATCCAGGACCACGCCCAGAATTTGTAGGCTAAAGGAAAATTTGCTTAACATAATTTCATTTCCAGGGAACAAATTAATTCCTTTATACAAGGTACCACTGTATAAAATTTGTATATATATGGTTCATAAGCGCCTATGGGGAAAATCTGTACAACATAAAAATAGGATCTCATTCTCCCCTAATTTCATTTGTGTACCACTGTATATATATATGGTGTGTGTGTGTGTGTGTGTGTGTGTGTGTGTGTGTGTGTGTGTGTGTGGACAGGGGCTCTCCTAAAGATCAGCTCTGTCAATGTTCAGTCAAAGTGGAATTTAAAGAGCAAACACACAAACATGTAAATTTTCGGCGGTGGTTCCGTTTGTTCTTTATTGTGAAACGTATGCAATGGACGAACACCCAGCTGGCACATCTGGCGCCTAATATGCTTCATCTGTAATTCATTTTGCCTGTTTAATTTGACACTATGTAACCTCCATCCTTGTGACTCAGCACCCTGGCAAGGCAAACATCAAATGACTAGGGGAGAGTCATCTGATTTACAGAAGCTTGCGTTGTTAAGAGTCTGGCAAGTAGCCAGGGGTGGTTTCTCCAGGATGACCAAAAGAAAGTACTGTACATTTCAGAAGAACCCCAAGGCAGGCCAATTCCACTAGAACACAGGGAGCCTTATATGCTTAGGGCCACTGGTCAATTTTTGGTGTTGCTTCTATAGCTACTCTTCCAAAACAACAACACTCCCTCATCCCCCTTGGCCAGCCGACTCAGGAAACTGGCGGGAACAATTAAGATCCACACCTTAGTAGGTCTATGGCCAGAACCTTTTAAGAAAGGAAACTGGTGTGAAGTAAAGCAAGACAAGTAAAAGTTTCCATAAAAACAGACCAAAAAAATTGGACGAGGCTAACATTGTTTGGATCTCAAGTAGACTTGTGCCCTCATCCTATTTTCCTTCCTCCTCTCCTCCTCCCCCCATATTCAGCATAATCTAGATTTTTTTTTTAAAGTTAACATTCACTTCATTAAATCAACAGGGCCTGTGGGTTTTTTTAAAAAAAGAATAAAAACTTTCTCTGCCCCTTTCTTCTTAGGCCACATGACTATACAATACAGGATTTATTTATTTATTTATTTATTTATTTATTTTTATTTATTTATTTATTTATACATACATACATACATACATACATACATACATACATACATACATACATACATACATACATACATACATCTAGCTGCAAGGCTATTCTAAACAGGTTCCCTTGTGGTATATGAAGATCTCAACACCTGGCATACCAGACCTTGACTTCACCTCTAGCAACTCTGTTTAGACCATGCCAGCCAGCTCCAATAAGCTCATGCAGGCAATCCCAAAATCAGATGACATGGTGCCAGAACATTCAACTATTAAACTGTTAAGAGCCTGGGATGAACATTCAAATAAATAAATAAATAAATAAATAAATAAATAAATAAATAAATAAATAAAAACCAGAGAATGACTGCCTACTGGAAGAGAAGATGTCTTACCTTGGCTTCCAAATGCTGTTAATGAGCGTGTCTTTCAGCTGTTCGAATCCCGGGTGCCACGCAGCGGAGTGAGCTCCCACTGCTAACCCCAGCTCCCACCAACCTAGCAGTTTGAAAGCATGCAAATGCAAGTAGGTAAATAGGTATCACCATAAAAAGTGTGAAGGTAAAACAGTGTTTCCTTGCAGCCATGCCGGTCACATGGCTCTTCAGCTTGAATATGGAGATGAGCACCACCCCTAGAGTCGGACACGGCTAGCATGTATGTGCGGGGGGAACCTTTACCTTTACCTTTCTTGGGAAATACATTCTGCAGGCAAGTAGGCCTTATTATAAAGGAGAAGAGAAACGACTCAGAAACATTTATTTTCTGGACTGCAGATGCCAGATCCCCCTAAGCAGCTTGGGGGAGGGGAGAGTTGCTTGAATTGGAGATTCTGGGATTTGCAATCTGAAAATAATGTTTCCAAACTTTGATTGTCATATAAATGAGTGAAGCATATATTTGTGGTGGATTGCTTATGATATGATAGCACTTTTTAAGAGCTATCATATGGAGGAGGGGCCGGATCTATTCTTGGCATCCCAGAGTGCAGGACGCACAACAGTGGGCTCAAGTTAAGGGAACTCAGCTTTCAGCTGAAGGTCAGGAAAAACCTCCAAAGTGTTGCAAGTCCTCCATTTTACAGCTTACTTTGACCTCTTATCACCTTGGTCTGAAACAGGCTCATAAGATGAACAATAGCCTGAATAGACTCCTAAATAATTAGGAGTCATCAGGACCCTAAACCACAGAGCAGAGAGCATCCCCACCTCCACAGAAGCCAAGAAGAAGGAAGACAGGCACCTGAAGACGGCACTTAAGGCCTGTGCATATCCAAAGTGGACCCAGAAGAACAAGGGATCAGCTTGAGACCCAGACCCGACAGAAGAACCTGATCATTCTCTACACAGCTGGAGTGGCTGAGGAGCTTAAAAGAGCTTTTGGCAAACACCACATCCCTGTTTATTTCAAACCCACAAACACACCAAGGCAGAAACTCGTCCACGAAAGGACCCAATACCAAAACAAAAAGGAACAATTATGCAGTCCAGTGCAGTAAGGAGTGTGCAGACTCTACATTGGAGAAACTAAACAGCCATTAAAAAGAAGGATGGCCCAACATAGGAGGGGTAACAGTTCAGGAACAGAATCAGCAGTACCCTCTACTTGAAGGACAAAAGGCACTCATTCAAATATGAGGATGTACACATATTAGACAGAGAAGACAGATGGTATGAGAGAGGGGTCAGGGAAGCCATTCATGTGAGCATTGAAACTCCCTCTCTCAACAGAGGTGGGGGCCTCAGGCACAGTCTATTTGCTACATATCAGGGTGTACTTTCAACAATATCTAGACAAATCAAAAACCTTCATCACCAAGGCCATAGCTAACGACCCATACTTTATGGGTTTCAACACCTTAGGCCATTGTTCACCTTAAGGCGATTGAAACTGTTGTCTTCCTAACAAGCCTATTCAGGCCATTGTTCATCTCATGAGCCTTTTTCAGACCAGGGTGACAAGAGTTCCAAGTGAGCTATAAAATGGAGGACTCGCAACTACCTTTCTTCAGACTGATGAAGCTGTTTGGATGAGCAGTGAAATGTTTCAATCTCTGAAGAAAAAGAAGATCAGTTGCCATGACTCAACTTCCAGATGATTGAGCAGTATGGTAATGGAACCAATTACCCCAAGAGGTAATTGGTTCCATTGGAGTAACTCAAGATAAATTTGTGTAACCACCTGGCAGGTATCCTTTGATTTGCATTTCTTAAGGACATAAGAACACAAGAAGAGCCATGCTGGATCAGGCCAAAGGCCCATCTAGTCCAGCTTCCTGTATCTCACAGTGGCCTCACCAGATGTGTCTGGGAGAGCATGAGACTAGCTATCTGTCTCCTGATACCACTCCCCTGCATTTGGTCCTTGAAGTACCCCAGTTTTAAGCCTGGAGATGACACATCTCCATCATGGTTTGTCACCTGTGATGGACTTTCCCTCCAGGAATCTGTCCAATCCCCTTTTAAAGGCATCCAGGCCAGATGCCATCACCACCTCTTGTGGCAGGGAGTTCCAAAGACTAACAACGCGCTGAGTGAAAAATAAATATTTTCTTTTTGTCTGTTCTTACTCTCCCAGCCCTCAATTTGAGTGGATGTCCCCTAGTTCTGGTATTTTGTGAGAGGGAGAAGAGTGTCTCTTCTTCATGGAGCTGGGGGTAGGATTTGATGGACTTAAAAGTCCCTTCCAATATCACTGTTCTATGATTCTAATACTGCATAGACATCCTCAGAAAGATGAAAAGGGGAGAAGAAGAAGAAGACAAAGAGAAGTTGGAGAGACATACACAAAAGCACTCAGGTTCAGCTTCACGTTGCAGCTGAGAACATTCCAGGTGGTTCTCTTTGGATTAGAATGGGTCGAAACCATGAATGACAACTCAGCGACAAAAAAGGAACAGAAATCTTTGTTCTGCGTTTTCTGGCAAAAAGTGTTCCTTTAGCGATTGGCGCCAATCCAGTTGGCTTGACATTGCGATGATTTCCCACGATGAAGAGGTTTGGACGAGGCTTTCTCAAGCGGTGTCAGATCTTTCAGAATCAAAGACACCGAAGAAATCTGAGAAAATGATTACTGTTGTCATAATTCGTTAAAGCGGCTTTGAGCTTCCCAGGCAATGGCGGAGAAAAGAGACATATAATTTGGAGAATTCAATTTATATCTAGAGGTGGAAGATGTAATGACAGGCCGTTGATTATCGTCTTTAATTACCATCTACACGGGAGGGGAAATAGCCTGAATCACTGCAGAAGGCGAAATGAAGCCATCTCGTGCTAAACGAAGAACCTCACACAGTGAGCTGATGATAAAAGAGTGTTGCAGGTAAATTAAAATGCCTTATTTGGGAGGTGAAAAAACAAGACTAGAAGCACTTGACTGAGCGCCTTCTGCACTATTTTTTCCGTAGAGTTCTGTGGTGCGATTCTCCTTAGAGTTGGTAAAAGTTACTTTTTCTAATCTGAATGTTGCAATCCAAAAGTAACTTTTCCAAGCTTGGTTTGGACAATGAAGATGTGTGCATTAGGTAGCTGTGTGAAGCCCAAACCAACCTTGATGCCACCATTATAAGAGACTCAGGGTTGCATTGTGGTTAGAGATAGGCCGTTCGTATTTTGATCCAAAACCCGGATTTCATTTTTCTGTTCTGTTGCTGAAAAAGAGCTTCTAAAACCATTCGTATTTGAAAAAGATGGATCCACAAACATTTCACCCCCGTGTCCCAATTTTGAGTAAACTCTCGGTGCTATTTGTCAAATCATCTGAATTTTTTTCATCCACTAGGGCTGAGATCTTCCAGGGCCGAGTGGGAGTTTTGAATGTTTAAAAGGGCCAAAATTTGTTGGTACCTAGTGAGGACTGCTTTGCTTCTTTGGCTCCTTGTGGGAGGGATGTACTGCTGAGCTCTTGGTCTCTTCCATCTCAGGTTATGTTGTTTGCTCAACTACCTGAATGATTCCATCTCAGATCGTTTCCCTTTTTAGCCTTTTTAAATTTATTTTTACAGACTCCTTCCAACTCATCATTTCTTTTATTATTTTGTTGCTATTGCTAGGTAGCTTACATGTGCAAACATATTTCCTTGGTGTGTGTGTGTGTGTGTGTGTGTGTGTGTGTGTGTGTGTGTGTGTGTGTGTGTGTGTGTGTGTGTGTGTGTGTGTGTGTGTGTGTGTGTGTGTGTGTGTGTCCCTCTTCTACTTTCTTTCAGGAGTGCACTGACTCTCACCAGAAAAATTCCCTTTCCAAATATCACAGTTCCTGTGAGAACTCAGAACTAACTAGTACTTTTGAGTATGTGTAAGAACATAAGAACATAAGATTACATTTCAGGCCAAAGGCCCATTGGTATCTTACAAAATTATCTGTCTTGATACCAGTATGAAAAAGCCAACATCCATCAGTTCCTAACCTGTGATGGACTTTTCCTCCAGGAATCTGTCCAATCTGTTTTGAAGGCATCCAGGTCAGATGCCATCACCCATTTTAATCTTTTAAATTGTGAAAAAAATATTGTTCTTACAACATTTATATTCAAAAGATGCTTACAAAATTACTTTGTAGTATAAAAAGCAACATTCCAGTTCCTGCCGAGGGAGGAATAGCGTCTGTGTTGAGCTCTGCTCCACTCCCTTTTAATCTTTTAAATTGTAATTGCTACAACATTTATATTCAAAAGATGCTTTCGATTTTAAGAGGAATGTTGATAGAAACTTCCTGTTACCTTTAGCGACCAGGGTAGTATGTATGTATGTATGTATGTATGTATGTATGTATGTATGTATGTATGTATGTATGTATGTATGTACGTACAGTGGTACCTTTGATAACAAATTTAATTCGTTCTCAGAGGCAATTTGTTATCTGAAAAATTTGTTATCCAAAATGTGGTTTCCCATTGAAATGAATAGGAAACCAATTAATTTGTTCCAGAGGTTTGAAAGAAGGCAAAAAAGCTGGGGGGGGGGTTCCAGACCTCTTTATAAAATGCACTTTAAAAGTTTGCAGTGCTGGAACACCCTCCAGAACATCCCTCTGCAGTGCAATGCAAACATGGACAAGAGAAACCAGCAAGACTACCCCAGCCTGTTCCCACCCAAAGTGCAATGGGGGGAAATGCAAACAAACAAACATAAGCAGGAAGAAAAATCCAGCCCATTTTTGCCTGCAGAGCAATGAAAAAAGACTGCAAACACAGAGAAATGGAACCAGAAAGACTACCCCAGCCTCTTCCAGCCAAAAATGCAAAGAAAAGCAGTGCAAAGATTAATAAAAGCTAGCTCCCTATCTTACCAAGTTTGAAAGGTCCAATCCCTCAGCAAAACATGTCCAGAATGGCTCCAAAACCCATTAAAAATGTTCTTACTCTTCCCACCCCTCCACAAACTATGCATCCTGCAATGCATGCAGGGTACACATTTTTGCAAGGCATTATGAACCATTTGTTATCTGAGGCAGCCCATAGGGAACATTTGCTATCCGAGGCAGCCCTATACCTGGAAATTTCCATTTGTTATCCAAAAAATTTGTTATCCGAGGCATTTTTTATCCGAGGTATTACTGTATGTATGTATGTGGCTTATATGCCACCCATTTGACAGTGGGGACACTCTGTGTGGTTTATAACATATAAATAAAAACAAACATAAATACAAGCTAACAAAATAATAAGAAATTAATCTCTAAACATAACAGCATACACTATAGGTTGGTCAGCCATAACATTTTGAGAAGTATCTTCAAGGCACATTATTGGGATACACTATTAAAATGTGATTGATAGCTTTTGCAGGCTGGTCAACCAGAAGGATAAAAGTAGCTTGACAGTAATAAGGAAGACAACAAATTAACTTGAAAGCAAAACATTCCCACCTCCTCCAGTTGCATTATTCAGCCCAATAAGGATTGACATGTTGACTCAGAAGTGATGCTGACTCATCTTGGTATAGTGATTAGAGTATGGTTTTGGGATTTGAATGATCAAGTTCCCAACAAGTCACGAAACCTACCAGATTGACTTTGGACCTGTTGCTGTTCTTCTGTACTGCCAGCACCATAGAGTTGTTGTGTTGATAAAAGTATGGAGGAAGAACCCCATCCATTTGGGATCTTTAACACAAAGATTTGAGGACAACTGGAAAATAAATGAATATCATGTGAAGCTGATGTCTTTCATACAGAAATTTATGGGCGAGGAGGACAGGGATCCATTTGGCGCCTCCCATCAGTGCCTTTCAATGATGGTTCAATCTCATCTTCAAGTTCCGTCACCCTGGATTAGACAAATACAAATCCACTTCCGACAGCTATATTCCACAATATGATGTGTCTTTGGCCTGCCATCATATAATTAAAAGCACTTGAGGTTTCATTAATGACAAAGAGGTTCCAAATAGTTGTGATGGCCTGAATGATTCAGCGTTGAAGAATGCAAACAAGATGTACAAATAGGTATCATTCCACCAAGCTGGAAAAGTTGTCATCCCCAGGATATTAGTCAATGATCGACAGGAAATGCTAGAGAAAGTTGTTCTTTGAATAATAGTGGATTCTTGTGGTTTAATCAGGCAGGGGGATTTCAGAGTATTCTATGATATCATGTACTTTCCTGCCAAATTTGCATGGCTCTTAATTTTCTTTCTTTCTTTCTTTGAATGACAGTGGTTTCTGCTTCTTTTGTGCCAAAGCATTCTGCGTCACACTTTTCCATGTTTTTGTTTTTGTTTTTGTTTTGTACAGCAAATGTGCAAGGTGCAGGAAATGGGGTTTATGTGTTGAAGACAATGTGTAGCCCACATAAATAAATTGTAAATTGCCCAGAGAGTGCTTTAAATACAATGGGGACAGTTTATGAGCAGAACTCTTTGCTTTTTTGAATGTCATACTCTTGAACCTCCGGCCCCATAAAAGTAGAACACACTGGAGGTGACTCAGTTTGATGTAGAGATGAGTAAGCTAGAGTAGCTCAGAGCTCCTTGCCCTCTAAAGATGCCAGCCACAGGGTCTGGTGAAACATCAGGAAGAAAAACTTCCAGAACATGGCCAAACAGCCCGGAAAACTCACAACTATCAGATCCTGGTCGTGAAAGCCTTCGAAAATACAACCTTGAAAAACTTATTTGCTAAGAAGTTTTTCTTCCTTTTTTTAGTTTTTAGTTTTAGACAAAGGATTAAATCCAATTGTTAATCTCAGCCATTCATTCATTCATTCATTCATTCATTCATTCATTCATTCATTCATTCATACATACATACATACATACATATACATACATACATACATACATGCTTATTTATTTATTTATTTATTTATTTATTGAGCATTTCCATTCTGTTCTAAATTCTGCGGTGTATATCCTAGATCAGTGATGGCGAACCTATGGCACAGGTACCAAAGGTGGCACTCAGAGCCCTTTCTGTGGGCACCCGACATCACCCCTTCAAAACCACCTGTATACAGGTTAAATTACTGTATTGGCACTTTCCCCCCAAAATAGTGGGTTTTGAATTGCAGTTTGGCACTCGGTCTCTAAAATGTTTGCCATCACTGTCCTAGATCATTGATGGTGAACCTTTTAGAGACCGAGTGCCAAAACTGCGATTCAAAACCCACTTATTTTTCGCAAAGTGCCAAAACGGCTGTTTAACCTGAATACAGCGGTACCCCAGGTTACAAATGCTTCAGGAAAACAAGGATTGAAGAGCAGGTTTCAGAATTTTCCAAAAACCTGCTCTTCGATCCTTGCTTTCCCAAAGGGTAGTGCCCCGGGTTACAAATGCTTTGGGTAGCACCCTTCAGGAAAGCAAGGATCGAAGAACAGGTTTTTGAATTTCCCGCTTGATAGATTATTTTGCATAGGTCCAGAAGAACCCCCAAGATGCATACCTATGTTTTCAGACAACAGGCGGCATCCTTTTCCTTTCAGACCATTAATATGGTCTCCCTAGCTTTGCATTGCCAAATTAGTTCAGGATTTACACAGATTTCTGCACTCTTATATTCTTATTTTTCTTGCCACCTGGGCAAAAGCAATATACTACTGTCTTTTCTCCCAACCTCTGGTTGTCCCAATTCTATGATGTTCCAAAGGCCTGTCCCCATAAGGGTCTGCTACTATTATTTTATGGTCTAAAAAGTTTAGAACCTAACATCTCAGGGGCTGGAAATCAACTGACTGAGCCACACTACAGCTTGCTCATTTACCATCTAAAAGAAATTGTAGAATGTTATTATATGGACAGAATGTCAACCATATGAGGTTGCCTTGTAACTACTGCAGCTTTGCAGTAAACAGACCTAAGGGCCTTTGAACTATCAAGCACATATAATTAACCATCGCTTCTCAAAATCTTGGCTCAAGCAATATGTGTTTTTACCTCTTATCAGAGCCAGGAAGTGAAAGATTCCCCCATGTCTTGCTCTGAGAGGGAATCTAGACATCGTTGTCAAACACAGAAAGAGAAAGCTTATGGGAAGTCATCAAAACACAGGTGCTCTCTGAAGACTTGTATTATTTCTTGATAAATGGTGCAGTTTTTTTTTCTTGGTACTTAAAACATCCTGTAGTTCAGTAGTGTTCCCATCACACGTCATTTCCAACCATTAATACCTTTCAAACAGGTAAGGACTGCTTGGGGAACAGAAGGGAAAGGAGAAGGAGAAGAAAGAAGGAGAGGGGAAAGGAATCACAGATAGAAGGAAACAGAGAGAGAAAGGGCCCCATCCACTGTTAGATCTGGAGCCATCCAATATCGGTGCTGCTTTGTCCTTCTACTAAGGCCCTGCTCTCACTACTGTTATCTGACCATCTTAATATGATGCGTACTATTTTTTCGGGTGGTCACGTGATGTTTGATGTGCAGTTAGCACCTCGACGACAGGGGAGTATTTTACTTCTCTGCGTCCGTCCCGACTTGCTTACTGTGCATCTTTTCCCTGATTTTCCCCTTGTGGCGGATACCTGTGTTGCAGCCAGGTAGCAGTTTTTATTCTTAAAATTGATTGTAATTGCAGGCAGAAAGCCAGTAAAAATTGTGCTGGCATGCCAGTATGCCACCAATTCAGTAGCATAAATGATTACAAAGGCAGAACTACAGGAAGTGGCAGAAAAGGGGGTACGAATCTAATTGGTGCGAATTTTCTGGGGTCGCACCTCGTTTGAGGTGTTAAAAAGTGTGCATCAATAACAGAAATATTTTAACACAACCCCTAGGGGTGGTACAAAATGCTGCAGTTAAAGTGTGCTTCCGGGGGAGTGGTCAGCTGGGGTACCAAAATACGGCTCTTTGGAATGAAGGCACGATCTTTTGCTGTGCAGTCTTTCGCAGCAAAAGGAGCAGCAAAATCGTTGTGAGACCAGGGCCTAAGTATACATTCCCCAACAGGCTACTTCTTGGGTCAGCTAGGGGAAAGCTCTCCAATTTTCTCATGAAGTTCAATGAAAAACAGGAGGTTGTAATTAAAAAAAACCAAGAGCATTGCTCTCCTTACAGACCCTTCCTTATGCAGATCTGAGCAGAGTTTAGGAATGCTTCTTCTGTGGATTAAAATAAACAATAATCATGTGCCGTCAGGTCAGTTCTGATTTATGGCAACCTTCTGATTTATGGTTTTCCAAGTAGAGAATGCTCAGAACGTGGTTCACCGTTCCCTTCCTCTGGAGGCACCTTGGCCCGTGAAGCTTACCAAAAGCCACAAAGGCTGGCTTTGCTTCAGGAGGCACAGCGGGGAATCGAACGCCCAACCTCCAGCTCCACAGCCAGATAACGTAAACCACTCTTCAACCAGCTAAGGTGCTAAGAAGCGTGGCCTCATTTGTTTGGTTCTTTTTGTTACATTTACATCCTACCAGTGAGCTGGGCCCCACCATGCATGATCAAGAGCAAAACTCCTTTTCTCCTTATGACAACTCTATGACATGGGCCAGAATGGGAGTGACTGGGTGAGCCAAGGTGACCCAGTAAATGTCCGGCTTGGCAGAGAAACAGGAGATTAGAACACGGATCCGCAGAATCCAAGTCCAGCACCCCAACCACTACATAACCCTGGTTCTCCGCTGGAATATTGAGGGTCAGATCACAATAACTGCTTGCTAAAAAACTGAAAAAGACAGTTTTCCATGCTCCTGAAAAAGAAGAAGACATGTGTTAGAATATTTGGCAAGGTTTACATTTCAGCCATTACAGGGTTAATGTGAATGTAGAGTATTATGGGCTGGATTTAATGTGAAGAGCGAAGCCTATTGGTTGTTGAGATCACACCACTTGGAATGTTCAGGTAGAAGTCTAGTTAGAGTGTGTGTGTCTTCCATTCTTAGAGAAGAGAAACATGTTCCTGGCTTAGCAAGATGGCTGTAAGAATAGTTATTGTTAGGAAACCTCCCGTGTACCCTTCCCTTCTAGTTAAATAAATAGTTTTTTTCATCTAGTAAAAAAGACGTGTCTCTCTCATTAAATCAACCAAAATCATCTGCAACCACCAATCCAACAAAGATCTCCAACAACATGAAATCAAATGTCTGTTCCTGCTGCTGGAACAAACTGGTAGAGGGAGCATTCTTTTAACAACTCCCACAGTCCTTTATCATTGGCAAGGCAGGCTCGGAATTCTGGGAGTTGGAGTCCAAAACATCTGGAGGGCCAAAGATTCCCCACCTCTGGTCTAAAGTCACCTGGAACCTCAGCCTGACTCCAAATCTTTTGTGGTGGTTTGCACAACCTCACCCTACTCCACTGCTACCACCATCTCTCCTCCACCTCCTGGGTCTGACAAGGTGGGAGTAGGAATTGGAATGAGAGAGGAGGAGGATGAAAAGGGTGAAGGTGGGAAGAGGATGCTGCCTTTTATTTTTGGAAGCCTGATACTTTTGTTTATTTTTTAAAGAATCCCTGCTACCTATTAGCAGTTCTGTTTTTTCTTTAAAGCAGATATGATATGTGGAATGGATTCCAATTTCACCTCTGCCCCCAAATAAATGGACCTCTGGCAGGAGAGCAGAAAAATTATTTCCCTGGCATAGTGTTTCACATGTGCATGTACCTCATGTGTTTGTTGAAATTTAAAATTGTGACTTTTTAAGGACAATGTGGTACAACAATGGGTTGTTATTATTATTATTATTTGCCAGTGGAAAAGAGCTCATTGCCAACCTCTTTTAAAATGGAGACAAGCTGTTCCTCTCAGTTTATTTCAAGTCACTCCCGTGAGTGCAGTGCAGCCAGCTGAATGTAAGACTCTTTCTGCCTTCTTACCTACATTAAAGGCTGCGGAACATCTGACCTCAGCATAGTCCTGTGATGGAAATGCAAGCGCATCGTTTACTGGAAGATGCTGCCTGCCCGTATATCTATTATTTATAGCACAAGGTTTTACCACCAAGCTCTGAGCCTCCACCTCCTCCTCCTCTGTCGCCGCCGCCGCCAAGCTGTTATGGCCATGTCAAGGCATCTCTGGAAGACGTGTGCGTAGTGGATTTAGCACAAGCAAAGGTACCCGGATTCAATTATCCAATAAAACAGACCGATTGCCCAATAGATGGAAGGCTGGCAAGCCAGCAGGCCACAGTGTAAGATTAAAGCATGTCGTTGAGCTCTCTGGAAAAAAAAGACTGAACAATTGGAGAGGTTGGTGTGCTTCTGGGCACTGTAAACTGGTCCGCCTTTGCCCCCAGAAGCTGTACTGTGCATTTGTTGGAATATTTGGCAAGAATTACATTTCAACCATTACAGGGTTAATGTGAACATAGAGTATTATTGGCTGGATTTAATGTGAAGAGTGAAGCCGATTGGTTGTCACAAAGGTGGACACACCTTGGACCTGGTTTTTGCCTCCACATCGCGGGGTTCCGATCTGGGGGTCGGGAGGTTGTTGGCCCAGCCCGTGTCATGGTCAATTCATCATCTGCTGACTTTTCCCCTTGCGGTTGCCGCCCTGCCCCGCGGGGAGCTGGGCCCTTCCATCTGGGCCCGCCCCCGGGGGCTCCTGGACCCGATGTGGTTCTCAGAGGCCCTCGGGAGGGTTCCAGACGGGTTGGATGACGATCCGGCCGACTCCCTGGTCAAACGGTGGTTTGAGGAGGTGGCTGAGGTAGCTGACCGGATCGCCCCCAAGCACCTGATCCGATGCCGAGCCCGCTCGTCTCCTTGGTTTACTGAGGAACTGCGGGCGATGAAGCAAGAGCGGAGAAGGCTAGAGAGCAGATGGCGGAATGCTTGGACGGCTTCAAATTGGGCTGTGGTTAAGGCGTCGACCGGTCGCTATTCTCGCGCGATAAGGGCGGCTAGGAGATCTTTTGTCGCCCTGAGAATTGGTGAGGCCTCGAAATTGTTCCGGGTGGTCCGAGACCTCACCAATCCCGGTCCGCAGGGGCCTCCTCCTAGTGATTTCACTAGTGAGTCTTTCGCAGCCTTTTTAAAATCTAAGATAGAGGTCATCCGTTCCGAGATGGACACTGGTTGCACTGGTCCTGTCCCCGCCTTGGCTAGTGTCGGGCCGCCTCAGTTGCCACAGTTCGTTGAGTTTGGGCCTGTTACACCTGTGGATGCCTCCAGGGTCCTGGGACATTGCAGGCCTGCGGCTTCTCCGTTCGACCCTTGCCCTTCCTGGCTGATTAAGATTGCAGGAGGGAGCATGCCGAAATGGGCTTCATTAATTGCCTCAGCCTCCTTCAGAGATGGGATCTTTCCCAGTCTTCTGAAGGAGACGGTGGTGAAGCCCATTATTAAAAGACCTTGGCTATGGACGATTTGTCCAACTATCGCCCTATAGCTAATGTTCCCTTTTTGGGCAAGGTGATTGAGCGAGTCGCCGCCCTGCGTCTCCAGTCGTTCCTGGAGGAGAACCATGTCCTGGATCCCTTCCAATCCGGGTTCAGGCCGCGTCATGGGACCGAGACGGTCCTGGTCGCTCTGCACGATGATCTGTTGAGAAGGGCTGACAGGGGTTGCTCTACCCTGCTGGTCCTTCTCGACCTGTCAGCGGCTTTTGATACCGTCGACCACGGTATCCTGCTGGAGTGGCTTTCGGAGGTGGGGATCGGGGGCCAGGCCTTGTGCTGGCTCCGCTCCTTCCTTGAGGGCCGCACCCAGCGTGTGAGCTTGGGGGGTGAGTTGTCAGCTCCCTGGACACTCTCTTGTGGGGTGCCTCAGGGGTCGTCCCTCTCCCCAATGCTCTTTAACATCTATATGAAGCCACTGGCTGAGATCATCCGGAGTTATGGAGTCTGCTGTCATCAGTACGCTGATGACACGCAGCTCTCTCTCTCCTTTTCCAGCTGTGCAGTGGAGGCCGTCTGGACCCTTGATCGCTGCTTGGCTGCGGTTCTGTACTGGAACAGGACTCACAGACTCAGGCTCAACCCTGGTAAGACCGAGGTTATGTTCTTCGGGGGCGCCTCGGAGGGGTACTGTGGCCCTCTTCCCAGTCTGGGCGGGTCCGCCCTCCAGCTGGCGCAAAGAGTGAGGAATCTGGGCGTTGTCCTGGATCCGGATCTGACCCTGGAATCCCAGGTGTCAGCCGTGACCAGGTCGGCCTTTTACCACCTGAGGCTTATCGCCCAGATTTGCCCGTACCTCGATGAGGGCTCCTTGAGGACAGTGGTACAGGCAACGTTTATGTCGAGGCTGGACTATTGCAACACTCTCTACGTGGGGCTCCCCTTGAACCTTGTTTGGCGATTGCAGCGGGTCCAGAATGTGGCGGCCAGGCTGGTGGTTGGTGCACGTCGTTATGACCGCGCCACTCCCATCCTGGCCTGCCTACACTGGCTACCCGTTGCCTCCCGGATAAGGTTCAAGGTGTTGGTTTTGGTTTACAAAACCCTCCATGGCTTGGCCCCTGCTTATCTGGCGGAGCGTCTCCCCCGACAATTAGATCCGGCCCGACCCACCCGATCTTCTTTGGCCCTCTTGCTGCGGACCGTCACTCCGAGGGAGGCCCGCAAAACGAGCACTCGCGGACGGGCCTTCTCGGTAGTGGTGCCAACCCTTTGGAACAAGCTTCCAAGCGAGTTACGGCAGGCACCGTCGTTGGCGTCGTTCAAGAAAAACTTAAAGACTCTTCTTTTTCAGGATGCCTTCGGCAATGCCTAGGGATTCAGTTCTTTTTTTTTCCCCCTGTGCCATGGCCCGCTTATCTGATCTTGGATATTACTGTTTTAGCTGTTTTATCTGTTTTATCTGTTTTATCTTCCTTTGTTGTAAACCGCCCTGGGTCCCCTATGTGGGAAATAGGTGCGGTATATAAGTGTGAAAATAAATAAATAAATAAATAAAATAAATCACACCACTTGGAAAGTTCTGGTAGAAGTCTAGTTAGAGTGTGTGTGCCTTCCATTCTTAGAGAAGAGAAGCATGTTCCTGGCTTAGCAAGATGGCTCTTAGAATAGTTATAGTTAGAAAACCTCCCGTGGATCCTTCCCTTCTAGTTACATAAATAGTTTTTTTATATAGTAACACAAGAGGTGTCTCTCTCATTAAAGCAACTAAAAATCACCTGCAACAACCAATCCATTTAGCTACTACCGTACTTCAAACAGCAACCGCTTTTTCTTTTGAATTGCCTTCTGTGTCCCCGGTCAGGTTCATTTTCTCATGAACTGGTTTCCCCATCCACACTTTGCTAAACCGTTGTTCTTCCATTCTAAATAATGTAGCTAATTTCCCGCTTTTCTGATGGCAGTATAAGGCATACAGAGGGGGAAACCCAGAAAAAACGGTGCATGGTGTCCGCAGTTTCAGCCAAATTGCTTCAAAAAGCGGCCTAGAAATTGGTTTAAAAAAACACCACCCTGGTGGCTGTTGCAAGAAAAACCGACACAGCGGCCCAAAAAGGGGCGTGGCCAAGGGGGCTCCGCAGAAAAAGCAATTGCGGTAGGTGATTTTTAAGGCAATTTGACTTTAAGCAAAAGGCGATTCAAAACCAAGCAAGTGCGGTAGGGCTTTTTAAAAGATTCCCAACAGCGTTGCAGCCAGAGAAGCTGACGTTGTCAAGCCGGAATGTTTTCGCTACTGCTCAAATGTGGTGCCAGACTTCAGACCTACTGATCTTCGCCTTGCACTGAAGGAGATAGGACAAAGAAGGCCTTTTTGGGGGGAGACATGATGTTAAACACAGCTGTAAGAGACACCTACTCTGTTTATGCGCACACATGCATGAGTTCTGTTCTGCGAGATCAAAGGAGAAAGATGCTCACTGGTTTGATGTGAGAAGACTGGTAGAAGTGCAGCTGCAAACTGAGAATGAACCCCCAAAGGTCATGAGGTCCAAGCTCTGGCTGACCCAATTAATCCACCATTAAAGCATCTTCCACAGAGAGCCACCCAACCTGGTACCTTCCTTGAAAAAATGGACAAATAATAATAATATTTTGAGGACCACAGAGTTGGAAGGAATTTTATAGAATAGATTATTGAGTCCAGCTCCTTTTAAGGAGGCATAGTTGAATAAAGTGTTTTGCTTCTACTTATATGCCGCCACATACCACTTCAAGTAGTCTCTGGGCGGTTTAGAGTTTTAATTACAGTAATGCAGGCTACACATTGCCCCCACCCCAGCAAGCTGGGTACTCATTTTATTGACCTCAGAAAGATGGAAGGCTGAGTCAACCATGAGCCTGCTACCTGGGATTGAACCCCAGGTCGTGAGCACAGTTTTAGCTTCAGAACAGGCATTTAACCACTGTGCCACAGGGCTCTGTAAAGGCTATACACTGTTTATTAGCAGGATTTTAGTTCTGCAATCATCTCATCAAACAATAAAATCAAGGGCGGGCCAACTGAGATTATCTAGGGGTGATTTTTTCCACTCCAGGCCCACTGTAGGACATACTGTACTCTCCATTCCTGCTGAAACTGAGAGTGATCAAAATCCCAGTACGGATTCCATAAAATTTATTTGTTACACTATGCATGGGCCCCATTTTGTTTAAGGAAAAACCATACTCTCTGAAATGTGATTTTACATGTTCTAGCAGCAGCAGCAGCAGCAGCAGCAGAAACAACGGACTTTTGTAGACTGAGCAAAACAAAAGAAGCTGGGAATATTCCGTCAATTCATTAGAAGAATCCGCCACCATCTAATCAGCAAGGTGGAAACCGAAGAGGTAGAAAAATAAATCCCATTTTGCCGTATCTTGAGCATACATCTCTCCTTGTCCCCTGGATAGTGGAGGCTTGAGGGATTCCAGGGGTTGAGACAAAGGTGAGGATAAACTCGTTGTTGTTCAGTCGTTCAGTCATGTCCGACTCTTCGAGACCCCATGGACCAGAGCTCGCCAGGCCTTCCTATCCTCCACTGCCTCCCGGAGTTTTGTCAAATTCATATTGGCTGCATTGATGACACCGTCCAACCATCTCATTCTCTGTCATCCTCTTTTCCTTTTGCCTTCGATCTTTCCCAGCATCAGGGACTTTTCCAAGGAGTCCTCTCTTCTCATGAGGTGGCCAAAGTACTGGAGCCTCAGCTTTTGCCTCAGTCTGGAATATCTTATAAATGGGGCACATTTCTACTTTTGTGTCCCAGTTGATCAGTGAGGTTACAAAATAAAACAGGCTGAACTGTGCTTTCATCCTCGTAAGGCTAATTACACTGGTGACAATGAGGCCTGTAATAAGACTTCCTGGGGTAGGATAAACTCTATCTGCAACTAAAATAAGTCACTTTCAAAACTGAAAAGCAGGATGATAACTGTAATTTCACAAACCAAATACAGTGGTACCTTGTATAAAGGAATTAATTCGTTCCAAATGAAATTCTGTTAAGCAAAATTTCCTTTGTACAAATTTCCCATAGGATTGCATTGAAAACGGATTAATCCCTAATCACGACCATTTTTCTGTTGTACAGATTTGCCCCATAGGTGATTCTGTTAAGCAAATTTCCCCTGTCTCTGGAATTATTTTATGTTGTACAGATATTATGTTATACAAACTGTTTGTTATATGAGGGTCCACTCTTGCTTCTTTACCAAAGCATGCAAACTGCTTGCAGAAAGAATGCTTCCATGCACGGACAACAAGACATGATGTTTGCCACTAGCAAAGAACTCTTTTTGTAAGCACCAATCTGAAAGATGTTACTTATCTATACAATCATCTCTCTTCTGCTCCCACACACATCAGTTCCTGCTGGGAAATCGAGTGGTCCAGAAATGCAAAAACAAACAAACAAACAAACAAACAAACATAAATAAATAAATCATTATCTGTGAGAGATATTTGCTGCCTCTGTCCAAAGCAGAATTGAAAGTGAGTGGGTGTCATGGGACTGGCCCAATGAATTAGGGAAAATTAAATGCAGCATGGCATGGCTCATCTCATCCCGTGTGATCTCCTTGTTGTTATTCATTAGAATCTTTGGGGTCAATCAGTGTGCTACTTTTGTAAAACATGAGTGCGTATCTAGAGTTTGTTTCCAATGTAAGGCTGCAACTCGGAGGCTACTTACCTGAGAGTCTGCCATCTTTAACTCACTGACCAGTATCCTGTTGTGTAGCTCTGCCTGCTCAACCATAGGGATGGCACCGGCTGTTCCAAGTTGCTGCCAATTCACAGCTTCCTTTTTCAATCTCAGAGTGTGCAAAACTCCTGCACAATGACAAAGTTTGCAAACTCCAAAATTGAAAGGGAGACTCTTTAATTAGTGGCAATTTGGTAAATCATTGCTTGTAGCACAGGCGGAGCTGTGCAATAGGGTACAGGCCAATGCATTTTACTTACTTGCTTACTCCTTATGAAGTATTTTGTTGTTATGTGCTATTAAAGCATTTATGACTCCTGGTTACCATAGGATTAATGATCTGCAGAGGATCCACTTATTAGCAACCCTGTTCTTGTCTTGCAAGATAAAGGCTATAGCTTCTTTTATGGAGTCAATCCATCTCCACGAGGTCTTCATCTGTTTAATGATGTCTATTCCCAGCCCCCCAGCATTATTATCTTTTCCAATGCATCTTGTATTTTCATGATAGGTTCAGAATACAAATGCTTCCTTTGGTCATTTTGGTTTCTTGTGAAAGTTTAGATGTGATTTTACCTATCCATTTAGTTGTACTGTATATTTGATATTAGCTGTTCATGGCATGTACCAGACTACTCCCTACTGCAGAGGGAAGAGATCTACTACCAACTAGATATCTATTTCATTTCTATAGTGGTTATCTGAGTACATCTATAAATGCAGTAATCTGTATGGTTACCCAAAGCAGGTATTTGCAATAAGCAAATTGTTAGTTTTACTGAATTCTATGAGTTGCTCCTCTCGCCACATTCTTTGACAAAATTTGGTTCTGTTTTATTTCCTTCTGATAATCGATACATCCTGTCTTGTCGTGTGAACAGATGCTTCCAAGATGATCACACAAATATAGACTTAAGTGATCATTCTGTTGATAGAGTTTCCCTTTAATTATAGTCCCTGACAGTCTTGGATACATCTTACCTCAGTATTAGAATCCCACTGTTTCTTCTGCATCTATCATTTCTACAAGAATTGAAAAATGTTCTGTTCAGTCCACTTTAGTTTATTCACACCAGGTTATGCAGTGTTTAAACATTACATTTCTTATTTTATAGTTTTGATTCATATGTCTGTGAAGATTCTCAGTCATCAAGGTGAGGTTATTTGGAAGCTGAGTCTTCAATTTACAATTCACCTTGGTTGGTGAACTGTTGGTGGGACTTTCGCACACCTCAGGCCTCATACAAATTTCCTATAGGAATGCATTGAAAACAGAGTAATCTCTAATAGCAACCATTTTTATGTTGTACGGATTCGCCCCATAGACAATTCTGTTAAGCAAATTTCACCCAGCTCCGGAACTTTTTTTACGTTGTACAGATTTTATGTTATACAAACCGTTTGTTATACGAGGGTGCACTGTAGCTTTATATTAGAGAGACCTAAGCCTCCATCTTTTTGCTGTAAATCACAAACCTTTCAAAAGTATAAGTAAAGTTTCAGTCTTGTATAACATTTCTGAGGTAAAATTCCACGCACCAGCTGCATTTTGAAGGCGAAAGGTCCACAAAATCTGGCATTTGTTTGTTTTACTAGGGACTTGTCGCTCTTGTTCAGGATAAATTAAATGCTGGCAGACAGGGCCTGTCCATGCTGTGAATTTTGGTGTTTCTTTCATGTTGCTTAAAACTGCCTAGAGTGGCCTTTATTGCCAGATGGGTGCAGTATACAATTCTAATAAATAAATAAATAAATAAATAAATAAATAAATAAATAAATAAATAAATCCTTATCTTAGATGGAATCTGTTTCGACTCTTGGTACTAGAGATGGGCACAACTAGGGAAAATGACGTTTTCGAGTTGTCATGTGTCGGAGCCAGCCCATTTCGGCTCGTTTCTGTTTTTCGTGAAATTTTCCAAAAATTTGTCGTTTCGTTTGTCGTTTTTTCCGTCTGTCATTAGTACTGGTTTTGGGGGGAGCGGGCTCCTGGAGGCACCTCTCTGGGGTGGGTGCCTCCTCTGGCCCACTACAAAATGGCATGCATAGCCAATTGGATATGCATACCAAGTTGAGTAGAGACTCGAGGCACCTCTTTTTTGGGGTGCCTCTCTCTGTTGACCACAGGCCCACTGCTACTGCAGTGTCACAATGCGCACACTGGGGGGAAGGCTCCTCCTCAGTCTGGCGCTCTGTGGTTCACCAAGAAGGGAACTGTACTTGCGTGTGCGCAATGCGAGTACAGATTTGGCTTAGTGTTAGGGGGGTTAGCGCAAGGGCTAGGGTTAGGGTTGTAACGGGTAAGGTTAGGGTGAGTTAGTGGGGTGCACCTCTGGGTGCCTCTCTGACCCACTAAGAAGGACAGTGTACTGGCGTATGGGTTAGGGTTAGGGTTCCGGGTCCGGGTTCGGGTAGGGTTAGTGGGCTTTTTATGCCCGACAGGCACATCCCAGAAGTCTCGGTCAAAACCTGGTCAAGTGGCCATGCAATTGGTGGAATGGCTCCAAAAATTTGCATGGTCCACTCCCATGGCCAGCCCATCATTGCGCAGGTGTAAAAAATAAAAATAAAAATAAAATAAAATAAAATAAATGGAGACATTTTGTTGCAAGAGAAACCCACTGCTGCTACTGTAAAAATTCAGGCAGTTTTAAAATAGCTATTTTCGCATGTTTCTGTGGTGCTTTGGTGTGTTTTTGGACCACCACGATTTCAAAATAAATAAATATTGCTTGCGGTCGCCCCATTTTGGATCTCCCGCCCCCACCGCATGGCATGGCGAGTTGGCGAGATGACGAGGCAGGCATATTTTCGCCTGCTTTTTTGGCCAGGGAATCGGGTTTTTTTTTAATTTTTAAAACTTTGTTTTTGTGCCGCGCCGCTTGGCGAGTTGGCGAGGCGACGAGGATGCACAGCCCAGGAGAGGAGGGGGGGAGGCCGGGGACCCCCCCAGAAACCACCCTTCTGGTAGGTGCCCTCACTCAGGCAGGCATATTTTCGCCTGCTTTTTTGGCTGGGAATCGGGTTTTTTTAAATTTTCAAAACTTTTTTTCTGTGCCGCGCCGCTTGGCGGCAAGGAATGGCGACTGCGAGACGACGAGGATGCGCAGCCCAGGAGAGGGGGGGAGTCCTGGGACCCGCCCCCCAGAAACCACCCTTCTGGTAGGTGCCCTCACTCAGGCAGGCATATTTTCACCTGCTTTTTTGGCCGGGAATCGGGGTTTTTTATTTTTAAAACTTTTTTCCTGTGCCACTTGGCATCGCGTGATCGCTGCAATGCCGCCAGGAACGACCACGACAAATCAGACCCAATTTTTCTTTAGTCGGTTCGAGTTCGAGTTCTGGCGGAGTAATTGTTGTTCTTCATTTCGTTACGTAACGGAAACGAGGAATGGAAACGGAAACGAGGATTTCGCCAAGTTGTGCCCATGTCTACTTGGTACCCATCCACAAAGGCAGAACAAAGCTCCAGTTTGCATCTCAATGAATTTCCCCAAAATTCTGGGCTGGAACAATATCTGTCAGATCTTACAGAGGATGGCTGGATCATTTGAATGACGTCTTCTTTTCTGAGGTGAAAAGACTGGAGCATCCACAAACAATAGCAGTATAGGACAGAACACTCTCAGGATGCTGGGGAAAAAGTTTATTAAAAGAGTCCAATGCATTTCGGCCAGAAGTGGCCTTCTTCAGGGACTTTACACACCGACGTGAATCAAGACATTAAGCTGTCCTCAGAGTTTCTATGAGCACACGTCGGTGTGTAAAGTCCCTGAAGGATGCCACTTCTGGCCGAAACGCGTTGGACTCTTTTAATAAACTTGTCTTCTTTTCTGAGCCAAACAGTGCTATCTGGGAACCATATACCATAATTATATGTCATCATTGATTGGCCCTAAATAGCTCAGTGAGCTAGATATCTGAGTAGAGATGGGCTCAAGATGGCAGCACAGATGCTGTTGCTCCCCTTTCCTGCCTCATCAATTAGCCACTCACCAGGCTGAGCATGCTTGCTCCCTTCACCTCCTGAATTGATCTTCCAGTCCCGGCAACAGCTTAGGCTTCTCTGCCCTGCTCTGTTGGTTGATCTCCTACTGAGACAAAATAGCAGAGAAGATAAGTTTGTGCTTTTGCTTGTGACTGGGAGATTAGCCAAGGGGGAAGAAAAAAGCAAGCCAACTGGCCTAGTGAGCAACAGATCAGCTGAGATGGCAGAGGCTGGGGACTACGGCATCTTAATCAACAAGCATGAATTAGTTTGTGCCCATCGCTACTAAGAACTAGAATACTGTAGGTCCCAAGAACCTCAGTGGGTCTATTCAAAGTCGGAACATGTGTAAGGCAAAGTAAGACAATGGATTATTAAAGAGGAAACAGAGATTGCAGAGAGACTCAATGAATTCTTTGCTTCAGTATTCACTGAAGAAGACAGAGACCACATGCCCCAAACAGAGTCTTAGGGAGGGAAACTGAAGAATTAAACCAGATAGAAATAACCAGGGAGGAGGTCCTTGCCTGTCTTGTTAAACTAAATGATAACAAATCACCAGGACCAGACAGCATCCATTCTCAAATTCTCAAGGAACTTAAAGATGAAATTGCTGAGGTCGTAGCCAAAATATATAATCTTTCCCTCAAATCAGGTTTTGTGCCTGATGACTGGAAGGTAGTGAATGTAACACCAATTTTCAAAAAAGGATCTAGAGGTGATCCAGGAAATTACCAACCGGTCAGTTTGACATGTGTCCCAGGCAAAGTGATGGAAACCATGCTAAAAGATAAAATTAATAGGCACATAGAAGTGAAGGCGCTGCTGGAGAACCAACATGACTTCTGCAAGGGCAATTCATGCCTCACTAATCTGTTGGAATTTTTTGAGAGTCAACAAGCATGTGGATAAGGAAGATCCAGTTGACATTGTTTGTCTTGACTTTCAGAAGGCTTTTGACAAGGTCCTGCATCAAAGGCTCTTGAATAAACTTGCTAGTCATGGAATAAAGGGACAGGTCTTGTATTGGATCAGCAACTGGCTAAGGAACATGAAACAGAGGGTAGCACTAAATGGACTCTTCTCCAAGTGGAGGGAGGTAAAGAGTGGGGTCCCCCAAGTTTTAGTACTAGGACCCCTGCTTTTCAACCTCTTCATGATCTAGAACTAGGAGTAAGTAGCAAGGTAGACAAATTTACCGAAAACACTAAATTATACAGGGTAGTAAAAACTGAGAGAGATTGTGAGGAGCTCCAGATGGATCTCTTGACACTGGGGCAGTGGGCAAACCAGTGGCCAATGAGCTTCAACATTAGCAAGTGCGGAATGATGCATGTTGGGGCAAAAAAACCAACAACAACCAGTTACATTTATAAACGGATGGGGTCTGAACTCTCTGCAACAAACCAGGAAAAGGACCTTGGTGTCCTGGTGGACAGCTCAATGAAGGTGTCAACCCAGTGTGCCGTGGCAGTGAGAAAAGCAAACTCAATGTTAGGAATCATTAGGAAGGGGATAGAAAATAGTCAGCCAGTGTCATTTTGCCTCTTTATGAATCTATGGTGAGGCCCCATCTGGAATACTGAGTACAGTTCCTGGTTACCATACCTCTAGAAAAAGTGCAGAGGGTGGCAACCAGAATGATTAAGGGACTGGAACAACTTCCTTACTATCTGAGGCTGCAAAGGATGGGCCTTTTCACTCTTGAACGACGGCATCTAAGAGGTGACCTGATTGAAGTTTATGAACTCATACACGGTATGGACATAGCAGATAAGGAAAATCTGTTTCCCCTATCGCACAACATTAGAACTAGGGGGCCCTCCATGAAACTTTTGGGGGCTAGATCTCAAACAAATAAGAGAAAGTAATTTTTCACCCAGAGGATCACTGGTCTCTGGAACTCGCTGCCAGAAGAAGTGGTGACAGCTGTTAGCTTTGACAGCTTTAGGAAAGGATTAGACATATTCATGGAGAACAAGGGTATCAGTGGCTATCATTATGGATGCCCAAGGACAACCTCCAAGTTGGAGAGATAGGCAGGATATCTCTTAATGCCATTTGTGGGGAATTGTAAGCAGGTGAAGACATCTGCTTGGGAATACCCTGAAGCAAGTGGTGAGCCACTGTGCGAGACAGAATGTTGGACTGGGTGGCCTGTGGCCTGTTCCAGCAAGACTGTTCTTATGTTCTTACGTTGTAGTGGAGCTAGGGGGAAATGCCAGAGAAGGCGGAGTAGAAAATGATTTCCCTACACCCCCGCTAGTATCCTGTCCTGACAGCTGGGGAGCAGGGCTTGATGAAAAACCAAGACCACAATGAGAGAAGGGCCCAGGTGTCTCCTCATCATTATCATCATCATCATCATTTTAGAACGGCACAGCTGAATGGTATCTTATGGATCATCAAGTCCATCCCTTGTTAGGGAGGTGCAGAGAGGAATCAAACCCCCACCACCGACCATCGAGTTTCTGATGGCCAGGTTGTTCAAGTGGACGCAGCAGAAAAGGATAAGTTACTTTCTGTTAGCTCCTTCATCGGTTCTCCAGAGCTGATCTTCTTGATGACATTTGAGAACCTCCGCTATAAAGAGAAGGGAGCCATCTAGTGGAACATCCATGTTATTGTAGGTTGCCATGCTTTTTTTTCCAAAGAGGATTTAGTCATCCCATTTGTTAAGGGGGGCAGAAAAGATGAATAAAATCTTCTTAATTAAAAAGAAAGAAAGAGAGTCTAACTTCCTGATGCTACACGGTCTTGATTCAGTACTTAGTTTAATTTAGTTTCTTTATGATTAATATACCACCAGCTTGCACAAACTCAGCTCAAGGTGGTGAACAACAAAGCCAACAAAACAGTAAAATACAAAAAAGAGAGACAATATAAATGTAAACAGTGTATACGATTTAAAAATACAAAACGATACCAAACCCCCAAGAATATAGTTGAAGTGGCACACTGTCTAGATGCACAGTCATGACTGGGAATTGAGGGCTTAGCAGTACTGTGGAAGTGTTTCCATCATGGTTCAAAGGTCCCAGCGTTTTCTCAGCCAGAATGGCTACTGAGTGTGCTCCTGGGGATTTTGGTTGCTGAGGGCCATGACTAGCATGGATTTCATGGGTTCTGCTTCCGGAACAGTCCATTGCATGAGTGATCAGACTTCTTCTGAGGTGACACAAGAGGTATTTACCTCAACCATCCATGAAGCCACCTTCATTTCAGTAAGGTCATCTCTGGTTGAAGGTGTTGACGAAGGTCTACAAAGCCCTAAATGTCTTGAGATCTGGATATTGGGAGCAGTGCCACTCCTCATATAAACCTGCCCAGTCACTAAAATCTGTTGGGAAGGCCTTCCTTGTTTCCCACCAGTGAGAAGTATACGCTATATGGAGACTTTCTTGGCCACAGCACCTTGAGCCTTTGGCATCCCTGCGGTGCCAAGTCAAAATGTGCTTCTTTATTGGAGTTGCTGGGTGCTGAGGATCTCGGCCTGCATAGATTTTAATTCAGTGGCTTTAAAGTTTTAATTTTATGTGCTTTACGTTATTTTAACTCTAGATTCTTTTCAAAGATTTTATGTTGGTTTATATGGCTCTGTAACCCGCCAGAGTTTTTCCAATATAGGGCATATTAGAAATGTTTGAAATCATAAATTAATAAAACTAAAGCTGGATATTCCATCTCTAGAGTAAATTGTCCCTACTACCACATCATGACATTTCCAAGCTCTGTCAATAAACCATATAAAATAAATCTGGAGCTGGACAGAACTGGTTCCTACCATATTGTATCAAATATTCCCTCAGTAGTGGAGACATTCTGTTTCTTTGAAGGGGGCTGAGGTTCATTACTGGTAAGAATATGGCTACATTTATTTTTCTATTTCCCCCTATTGTTCCACCTACGGTACTAACAAGTCATCACTTGGCATCCATCTTGCAACTGCATGATATCATGGAGGATTACTGGGGTTGGGGGGGTGTACAAGAGAATATTTGGCAAAATGCTCATTTTTCCCCCTCAGGGGAAAGGTGATGGTGGGGAAATAAAGTGCGCAGAAATGTCCCGAGAAGAAAAGGCCTTTGCCAAGCCCTTTTGGCTGAGCTCTAAAATAAACGGTGGTAACATCTAGCTCATGTGATATCGCAATTAATGATGAAGTTGTTTTTCTGTAAGAAAAATGGGGGAAAGGAAGCATTAATCTGCTTTTGAACTGCCAAAAAAAATATTACGTTTTACATTGTCTGAGCGGCAGCTCATTTCTCCCCGATCCCAAGGACAATTACAATAGTATTGTCTGTCATAAAGAAGGACTTTATGGACCTTCCTTCCTGCTTAATGTTGGGAAGGTATTTATTATATTGTTTATTGGTTCCAAAAAGAAAAGAAAAGAAGTCTGCGTAATTCTATAGAGGTTGGGGATGGGCGGTGTGTGTGTGTGTGAGCCAGTGCTAAGGGAAAGGCCACCTCCTAAATGTTGTGGGACTCACAATGGTCAGAGTGGAAGGTAGGGCTGGGTAAACGTGATCATTTCATTTTCTTTGATTTTTAAGTCATTTCAGTGGCATGCTCTTTCTGCCCTGAATATGAAAAAATCTGTGATGTCATTAGATCATTCAAAAACAAACATTCTCAAATTATGATGTGTGTTGTGTAATGTGGGGCTATGTGTGGGCCTCTGCAGCACAGTATATGGTCCATAGAGCACATTTTGTTCATCTCTGTTCCTAGTTAACATGCCTGGATATGGTATACCAGCCACACTAACGTCAATCAAACGTTCCATGACCACTGAGACGTCAGTTCCGTGAATTTCAGTTGGATTTCATCCTATGTAAATGTCTTTAAGAATTATAGCCCAAGTAATGGTGGTTACCACTGGCAACATCTCCAAAATGTTGACTGCATTTAATGGGATGGTTTTGCCACCAAACTGAACTGCTTTATATTCAGATTGTTGCTCTTGTGTAGCTGCAGGATTATACCAGCTTGGTTGCAACCACTAACATGTTTCGCGTAGTTTTGGTCACTGCATCTCAAAAAAAAAAAAATCTTGGAATTGGAAAAGGTGCAGAAGAAAACGACTAAAATGATTACTGGGCTGGGGTGCCTCCCTTATGAGGAAAGGCTACAGCATTTGGGGCTCTTTATTTATTTATTTATTTATTTATTTATTTATTTATTTATTTATTTATAGTATTTATAGACCGCCCATCTTCCAGACGGAACTCTGGGCAGTTTACTATTAGAATAAAACAGCAATTAAAAACAACAAAAGAGAACAAAGACGAGAACAAGAAAAACTACTAAAATAAAGTAGAGGGAGCCTCCACAAAAGGCGGCACGGGCGGCAAGGAGGAAAAAAAATTAAAAAACTAAAAAATAGGTAATAAGGTCACCAAATTCCTCTTTAAAAAGGAAGGTTTTCAGAGCCTTTTTAAAGGCGGGCAGGGACTGTTCAAGGCGCAACTCACTAGGGAGATGATTTAGTCTGAAAAAAAGGAACCTGAGGGGGGATATGATTGAGATATACAAAATTATGCACAGCATGAGTAAAGTGGATAGAGGGACACTCTATCCCTCTCGCAAAATGCCAGAACTAGAGGACATCCACTCAAACTGAGGGTTTGGAAATTGAGAACAGACAAAAGAAAATACTTCTTTACCCAATGTGTTGTTAGTCTGTGGAACTCCCTGCCACAGGATGTGGTGATGGCATCTGGCCTAGATTCCTTTAAAAGAAGGTTTGGACAAAATTCCTGGAGGAAAAGTCCATCACAGGTTACAAGCCATGATGAAGATGTGTAATCTCCAGGCTTAAAACCGGGGTACTTCAAAGGCCAGATGCAGGGGAGTGGTATCAGGAGACAGATATCTAGTCTCATGCGCTCCCAGAGGCATTTGGTGGGGCCACTGTGAGATACAGGAAGTTGGACTAGATGGGCCTTTGGCCTGGCCAGCAGGGCTCTTCTTCTTATGTTCACACAACCCCCCCAGTTAGGCATTGCATGGGTAAGTAACAGCATGTTTACACCACCTTTTTGGGATTCCAACTCAGAATCCCTTGGTGCAAATGGCTGTTTCACCATCTTGGCTTGGGCATTCTGGGAGTTGCAGTTCAACCCCCCCACACACACCATCACCACATTTTCAAATTCTGGAGAACACCAGAAAAGGCAGTCAGGTGACATCTAGCGAATATCATCTTCCAACACTTGTCTTGCCCTTGTTCGTGGTGAAAATCTCCAGCCGATTAAGCTTCCAGGCAACCATGGAATATCCAACCTGGAAAGAACGGTTTGAGGCAAGAGGAGCAAAAGCTGACATATCTTTCTCCATTCAGGAACTTTGTTTCATGAAAATCATATTTAAAAAATGCCAAACATAGAAGTTTATTAAATATAAGCAAGTTTATTGCACTCAAGTTGCATTCATACACGTAAAATTGGAGACAGCATCTTGCAGATCTGTCATCAGGCTACTCACAAGCTATAATAAGGGTTGCTGATACCCTTAAAACCAAGAACGTGGAGAACATAATTAACAAGCTGGCACTGAATTCCTGTTGCTTCTGACTTTGGTTGGTGGGGACCTTAGCTTGGAAATGTTACTGGCTGGTGCATCTAGTTTCGGAAGAAGGGAGTATGGCAGGAGCCCCGTATCCACTGGGGATTGGTTCCAGGCCTTTCTGTGGATAATGAAAGCCGTGGATAAGAGAGAACGCCTGCCCACCCACCCCCAAACTGCTGTCTCCTGACAGAAGCTTGCTTTATGACTGCTGTTTTGAGACAGTAGCTTGCTTTATGGCCACTGTTTGTGACAGTAGCTTGCTTTACAGATGCTATTTACGACAATAGCTTGCTTTATAGCTGCTGTTTTTGACAACAGCTTGCTTTACAGCTTGCTTTGTGGCTGCTGAATTATTTAATTTTTTCCCTTTGCCAGCCATGGATAACTGAATCAGTGGATATGGGGGTCCTACTGTACTGTACTTCTAAGGACTCTTTGATTAGGAAGCCATGGAAAAAGTCACCCTAGGTCAGAATTGACCTGACACCACCTGATTATTATTTCAAATAATCTTTCCACACTCTGGCGAGGACACAGAAGGTCTGTGCAGCCATGGGATGAAATGTGACAGGTGCAACTTAGCGTTAGCAGCAAATAAATCACAGCTAATGGTCCTTTTAGCTGAGCCGTGAAATTTAGTCATCCTATCAGTGAGTGACAGCCAGGAACACATCCCTCCCAAATGCTGTGGATCCTACTTTCGAGTCTCCACTACTTCACCGTCATTGGCCGCCACACATTTCTTTGGTCTTGGAAGTGCAGATCTAGTTCGTGCTTTCCCCTCAAATTGCGCCTTTTAAACTTGAGATTCCTATGACCTGGAAGGGGCCATCCCCCTTTTTCCACCTGGTGTTTCACTTATATGCGGTTGCACCTAACTAGGTCAGAAGTTCTCAGCACAGCTTGGAAAAGTTACTTTTATTGGATTCAAACTCCTCAAAAAGTAACTTCTCCATCGGCACCTGACTACAGAGGCAGTACTTAGCTTTTCCAAGGAAACAACTACGATCATCACAAGTGCCAGAACAGATATTTTCTTTCAAATATATATCTATTATTCTTCGCCAGCTGAAACCTTCAGATGTGCAAGACTAGAAGGCTGATCATCCCCAAAGGCCAAAATGGCGGGGAATGATGGGTGCTTGAGACAGACACATCTGGTGAGTAGTACCATTATTTGAAAAGGTACATTTTTGCAATCATCAAGGTCAGTTGGAAGCAACTTGCTGCAGCATGACATACATAAAAAGTTTAGTCTCTCTTAAATCATCTTCATAAACATGTCTGATTATATTGTCACTAAGCTCAGCTTATAAAAAATTATGCATCTGAGTATCTATCTATAGAATATGGCAGCCTATGTACAAATCTGTGCAATTCTCAACATAAATTATAAACAATGACAGAAATAACTTGGTTGTTATAAGAGTAAAGCCCACATGATTTACTTCCATTAATGCTATAGCCTGCATAGCTTTCTTTGAGTTCAAGCAGAGAAGAATAAATCAAAACTAAAAAACACATTTTGACATATCCAGAAATGTATCACTAAAGAAAGTTTTAATGAAAGACTGTAGCTTGAATTAAATAACTTGGCAGCAGCTGTTCTTGAAAAGATATGCTAAGTCAGGGGTGCCCAAACTTTTTGTAAGGAGGGCCAGATTTGGTGGCTGAGAATGTGTCAGGGGCTGGTTGCTCCCTGACCCTGCCACCCCACTGCAAGTGTCACTGTTAGCAGACATGGGGCGAAGGAGGGGGAGGGAGGGGTGGGCTGGCCAGCCACGGGCCACTCAGAATGGCCTAAAGGGCTGGATTTGGCCCCCGGGCCGGACTTTGGGCAGGCCTGTGCTAAGTTGTGTGTACGGCCATTGAACTGGAGAAAAACTAACTAACTAACTAATGGTTTTATTCAAGGTCAGGGCACCACCACAAGAAAGACCTTGTGACCTAGCATACTTGCAAAAGAGACTTGGTGGGCAAAACTGAGAACCAGCAGGGTTGCTGTAGTCAGAACGTTGTTGTGTTCTGTCAAGTCGGAACTGAGATAAGTGAGATATATAAGGAATGGTTTTACCAGATCTACACAGTGAGTTTCCATGGCTGAGTGGAGATTTGATCCCTGGGTATCGGCTAGGATGTTGATATAGAAACTGGGAACTCTTTGAAACTTACTCGGTGCTCTTGGGCCATCTCAGCCTCATAGACAACCTTGCAGGCTTATTCTGAGGGTCAAGGATGGGAAGACACCATCCTGCGTTTTTGGTGGAGCCATACGGAGCTCATTGATGGAAAGGCAAAGTACAGACAAATCACATCCTTCTTTTAGTACTAGCCGCCTTTAAGGATATAATCCTTCTTTGTGGAATAAATATGGGCCAGTAATTGTGGAAACGTCTAATGGTGTTTAGCTAGCCTACTCTGTTGGACTCCTCATTCTGAGGTATTTTGGCTGAACTTCTCTTTCTTGGCTTAGTAAGTAGTACTGAAGTTGGTCCATTGAATCAGTGGAGGATTTGGTGGGTCAACTCCTCTGTACTTCCATGGATTCAAATGGTTCTCCTCTAGTTGTGACTTACTGAGCCATGCTATGTTACTTAGGCACTGCCATTTTATATCCAATTTTTATTGTGTATACTTGTATATTGGATTTTTTTATTTTATCTAATCTCTATCATCCATTTTTCTTTCTCACACTTTACACTTTTTGTGCACCTACCCTTCTTGCAAGTAAATTTCCCCTATGTGGGATTAACAGAGATTTCATCATAGAATCATAGAGTTGGAAGAGACCTCGAGGGCCATCCAGTCCCACCCCCTGCCATGCAGGAACCCCCATCATGGTATTTCTGAGAGATGGCCATCCATCCTCTGTTTGAAAACCTCCAAAGAAGGAGATTCCACCACCCTCCGTGGCAGCATATTCCATATTCCACTGCCATCTTATCTTATCAAGTCTGAACCAACTTATAGTGATCCTAAGGTGAGATATTTAAGGATTAGGTTTTCCATTTCCATTTCCTCAGTGAGTTTCCATGGCCAAGTGGGTTTGGTTCCTGTCCTAGTCCATCACTGTATACCAGTGGTGGTGAACCTTTGGCACTCCAGATATTTTGGACCATAGCTCCCATAGTCCTTTGTCATTGGCTACACAGACTTGGAATTCTGGGAGTTGTGGTCCAAAACATCCAGAGTGCTGAGGGTTCACCACCACCACATTACCCCGCTCTAGGCATCCTTACTATGAGCAGGCTGATTTTAATTACCGTAATACAAGTAAAGGCAGAGCTGACTTTATAAATCCCCACTAATTCCAAAGATCGGTTCTAGTGTTACTTACTATACTTCACAAATAAATAAATAAATGCCAGCCATTGTTGAAATTATTCTAGGTACATCTTTATGTCAGGAAATGCTTGGGGCAGAACTGAGTCTCTCTGAAGCTATTTTCCATGACAAAGAATGGCTGCCTGTAACATTATCCTGGGAATGAATTGGGACTAGTCCCACTCAATCTAGTAGGGCTGAAATGTACTTCCTATATTTCTGGGTTTTCATTGTCACTGGTTTCCGTCCTTTACTGCCGATCCAGCACTGACTGCTGCTCTCAATTGATCTTCATACACCAGATGACAGGCCTAGATCTTTCAAATCCATGGAAGTCTCCGTGGACAATGTCATTACGTATTCTGGTCACTAGATGGCACTGAACTTAGTTATAACTGGTGAAGTCTGATGGATTTCCTTTGTTACTGTGGTCCACCAGTCACATTCAGCCCCAAGGCTGTTTTCGCAGCTGTAGGTTCCTATGAAATCCCTGAGTATTCTCCACAGCTCTGTTTTTCTTTACAAAACAGTGATTTTGCCACTGTCAGTGGCCTCTGGGGATATTCTGCACAGAACAGGCAATGGTGGGCGCCAGTGTACAATGCGTGAAGTTGATGTCTGGGCATTTTTTGTATTTTGGAAACTTTTTTGACATTTCAATGCCTGGTGCAGGTTGTGGCACGTGCTAGGAGTGGAAATGTGGCGCCTTGGCACATCCAAGTGGTGCGTCCTTGTTTTTTGGGAGCCTCCTAAGGATTGAAGTTTATCTGAACGGGTAGCCCCACCTTTGGGGTACCTTTAGGATTCTGAGTGAATTAAGATGTTTAGGATGTTTTCTTTTTTCTTCTACTAGGCACTGGCTTCCCTCCTTGAACGTCATACTTCATGGCTTTATCTGATGTGTGCAACCATGCAGAACAGCGATCATTGTGGTCATGTATCCTATTTTATAGTCCCTTATTTGAAGAGCACTGGTAGGGCGATCTTCTACCAAAAAAAGCCCCTCTATTTTGAAAGAATGCACAGTCTACCAAATCTTGTTTAAAGACAAGCACCCATACAAAGGTCTGGCAGATACTAGCCTTAAAATTACTAATACATAATACTGAAGTCAGTAAACTAAGCAATTTAGCTAATCCAGCCACTCTCCCATGTCTCCTTTATGTTTGTCTTTTTATTTAAATTACTGTAATCATTTCTAAATTTGCAGTGATCCACCTTAATTAGCATGTGCCACTCTTATGCAAAATTGTGTCCTCTTGTCTGTTTTTCTGTTGACAAGCTGCTTCCATTTAGAGTGTTTTCGCAAACAGCTACCCTTAGGAGTGTGTATCTTTACAAGAACAGGCATGCACTGGTAATTCAGTTAAGCATCAGCATATCTTATAGCACAGTCACATTATCAAAAAAAAGTTTCTGACTTGGTCCCACTCAGGTTTCAATAGTCAGTGGCTGCTAATGTACCCAGGAACAGGAGAACCTCAAAGCAGAGGTCCCTACTGTTGGCTTACATTTCCCCCCACCATTGGGTTTCAGAGGCACCACTGAGGTCAAGCTTGTATCGGCTTTTGTCCACTTCTGGGGTTTTGAAAACAACGGGAGATCTGTACAGAACCAGAACCTTGCATAAGGCACATCTCAAAAGTGCTTTGATGTCTGGACATCTTTTACATTTTGGGTGCTATCTAATAAATGTCCAAAGCCACCCTGCTGACGCCCAAGGTAGACTGTCCAGCATTACCATGGCTATCTTCCATAACGGATGCTGACCGTTGAAGCACATGCATCATTTTTGTTAATTTTTCTGTCTTGTTGTCCCACCTGCAGAAGAAAACAAAACAAGTTCCTTAGTTTGCCATTTAGTACGTAGTCAAGAGTTCACTTAAGTTGTGTGCTACATGTGACCCTTACTGAGGCCGTGGGGCTGCTAACGTTATACTCTTGGGCCATTGCCTGGGTCCGCAGCTCAGAATTATAGAACTACACAAACAGTCCAAATGTGACCAGATTTCATTCTGATGTCCATTTACGATGGAATGTGCTATGGGTGGAAGAGGTAGGAAGGGACAGTCCTAGAGCCGGTCACCCAATAAACCAGGAGGACCAGACACATAATGGCATCTGGCAAAAAATGACCAGGCATCTTATCTGTTCATTTTGAGCTAGTGTGTATACAGCTATGCTGACTGGCATGGGATTAAGAGGATCGCTACAAAATCTCTTGGAAAAAGAGTTTTACGTTGGCTGCTTGTTCCTTTCGATCCCATGGGTCGCCTAGCCCTTGTTAACATTGGGTTACAGTCAATCCCAGCTGCTCTAGCAGTTGTGCTCTCTATGGGTCAGTTGTCCGTGTCTGGCTGCTGAAGTCTCTGCCAAGTGATGCTCTGACAACCAAACTCAAGAGGGCTCACCACAGAAAGCACAATGACTAGAGCTTCTAACATGGCTCCCCACCCCCTACCCTGTATGTCTTGTGTTTCCTGGTATCTTGAGGGGAAAGTAGCCCTAGGGCAGGGGTGGTGAACCTTCGGCACTGCTGATGCGTTGGTGATGACTACTAATCTAGATAAGGGGTGGGTAGCTCAGCACACCCAAATATCTTTTTTTTTTTTTTTTTTTGAGAATTGTGGAAAGCTGAAGGCCTCCATTTCCAGTGAGGGAGGGGGATGGCCAAGTTGATTATTAGCCCTATTTACATTTTAAAAAATGTTTTGCAAAAGGATCAGACTTTAAAAACCTGGAAAAACCTCCTAGATAGACATCACATGGGGGTGTAGACATATTGAGAGATACTTAATTAATGTTGTTATGAATGTTTTACTTTGTGGCAAATTGCCCAGGAGAGTGGGGGTTCAGCGGACTAGAGTGCTGAAACTGTTGGCTGCAAAGTTGGCAGCTCCGCGGTTTGAATCCCGGGTGCCACGCAGCGGAGTGAGCTGTCCCTGTTAACCCCAGCTTCTGCCAACCTAGCAGTTTGAAAGCATGTAAATGCAAGTAGATAAATAGGTACCACTGTAAAAAGCGGGAAGGTAAACAGTGTTCTGTGCAGCCATGCCAACCACATGGCCATGGACTTGGACAACACTGGCTCTTCGGATTGAATACGGAGATAAGCCCAACCCCTAGATTCGGGCACGACTAGCACGCATGTGTGTGGGGATCTTCACCTTTTAAAACCACCCAGAGTGGCCTCAGTAGCTGCATGGATGGTATAAAAATTGAATAAATAAATAAATAAATAAATAAATAAATAATATCCAATACGTAGCAAAATTGCTTCCTAGATGGCACAATGGGACTTTTGGAGCAAACCAAGTTTTTTCTTTAGAACTTATTTTAAAATTTGAAGGGATGTAGAGCCCTGGGACATGAATGCCCCCCTCTCAAATACCCCGGGACCCCATGTGGTCTGTATGCTGCATCTTGTCCACCCCTTATGGAGTCGTTTTACAGACAGTTTGTCTGGGGGGGGGGGGTCAGCATTTGTGAAGATTCAAGTTTCAACTGAAGCCTAGCTTAACAAAGGTGAGTCAGTGGCCCTTCTCTACAGTGACATTAGGAGTGTTCTCTGCAGTGACACTCTGGAGTGTTTTCACTATGGATAACACAGTGTAAGAAACGGGAGTGGTGAGGGTAAAACAAACAGACTGGTAATACAATAGCTAGCAATCATATTGTCATTTGATTAGGTTATGGCAGCTAGGCAACGGAAGGCAAAGGTAGAAAGAGTAACTATGCAATCACAGAGAGGGCCATCTTCTTTTCTCAACAGGAAAATCTCAGAAGAAGATTTGTTGGTCAATAGAAGAGCTGAGGACTCCCTGGGACAGGCAGATGGATCACAAGAACTAGATTATTGGAAATAACAGGAAATAATCTTATTGTCTTGTGCAATCACATGGGTCAACTGTGCAAGCCACAGTAGCCGTTTCCCATTCATCCCCTGGTGGCACCATTGATTGGACATCCGGTTGTGCAACGGTCAGTCTGAAAAATGGAAGAAATGGTTGCTTGATCACTGTTTTTGCACCCGGATACCACAAGGGGATTCTGCGTGAGCTTGTTAATTGGGTGAGGGCTCCAGCTAAGGGGAGACAACTTTGAAGGCCTGGTCCATCAGAGATGTCCCTGCCTATTCATTGAGGTTAGTTGCCTTTGCTCCCTTCCAAGGGAGGGAGATGGCAACGAGGGAGGGTGCATTTCCAGATGCACTAAAACTGCAGCTATAGTGGAATAGCAAATAAGAAACTACAACTCTATTCTGCTCTGGTCAGACCCCATCTGGAGTACTGTGTACAGTTCTGTGCTCCTCAATTTAAAAAGGATGTTGACACCCTCGAGCAGGTCCAGAGGAGGGCGACCGGGATGGTTAAAGGTCTGGAACATATGTCTTGCGAGAAGCGGCTTAGGGATCTGGGAATGTTTAGTCTTACAAAAAGAAGGTTGGGAGAGGATATGATAGCCATGTCTAAATATTTGAAAGGATGTGATATCGAAGAGGTGGGGCTGAATTGTTTTCCATGGCTTCAGAGACTAGGACTCCAGGCAATGGTTTCAAACTACAGGAAAAGAGATTCCATTTGAACATTAGGAAGAACTTCATGACAGTTAGAGCTGTTCGGCAGTGGAATATGCTGCCACGGAGGGTGGTGGAGTCTCCTTCTTTGGAGGTTTTTAAGCAGAGGCTGCATGGCCATCTGTCAGGAGCCCTGTGATGGGGGTTCCTGCATGGCAGGGGGTTGGACTGGATGGCCCTTGAGGTCTCTTCCAACTCTACGATCCTATGATTCTAATGTTATACAGCAGTCCAATATTGGCTGGGGGAGGAGAGTCATCATGGTAGGCCAGGGGGAAAGTGCACACCAGGGCATTTCTTTGAGGTGAGGTCACTTTCTTAGCTTTTTTCTTTTCGAACATCTTCCTTCCCCGGTTCTCACTGGGAGGGAACGAAACCAAGCCAAACCCAAGAATGGCACAGGTTTCCCTCAAAGAGGTTGTGTTGGGGGCAGTTCCATAAACTCACAGCCTCTTCTGATCTGCTCCCAAAGCCCTGCCCATTTTTTTTTTTGCTTTATATGAGGCATAGGGTCAGTGTTGCTTGGGATAACCTTTCTGTAGTTGCTGGAAGGGTTCCTCTACAGTCGCTACCCTTCCATCCCCATGGGGATCTGCTAATTTTTGGATGCCCTCCCAGGGACCATAGGACCAGGACCACAACATGCTCCAAGGCTATGTCAACACCCTAGACTGGACCCAGGAAGCTGGAGCGGTCTCCTGGTTGTGTCCAGTTATGAAGCAGATTGGGGGAACTTCGGTCCATCTAATCCCATTAACACCAAGAAGATGAGCGTCACTGAAATTGCATTTTTACAATATTTTAAGGAACAGCACACAGGGATTGTACGAAAAGAAAGACGACGGCTATTATCCCAACATGTTTGACAACAGGAAACAAATTAAACAAAAGACAGCATTTTCCTGCAAGGAGAGGATGATTGGCCGACACAGAAGACTTGAATCTTGGACCCAGTCATGAGCGACAACGAGACTTGCTTGTGACTCTGGTAGCTGCAGAAATTGACCCCAGATAGTAAAACATTGCCCCTCCCCAAAAGAATAATAAAATAGTGTATATAATTAGCTACAAGAGGCAGAAGCATAGCTTTATGGGGTGATGATCAACAGCATCATTAGGTGTAGCTAAGTCCCAACACGATGGTTAGTTGACACAGAGAAGCGCCCTTGATGATTTATTTACATACCTCACTGTATCTCACAACCTCTTTTTGTTTTATTATCTCCAGTATCAACCATCGCTTTTAAATCAGTGTCAACCACTGCTTTCAAATAAAAGAGAAGACACTGAATGTAGGCAAACAGTATTAGCAAAATCAATCACTGTAAGAACACGGTCATTGAGTTGAAGTCCAAGCACTTGGGAATGGGGAATGTTACTCAATCAAGTAATTTCTCTTAGTTGATTGATCACAGAGGTGCCAGTTGATTAATCAATTAACTGATTACATCAGGATAAAAGTAAAACAGCCTTGAGACAAAACTTACACTTTCCCTTTTTAGGAAGGATTGGTACATCATCATACATGTTGGCCAGACCCCAATGAGGTAGTTCTAATACATTTAATGCATCAAATACATTTTTCATCAGTGGTATCAGGAAGGCTTGATCCCTCTCCACGGCAACCCTTCTCTGTATCCCTTAATACCGTTGAATACAGATTGTGTTAAAGCTCGATTGGCATTCACCCCATAGCTGTTATTTTTGGAACAACGAAAGCTCTTATGCCACTGCAATTTGTGCAGCTGATTCAAGGCATAATTTGGCCTTACAAGTTGGTAAAGGAAAAAAAAGCCAGACTTATGGATGCAGTTCCTGTGGGAGGAAAATGAAACTAACTTCAAATTAAGATGATGACTCTCTTATTCTGTACTCAGATTAAATTTTCAAGGGAAATGGATATTTCATTTTTCACATTGTGCTCTCCAGGGAAGAAGAAATTGAATTCAAGTGTCTAGTGGTTCTGGTTTTAGATTCATACCGAAAGCCTGTTTTTTTTACTAAACTTGTAAATGCGGCTTGACAGCAAACAAGAATACTGAATCTCAACAGAGTTCTTTACCGAAATACAGTAAAGCATGTTGCAAGTTCAGAATACTGATCAGCAACTTGGGAAAGGGTTTGTGGCTGATCTTTGGGTGTGGGGACCTATACACAGTGCAGCAAGCATTATAAAAAAAAGGTCCAGTGATTTTTTTCCCTTTTTGTTTCAAATACACATTAGCTCTACACATAATCTAAAGCACTAAATAAATGTTTCAAGGAATGTTGCGGAGTGCAACACAATTTGCATACCCTCTTTAGTGTGCCTCCTCCTTCAGTGCTGGCAGCTACACATGTTAACGTAGAGCGCACTCCAAGAAAAGTGAAGTGTTTGTAAATGTCATGGATTTCAGTGGATCTGAACTAATTTATTCTTAGCTTTGCTACTCAAATCAATGATGCACATGCAGTTGAGTGGTGCTGCCAGTGTTTTCTTGCCAGGGCTTTTAAATTTCTCCTTTGGAGCTTTACACTCCTAATTGTTAAGCTGTTCGGTCTACAAAAATACACCCTGGTGACAAATGGGCCATCTCTAAAATTGTCCTACCCACTTTGTGGACAGAGTGTACACCAGGCATGTCCAAAGTCAGGCCCGGGAGCCAAATGTGACCCGTTTTCAAATTTCAAGAGGCCTGCAGCCTCTTCTCCCCACCAGCTCAGCCTGTCATGCATCCCCGCCAGCTGGCCACTCCCCATATTGTATGGAGATGTCAGCTTGCAGTTTTACAGTTTGCCTGCCCCCCCTGCCTCTGTCCATACCCCCAGCCACCTGCCCAGCCTACCATCCCCTGGCTCCATTGCTGCAGCGTCCTCCCCACCTCCTTGCATGTCCTAGAGGCTTGTCCAAAGTCCGGCCTGGGGGCCAAATGCGGCTGAATAGTCGGTCCCCACACATTTTCACCTCACCAAATCTGGCCCTCCTTGCAAAAAGTTTGGACACCCCTGGTGTACATTCAGATAATTGTCCCTTCTACTTTGTGTCACTTGTACTATCCTTTATTTATTTGTTAAGTATAGATTTTGATTTCATTTCATTTAGTAGCATGTGACAATGTCTTGGAAAACTTCACTGAACCTAACAGGACTTCTTTGCCTTGCAGTTGTCCAGCTCCCCAACACTCTCTAGGCAGTTTATAATTTAATTCTGCAGCCTACACATTGCAATCCCACCATCCCTGTAAGCCAGTAGCCAAACCGAGAGGGGATATGACAGCTGATGTTTAAATCTCTGAAAGGATGTCATATCGAAGAGGAGGTTGGCTTGTTTTCCATGGCTTCAGAGACTAGGACTCGGAGCAATGGTTTCACCCCTGTGCCATGAGGCTCCAAATATTTATTCAGAAACAAAATTCCATCAAGTTCAGTGCTGCTTAACTGCAAGTAAAAGCGTGCAGCCAGGTACCATCTTCAAATGCAAAGTTACCCTGACTCTAGTTGGTATGAAATGAGCAGACCACTTGTGACAGCAGCACAAGTCCTTCTCCCACCTCTTATCCACTGGCACAGCTAGACCTGCTGATATCAGCCAGCAAAGCAGCAAATAAATAAATAAATAAATAAATAAATAAATAAATAAATAAATAAATAAGATGGAACAGAAGAGGAGATTGGAAGGAGCTGAGTTAGCCCAGATCCAAACCCTTCCCACTCCGAACTCCTAGCCATTGTGGGCACTTTTACACGACCCCTAAGATCCGCTGGCAACTTAAATTCGGACCAGAGATCTTGGGGGTTTGCTCCTCTTGCTGTGTTCCCACCCCTCCGCACTCCCTTGCTCCTGTCTGCTTGAGGGGAGGGAGGAAAAAAGGAGAGAAAAAATGCAGGCTCACCTCTGCTCTGCCATCGGGAGCTGCCCAGGGAAGCATTCCAGTCTCTTAAATGGGGGCAAAAACAAACAAACAAACAAAAAAACACAACAGAAGGCGAGGAGAGCCCAGCACTAACTGCTTTGCAATCTGCATCAGAAATTTTTCACCTTCGCAGACCAGGTACTTGGAAAATGTGCTGGGACGTGTTAGGTGGGCGTGGTCGTACTTAATTTTTTTTTAAAGCCCGGAGCTGGTGGGAAAACAATTTTAATCTCCACATCTGGGAGCCCTTTGCCTCGGATTTTAGGGGTCATGTAAAAGCACCTTATGCTGACAATAAGGCCAGGGTCAAAAGAGCCCTGATTTATTTCCAACACCTCTAGACTAGGAAGGGTTTGAATTCAGCATAGCTTCAGCTTTCTTAGTGTTGGCTTAGGTCTGTTCGAAGCCGGAGACCAGGGGAACAAAGTTAGGCTGAGCGGAGGCCCTTGGGCTCAGCTTTAATCTACAATGGCAATTAAAATGGCTTACTTGAATGACTCTTGGCATGCTTTTTTTTCTTTCGGCGCTTGGCTGAGCCTCTCTGGCTGTCCCTTTCGGCAGGTGCTTGTTCTGTAGGCAGCATTGCAGAGGGCAATGCCTCAGTCACTGGCTCTTCCGAGAAGGACTTCTTCTCCTGAGAGACATCCAGCAGGGAGTCAACGGAAGGCTGGTCTTTCACCTTCAACGGCTCCATTTGCTCCACAACCGGAGGGACCGTTGCCTCAGGTGTTGGTAGCCCTTTGGTACTTCCAGGCGTTTCCTCTATCCCACTGTCATCTCTGCTCACCTGGGTTTTTGAATTTAAGCTGTTCTGGGAGCAAACGAGTTCAGATCCGTTGGCTAGGTCTCCTGATCCGACCAAGCCAGCTTCTGTTTCCAAGCTGGCTGAGCTGCCTCTATCACTGCTCCCAAACTTTACAGAAGAGGTTGACCGGGAGAACGCCACATCATTGCAATTTACATCCTGGATGCTATGGGAGACCGTTTTCCCTTGCAGGTTTGCTCCTCCTGGGGGTCGTTCGGTTTCCTCCAAAGCCATGGAAAGCAAGAAGTCTTCAGCGTCAGCTTGGGCTGGAGAACCCCTGCCCTTTTCAAGAACACCAAGGGAACTGAACTCAGCTGTCAAGTCAACGATAGAGTTTCCTTTATTACTTGCAGCAGCAGCTTCGGAGACATTGGTTTTCTCTGGTGTTTTTTTATTCATGCTGTTTTGTGCGATCGCCTCACTCTCTTCCTTGGATAAATCTTTCACCACTTGAGTGGTCTGCCCTGGAAATTGATAAAATGCAGAAAGGTTAACCTCGGTTCTACTTGGGTCACTTCTTGAAATGGCAAAGGAAAATATCCTACTTGACGAATCCTCACGAACGGTTCGGGTGTGTGCCGACTGGAGTTTTTCTTCTGGTAGGTCAGGATGATTTACAAGAGTGTTTTTAATCCTCAAATGATGAGATGTTACATACTGCACATGCAAAGAATAACCACACAGATGATAACATGTGTCACTGGCAAGCAAAGGGCTGCAACTAGGTCTTGGTCCCTGGAGCCCGCTCTGCCCGCTTCTTCCACCTTCTCCCCAGGTGGTGGTGGTCCTGTAACTACCCTATTTTCCTGTCTATAAGATGCGCCCATGTATAAGATGACCCCCACTTTTATAATCCAAAACCACAGCTTCACAACTGCATGGTTCTCTCTCTGGCTTACTTCCATGTATAAGAAGACCCTCAATTTTTAGTCTACAATTTTAGACAATATTATAGTCTTATACAGCTGCCTAGATACCCTAAGCACATCCGATCTCGCCTGATATCGGAAGCTAAGCAGGGTTACTTGGATGGGAGACCACCAGGGAATACTAGGTGTTGTAGGCTCCTGGAGTAGGAACTGGCAAACCATTCCAGTATTCCTGGCAAGAAAACCCTATGGACATGGGGTCATGAAGAGTCGGTAACAACTGTAATGACACAACACAGAAAAATACTGTACTGTACAATGATTGCCCATATGGAGATCTTTGTGAATTACAGGATAAACTGTGTACAAACCCCCCCACACACACACCTGCCCATTTTCATGCCATGGAAAAATCGACCTTCAGCTCGCCTCCGTTTTCTGTGTTATAAAACATTTTATCTGGGAAACACATAATTGCAGAAAAGAAAGATGCCTCCCAATACCCCCAGGCAATGCAGTGAAACTGAGAGTAGAGGCGGCAACAGGAATCCTGCCCTGCGCTCCAGGAGCTGAACTAATCATCCTCTACAGAGGCACTGTTTTCAAGTTGTATGCCCTGGGCCAATGACTGATGGGACAGGATGGGAGTCGGCAAGCCAGGTCGGTCTCGACCTGGCCACAGTGGCCAAACATCACCTCAGCTGCCTAGCAACCTCTTTCGCCAGTCTTGGCGGCAGCCCGGAACCCTGGCTCTCCCCGGAGGTTGTTTTGGCTCTCCCCGGAATATAGGTCCCGCCTGCCCCACTAAGTTGTGGTCATGGGCAAGCAAATAAGGACTATGTGTCCACTTATTTGTAAGTGTGTGTGAAGGTCAGCGTTTATTGAGATAACGATGAGCAGGAAGCGGTGGTCTTTTTCTCCCCCCTTACCATGTTTTTCCTTCAAAATTATTCCCCTCCATTTTGGTTACCAAGAACATGTTCATCCCACTGGCTTCAGAAGCTAAGCAGGGTTGAAGCTGATTAACACTTGAATGGGGGGCAACTAGTTCCATTGGGTACTTGTCAATTAGTACCCCGGGATCAATTCCTAGCATCTAAAGACAGGTCTGAGAAACAATCCTTCCAGAAAGCCTGAAAAGGTGTTACCAGGTGACAAGACTGGGCTTAATGGAGGTAACAGACTGAATCAGGATAAGACAGCCTCTTAATTCCTCATTAACATCAGGAAACAAGTTCTTGGTAGCATCATTGAGAGTTGTATTCCTTTTGCTAAGTGTACCAAGGAAAGAATTTTCAGTGCAATTGTACAAGGACTAACTCTGTTCATCCGTGCCAGCATTATAGGGGAAAGCCAGCATTATAGGGGAAAGCAAAATAGAAATAAATATATACAGTGGATGCTTGTATAACAAACAGCTTGTATAACATAAACTTTGTACAACATAAAAAATTCCGCAGATAGGGGAAATTTGCTTAACATAATCGTCTATGGGGAGAATCCGTACAACATGAAAATGGGATCACTCCATTTTCAATGCATTCCTATGGGAATTTGTATAAAGGAAAATTTCCTTAACATAATTTTATTTGGAACGAATTAATTCCTTTATACAAGGTACCACTGTATATATATTTAAAAAACTTTTTATTTCTTTTTGCTTTTACCTTCAGTAGAATTGTGTCTTGGAAGAGAAGAAGGATACTTCTCCTGGTGCACTCTGTTCCTGGTGAAAATGCTTCTCCTACACTTATAACCAAATAAATAAATAAACCTCTCCTATGATTGGTACCAATGCACTGAGTCTCAGAAGAAGTTAGGTTCAGAAATGAACAGCCCCAGAAGATGGTGGGAGTGGCAAACAGTTATAGAACCATATTGATGCAGACCACATGTGGGGCTGAGATGATGGAATGGTCCTCCATACAGACAAAAATGAAACAAATAATTAACTTTATCTGGACACAGAAAACTAATATATCAAGGAGGGCAATCCAGGGGATGCTGTCAATGAAAATGTACGTTGAGTAAGTTGAAGCTGAGTTAATTCCTGGATCAACTATCCTCTGAAGATCAAAATGGTTAACCAAGTCCACCTATTGGAAAGAAATCTGAAGAAATCAAGACTTCTTACTCAAGGAAATACCCCCGTATTCCTAGACAAAATCCAAAGAAAAACAAAACAAAATACACAAAACATGTGGCACCTTAAAGACTAACTTTCATATTTTAATGTAATGTTTTTTGGACACATTCACTTCTTCAGACATGTAACAGCAGACCCATCACTCAAAACAGCAGCTCTGTTTGTTGTCTGCCTCCTCCATTTCGCAAGCTTCTTTGCTTCTGCTTTTTACACCAATGTGATTCCTCCCCTTTTCAACATTATTTGCCTTTCTGAGTTTGGAGAAAACTCTCTGGGTTCCCCTCTCATCTTACACACAAATCAATTTGTAATTTAGAATTACAACAAAAGTATTAAAAAATAAGAATAAAAATGTTTCAGCTGGGGAAAATAATAATAATAATAATAATAATAATAATAATAATAATAATAATAATAATAATAATAATAATAATAATAATAATAATAATAATAATAATAATGGGACCCATGTTTTACCCAGAAGCATGAGAAATACAGGGTTGCCATAGTAGGCCATTCTTTTTCAAGATCTGCAATAGTCAGGCCTCACCACATGGCTCACTTAAACCAAGCAGTTTTAAAACCCAAAGCTAGGATAAACCGGATCATTTTAATGTTAAATATTCTTAATTATGAGTAGAGATGGGCACGAATCAGAAAAATGGCAAATTCATCCCCATTTGTCATTTGTCAACTTGGACAAATCACAAAATGTGAATTTATGAACCGGTTCATCAGTTTGTCTCATCATAAGAATCCTATAAAATGCCCTCCCACAACACCTAGAGACACCAACATTGGAGATAAGCTTCCACCGACTCTCTTCTACATTCCCCTGCAAGTTTAGGTTTCGGAAATCTGAGTTATAGACCCCAAAAAGCATCCTCCCCCCAGGAAAGTGATAAAGTCTACAGATGGCTAGGGGCCAAGAAAGGGCCAATAAGGGTTGACAAATCAAAAATTGCTAAAAATCTGTTGATTGTATTCACTCTGGGTTATTGTATTTGATGAATCCAAACTGACGAATTAGGAATTTTGAACAATTTTTTTTCCGTGTTCATCTCTAGTTAGGAGTACAGTGGTATCTCGGTTTAAGTAATTAATTCATTCTCCGGGCCATTTTATATTGTGAAAAATTCTTAAACTGAAATGTGGTTTCCCATAGCAATGCACTGAAAGCCAATTAATCAGTTCTGGATGTCAGAAAAAAGGCAAACCAGCACGTTCAATTTTAAATGTTCTTAAACTGAGGCATCACCATTTTTTTTGTCATGCGAACATTACACATCAACTTTTGCTACTTTACGGGGGGGGACTTAAACCAGGGCACTCCATTAATTTTTTTTTTCTGAAAACGAGGCATCCCCATTTCCAATATTTTCTTTTCTTAAACTGAGTTTTTCTTTAACCGAGGCACCACTGTAAATGTAAATGGAACAAAAGCATGCTGATGACTGCATCTTTACTAATTGGAAAACCATAGAGGGATCAAAACTCTCTTCCCCCATTTCACTTTTTATACTAGGATTTTAGAGTCATTACTAGGGTTCCTGTTATTCCTGTTATTAGCATTCCTACTCATTTTAACCATCTTACAAGACCCCAATATCCCCAAGGCAACAGAGAACAATAATGTAATAGAATCATACTACATATCAAAGAACTAGATACAATGAAAATACAGGCCACAATCCTTTTGGGGTTAAAAACAAAATAGAAGAACAAAATAGGGGCCCCGGATCGTTGAAAGTTGTTTGCCCGTTTGAAAAGTCCGTTCACCCCACCGCTCGACGCCCACGAGCGATAAACACTAACGTAGGGTGTTCGTGATTTTATGATTGTATTTTACTTTTTTAATTCTGTTGTTTGTTGAAGATTGTGATTTGTATATCCTGTGTTTACTAGTTCTGTAAGCCACCCAGAGTTCCCTTAGGGAAGATGGGCGGGGTATAAACAAACAAACAAACAAACAAACAAACAAACAAACCTACCTACCGAGAAAATGTTCTGCATGCTGAGCAAGGAAAGATGGTGATTGGGGGGTGGGGGGGGGTAATTCTTGATTGCTTACCAGCCGCCTTGTCTTTCTGAGCTTGACTGGGAGAGGATTTGACAGGAGTGTCTGAATCAACCTTGTTGTTCCTGGCAGTTTTCCGCAGCTGGAACCCCTTTCTTATGTCAGCCAGCAAGGCGTCGATAACGCACCCCTCTTCCTGCTTCACAGCTCCTTTCTTAACTGTCGTTGGGACATGGAAGAGAGAATGTGAGGCACTATCAGTTTGACACCATGGGGTTTTTGTTGCATGCAACTTTGGGACGCTCCTGATTCACAACCAGATTTACATAGGAATGCAGCCCACTGAACACACACTAGGGTCTACCCAAATCTTGGAAAATGTTACATTGGTTGTGAGGATTCTGGGAGATGTAGTCTGAAAAAAATGTCTCCAAACTCTGTTTCTGCTTTTGACAACCCGCCAGGGGTGTATCTAGGGGAGGCTGAAGGGTACATCTGCCCCCTGGGGCAGCAATCTGGGGGCGCCTGGAGCAGGAGGAGGAGGAGGAAGCCTCCCCATCACAGCTGCCTCCTCTTCCACCACGCGCCAGGCGAGCAGCAAAGATCAAACAGGCAGGCAGGTGTGCGAGTGCAGTGGCTGTGGCACACTCCTCCTCCTCCAATTCTTCCTCGCCTTGTTCTGGGCCACCGTGGGAGAGGTAACAAACGCCCACCCGCCCCCATGCTCCACGCCCATAGGACTGCCCCCCCCCCCGCTGGGTGGATGCATTGGGGTTGGGCGCAAAACAACTTTGTTGCCAGGCTATGCCGCTGTAACCCGCTCATTTCATTTCATTTTCTTCTTGGTCTTATGCTCCTTGATTGAATCCAAAGCAACTTGCAATGAGCTCCCCAGTCATTTTTTTCTTTACTAGAAAGTCTACAAAATCCCCACATCTATTATTTATGGACAGAGCGTTACACTAGGAATATTGAATCAGGTTTGCACACGTACAATGTTAAAAATGAAATCCACATACTGAATGTGTGTGTTTAAGCAGTTGTATACTATAAATAATTATCTAGAAATAAACCTTATGAAGTTCAGTGGTGCTTACTGCCGGTTATGTACATAAGTGCATATGATTTATTGTATAAGACTATATATATTAAAAAGTGGCCATATGTGTCCAAATTTGACCCCAGTCCACCTGTGGCTACAAGCAGTTTGAGACCCCCTCTGAAAATGTTTTCACTTGAGAAATAGGCTCCCATCTAGAGAGTACTTTGTAAGTTTTGAGGACTTTCAACGTTCTTTCTTTTTTCTTTTTTAAATTGGCCGCAAGTGGTTCCAAGAAAAGGAAAAAAATGTCCTTTTTTTTTTTTGGTTAAAAATATTTAGAATAAATTGGGGTTGCCAGGATACACTTGGCCCTCAAGACCTTGGAGCTTGTTTGCCCTTGCTCTTTTGAGCATGACTGCTCCAATGTATTTATTTATTTTATTTAAAATATTTCCACTCCACCGTTCTCCTAAAAGTGACTCAAGGTGGCTTGTGTCATTAAAAACATAACATTAAAAACTAAACATAGTAAAACTGAAATATTAGAAGAAATTAAATCAATATTATATTTAAAATGTTGTGTAAGTGTTAATAAAAAAAGATTTAAAGGATAACACAAATTAAAAACAGCAGCAATATCAACTAACCCATTTTAAAACCACATTTAGCCAGCCTGTCTCTAAGGAAAAGCTGGCCTGAAGAGAAAAGTGTTCATTTACTTCCAGAAAGAGAAAAGATGGAGCCAGCCTGCCCTCTTATGGGATGGAGTTTAAGAATTTGGGACCAAAGCCAGAGAAACCCATCTAGTGTCCCCTGTGAAGACCAAATGCTTTCCCCAGCAAGCTCATAAAGGGAAATACTATCTTTGAGATATCCTGTGCCCAGGCCATTTAGTCCTTTCTAGGTTAAAAATGACCACATTGCCAGTACAACCCTCTACCTTCCTGTTCAGAAGCACATCCTTCAGTGAGCTATGTGGGTCTAGGAAGGAGGGCGACCAGGATGATTTTAAAGATCTGGCCACTTAAATTCGGACCAGAGATCAGGGGTTTGTCTGTTTACGTTCCCACCCCTCCGGACTCCTGGCTGCTGGCTGCTGAAGGAATGCCGCTCACCTCCGTTCTGGGACACTGCATTCAGATCTCTTTCAAAAAAAGAACAAACAGAAGCAAGGAGAGCCGGGCAGTCACTACGTTATATCCGCATCCATGTTTAAATATCTGAAAGGATGTCATATCTGTAAACTCCAGAGCTGGGACTGGCTTTGTCTTCCATGAGTTTCAGAGACAAAGGCCTTAAAGTTCTGGAACACTTCAGGGCGGCTGAGGGAACTGGGAATGTTTCTTTCAAAAGAAGGTTACAGGAAAAGCCATGTTTAAATTCTGAAAGGACATTGAAGAAGAACTTCATGTCTTCCATGGCTTCAGAGACTAGGACTTGGGGCAATGGGTTCAAACTGCAGGAAAAGAGATTCCATTTGAACATTAGGAAGAACTTCATGACAGAGCTGTTCTGCAGTGGAATATGGAAGTTTTTAAGCAGAGGCTGGATGGCCATCTTTCAGTAGCACTGTGATGGGGGTTCCTGCATGGCAGGGGGTTGGACTAGATGGCCCTCAAGATCTCTTCCAACTCTAAGATTCTATGATGGTAAGAAATCTCTACTCACTTATCTTTCCATTTTCTCCTTTCTGCCTCTTCGCCTCTTCTTCTTCTAGCTGTTTTTTCCTTTTTTCAGCTTTCACTGCTTGTTCCTTCCGGTCTTTGTTTTCCTGAAGGTGGGAAAAGCTGGTATGTGAAAGCAATACATACATTTTGCTTTGTGTCCAGCAATTACACAGGAGGAGGAAGGCTAGCTAGACATTAGAACGGTTCATATTTCACCTGCCCTTTCTTGATGTCAAAGACGTCCCCGTTCCTGTGCCAATGGAGCAAGTTATCTGCGAAGCAATCATTCTTGGCGCTTCCTTTTAGGATGGCTCTGCATAAAAACCCCATTTGTAATTTAGACAGTGTTCCCCAGTCCAAATGAGATACAACAGCCTTGGCTAGACTTTGGCTTTTTGGAACAGAGAAAAGATCATATATTCTCTTCCCTTCTCTCCTCTTTTCAAGTGCCAGATACAGAGACTTCCTAGACTGTGGAATCACAATTTTCTGTGATGTCTGATTCAGAGAACTGTCATGTTAAGTGCTGCCTACAATTCTGCCTTTGCAAACCAGGAGAAACCTGAGATTATTTATTTATTTATTTAGGAAGATTTATACATTCACCTTTCTAAAAAAAAGGTATAGGTAAAGGTTCCCCCCGCACATACGTGACTCTAGGGGCGGGGCTCATCTCCAGTTTTCAAGCCAAAGAGCCAGTGTTGTGCAAGTCCATGGCCATGTGGCTGGTATGGCTGCAAGGAACACTGTTTACTTTCCTGCTTTTTATGGTGCTATTTATCTACTAGCATTTACATGCTTTCGAACTGCCAGGTTGGCAGGAGCTGACGTTAACAGCGGGAGCTCAATTCTGCTGTGTGACACCCGGGATTCGAACTGCTGAGCGGCCAACTTTGCAGCCAACCATTTCAGCGCTCTGGCCTGCTGAGCCACCCTACCCTGCAATTCTACTACTGCAGATTACCGCAGAATTCAAGTAACAAAACAAATCATCAGAAAAACATAATAACACAATAAAACAATACAGCTAGAGATCGGAAAAGAGGAAGCCATATAAGCAGATATAAGCAACATATGTTACATATGTCAGGAGCAAACCCTTAATGCAGGCATGTCCAGACTTCGGCCCTCCTGATGTTTTGGACCACAACTCTCAGTATTCAAAGCTTAGATTGCCAATGGCAAAGGACTGTGGGAGTTGCTGTCCAAAACATCTGGAGGGCAGAAGTTTGGGCATGCCTGCCTTAAGGTAACCAAGAGAACATCAGGGACTTCCGTATGGAGATGGAAGTAGGTAGGGTTGTGCTGAGCTACTAAAATGGATGGCTTGAGCAGTCTAAATCACTTCTTCAAACTCTTGCAGAAAAATGAGATGGGAAGGTAGATGCAAGATACATGCAAAATGATATTTACTCTTTGCACAGAGTTTCAACTGTTTCCTTGCAAATGGTCCCAGGGTGCCTAAATCATTTGTAACTGTTTGGCTCAGTATAATTGAACTGGCTCTCAAATCTTAGAGGCAAGCTTTGAAGCTCCTCCATGATGAGTGCCTCTTCATCACGGCGGCTCACATAATCGGATGCTCCCCTATTTGAAAACAAAAGCACACTCCCTGCGCATAGCAAGGAAGAAACCAGACAGACCGTCTCTGGGCTAGACTTCTTCCTACCCTCTTAATTTCTATGCGTAAGAATGGTTTCATTTCCAGTTGTGGGAAAACAAGTGAGGGGTACCTGTCTACGGTCAGGTTTCCCATCTCTGCTGCAGTGTATCCATCCCAAGAACAAAATGTTAGAAACTCACTGATCTTCTCAAATGCCAACCTTTAATGCTTTGATAAAGAGGTCCCGGAAAGTTTTCATGGTGTTAAAGATCTCTTCCAAAGACAGTTTATTTGGGTCCTCACAGAGGTAATTGGCAAGCTCCATCTTCTTTCTGTCAATGATTTCAAACTCATCTTCCAATTTCTTGTTAGCATTTATGCTGTCCTGAAAGAGAGAGCAGCGAAGGTTTAAAAAATGTCACTGCTGAAACAAAAGGACATTTTATTTTTATTTTTTTAGATTTATTTTTTATTATAATTAAAAGACAAAAGGAAATAAGCATCAAAGGGAAAAACATATAACACAGATTTACAATATAAAAGATTTGCCAACTGACGATATGATTATTAAGAAAATATTAGAATGTGCAGAAATTTAAACTAAGAGATTAAAGGGACAAGAAAAATTATTTTTTTACTTGAGCTAGGACTTCTTTTAAAACTGGTGGAAGACAAAAGCTTTGTAGTAAAAAAAGGGGAAAGGATGATAATAGATAGACAATGGAATGTCAATGATAGAAACTCACCAAACGAGATATGTTATCTTACAAAAGGACATTTTTCAAATGTGTATGTGTGACGGAGTTTCATTTGGTCACAAACCAACCTGAATGGGTCCTTCATATTGTGCTTTCACCTCTTCTGTTGATGAGGACAGCTTTCTTGCCAGCTCTAGTAGCTTCTTCATGTTCGAACTGGATTCAGAGCGTATCACATCCAAATTGATTCTGAAAAAGGAACACACTGCTCTTTTTGGTTTCTGGACCTGATGCTGGAGGTGAGCACTGCCTTTGTGAGGAGAACTGAAGCTCAGAAGATCCCTGGCACCTGAGGATAAGGATCCTCCCAGTGGTTCTCATTTTATGGACCCCTTTTTGGTGGTTATTCTGTGCTGTCAGTAGGGATGTGGCAATAATTTTTGCTTGGGGGTGGTGGTTGTTTTGGATTCCAAACACAGTGGTACATTGTATAAAGGAATTAATTCATTCCAAATGAAATTATGTTAAGCAAATTTTCCTTTATACAAATTTCCCATAGGAATGCATTGAAAACGGAGTAATCCCATTTTTATGTTGTACAGATTCTCCCCATAGGCGATTGTGTTAAGCAAATTTCCCCTATCTCTGGAATTTTTTATGTTGTACAAATTTTATGTCATACAAACCGTTTGTTATACAAGGGTCCACTGTACCAACTAAGAATTCTCCAGGCAGAAATTTCCAGCTGACAAAGACACACCTGCCAACACCTTGGTTTCCCTCACCTGAGAAAAGGCTGAGGCCTTTTCCAGGCCTTATTTCCTATCCCAATGCTTCAGGTAGAAAGCTGTCCCAATGCTTCCCTGGAGCAAGTCTTGTTGTCCTTGATGAATCCCCCCCTCCCCTGCCCCCAGGAAGCCCAGCAGCAGATTCCAAGAAGCACTGGGGCAGCAAATAAGCCCCCAAAGAGGCCACAACCTTTCTCAGGCGAGTGAAATGAAGATCGCCACAGGCATGCCTTTCCGAGCTAGAATTCCCAAACTTTTGCCCGGGGCAAAAAAGTTATACAACTTAGTAATTTGGATTTTAAACATTAAACATAACTGATCACTAGCAAACAGTTCATGGCAATGATATGAATAAGTGGCCTCCAACATGTCCTATTGTTGACAGCCTCTCTTAGCTATCCATAATGCAAAGCCATTTATCATTTTATATGATCTATCATGTCTCCTGCTACAGCCCCAAGTTTTTTTTGTTTGTGTGTGTGTTTAGATGTCCCCTTACCTGAAGTCTGACTTTCAGAAGATATCACCTGATGGCTCTCAGCTAGGAGACTCGTGGTGCAGTGGTTAAATGCCTGTACTGCAGCTAAAACTGTGCTCATGATCTGGGGTTCAATCCCAGGCAGCAGGCTCATGGTTGACTCAGCCTTCCATCCTTTCAAGGTCGGTAAAATGAGTACCCAGCTTGCTGGGGTGGGGGTGGGGCAATGTGTAGCCTGCATAATTAAACTGTAAACCCCCCAGAAAGTACTTGAAGTGCTATATAAGCAGAACACTTTGCTTTGCTTAATACAATAAACTAACTGACTGGCCTATTCAAAAGTACTGGTGTGACAGAACATTTTCTTGCTTTTTCCTTCTTGGGCATGAAATTACACTTTTTAAAAAAAAAAGGAAAGAAAGAAATCCCTAACACAGATGGACAGAGAGAATTCATGCTTACCCTGCTGCCTTTGAAACACATTCAAGATCTTTGGGAAGTTGCAGCAGATCTGTGTGATTTTTTTCCACTTCCTAGAGGGAAAAAAAAGAAAGGGATGGTTTTCAATTAGTCATTTGTACAGAGAAAAGTGGCTTGCACTAAAACACAGAACACTTGATTTTTTGACAACTCCCAGAATTTCCCAGATTTGGAAATTCTAGGAGTGGTTGTCTACACTGTTGGTGGGAAGAGGAAACACACACCAATACCCTCCTTCAAGTGCAAGAGCAGCACTAGGGAGGTAGTAATTGCACTGTTTCTTATAGCTATTGCCACTAGACATGGGCATTTCCTTTCGGAAGTGGTCCAGTTTCGAAATGAAATACAGGAGCCCACTTGGCATTCAGAGCCACTCCAACCCTCCGGAATGAATTCAGCCAGTCCCTTACCTTGCATTGGGCTCGCACAGGGCTAAAGTCCAATGAGGAATAAGCCTCCGATAAGAACATAAGAGCATAAGAGCAGCCTTGCTGGAACAGACCACAGCCCATCCGTTCCAGCATTCTGTCTCACACAGCGGCTCACCATTTGCTTCAGGGTATTCCCAAGCAGATGTCTTCACCTGCTTATGATTCCCCGCAAATGGCATTGAGATATATCCTGCCTATCTCTCCAAACTGGAGGTTGTCCTTGATACTCTTGTTCTCCATGAACTTGTCCAATCCTTTCTTAAAGCTGTCAAGGCTGACAGATGTCACCACGTCTTCTGGCAGGGAGTTCCACAAACCAGTGATCCTCTGGGTGAAAAAGCACTTTCTCTTATTTGTTTGAGATCCAGCATCCAAAACTTTCATGGAGTGCCCCCTAGTTCTAGTGTTGTGCAATAGGGAAAATAGCTTTTCCTTATCCACTTTGTCCACACCGTGTATGATTTTATAAACTTCAATCAGGTCACCTCTTAGGCACTGTCGTTCAATAGTGAAGAGGTCCAGCCACTGCAGCCTCAGATGATAAGGAAGTTGTTAAAGTCTCCTAATCATGTTCAATTAATAATTTAATTTATTAACCCTGTGCAATTAATAAATTAATGTATTAATCATGTGGAATTAATAAATTAATCCGATGTCATTGTTCCTTCTCCCTGGCGCTGGCCAATCAGACAGGGAGGCACGATGATGCATTTCCCTGCACAGCTCCTGATTGACCAGTGCTAGGGAGAAGGAATGATGAGGTCAGAGGCTTATTCCTCGTTGGAGTTTAACCTTGCGTGAGCCCAACACAACATAAGGGATTGGACCGGAGGGTTGGACTGGTTCCGAACACAAGGTGGGCTCCTACATTTCGTTTCGGAACCAGACTACTTCTGAAATGAAATGCGCATGCCTAATTGCCCCCCCCCCCGGTTTCCTCTGTTTCAACCAAGCTACACAAATGAAGAATCAAGCCAATCAGGTGTCCCCAATGGATTTATGTCCCTTCCTTCATCCCTAACTCAGGGCCTTGTCGCATAGCCACCCCCCCCCACCCCCGGATTTGACCTGTGTTAAAAACAGTGCTGAGTTTCATGTTGTTGACACAATGAATCCCAAAGTGCATATTTATTTATTATATTCTTAGGTTCTAAGGGAGCAAAGAGAGCAAAGGGGATTTAGAAACTTGTGGGTGAGCTCTAATGCACAACACCAGAGGTCCATGTATTTTAGCAAGTTGCTTTCTCAATCAACTTCAGCCCATTGTGAACCTGACAGCCAGTTTTAAAAGGCAGCATTTCAATGACTCAGTAGGCAAGCAGGAAAGGACTCAAAGACCTTGTGACTCGAGTCAGGTAAAATTAAATTGCTGCATACTGTTGTTTTTTTTTTTTTTTGAGAAATGTAGACAGGCTCTATGCATTTGCCCTCTTCTACAGCTTTGGAAGAGTCTCTGGAAAAGGCACCCAGGGTGGAGGAGGCGGAAAGTGATAACAGTGGTAAATTTTGCTAACAGACTAAGGGAATTTAGAGACTAGTGGGCGAGTACTAGTACATCTATGCAAACATGTAATATTTACATATTTAAGTTAGAAGGGGAGAGATTATTTCTGCAATTAAAATGTTAAGGGGACAAAATAGTACAGAAGAAGGTAAAAGGCTCAAGAAACTGTTCTGCTTTTCTAGTAATCAAGTGAATTGTCTCCTAAAAAAAGTGAATCTCAATTCTGATTTTAGATTCTTCTGGAAGGGTGCCCATTTCAGTTGTACAAGCTTCATCATGTTATTTATTAACTGCACAAGTATTTCTAAAAATAGGAAACTGTCAGGAGGGAAAAAAGAAAAAGAGCATCACCAAGAGCAAAATCTATCTCACGGTCTTCTTTTTATGCCTTAGATGCTGTGCCCCATTATATGGAAAATAGTGTAGGATGAACTGCACTAGATCTAAGATTTATTTATTACATACATTGGGGGAGAAGCCTCAATAACGAATTAAAGGGTGATAAATGTGGAATACGCGTTGAATTTCTCTATGTGAAGCAGCAGAATAATACCTCTAATATGTGATGAAGCAGTGTTATACGCGTTTGGTTTGCTTTGGTTTCTGTTAGTTTCAGCAAAGTGCCAATCTTAAAGCCATCCGCATCGCCGGTGTGACTTCCCTGAGAAAAAGGGAAAAGACCCTGAGTAATAAACAAATGAACAATCTCAACAAAAACCACAAACTAAACTTACTTTGGCCATAACACTAGTTTAAACAGATTAGGTTTATGTTTATGTGTAGGCAAGAGCAAGGAAACGCTGGACCTCATTGCGTTATAGAACACGTATTCCAAAGAGGGCTTACATAGTTCAAGAAGTTCCCAACTTTGAGAATCAATTGGCAGAAGAGGGGCAACCGGTGGCTTCTGAGAAGATCTGTTGGGAAAGGGAGGAGAAAATTGATTTTTTAAAAAAGGGGGGGGCAATCTGATCACCTTGAACATGTCTGTGAAGATTCTCAGTCATCCAGGTTTGTTTATCTGGAAGCTGAGTCATGGCAACTGGACTTCTTTTCATGAGAGATTGAAATGTTTCGCTGTTCATCCAAACAGCTTCGTCAGCCAGAGGAAAGCTAGTTGCGAGTCCTCCATTTTACAGTTCACTTTGGTCTCAAATAGGCTCATACGATGAACAATGGCCTGAATAGGCTCAATAAGCCATTAGGTTAACAATGGCCTGAGGCAGTGGTGGTGAACCTTCAGCACTCCAGATGTTTTGGACCACAACTCCCAGAATTCCAAGCCTTTATTGCCAACGACAAAGGGCTGTGGGAGTTGTGGTCCAAAACATATGGAGTGCCGAAGGTTCGCCACCACTGGCCTAAGGTGCTGAAACCCATAAAGTAAGGGTTATTAGCTATGGCCTTGGTGGTGGATACTTCACACCTCTAAAATACTTCAGACCTACTTCAGAATGCCAGTCACTTGAAAAAGAACAAGAGTTTTGTTTTTACACAGATCAGATTACCACAGTAATCTGGTGGCGCAGTGGATAAACTGCTGAACTGCAGCTAAAACTGTGCTTGCGACCTGGGGGTTCAATCCCAGGTAGCCAGCTTAAGGTTCACTCAGCGTTTACTCCTTCCAAGGTTGGTAAAATGAGTACCCAGCCTGCTGGAGGGGGGCAATATGTATCTTTCATAAATAAATTGTAAACTGCCCAGAGAGTGCTTTAAGTACTATGGGGCAATGTATAAACATAATTCATTTTTATTTTAGGGTATTATTACCCCGCCTTTCTCCTGGGAAAAGGACCCAAGGCGGCTTACAGTAAGGAGGGATAATATAGATTCCAGTACAATTAAGCCATGCTCAAGTATTGAGAACAGGGAATTGGGGGACATCTTACAGCACCTTACAGCATCTTACTTTGCTTTAGCTCGATCTGAATTGCAAAGAATAAGGACTTGCCTCTCAAGATCTGTTTCCAGGAACTGAATAGACCAGGCATGTCCAAACTTTGGCCCTCCAGATGTTTTGGACTGCAACTCCCACAGTCCTTTGCCATTGGCAATCTGAGCTTAGAATTCTGGGAGTTGTGGTCCAAAACATCAGGGGGCCGAAGTTTGGGCATGCCTGGAATAGACCCAAGATGGAGAAGAAGTGGCTGTACAGAACTGAATGTAATTCCCATCATCCCTTAGTGGATCTGATGACTAGGACTAATGGAAGTTGCCGTCTAGTGTCCAGAGGACCCATGTTTCCTCTTTCCAGAAAGACCTTAGAATCCCATTTCTTGGCTACATTAGTATTTGAGTTTGGAATGGACCAACCTGTTCTTCAAACCCAAAGGTTCTATTAATGGTGGACACTCTTATTTACCTTCACAGGCCCTCCTAGCTATTTCTGCTTTGGGCTGCAACATCTCCAGCACAACAGAAGTCTCTTCGCACATCAGCATGCACTCAATCTGCAGCTGGTAGCTAGAATGGAGAATTAGAACACACAAACCTGACATGGTGCATTGAAGACAGTTACAATTAATACTGCTCATGCTAGTCTTAGTCTAGCAGCATGGAAATCCCAAGTTATTTAAGGAATTTAAGCATCTTGGGGTTCCCCATCAGCACTTGCACATAACTAAAATAATTTGATCCATTCATGGAGGATAGGTCCACTGTGAGATACAGGAAGCTGGACTAGATGGGTTTTTGGCCTGATCCAGCATAGCTCTTCTTATGACAGATTCCTGGAGGAAAATCCATCACAGGTTACAAACCATGATGAAGATATGTAATCTCCAGACTTAAAACCGGGGTACTTCAAAGGCCAGATGCAGGGGAGTGGTATCAGGAGACAGATATCTAGTCTTGTGTACTCCCAGAGGCATTTGGTGGGGCCACTGTGAGATACAGGAAGCTGGACTAGATGAGCCTTTGGCCTGATCCAGCATGGCTCTTCTTATGTTCTTAGGTCTGTTAATAGCTCTTACTTAAGGCAGCCAATGGAAACACGAAATCCAGAGGCATCATGTCTGTTTTAGTATTTACATAGGCTGAACATACAAAATTTGTCTTATTGTGAGTCAGATGGCTATTGTATTTAGTCCCAACAACAAGGATTCTAACGGTTTCTTAAAACTTAGTGGAAGCTGGTGGAAGCTTTTGATTTGACTGTGCCTGGTATTTTTAAATCTTCTTAATAATAACCTCTGACGGATGAACACTCTTGACAATGACATGAAGTTGTCCTGGGTTCACCCGAACCTAGCCCATGACCGTGCCAAGTAGAAGGCCAAAACAAGAATAGCGGACCCCACCACCAAATGGGACAAACGCTAAGAAAAAGAAGAACCTTTGAATCACAGAGCTGGAAGAGACCTTATGGATCACTGAGTCCAGGTCCTCTTAATCATCACAAAAATGAATCATGTATATTTCCTATCTCTGCTGCCCATTAGATTGCTATAATATAATATTATCTAAAAGTAAGCAAAGAATACTTCTTGGTTTACAAGTGTCTTTACTAATAGGTCTGATAGATTACTTGGCTTAAAAAATCCTAATGTCCTTATTTGACAGAGTTATAAATAGTTTGTCTTTCTCTTACCTAGAAACGCCGAGGAGTAGAAGATAGAACTGATCGGCATTGGCTAATTTTTCCTTCTCGTCTTTGAAGGATTTCAAGTTTTCTATCTACAAAGAAAAGGCAAGTGTGAATTCCCACAACATCACTGTACAGTATTAACATTCTCCATGGCTTCAGGACTGGATGTCATGATAAACCATGGTTTATTGTGGAGAAAACAAACTTGGTCACCTCTGGCGGTTCCACATTACATTTATCTCACTCTTTTGTGGAAGGATTTTGCTTCCACTGTTTAAATTAAAAGTGTTCATTCAGGCATTCCATCCCAACAAATTGTGGTGAATGTTAAATGTGTTTACCATATTTTTTAGTTTACTGTATAGAACATTACACCTAAGTCTCTAAATCGTCCATCTTATTTTGCTGATTTAACGAACTTTGAACATAGAAAAGCCTTTACTCAGGTTCGTCTTGATATGGTACCACTTGCCAACCTAAAGGGCCATTATGCACAATCCCCATACCATAAGCGAGTCTGCTCTTGTGATAAAATATCTGTCGAGAACTTGGTACATGTCGTGCTTTATTGCCCACTATTTGCAATTCATTGTGAAAGACTTTTGAACTTCATTTTAGAAAAACATCCTGGTAGATCTGACCAAGAAACGCTCAAAATCCTACTCTGTGATGGAGATAAATTTGTCATGTTTTGAATGGCAAGGTTCTGTTCCTTACTTATAAAAATGAAAGCTGCTTTAACTACTTCTAATAGTCAAATTGATATCTAGGTTTCTGTACCCTCAGGCCCCTCTTTTATCTACTTGTATTGCTATTTTATTGATATTTTTATTGTGCTGTTTTTACTGTTTTTACTTGATGCATTTTGCAATGGCCCTGTGAGCCACACAATAAAATTTATATGATGATAAGATGCCACCATGTATAAGACGGCATCTACTTTTACAACCCAAAATTACACTTTCACAACCACATGATTCTCTTCTTGGCTTACTTGGGTATAAGGCAACCTTCCAGTTTTAGTATAACAATTTTAAAAGCAAAAATATAGTCTTATACACTGAAAAATATGGTAACTGAACTAAGCTATCATTAAACCATGATTTAAGAAAGTTTGTTGTTTCAGTAAACCATAGTAATTATTACCCACAGTTTAGGGATTTAGGACTGTGAAGGATGCTTTGCAAATTCCTTGCTTTCATTTATATCACAAGTCACTTCAACAAAGATTTTTCAAACATCCTAAGATTTCTTGCCACCCAAATGACAGTGAGATAATGAGTTTTTTTAATGTTCTCTGTAGTAGAATTTTTGGCAGAGATTCATCAGCCAGTAGAAGCCAGTCATTTCATGAATCTGAATTCTGGGATTGGGTTTCAGATTTCATGACTCTGTTTTGGATATTGATCAGAATTTAAGAGGCTCCAGGATGCTTAACCTTGCCTCTGAAATACTGTAGATCCACTCTTTGGATAGTTTTTAAGGTTTCAGACCAGAACTCGAAAGGTGATCAACCACTCCCAAGGAAAAGGGCATCTCCAACTTCATTCTTGAGCAAAGAAAGCCATCAAGAGAGGCCTTCCTCTTGGTTCCACCACCTTCACAGCTACATTTGGTAGGAACATTCTTCTGTCGCTGATCCTAGATTTTGGCACTCCCTCCCACAGGAGGCCAGGCTGGCCCCATCTTTGCTGTCCACAAGTAGGTGAAGACCTTTCTCTTCAGGTAAGCTTTCCCTGAGTAAATGGCTGTTGACTGGGTTTTTAAAAATGGGATAGCTGTACCTTACTGCATTGAATACATATTGGTATTGCTGATGCTTTTTGATTTTACATGCATTGATCCTTTTTTGGTAAGGTATACTCAATACTCATTGTTACTAACTTTAAAAATGGTCTTTTAACTGTTGTAAGCCCCCTTGGGTCCTTATTTAAGAAGAAAGGTGGATTAAACATATTTTAAATAAAATAAATTGAATAAAATATTTGTACAGGAAAATGAGCTACATGAAAATGCTTTTTTAAAAATCAGAATACTTTTATTGGCCAAGTGTGGTTGGACACACCCAGAATTTGTTTTGGTAAAATATGCTCTCGATATAAAAGGAAATACAAGAATCAGATAGTCAACAATAAAAACACAGTACAACAATACAATATAACCTATTATTTAAAAGGAAGAAGAGAAGTAAAAATTAATTATTCAACAGTTTGATAGCACTTGGAAAGAAACTATCTTTATATCTAGTTGTCCTAGTATGCAATGCCCTAAAACGCCGCCCTGATGGTAACAGTTGGAACAGATTATGTCCAGGATGTGTGGAATCTGTGTATATTTTCATCGCCCTCTTTTTAGCTCGTGTGGTATACAATTCCACAATAGATGGCAGATTAGTAGCAATAAATTTTTCTGCAGTTCCAATTATCCTTTGAAGTCTATATCTGTCATGCTTAGTCGCAGAACCAAACCAGACAGTTACAGAGGAACAGATAATAGATTCAATAGCACCTCTGAGCACCACTTCACAACCATCCTAGCAATGATGGAGGTCAGAATAAAACCAGGCTTTTCTTCTTCAAAATATATTACAGCTTGTGATGGGGGCTAAATGTAGCCACTGTGACACAAGAAGAAACAAAAGAAGAATATGTTAGTTTGGTATTAGGAATTCTTACTTCGTGTTTTTCCGGCAGGAGCTTTAGCAGCTGCTTTAGAACCTCGACATCAAACTTTGTCCTGTCACCTTTCTGAATCATGTCAACCACCTCTTCATTTGAGCTGCAGATGAAAGAGACTGCTGATTAGATGTCACCACTATTCTACAGGTGTACAAAATTCCGACTGGAGAATTTGCAGGGACGTGACTTTCTTTTAAACTTTTCTCATACTACTCTGTCCATTTCACCCTTTTCTCATATGATTAGAATTCTGAAGCCACCTAAAGGAATGTATTGACAAAGGTGTGGCCACCCCTCTGTTGTGGGTGGAATTGCTGTCCACTTTTGCAGTATCATGCCTCAGTAGGGGCCATGCCCAACAAGGCAGTATTGGGGCACAGCAGGGGTGGCTCTCCAGTGGGTGGTATGTGTTTCCTTTTCCTAGCTTGTATCAAGATGCATCCCTGTCAATCACCAATACAATCCCTGTCAATCACTAATACAATCAACCTTCCAAGGTTCCCATGGTTTAAAAAACAGAAGCTCGCTGAAGTCCTTGGTCATCTAAAACTGTTCGCTAGCACCACCATACTCATATTTACGCATACAAAATGTCACTATCATCGAATCATAGACTCATAGAGTTGGAAGAGACCTCAAGGGCCATCCAGTCCAACCCCCTGCCTTGCAGGAACCCCCATCACAGTATTTCTGACAGGTGGCCATCCAGCTTCTGCTTAAGAACCTCCACAGAAGGAGACCCCACCACCCTCTGTGGCAGCATATTCCACTGCCGAAGAGCTCTAATGGTCATGAAGTTATTTCTAATGTTCAAATGCAATCTCTTTTCCTGTAGTTTGAAACCACTGCCTCAAGTCCTAGTCTCTGAAGCCATGGAAAACACACCTGTTCCCTCTTCAATATGACATCCTTTCAAATATTTCATATTCTTTTTGAAAGGCTAAAATTTCCCAGTTCCCTAAGGCGTTCCTCATAAGACATCTCTTCTAGACCTTCAACCATCCTGGTTGCCCTCCTCTGTACCTGCTTGAGGTTGTCAATATCCTTTTTAAATTGAGGCACACAGAACTGGACACAGTACTCCAGGTGGGGTCTGACCAGAGCAGAATAGAGTGGTACTACCACTTCCTCTAAGCACATCCGATCTCGCCTGATTTCGGAAGCTAAGCAGAGTCTGCCCTGGTCAGTACTTGGATGGGTGACCACCAGGGAATACCAGGTGCTGTAGGCACCTGGAGTAGGAACTGGCAAACCACTCCAGTATTCCTGCCAAGAAAACTCCATGGACATGGAGTCACAAAGAGTCGGTCACAACTGTAATGACACAACACACACACACACACATCACTTCCCTTGATCTAGACAACTATGGTTCTGTTGATGCACTATTAGCTACGGTTGAATTTTTCTCAATCTTCTATGTTTGATTTCCTATGTTCTTTTATAGCACCTCTCACCATTTGAATTGCTTCAAGAAGATGTTCAAGTTGAGACTCTTCTTGGAATCCAGAAATGTGATCTGTTTTAGAAAAATAAAACTTTACATTAGCCTGAACAAAAGTGTCTGCAAAAACTGCCACGACATATTTTTCTTTTCCCCATTGATCCCTGCTCAATCAGTAGAACTCTCACGGCACCTTAAGTGGATGGGAGCTCACTTTAGGATAACCAAAGAGACTTCTTCACCTACAACTTCTTAAGAGAGAAAGATCACTGCATTAAGTGTTCTGGTGTGTAAAAGCTCCATGTGTTTATTTTGTTATTTTGCTTCTCTGAATGTAACCCACAACGTTGTCACACCTTTTGCTTATACCCATTTGTAAGAGTTTTCGTTTTGTATTCCTTTCCATATGGAAATCTGTCCCCCTTTCCAATATGTGTCTATTTGCACATGCACTTATTTCAGCACATTTCCTGATGTTTGTATGGCTGTATAGAATTTGCCCATCATTACAAGCATGTTCATGAGTATCTTACAAATATACTGTATCTAGCCCACTTCAGCCCATTCCAATTAAGCTGCTTAGTCAAGCTCATGGATTTTAAAAAAATCAATTTCTTTAGGCACAAAAAGTGCAAATACTATGTCCCCTATGTGTATACAGTATATATATATCCCCCATAGTGTTAGGAGTCCTGACCAAGTTAAGGACATAGGCAGACGACAGAAGCTTACAGACTGACAATCCAAATAGAACTGCTGGATAGCTCAATGGCTTAGGTATCCTGGGTGTGCAGCTAGAGGTTGGGAGTTCAATTCCCCCACTCCTCCTTAACAGGGACTTGATCCATAGGTTCTTCCAGTTCTTCAGTTCTAAGATTGTTATATATTATTATACAGTTGTATAACATAAAATCTGTGCAACATAAAAAATTCCGGAGATAGGGGAAATTTGCTTAACAGAATCGCCTATGGGGCAAATCTGTACAACATAAAAATGGTCGTGATTAGGGATTACTCTGTTTCAAGGCATTCCTACGGGAAATTTGTGTAAAGGAAAATTTGCTTAACATAATTTCATTTGGAACGAATTAATTCCTTTATACAAGGTACCACTGTACTATGTTTTATATTATATATATTATTGGATGTGGAGGGCTGAAGTCAATGGAACATCATCCTACCTCTTTTGGTTCAGTCTTCACTGGAGCTGCTTCTTTTGATTTGGGCTTCGCTTGCGGAAAAGAAAACAACTGTTCTATGCTTGTATAGTCTGGCTCAATGGTCTCTTCACTACTGCTCGTCACTGAAGCCCATATGGAGTGACCTTCTGGAAGACACAAAGCGTGACATCTGAAGGCAGCATGACAGTTTCGCATTAAATACGTCCCTTCCCAAATGATAGTGTTTACTCAAGCATTTGCACTGGGGAAGGAGACCGAACACTAAATCAACAGGAAGGGGGGAAATATCACAATTACCCAAGCTTTGTTGTTTGGTGCCATCAAATTGCTTCCAACCTAAGGGGACCCTATGAATCAATGGCCTGCAGAAGGTCTTGGCATTACCAGCTCTGCCGACAATTAAATTAAATTGTACACTCTACCGGCTGCTATAATGGCTTTCTGTTAAATGGATGAAAATAATGTTAAATAAAATTATTTTGTTTTTTAAAATGGCCAACATTTTAAAACAACAGCAATAACTGGAGACAGGGATTTCAGTGGTGCTACAAAATGACCCTGGAGATCACATATGGTCCCTCTCTAAACTGGAGTGTCACACATTGATTGACCTTTCTTGACCAACACTGAACCATGGCCCTAAGCAGATCCAACAGCAGACCAGGAAGTTCATGACACAAAATCCGAGGCTTCTGTTGTTAGGTTCCAAAATTGGAACCTAACTTGGAACCTAACTGGAGCTTCATTTCCCTCCAAGAGTCTGGAACTGTTGTTCCTAACCTTAGATTCCCAGATGTTTTGGGACTAAAACTCCAAGAAACCTTCACCACTAACTCTGCTGACCAGGATTTCTGAGAGCTGGAATCAAAAAACATCTGGGGACCCAAAGTTGGGAACCACTGACCTAGAACATCTAGGACCACTGATCTAGAACAAAGCTCTTTAAGATGTTCTAGACATTCTAAAGCAGACCCTGGTTTCGTAGGCATTGAAGCTCCCTAATCCACATGCTCTTCATAAGACACTCGATTTAAAACTTTGAGCAGCTGCCCAAGAGACAGAAGTTCTTTCTTGTGGCAAGCTCTGCAGGTGTTTTCCAAGATACCTCAAAGGATTCATTTCAAAGGTTTTTAAATTTTCTTTGGTGCAGGACAGTAATACAGGAGACACATTCCAGGAACAACACAATGGACCGAATGATTCCTTTTTTGTAATTCTAAACAGGTGAGGCATGCATCACCCATATTTACAAACTAAAACTTTAATGTCTTACCTTGTGCCTACAAAAACTCAGAAGAGAAGTGATAATAAAATCATAGGGAGGGTCATCATTTCCATGTCACCACAGATGTAGCAGGCATGATGAAACACGATGGTCAACAAAGGCTGCTTTTAAACGACCACAACTTAAATGCGGATCCCCCCAACTTGGTTTTTATCCTGGTTCCTGTGTTCCCACCACCCTGCACTCTGATTTTATTGTTTCTGTCTGCGGTGAGGGGAGAGAGAGAGAAATGCAGGCTCACCTCCGCCTGCCGTGGGCAGCAGCTAATTGTTCCAGCCCGTTAGGATTCCTGTCTGTTAAAAGGGGGGAGGAACCCAACAAAAACAAACAAAAAGTGGAGGAGGGACAGGCATGCAATGTTTTAAAACAGCAACAAGGAACAGCAACAAGGATTTTACCTCCTCCAGGCCAGGTACTTGTAAAATGCACTGGGCGTGCTTAAGTGGGCGTGGTCATACTTTTTTTTTTAAAGTCCGCTGCTGGTGGGAAAACAATTTTATGTTCCGCATCTGCGAGCGTTTTATAGCGGACTTTAGGGGTCGTGTAAAAGCAGCCAAAGACCTAAAGATGGGTGTTGGTTTAACCAGGGGGAAAATAAGCTTACCTTTCACCACATTGGAAGGGAGCTTCTGCCAATTAAGTTTCTTCATCCTCAGGGTTGGAGGCTTCACCCTCTTATGGAAGGGTCTGGCGCATCCAAGGGCATGGTCCACCTGGGCAACAATGACCTCCTCCACATTGCCTCCTAGAGGTGGAGGAGGAGGCGGGACGCCTGCCACGCCAGGTAGCGGAGGAGGGGGTGGGACGCCTGCCATGCCAGGCAGTGGGGGAGGAGGGGGTGGCATGCCTAGGAGTGGGGGAGGTGGCGGGATCCCTGTTGTGCCCAGCAGAGGTGGTGGTGGAGGGGGCATGCCTGGAAGTGGGGGAGGGGGAGGTATTGCTGCCACACCTGGTAGAGGTGGGGGTGGGGGTGGTATGGCTGGCAGAGGGGGAAGGATCCCTGCTGTACCAGGCAAAGGGGGTGGAGGAGGCGGAGGCAGAGGGATCCCTGCCACCCCAGGCAATGGGGGAGCCTGAGGTGGCCTCTCATTCATGCCCGGGAGAGGTGGTGGAGGTGGTGGAGGAGGAAGAGCCTTCTGTGCTCCGGGGAGTGGAGGAGGAGGAGGAGGAGGAGGTGGTGGTGGTGGTGGTGGAGGTTTTGGAAGACCACTAGACAGAGGCGAACTTTGCCCTGGTGAAACCGAGCAAGTCAGCAGCTGGCATGGCATCATGTCTCCAGGCACCTCTGGTGGCTGTGACTTGGGCAGGGCACTGGAAGAGCAGATCTTTGCAGAGGAGCTCTGGATGGCATTGGGAAGTCCCCCCAGATCTTCACTGGTCTGGGTACTCTCCTCTACTTTCTCAGTCGCTCTTCTGATTTCTGAGTTTCTTTTCTTCGGGCACTTCTTGATGGACAACAGCCTCTCCATGACTTCTTCTACGCTGTTGCCTTCGACTGCAAAACAATCCACACAAGTGTATGCATGTGGAAGAGGCGCCAACCAGAGTGGCCAAAATCCTGGTGCTTATCCTAGTAAATGACACTACGGTTGACCTATTGAATCCATGGGGATGTAATGACTCAGCTCCTCTGTAAGTTCCATTGAGTCAAGTGGGCCTCTGCCAACTGCAACAGAATTTACAGAAAAGCTAACTCACCATATCCCCATTGCTTCAGTGAGATCTACTATGTTCAGTAAGAGGATTTTGGCCATTTAAAAAGCAATTCTGACTTTCTTTCTTTATAAGCATAGGAATCTAATTTTATCAGGATGCACAAGCCAGTAGCTTGTGAAGTGAAATTTTGCTGCAAAAGCTAAGCTCAGTGGCAAAAATCACATTCTTCAGTGGAATGGATCTGTAGGAAGCAGTGAACAAATAAAAATCTATGGCGTTATATATGCCATAAAGGTTTTAGGCTGGTAATTTCCCAGAATGTCTGGAAAGGGTGGGCACAAGTACAAAGTAATATACAGTATTAGCATTTGTGTGCATGCACAGCTGGAACGCAGTGTCTCTTTCAATGCCTATAAAAACAACATATAAATGTAGGATTCTGGGGAGCAAATGCCCCAGCATTCAGGCATGAGCAATTTCAAATGCTGTATCCTGTAGTACTCTGATAAGAAGGTCAAGAATAAGTACAGGAAGAGAATGTTACGTACACTTTCATTCATCTGTCAGTTAAGCTTAGTATTCCTTTCCAAAACATCCCATGGAAAAATGAGGGAGGGTCTTTGGGCGGACCCCCGGAATCCTTTACAATCTGCAGGAATTCCACGGGAAATGTAAGTGGATTCCATGTTGAAGAGGTCATGAGAAGGGTAAGGAGCTTTGTGGTGGAGTGATTAAACTGTTGTAGATGCCCTAAGCACATCCGATCTTGCTTGATTTCGGAAGCTAAGCAGGGTAGGCCCTGGAGGAGGATGTGGAACTGGCAAACCACTCCAGTATTCCTACCAAGAAAACTCCATGGACATGGGGTCACAAAGAGTCGGTCATGACTGTAATGATGCAACACACACTGCAGCCAAAACTTGGCTCCCAACCCGGGTTCAGTCCCAAGTAGCCAGCTCAAGGTTCACTCAACCTTCCAACCTTTCAAGGTCAGCTAACCGAGTACCCAGCTTCCTGGGTTGGGTCAGTGTGTAGCCTGCATAATTAAACTGTAAACCACCCATAGAGTGCTTTACATGCTGTGGGGTGGTATATAAGCAGCACACTTTGCTTTTTGCTTTAAGGAGAGAAATAGAGGCACATTCTGTCCTTGGAGTGGTCCATTTAATCACAGCCTTGCTAGGTTCCCGTAGGCAAGGGCAGAAGTACTAATTTTCAGATATTATCCTCCTTTGCTGCAGAACCAGTTGTGAGGAGTTCAAATCTCTCACTGAACCTCTTACAGCCAGTCTACAACCTTAGGCAAGCTGTGCAGTCCCAGGAGAAGGGAATAACAAACCACTTCTTCCTTCCCTCTACCAGCAAAACCCTGGAAAAGAGTCACCGTAAGTCAGAACTGACCTGATGACACATGATCTGAACTATGACCATCAACACCCCCCTTGCACCTCTTTGTATGCAAGCAACGGAAAGGCAAAGGGTAAAGTGCACTCTGAAGCGTATCAACCTTTCTCTCTGCATGGCAGCAACAAAGATCTGACATGCCTGAGATTCAGGCAGGTTTATGTTCTCTCCGTGCCTGCCCGCTTCCACCCACTCGTTGCCTTTTTACACAGGCAGCCTTTCAGGTGGAAAACTCTGCATACGCTTGACGGGGGAAGGTCACGTTTAGAGCTCCCTCTCCAAAGTTGGGATGTCAACCACCACATGATGTCTGATGTGTCCTAGCCTTTATGATGTGTTTCTTGGAATCATGAGCCTGAAGCCTTTGTGATGGAAGCAAGGCACACACCTTTGTAAAATGAAATAATGAACTCCTGCGTCAGCCATTTCATAGAATCATAGAATCACAGAGTTGGAAGAGACCTCAAGGGCCATCTAGTCCAATCCCCTGCCATGCAGAAACCCCATCATAATATTTTGGACAGATGGCCATCCAGCCTCTGCTTAAAAACCTCCAAAGAAGGAGACTCCACCACCCCTTGTGGCAGCATATTCCACTGCCAAACAGCTCTAACTGTCATGAAGTTCTTCCTAATGTTCAAATAGAATCTCTTTTCCTGTAGTTTGAAACCATTTCCCCGAGTCCTCATCTCTGAAGCCATGGAAAACAAACCTGTTCCCTCTTCAATATGACATCCTTTCAAATATTTAAACATAGCTATCATATCCCCCAGCCTTCTTTTAGAGAGGATAAACATTCCCAGTTCCCTAAGCCGTTCCTCATAAGACATTTCCTCTAGACCCTCAACCATCCTGGTCTCTCTCTCTCTCTCTCTCTCCTCTCTCTCTCTCTCTCTCTCTCTCTCTCTCTCTCTCTCTCTCTCTCTTCTCTCTCTCCTTCTCTCTCTCTTGCACGTGCTCCAACAGGTCTGTGTTGCATCGCAAGAGAAGAATATTATGCCCCTCCTGGAGCATCTAAAAATAGCATCTAAAAAAATGACTGATGCAAGATGGCGTAAGACAGGTTAAAGACAATTTCTTAGAAGGCGAAACGCCTCACCACTTTGGTTCTCAGGTTAAAGCATGCTTGAAAATGTAGTGCGAAGGTGGTAATTCATTCTAGTGTGGAGGGAAACGTGATCATGAGATAATATATTGCTTGTAATTTGCTCCACTATTGTATATCCTTTAAAAATGCCTGTCCAAAGTTGCATTCTTAACATAGGGCGCTTTTACATGACCTCCGCTGGCAACTTAAATTCGGACCAGAGATTGTGGGGTTTTGTTCTGCTTCCTGTGCTCCCACCCTTCTGCACTCTGTTGCTCCTGGATGTGGTGAGGGGAGGGAGAAAAAAGGGAGAAAAAATGCAGGCTGACCTCCACGGTCGGAGCAGCCCCACAGGGATTCCTGTCTGTTAAAGGGCCGGCGGGGACAACAAAACAAACAGAAGGCAAGGACAGCCTGGCATTCACAGCTTTACAATCCTCATCGGAAAAATTTTACCTCCGGAGGCCAGGTACTGGTAAAATGCACTGGGGCGCGCTTAAGTGGGCGTGGTCATACTTAATTTTTTTTAAAGTCCGCAGCTGGTGGGAAAACAATTTTAAGCTCCGCATCTGGAGCCCTTTGCATCAGATTTTAGGGGTTGTGTAAAAGCAGCCATAATTGCACAGATTCAGCCATGTAGAGAATTAAATAGCAAACATTTATGTCTGAATCCTACTGACATTTATGCTAAATTGTCAGTAGGATTCAGACATAAATGTTTGCTATTTAATTCTATACATGGCTGAATCTGTGCAATTATGTCAAGAATGCAACTTCGGAGAGGTAAGTAAGACTGTGTAAGCTACAGCAGTAAACTGCTGCTAGTTGATAAATTGCCAGTCATATTCCTGGTCATGGGCGAGGTCACAGGACTGTCAGGTGACCAGGAACATGAACATCACCTCATTAATTAGTGGCAATTCCTCACCATTCTTTACAATGATTTCACTCATCCCTGCCTAGATTGCCAAAATGATTCTACTCTCCACCTCTGTTGCACCAAGGTCTACATTTATTCTGCATATTGTGCACCACAAAACAGTGTGCTTCAGACTTACTGTCGTTGACAAGCAAGATGGCTCTGTTCACTAAGATTTCTAAGGATTCCCATAGCAAGAGGCTGGAGCGATGGGAAGGTTCGAGATACAAGAGACTCTGGAGAATGGACAGCAGTTGGACTGAGACTGGGAAACTGCTCACCTGAAAAATAAAACAGACACATACAAATTCAGCTGATATCCATAATATAAGAGTCAATCAAATTTCCCAGTTGTGGACGGAGATCTTGGATATTTACGAAAAGTAAATACTAATGCAATTTTCTGTTTTGTTTTGTCTTCCACGTGGGGCTGAAACATTTTTTCAGAGACACTCTACGTAGAGTCTAATGGGCAGAGATTGTCAGGCCCCTAATTCCTTGCAGCTCTCATGGAACTTAGCCCCACCCATCCATTTTCTCTATCTTCTCTGCAGGATGAAAAACAGGGGCAGGAGCCTTGATTTAAAACCTGTATGAACTTTGAATCCCCTGCCAGGAACTTCCACTTCAGAATTCTGCCTGAAGGAATCCCTTGTTATTTCTGGAGGCTGAAGCACAAGAAATTCCAAAGTCTCTCATCTATTTACATTTTGTAATAAACATGTCCTAGTCAGTTTCAGGTTTTATTTTTTTTAGAAAGAGCAGAAACTGTTAAGTCAAACAAAAGACAGATACAGTAGTACCTTGAGTTTTGAATCACCCAAGTTATAAAAAATTCAAGTTACAAATAGAAATTTATGGGTATAGGAAAATTTCGAGTTACAAAAAAGTTTGTTTTTTTGCGTTACGAAAGAGAAAAGTAAAGATTCCTTTTCAAAATGGCTGCTGCTTGTTTATAGTAGCAATGGTTCCATCTTGTGGCTACCTGACTACGGTGCCTCAATTGGGAAGAAGTAGGAGCTTCTGTCGTTTTTTTTTTAATGACGTGCATGAAGTGTCCATTTTGGAAATATTTGATACTGTTTTGGGGACTTTTTGGGACTTCTTTGGTGGATTTCTCAAGTGGTTATAAGGTAGGTTCCTCATCTTCTGTTGTTTGCTTGCCTGTTGATTGTGCTTTTTGCATTCTGGGTGTGTGTGATTTCCCACTTGGAATAAATTAATCCATTTCCAATGCATTTCTATGGGAAACCCTGTTTCAAGTTATGAAAATTTTGAGTTTAGAAAAATGCATTTGGAAGGGATTAATTTCGTAATTGGAGATACCACTGTACAAAAGTGGAAATTTATTTATTTTATTTATTTATCAACCCTGGCGATCAATGGGGTGACAGATGTCGCAGCCAGATTGCCCTCACATTTATATACCGCCAGTCTTCCAGAAGAAACTCCAGGCAGTTTACAACAATTTCTATTTAAAACAAATTTTAAATAGATATAAGGAAACATAGCAATGAAAGACGATTGTACTCACTTTGTTGAACAGAGAGCAGAAAACCTCCTGATGATTGCTCATGTCAATTCCATCACATATCTTTAAGAGTTCTTCATCATCCTCAGCCTTGGCTTCCTCAAATGCCTCACACTGAATAATCAGGTCCACATCCTCTATGTCTCTGAGCAGAGACCCAAATCATGAATTTTAGCATAATCTTCCATTTTAAAAATGTATTCCTTTCAGTTAATATACAGGCAGAAATGTGTGTCCTCTAACTGCCGGTTATTCCTCTCTCCGTGTTAACCTGTGTCTATGCATGCCAACCATACATTTTTAAAGAAACAAATTTATAGCTTAACAAGTTACGTCAAAGTGTCTGAGAAAGTGAATTTTCAGGTCTGAAATTAGTGCAGTTTCTCCCAGGAAATTATACTCAGAATCTAATAGAAAATCCCCATCAGGAATGAACTGGGATGTTCACTTCACGCATTCAACTGAGGACAACATTCTACTGAACAGATAGGAGCAGTAAATGTGAACACGGGCTGGGGGAATGACTTTTTTAAAAAATTACCTACAATTTCTGGAGTGCTCCATTCAGTATGGCCACTGGCTGGGAAACCATTATTTGTGGCCCAAAATGTCCCTTTCTTTGTGGTAGAAATATTGCTGTGGGGAAAAAAATGTACTAATGCCTATTTCTGCTCTTGATGTTAAAAATGTCATTCAAAGTGGGTGACAACAGAAAGAAGTAACCAAGATGTAATGGTTGTCCAGATGATTTGTAGCGTGCAAAGGAAATGCTTCCCTCAACATTCTGTGCACTTCATTTACACGGCTGTAAAACAGACCTCAGCTACATGTCAAAAACTCACCGCAGCTTGGTTAAAATATCCAGCAGCTGGAGACCTGAAAGCAGGAAATGACAAGTAGTGTTTATAATGCAGTCTCCTAGACATAAAACTTTACTAGGTATAATACTTTCCAATCTATAAACAGAATGAAATATGCTTCCTGGCATATGCAAAGCCTTTTCTGGAAATCAATACACAAGATATGGAATCCTAAATCAAAAGTTATTTTATGGGCTGATAATCCAGACAGATCCATTCTCACCTAAAATGATTGAGAACCAATATGGCTGAGGGGAATACATTGTGCTCGATCTGTCCGGCAATGATTCCACCTCAAATTCAGGTAATGGAATTATCAGGTTCTTTCAGGCATCCTAATGAAATATTTAGGGTTGCAGCTTTAACACCTTTAAATAAAGTTCAATTGATTTAGAATAGGGGAGAAGTTGCAATTGAAGACAGACTTGTTTATTGCGAAACTCATTTTTGTTCTGGTGAATAACAGAGAATCAAGACCAAGACAAAACTGATTTGGCCTTCTGGTGGTCCATGGTAATGGTCTTGGTAGTCGACAAGTGAACAATCTGATATTTACGTGATGTGGATGGGGCTAAGGAGCCACATTTAGGTTCCTTGGGGTTGCCCACCATTGCCAGATCTTGTCCCCACCCCCAAGAAGGTCCCCGAATCTTGACCCCATGGAGTACCCATTTTGTTCTACTCAAAGTACATTTTCCTAGCACAAAGCTGTCCCTGCTACATGCCAGCAATGAGAAATGGTCTTTTTTTTTTTTTTTTTTACTACAACCTCAAAACTTAGCAGCCATGCAAGCTCTTGGATTCTGGAGGTGGTAGTCTAAAATGGAACAATCGTTGTCTCTAGATACAAGCCCTGAAGAAAAAGACAATTATGTCAGCTGCTGAAAAAATGTTATGAGTTTATCTCCTAGTTAGAAGTACAACGGGAAGGTCTGCAGGCAGGCCTGTCTGCCTGGACATTGGAAGACATGCTTCATCAACCACCCTTACCAATGAACTCATTCCGAAGTTGGGTCCTTGCTCTTAGTTCCTCCGTCCCGAGTATGATTGCATTGATGGCACCCAGGAGTGTTATCATATATGGCACGTTGTCCGTGGACGAGAGTTCGTTCATGACCACGCTGAACCGGTACTGCTGGTTTTTCACCGTCTGCGGGAGAAATAAGGGAGATCACAGACGCGATGAATCAAACTCTACCATTCACTATCAAGTATCAAAAGGAACACGAAAAGCTTCATCGCAGCAACGCAAAGCTTTTAATTCTTTTTTACCTTTTAAATGTATTTACAGTGGACCCTGTAATTCCAGAGATAGGGGAAATTTGCTTAACATAATCGCCTATGGGGAGAATCTGTACAACATAAAAATGGGATTACTCCATTTTCAATGCATTCCTATGGGAAATTTGTATAAAGGAAAATTTGCTTAACATAATTTCATTTGGAACGAATTAATTCCTTTATACAAGGTATCACTGTATACTCTTTGGGTGGTTTAAAGTTTAATTATGCAGACCTACACATTGCACAGCTGCCTAGATGCTCTAAGCACATCAGATCTGGACTGATTTCGGAAGCTAAGCAGGGTCGGTCCTGGTTAGTACTTGGGGCCTTTTCACACGACCCCTAAACTCCGCGGCAAATGGCTCCCAGCTCCGGAGCTTAAAATTATTTCCCCACCAGCTCCGGAGTTTACAGATAATTGTGACCACGCCCACCTAAGCGCATGCCAGCGCACTTTTCATGTACCTGCTCTCGGAGGGTGAAAATTCCTGATGCGGATATAACAGTAGTGACTGACGGGCTCTCCTTGCTTCTGTTTGTTCTTTTTTTGCCCCCCCGCCCCTTTAAGAGATCTGAATGCGGTGCTGGGAGCAAAGCGAGATGGCAAAACGGAAAATTCTTTTCTTCCTTTTTTCCTCCCCCTCATGGCCAGCAGCCAGGAGTGCACGGCGACAAACCCCTAAGATCTCTGGTCCGAATTTAAGTGGCCAGCGGATCTTAGGGGTCGTGTGAAAAGGCCCTTGGATGGGAGACCACCAGGGAATAACAGGCGCTGTAGGCGCCTGCAGTAGGAACTGGCAAACCACTCCATTATTCCTGCCAAGAAAACTCCATGGACATGGAGTCACAAAGTCATGACTGTAACAACACAACACATGGTCATGACCGTAACAACACAACACAACACAACACAACACACACACACACACACACACACACACACACACACACACACACACACACACACACACACACACACACACACACACAGCAAGTTGGGTACTCAATTTACCAACTTCGGAAGGATGGAAGGCTGAATCACTCTTGAGCTGGCTACCTGAGCTTATTGGGGTTGAGCTCATGTTCTTGATCACAGTACTGCAGTTTAACCACTGCACCATGAGGCTTGTGTATCAGATCAGAAAACTTGGCAATCTCGCACTTAGTATTATGGTCTTTTTTGACTTGTGTCTCAGCAGAGGTCTTCCCCCATCTTTTAATACTAGGGAACTCTAGGCCCTAGGGCAGTGATGGCGAACCTTTTAGAGACCGAGTGCCCAAACTGTGATTCAAGACCCACTATTTTTTTGCAAAATGCCAATACAGCAATTTAACCTGCATACAGGTGGCTGTGAAGGGGCAATGTCAGGTGCCCACAGAAAGGGCTCCGAGTGCCACATTTGGCACCCGTGCCATAAGGTCCACCAACCCTGCCCTAGGGCAAACTCTGGCCCTCAAGGGTCTCAAACTGGCCTCAAGTGCTTACCATTATACTGTAGTCATAAAAAGGTAAAGGTTCCCCCTGCACATGTGTGCTAGTCGTGTCTGACTCTAGGAGTGGTTTCAAGCCATTGTTGTGCAAGTCTGTGGTCATGTGGCTGACATGGGTGCACGGAACACTGTTTATGTTCCAGTTTTTTACGACTGTACCTATTCATCTACTTGCATTTACATGCTTCCGAACTGCTAGGTTGGTATACTCCCTTTTCTATTTTAGTACAGTATTGCTGTGTGCTTTGTCAGCATGCAAACTTTTCCATGCTTTCAAAAAGGTTGTAACGGCTCTCCTAAAGTTTACTTTCTGCCAGTAAAAGGTTTAGGGCACAAAATGGAAGACCTAGAGTCGAGAAATCAGTGTCTTTGGACCAGGGTTCCCTCTGGCTGGGGGAGCTGCAGTTTGAAAACTCAAATTTCCATGTTTTTGATCTAACCCTGGAATGTGGCCTCCTCTCTAAAATCAAATTCAGCCCTTGGACTGAAAAGAGTCCTGCTCTATTGTAGTATGTGATCTTTTACACTGCAGATGTTGGAGGCTGAATGTGGGAGGTTCAGCAACGCAGTGCCTCTGCTGCTAAGCTACCCTTCCACCATGAAGTGAAAAGCAGCCAATTTCTCACGACAGGTGTCTCCATTATGAGAAGCAACCTCCCTCAGTCACAACACTTTCCACCATCTTGAGTTTCCTTTCTCTTTCTCCGGCGATTCTGGAGGCAGCAACTCCTACAACGTATTTGGGTCACTGAAATGGATTGGCTCTTGGCAGGACAACAAGGGCCGGGGGGAAGAGATTTCTTCACACAACTCCTCATGACCAGGCAGCATTCCTGGCCAACAGATGTTTTAATAATATCCACTGTCAAGGATTGTAGTTTTGACAAAATGTCTGTAATATATATTTAACAGATTACAAAATGGATCCTGTGTAAAATGTTATGTCATGAGCTGGACAAGAATGTGTATTAGGTCTAGGTCACAGGTGAAAAGAATCATCAGTACCGGAAGGTCAGGATGATTAGGCACATGTCACCTCATCCCATGTAGTGTGTGGTTGGCTTACACCATAGTGCTTTGTGTATAAAGGTATCATGAAAACCAATGTAAATTGGGACTGCCTAAGGTGAGAGGCATTCCCACGCTCTGTTGTATCTTCTCTATATGCTGTGCTTTGTATATTGTTAGTGTATATTACTCTTTGTCATGTGTACATATGTAATATAAGTTCTATTGCCTTGTCCGTTTGTCTCCTAGCTCCACAATCACTGAGTGCATTTATTCTTCCACAACACTGCTAATCTCTGCTAGTGGTTTATATATTTCCTTGAACATAACAAATCCCTATTTGCATATAAGGGTTTTATACTTTAACAGATTTTGACCAACAGAGTTGCGTAATAACGGAGGAAGGGGCACACAAAAGAACGTAAGGCACCTCGTCAGGCTCGAGTCCCCGTTTTCCTTTCCTGCGTGAAAAGTGCACAACTAAAGACCGAGCCCAGTGGTGTAGGTCTCTGGCTGTGGATCCAGAGGTTGGGAGTTCGATTCCCCATTGGTGCCTCCTTGACTGGATCTGGACTGGATGATCAGTAGAACCCTTTTCAGCTCTGCAGTTCTAAGGTTGCTATTAGAGCAATGTGGGTGGGGTGGGATGGGGTGGGGTGGAATCTGGATCAGAAACCTTTTTCTCATCTGTTTGCTGTTTGCTTGTTGTTGTTTGTAAGGGCCTCGTGGCACAGTAGTTAAATGGCTGCACTGCAGCTGTAACTGTGCTCACAACCTGGGGTTCAATCCCAGGTAGCCAGCTCAAGGTTCGCTCAGCCTTCCATCCTTCTGAGGTCGGTAAAACGAGTACCCAGCTCAATGGGGGTGGTGTGGAGGGAGCAATGTGAGACTGTTTTAAATGCTATGGGAAGGTATATAAGCAGAACTCTTTGCTTTTATGTGCAGGGAGGCTTTGTGAACAGCAGAAGGAGAATTAAAATCTCTACCCAGATCTTTACTCTGAAGATTCACTTAACCACTTCCTTCCGCTCTGAGTTTGGAAAACCTCTCTGTGCTTTTGTTTTGCTTTGTTTTAACTAAATAAATTTTCTTTGGCGTTTGTCCCACTTGGTGGTGGTGCCCACAAAACAGATCCATTGTTCTGATGCAACTATTTTTGGGAAGTTTCAGTCAGCCTGTCATAGGGCCCATTGCCTAGCCTACAGCACGTGGCATTCCCAGGCAGTCACCCATCCAAGTACTAACCAGGCCTGATCCTGCTGAGCTTCTGAGATCTGACGAGATCGGGCTTTAGGGTGGTTTGGCTATGTCTCCCAAAAATCTTGAGCCAGCTTGGGGAAATTTTGGAAGCTGCAGTCCATAAAATTAACATCTCAAAGATCTGTTCCAACTGCATGGGGAAACTTATATTTTGGGAGGCTTTAAAAGGGGGCTAGATCAATTCATGTTGGCTGGATAGCTCAGTGGTTTAGGTCTTCAGTTGTGGACTCTGAGGTTAGGGGTTTGATTCCCCACAGTCCCAGGATGCCCCCAGAAGCAGGGAATGGTAAAGCACTTCTGAGTATTCTCTACCTGGAAAACCTTGAAAAGGATTGCCAGAAGTCAACATTGACTTGATGGCCCATGATTATTACTAGATCAATTCCCGGAGGATGAAATCTAACAAAATACAGTGGACACTTGTATAACAAATGGTTTGTATAACATAAAATCTGTACAACATAAAAAATTGCAGAGATAGGGGAAATTTGCTTAACAGAATCGCCTATGGGGTGAATCTGTACAACATAAACATGGTTGCGATTAGGGATTACTCCGTTTTCACTGCATTCCTATGGGAAATTTGTATAAAGGAAAATTTGCTTAACAGAATTTCATTTGGAATGAATTAATTCCTTTATACAAGGTACCACTGTAGTTAACTGGGTTTTCTAGGAACATAGCCGTAGCAGAACAGCCGCTGAGAAATCAAGAACCACGTGGGGAGATGGGTTATTCTCTTCATTTACTGCTTGTGATCATGCCAGAAAACAAAATGGTGGGCCAGACAGAAGAACCTCTGATTTGATCCTGCAGGCCTGCTCTAGTGTTTCTGCATTGTGCTCTTCAGTCCAAATGTTTGACTTTCTGCTTACCTTGTAATGATCCAGTGCATCCAAAGCCAAAGCATGTCCATCCACTGAGTAAATGCAGAGAGCAGCCAAAAGTTCAAAGACTTGCTTCTTGACCATGATGTTTGAGGTGTCGAGTGCTACAAAGACAGAAGAGGTCTAAAGTCAGCTGCTTTGGGTCTCCAAGCCACTCACCACTGGACGGACAGATGGACGGGATGGATGGAAGGAAGGAAGGACAGATGGATAGATGGAAGGAAGGACAGATGGATGGATGGAAGGAAGGATGGGCAAAAGGATGGCCAGATGGATGGAAGGAAGGACAATGGACGGACAGACGGAAGGACGGACAGAAGGAAGGAAGGAAGGAAGGAAGGAAGGAAGGAAGGAAGGAAGGAAGGAAGGAAGGAAGGAAGGAAGGAAGGACATTATGTGGGCTCCCTCTCTGCATTAACACGTCATAATGATCATTTCTCAAAAGCAAATGTGGACTTCCAGCCATTTCTCAATCTCATTTATTTAGCTGTCTGGCATTTTAAACAACCAACAATGTCTATAATTTGGCTGAATAACTCAGTGGGTTGACTCTACACTTGAGGAGCCAGGGGTCAGGAATTTGCTTTCACCCCACTGTATCTCCCAAGGGAACACTAGTTTGCTGAGCCTGTGGACACATTGACCAAGGCTCCTAAAATGGAATCAGAAGAAACGAATGGTAAAACACTTCTGAATACTTCATACCTAAGAAACTCTGGCAAGGACCAGCTCAAGCCAGAATTTACTTGGGAGTACACAATTAAGCTAAAACGTGCTATCAGTGTATAGTTCAATAGTGTATAACGCACCCTCTAATCCCCCAACACTATGCCTCCAAGCTGGGTACTAATTTTACTCAGCTTGGAAATATGGAAGGGTGAGTCAAGCTTAAGTTGGCTGCCTGATCCCATTGGGATCAAACCTGGGGCACGAGCAGAGTACTCCAATACTTCAGTTTAACCACTGCAGCACAAGACTCCTCTATAGTACAGTAGGACCCTTGTATCCACTGATTCATTATCCACTGATTCAGTTATCCATGGTTGGCAGAGGAAAATAAATAAAGCAAAGCAAGCTACTGTCAGAAAGAGCAGCTGTAAAGCAAGCTACTGTCATAAAACAGCAGCTGTAAAGCAAGTTACCGTCACAAACAGCAGCTGTAAAGCAAGCTACTGTTGCAAAGCAGCAGCTGTAAAGCAAGTTACTATCACAAAACAGCAGTTTTGGGGAGCATATTGGCGTTTTCTCTCATCCACGGTTTTCATTATCCACGGGAAGGCTTGGAACCAATCCCCAGCAGATACGGGGTCCTACTGTAATTAATTATAGGGGGCAGGTGAAGGCAGAAACCTGCTCCCTAAACTTGCAGACAATGCCTATCCATAAAACAATGACTAAAGAAGGGGAAAAGAAAAAATCCAAAATAAAGATCAATAAATACTATTGTCCACCATTATTTTTGTAAATCTTTAAAGCAGTGGTTCTCAACCTTCCTAATGCTGCAACCCTTTAATACAGTTCCCCATGTTGTGGAGACCCCTGGCCCTGCTTGGAAGAGGCCACAAGCTCCCTTTGGCAGGCCACTGCCCCAAGTGCCATTGAGAACTTCCCTCTACAAGCACCCTCAGCCAACTGCAGCATCCGGTGCCATTGATTGACATCCCCTCCAACCTATCAAGCTGTAACTCAGTCTTCTCCCCTTCCTCCTCCAGACCCAAGCCGTTTGTGCCTTTTTCTTCACTGGCTCATGGAGACCCCTGTGAAATGGTCATTCGACCCCCAAAGGGGTCCCGAACCCCCAGGTTGAGAACCACAGCTTTAAAGGGTTTTAGGAAGAGGTCTAGACAAAACGGTATGTGTGCGTGCATTTGTGTACAGCTGTGCATGCACAAATGCCTTTGAGAAGATTGAGAGAAGAGGCTGTCACCTTGGGAGAGTTTCCTGACATAGCCTTCATTGCTCACAATGTACTCAATGCCTTTCTGGGAATTCATGACTGCCCTCACACAGCTGATACAGGTGAGCTGCAGCAAGGCATCGGAAATCCTGGAGACTCCCCTTCCCGAGAGCCGATCCAGGGCTTCCAGGAGAAGATCCAGGCCACAGAGCTCCAGGAACTGGACCATCCAGCCGTCATCGCTGCTCTCCAAGCGCTTCTTGAGCCCCGAATAGTTGACCACGGAAGGGATTTGCAAGAGGCGAATGCAGAGTTCCGGCTCAGCATTTTCCAGGTTGGCCTCCGTTTGGTCGGAGTCCTGGGATCCCAGCTTCTCCTTCAAGGCGGCCCATTTCTTGTGTGCACCTTCTTTCTTGGCCGCCATTTTGGATGTTTTGCTCTTACTGGCGGGAGAGAAAAAGAAAAGACAGGCGGAGAGGCTTAATGGTTTTTCCTTCCCATCAAAATATTCACGTTGTTCCAAGGAGAGGAGTGTTCCTTGGCAATCAGAGGCTGAAACCAACTCAGAGACAGAGGTGAATGCTTAACATCCCACAGAGCAGTGGTTCTCAACCTGTGGGTCACCAGATGTTCTTAGACTGCAACTCTCAGAAACCCCTTCCAGCACAGTAAGTGATGGAGGCTTCTGGGAGTTGCTGTCCAGGGACATCTGAGGACCCACAGGTTGAGAACCACTGCCACAGAGAATACTAATTAGGGCAAAGCTCATAAAAGTTTTGTATGATTTTACAGCCCCTAGAATCCAAAATGGCCACTAGTGGACAGGATTGCAGGGGTAATTTGGGAGTGATCATCCAAAAAGCCAATTTTTCCACATTCTGAATAAACTTTAGTGTCTGCCCTGATATCTTCCTAGCCAGACACCAAAGAAATTACCTGTATAAGCATTCTAAGAATCCTCCTTCCCCAGACCCAGAAGGAAACACATCTGTGAAACATTTATGGTCATCCCCAAATGAAATTATTAAGTAGCTGATAAGAGTTGTCAAATTTTCGGGATATTTTTATACAAATTCAGCCAAAGAGAATCCAATTCCCGATTTCAAAAGCTGATAAGAATGCGGTTTTTGAAAATACCCATTCTGGTAATCCCATATTTTACCTGGAGTTGTTACTGAGCGCTAGAAAACAAATATCTGACTCACGCACAGCAACGGCCCAGCCCTACTTAATAGAAATAAAATACTGCATACATACCTGTAGGAGAAAAAAGCCTTGGCTCCCTATGAAAATACCAATGAGACCCTAAATGCTGGAAACTTTGGGGGAAGAAGCAAAAAAAAAATCATTTCCATAAATATATCTAATGTGCTCTTTATTTCTGTTATGCTCCAAGGGAACCACTGAATTTAAGGGACGGGGAGCGTTAGATTCCTCTAGAATGAAAAATCTAAACATTTTCCTTCTCCCCACTGGGCAGCATTATAAGAATTTGTGAGAATGTTGCCCATTTTGCAATACTGTATCTTTCTGAAAAACTTGAAGTTTTTGTTTTGTTCGTTTTTGTAGAAATCTACAATTGAATTGAATTTGAACAAAATTTCTGAAGGCTGAAAAAAGAATTTTTTGGGGGCTGATAGCTGATGATAAAACATTTTCTGAAGTTCTGTTCCGGAGATCAAAGCAAAGTGTTCTCCTTATATACCGCCCCATAGTGCTTAAAGCCCTCTCTGGACAGTTTACAGTTTCACTATGCAGGCTACACATTGCCGCCCCCCCCCATTGAGCCGGGTACTCATTTTACTGACCTTGAAATAATACAGTAGAAGGCTGAGTCAAACATGAACCGGTTACCTAAGATTGAACCCCAGGCTGTGAGCACAGTTATAGCTGCAGTACAGCAGTTTAACCACTGTGCCACAAGGCTCTTCTTGTATTAATTAACATCTAGCATATGTAGTAATTAAGCCTATTATATTTTTCCCAATTGGATTTCTTAATGTATCAAGAGACACCCTTTTCTGTCAACAGTAAGAAAATTGTGAGTATTCATTTATGATTCCCTTAAAAAAGTAAAGGTTAAAGGTTCCCCCCCGCACATGCATGCTAGTCGTGTCCGACTCTAGGGGCGGTTTTATCTCTTTATTCAAGCCAAAGAGCCAGTGTTGTGCAATCTGTGCCCATGTTTTACCTTTCTGCTCCTTTAGGTTATACCTATTTATCTACTTACATTTACATGCTTTCGAACTGCTAGGTTGAAAGGAGCTGGGGTTAACAGCGGGAGCTCACTCCACTGTGTGGCACCCAGGATTCGAACCACTGAGCTGCCGACTTTGCAGCTGAAAGTTTTCAGTGCTCTAGCCCACTGAGCCACCATGCCCCTTACTGTGGGACTAATTTCATTTGGGAGGCGATGAGGAAAGTGGGGGAGTAAAACCGTAGGTTATCTTGGAACAGAAGCCCAAACTACTCCAGATTACAAGGCATTAAAATGCTGGTGTTTTAAAAAATTAATATAACCTTCCTCAGTCTGGTGTCTTTAGAGATGCTGAACTAAAAAAAAATACCTTTCTTGTGACAAAACCATACCAGCTGGGAATAATGCAAGATTTAGTCCCACATATGTGAAGAGCATCAATTAGAGAAAGGGAGAATGGGTGTGTGGGAAGAATGGTAGATATACTGTAGTTCAAGGCATTGTGAGTAGACTAGGCTAAAGAAGGTATCTATCTATCTATCTATCTATCTATCTATCTATCTATCTATCTATCTATCTATCTATCTATCTATCTATCTATCTATCTATCTATCTATCTATCTATCTATCTACTATTCCACTGCTGTCCGTTGTTGGATCCCAGGTGCCTTACAACATAACTTGTTAAAAAACACAGTCGGACACATTTCCCTCCAACAGTTCAGACTGGTGCTAATGTCCTTTCCTGCACCCCATATTTCATAATCATAACACAGTGCATTGTCCATTAAAAACAAGCTCTAAACCCTGGTCCAGCTTTTATCTCTGCATTATTTTGTATGTCTCAATCATATTCCCCCATGGCCCCACAGCGCATTGTCCATGTAAAAACAGACCTGACTTCTCACTGGCTAGATATCTGTCTCCTGGCAAAACCTCTCCCTGAATACCAATGTGTCACCCGAATGGAATGCGCTGGACAACCGAGCTTCTCTCTGAAAAGCCATGTCCACGTGATCCAGCCAAAGTAACGAGGCCAAAGCACATCAAAACCAACGCTGCAGATTCCCCCAAAGCTCCCCAGAAGTCTTGAAATCTACCTGGAAGTGCAAATGCCTGGAATTCCAGATAAGAAATCCTAATGCCAATCACAATTGTATCTTACATAGGCTAAGAAAGGGTCCCTCATTTCTATGTTTTTCTCCTAATGGTTAAAATCAGTGGGGGGCAAATGGCTTTTAAAAACTGCCCCAAAGATCTTAAAGTAGCAGCTCTCTGTTTACTCCATGTACCTGAATGCAGCTCCCATCAACTAGCTTAGCCAAGAGTAAAAGGATCATGGGGGTTGTAGTATAATAAACTCAGGGGGGCACTCATTCCCTGCCCCTGCTTTGAGAATATCAGAGGGTGTTCCTGTCTAAGTACCACTGATATGCTATGTAGCAAGAAGACAGAGAACCTAATCTGTTGGAACACCAAAAATATATTCTGCTTAGCATCGTGCCAAAATCTTCATACAGTGGACCCTTATATAACAAACAGTTTGTATAACATAAAATCTGTACAACATAAAAATTTGCTTAACAGAATTTTCTATGGAGCGAATCCGTACAACATAAAAATGGTCACGATCAGTGATTACTCTGTTTTCAATGCATTCCTATGGGAAATTTGTATAAAGGAAAATTTGCTTAACATAATTTTATTTGGAATGAATTAATTCCTTTACACAAGGTACCACTGTATTTGCTTAGTTTTTTGGGGGGAAAATATTTATTAAACAGGCTGAATATCCTATGATGGCATTATTTTATTATTTGCCTCTTGCATCATATTAAAGCTTTAAAACTGTGAAAACCCTGATTTCCAAGGTGAAAAGCAACCTAGAAGTATTTTTTAAATAAAGAAAGAAAAAGAATCAGGTATGTGAGCCTGTAAGCCCAATCCTCCTCCACTTGTTGGTTTTCCTTTGTAAATGCTCCTCCGCTCATTTTCTTCTTCAGCTGGGCTCCAAACATACAACGTATGTGCCTTTTGTTTAAAGAAAATAATGTGCCTTTTGTTTAAAGAAAATAATGCCGCTTTGATATATGGAAGGAATTTCAGCCACTCAGTCTCAGTAAATATGCATGGATGGGGTACCATGCTGGCATTGAAACTGCTCTCCTTCAACTCTGTCTGCCTGCAGCAGCCTACACCACACACATAACTGGAAACATGTAACTAAGGAGGCTGACTGATATGGAAAATGAAACCTCTGTCCTACTGCCCTCCCTTCCCAAAAAGGAAGGCTCATAATTATAGCTTCCCCTTCCCTAAGCATGTACAATCTGGCTGTCAGACTTAGTTGGGGACTCAGTTATGGAGTTCAGACTTGTGTGATGTCAGAAAAACTCCTGTCACTGTAATATCTTAACAAGGCACATTGGAACAAAATCAAAACCTCATGACCATTCCACTTATCTCCAGGTTTGCCATCTGAGCACACTATCTCACATTCCCTAACAGTAGGGTCAGCTCTGCTGTATCCATACCAATGATGACACTTAAAAAACAACAATGTAATGGAGGTGGTGGTTGAAATTTGGTAAATTTGAAGATGTTGTTTTGATTCATGTGGTTTGAGGATGTGGCCCAATGTGTCTAGTGAAAGCTCTCTACGATACACAAACCACACATGAAAACGCTACAAGATATGTTAGAATACAAAGAGTGTGTCTCAAGTGTACAGTTATAGCTGTGGGACTCGCTGCCAAGTTGCACCACTAAAATCGATTTGGACTCAACTTGGTACGAGGTGGGGTGACTCATGATTTGACCCCTTCTCTTTTTTTCTGGGGGGGGGAAAAGCTTGGTTTTAATAGGGGCTCAGACTTGAGGTTTGAGACTTGGTACGAAAAACATGCACTTTGGACTCAAACCCAAAGATTTTCCAAGATTCTTGCCTTTTACTATAATAGTTGTGTGACCTATGAAAACCACTGTCGTTTGGTAAGACACTAAGAATTTCCTGCTGTAGTTCAGGGGAAGCACCAGAGCGCTCCATTCTAACTACTTCATTATACTACAAACACCATGATTCTGGTACCAAGACACTTAGAGAGGTTTTGAACTCCTATTAATGGTGGGGTGTAAACACTGTTGAAATAATGCACAACTGTTCTGTGGCTGCGGCACAGGAGTCTCATAGTTAACAGAACCAGATAGATTACAAGGGTCCCCTGAAGGCAGAAAAGCATGGAAACCATGAATGTCAGCCATTTTGTCTGCTAAATAGGAATGAATGGTCTTGTGTGGCCTTGGCTGAGAAGAAAAATATTTACACAGGAAAAATATTTTCACAGGTTAAGACAGTGAAACTAGAGCTCAAAACATACCATTTTATTTAAAAAAATCACTACTTAATACTTGTTTAGGAATGATGGCAACCAGAGGAAAAGTATTGGTTTCAAATGAGCACAAAAGTCACACAAGAATACCTGTATAAGGAAGGAAAGACAATGAGGAAGGAATTACTTAGTGTAGGTCAATGGACATGAGTCTCACAAATGGACCAGGGACTTCATTTTTATTTGCTACAGCATCAAAACCTTCCTTCCTTAAAAATAATAATAATGGCAGTTATTATATCTTTGGTCCAGTGTTTAGACATGAGGACACTATTTCACATTCCCTATTCCTCTGCTGTATCCATACTAATGATGACAATTTTTTAAAAAACAAACAAACAATGTAATGGAGGTGGAAAAAAAAAAAAATTTGGGTTTTTGAATTGTTGTTTTGATTCATTGGTGTTGAGGATGTGTCCCAAAAAGTTTTAAAAAGTTTTTTGCAAAAACCACACATGAAAATGCTAAAAAAGCAGGCGAAAATATGCCTGCCTGAGGCTTTGCCACCTACCCAGCTGGGTGATTTCTGGGGGCTCCCGGCCTTGCCCACTCTTCTCCTGTCCTGGGCTGCTTGCACCAGGCTGGGGGAGTCATGATTTGACCTGTCTCTCGCTGCATTTTTCTGGGGGATCCAAAATGGCGTGGTCAAAAACACACCAAATCAGACAGAGGTTTGAAATTTATTTATTTTAAATGCCTGAATTTTTGGACTCAAACGTGGGTTTTTTAGCAATAAAGATTCTTGATTTTATTTTATTTTATTTGGGCTGGGCATGGGAAAACCATGCAAGTTTTTTGAACCATTGCACCAATGGCCTGCAGGTTTTTGACTGACAGCACTGGATGTGCTCCATTCTAACTACTTCGAGGCACCTTCCAGAAACACCATGATTCTGGTATGGAAGGTTGAGGGAGGAGGTTTTGAACTGCTGGTGCTGGTGTGATCCGATCAAGATTGGGGAGGGAGGCTGGAGGCTTTAGGATTTGTTAGGCAGGCAGGGAGGGAATTGAATTTAGAAAATAATTTCTTTGATTCCCTGCAGCTTTGCTGAAGGGAATAGCAGTTTATTCTTTATTTCTTCTCTTGCAGTTTGAGGATTTTTTTCTGATATTGGATAAAGGGGGAGGGAAGACTGGCATGGAGGTGTGGATTTATTTCAAAAATATTTATATACTACCATTTATTTTCTATTTTAGCAATCAATGGTCTTGCACACACACACATTTGGGGTGCAAGCCAAGAAAAATATTTATCCACAGTGATAAAATAATTTTCCACAGGTTGTCTGACAGTGAAACTAGAGCTGAAAACATACCATTTTATTTAAAAAATCACTACTTAATACTTGTTTAGGAATGATGGCCTCCCGAGGAAAAGTATTGGTTGCAAATGGGCACAAAAGTCACACAAGAATACGGCCCTGAGGAAGGAAAGACAATGAGGAAGGAATTCACTTAGTGTAGGTCAATGAACAACAAAGTCGACAAATGGAAAGGGACAAATTTTTGAAAAATTTGCGACAAACGGAAACAAAACCTTCCTTCCTTAAAAATAATAATAAACATCATTTTTTTATATCTTTGTTGTAGTGACATAAATCCCCCCTTGGTCGTCAGACAAGTTAAAAAACAAAGTACTGTATGACGGGTTGGATCCCGAACTTGGTTTCAACTACCAGAAAATGTCTTTTGACAGAAAATGGATTCTCTCAGTTTGAGGGGAAAATATTTTGTTTCTTACTGATAGTTCATCATCATATCAGTAGTGTCCTGCAAACCTGTATAAGGCACCATCTGAGGGTTTTCAAGAGGCAGGAAGAGCTGAGGAAATATCTTATTACCAGTTAAATCTCATGTGCCAAAATTGGAATCCACCTCAGGGTCTTTATTGTTGTTGTTTTTTTAAAAAAATATTTAATAGGCTTATGTGCAGGATTATGATGGAAGTCAGTCAGGAAACCTGGAGGGCAGTTTTCCTGACCATCAATCGTTTTTCAAGTAAAAACATTAAGTCAACAGACTTCCTCTCCATCTGTATCTGAAAAATCTCAACAGAGACAGAGGTTTGGCATCCAGCCAGGTGAAAACCTATGCTTCCTATTGTGTATAAAGAGCAAAAAAATAAATACATTCTGAATTGGGTTCTCTTTAGAAAGCTCTGTAGGCCTTCTGGGTAGCTCAGTGGTTCAGATCTCTGCCTACGGAGCCAGAGTTGGGAGTTCAATTCCCCACTGTGCCTCCTTGAGAGAGCAGCTAGCCTGTGTGGCCTTGGGCAAGCTGCGCAGTCCCAGGGCAACCGCAGAAAAAGGAAAGGGTAAACCACATGTGAGTATTCGCTATCTGGAAAACTCTGAAAAATGTCACTATACGTCACAATTGATTTGATGGCAGGTTGCTGCTGCTGCAAGTGTTACAGATTACTGATTAAATACTGGCATCACTGTTGTCAAAGAAGTAACCACGTTAGTGTGAAGAAGTGGACTTGATCCAGAAATGCTTGCATTTAAAAAATAACAATAAATGTAACAATAAAACAATAAATTGTGTTTCTTGTTTCTTTTTTTCTTGGGTTTCATTTTGTTTTTTATACGCCATCATGAAGAGAAAAAACAAAGTGTTCTGCTTATATACTGTCCCATGCCACTCCAAGTAGTCCCTGGGTATTTTACACTTTAATTACAGTATGCAGGCTACACATCCCCCCCCGCCCCCGCAAGCTGGGTACTCATTTTACCAACCTCGGAAGGATGGAAGGCTGAGTCAACCACTGTTACTGCTCACAGTTAGTGAAAACTACTGTACAATAATACTTATACAGTAATACCTCGGATAAAGAATGCCTCGGAAAACAAATTTTTCGGATAACAAATGGAAATTTCTGGATATAGGGCTGCCTCAGATAACAAATGTTCCCTATGGGCTGCCTCGGATAACAAATGTTTCACAATGCCTTGCAAAAAAAGTGTACCCAGGATGTATCGCACCCCCTGTAGTTTGTGGTGGGTGGGAGTAAGAGCGTTTTTTATGGGGGTTTTTTTTTAGCCATTTTGTTTTGCTGAGGGATTTGGACCTTTCGAACTTGGAAAGGTAGGGAGATAGCTTTTATTAATTTTTGCACTGCTTTTCTTTGCACTTTTGGCAGGAAAAGGCTGGGGTAATCATGCTTTCTTCTGTCCATGTTTACAAACTTTTTCATTGCTCTACAGTAGGGCTGTGGAGTCGGTAGATAAATGTTCCGACTCCGACTACTAAGTTTTTTTGTATTTCTGACTCCGACTCCGACTCCGACTCCTCTGTATTAATATGCGAATGTATTTTATACATTCCTTGAAGGAAAGAAAGGCAACATACATGTCATTACCACAGGACTACTGGCTGGGAAGCCAACAGTCTACTGTATTGAACAGTTTAAGCAAAAGACAAACACAATGAAAACAACAAAGTTTTATTAAATTTTTTTATTAATTAATCAAGTGGCTGGATAGTAGCAGCAGGCATAAACATCAGGAACAGGAACTTTACCAGTTCAAAAATACGCTCCTAATTGTGCGTTGCGTACCATATAGTGAAGCACATGAAAAGCATGCTTCTTCACGGTCACTTAACGTGTTCATTTTGCGTATACGTGAGGCACTGCATGCATTGGTCTTTATTCTTATAGTAGAGAAGTCATTAATTATAACTTTTTGTGAATTGGGACATTTAAACTTGCTTTTTAAAAAAATTCCAATCTAAATTTAGTAGGAGTCGGAGTCGGAGTCGGTGCATTGTTTGCCGACTCCGACTCCAACTCCAGGTACCCAAAATTTCCTCCGACTCCGACTCCTTGACTCCGACTCCACAGCCCTGCTCTACAGGCAAGAACAGGCTGGATTTCTCCTGCCGCTTATGTTTGTCTGATTTCATTTTCCCCCATTGCACCTTGGGTAGGAATAGGCTGGGATAGTCTTGCTAGTTCTCTTGTCCATATTTGCATTGCACTGCAGGGGAAGTGTTCTGGAGGGGGTGTTCCACCACTGCAGGCCTTTAAAATGCACTTTATAAAGAGGTCTGGAAACACCCCCACCCCCACCCCCCAACTTTTTTGCCTTTTCTTGGACCTCTGGAACGGATTAATTGGTCCCCCACTCATTTCAATGGGGAACCACATTTTGGATAACAATTTTTTTGGATAACAAATTGCCTCTGAGAACGAATTAAATTCGTTATCAGAGACACCACTGTATACTGCTTTTCATAAGTGTTTGAAGTTGGTCACAGGTATTATCTCAGTAATAACTACAAGTCCTGCACAATATACCAGTGGAATCCTATATGTTTGGGAAAATTCACTGGTTGATCGAGTAGAGGTTTTAAACAGATTGTTGCTTACTATTTTGTGTTGTCTATGTGGGTTGTTTTTTTTTGGGGGGGGTGTCTGGTATTTGATCCTTTTTACTGTTTGTATACTCGCTATTGGTATCTTAAATATTGTCTTTTAATTATGTAAAGCCACTTTGGATCTTTTTAAGGAGAAAGGAGGGATAAATATATTTTAAGCAAATAGAAAACCAAGCCCTAATTGTGAACACCCATCAGTTGCAGCACTGTTTAAAACGGATATTTCCCATAATTCACTGGCTGGTTTTGCTTAACTTACCACTCCCCTTGATCCCCCCCTCCTACTAATCTGTTTCAGAACAGACCGCAAAACAAGATTAATAGGTAAATGACTAAGTGAATAGGTTGCATACAATGGCCCATTAGTAGACAATAAGTACTTTGCAGTACTGTACTAAACCACCTGAGGTGACTGTTCTTTTGTTTGGGAAAGATATGTGGAACTGAATTCTGCCAATGGATGTGTGTGTGTGGGGGGGAGGCTCCTGGAGCCACCATTGGACACAGCCTAAACAACACCAGCAAAACTGGTTGCTGGGCCACAGCAGGTGGCAGAGATATAGCATTAAGAAACAGTAGTACTACCATCAGTAAAAACAAATGGACAATTGTGTTTACAGACTTTGTTTCCAGAGGGTTATTGTTCTCGACATCTATGAGTAGCATGGGGGTAATAGCTACATCTATGTCCCTGGAAAGCTATGGTGTCAATACTTTAAGTGAACAGGTAACTCTGACAAATGCCCAACTCTGCCCTCCCCCTGCACACAAATTATCCTTTTGCAAAGAAAGCCTCCCTTATTTTCTAATGTAGGGGAGGGAGTATCTTAAAACTGTACCCCTTAATCCTTTCTAATAGAGATGGGCACAAAGTGCTGATTTGGCCAATGGCCAAACAGGTGTTCCTCATCCCCTCAGTAGTAGTGCTCTGGCTTCTCTTCCTCATCTCTTCCAGGTGCTCCATCTGAGCTGGAGGGGGAGGGGTGCGGAACAGCAGAACACCTGTCTGGCCATTGGTCAAACATGCACGAACCACTGAACCAGTTCATGCCCATCTCCCCTTCCTAGCATTTTATTTATTTATTTATTTTAGAGTAATTTTACCCCGCCTTTCTCCTTGGAAAAGGACCCAAGGCAGCTTACAGTAATGAGGGATAGTGTACAGTCCAGTACAATTAAGACAGGTTCAAGTACAGTGGTACCTTGTATAAAGGAATTAATTCGTTCCAAATGAAATTATGTTAAGCAAATTTCCCTTTATACAAATTTACCATAGGAATGCATTGAAAACAGAGTAATCCCTAACCGCTGTATGGATTCACCCCATAGGCAATTCTGTTAAGCAAATTTCCACTATCTCCGGAATTTTTTATGTTGTACAGATTTTGTTATACAAACCGTTTGTTATACAAGGGTCCACTGTATTTGAGAACAAGGAATTGAGGGACATCTTTACAGCATTAATAGACAACATTACATTAAAGCTACAAGCGTATAAGTAGTTATAAACACAAAGTCTATGTGAACCTATAGATTCATATAAGATACACATGGTAGTCCATCATTCAGGGAAAGCTTGCCTGAAGAGAAAGGTCTTTGCCTGTTTCTGTAAAGACAACAGAGATGAGGCAGCCCTGGCCTCTAGTGGGAGGGAGTTCCCACAAGATTTATCTCCTGATTGTGCTACTGCCTTGACGTGGCTTTTGATACCGAAAATAGCTTAACGCACGCTGCGAAGAACTGCAGGGAAGGCCATTTTCGCTATATTTTACTCTCAAGATTCAAATCAGACTCAGAAAAATATAAACTGCTCAAAGCCTCACTGATTAAGTACCTTCTGCTACAAGTTCATCAGTTAACATGCATTTTAGGAAACTAGCAGTTGAATCAGATTACGGGTTTCAATGTTATTATCATCATTTACTGTACAATGAACACAGTTTAGAATAGAAGCTGGGGCGCATCATTGAGGCAGCAAGCCTTGCCATTATGCTGAATTATGCATAGTTATTGTGCCATTCAGAGCGTTCAAAATGATCTCATGGTGTGCCGCTGGAGAACCCTTGAAGCTTTCAGAAGGCCTAATTTGCCAGGGTTGATTATATGCAGAAGAGAACAATCTGAATCTTCTGGATTGAATTTAGGTCATGAGAAGAGTCTTGACTACAGTACTGCAGTTTAATCACTGTCCCACAAAGATCTTTGCAAGTCTTTCTGCAGTCACACAAGTTTAAAGGAGTGGTCTTACTAGTTCCACGCCTCCAGGAAGTTTCCATGGTTGAGCAGGGATTTGAATCTCCAGCTTCTTGAGTCCTAGCCTGTCACACCCATTACACTGGGTATCCAAACGTTATCACTAGGAAAACAAAATTTATATATTGCCACCAACCTGCATGGCACTGTACAGATGTCACCACAGCACAAAACTGCACAATTACACAAAACTGCTTCTTCTGACTTCTTGGGTGTCAGCAAATATGATTACTGTATATTAGGTTGCCCAATAACTCTCCTCTGACTCATCCTATGATGGTGAGTCCCTGAACATTCCAGGAACTTAGTATAACGTTCGTGTGGACTTGGTTTAAATCTTACAATTTAAATAAAAACGAGTTTTAAACTAAACATTTATATCATTACAGTATTCAAATCAATTTGATATAAAAAGGATCGTGTATTTTTATCCATTCTGAAAACACCTGAACTCTAGCTTGTCTCTTTCCTTAAAAAGTCAGTTTGCTTATATATCAGCTTATTATACATTTCAGCAACATACTAGACAAACATGGGAAGGCGACAACTCTGAGATCTTGTGCACTTCTGTGGTGGCTGGTTACCCAACCCACTATTATCGAGGCCTAGCCCTGCTTAGCTTCTGAAAACAGACAAGATCAGATGTGTTCAGGCATCCTGGTTTGCTTACAGAAAAGACACATCATGGTTCAGTTCCTGACATAATACAGTATGGAGTTTTGCCATCCTGATTTCATTTCCCTTCTGACAGTGCCATCCCTCAAAGAGATAAGAGGGGTGGCATGTCGAAGCAGGGCCTTCTCGGCAGTTGTCCCCCAACTCTGGAATGCCCTCCCTACAGAGATCCGCCTGGCACCTACACTTTTGGCTTTTCAGTGCCAGGCAAAGACTTTCCTATTTGGCCAACATTTTAATTGGATGATTTGGCTGGACACATGAGCAGAAGGGTTTTATAATTTATAATTTTTACTGTATGTTGTTTTAACTCTATTGTATTTTATAGCTTAAATAATTTTATTGTTTTATAGTTTTTATACTTGTTGTATGCCACCCAGAGACCTCTTGGTAGTGGGGCGGCTAAACAAATCTGTAAATAAATAAATAAATAAATTTCTGCATGAAACCTTTATTGTACAATCCCACTGGCTCACAGATAGAATCCAGCAATCATATCCCAAATTAGTAGCTTTTCCATCCTTGCCACTGTCCTTTTCCAACCTTGTTATTGTTGTTGGGGAAAAACACACAAACACAAGGAATAAAAAGATGGAACTCCTGCACAATAACTTTCTAATGAGTCTGGAAGCCTTCCCATTAAGCTCCTGGATAGCTTAGCACTTTCTGCTTGAATAATAACCAAAATTCTGAACTATTCTAGTTTAGTATTTCATGGGAGTGCAGCCCTCGTATGGTCAAATAGGAACCTGCCTCAAGGAATTTATAATCTTTCTGTAAACGAGTGAGAGGCCTTTGGTAGGAACACGCAGAAACAATGGGTCAAGCTAAGCTTCAAGGGGTCACTTTCTATGGATTGTTATTAGAGATGGGCACAAAACGACCATTTTTTGCTACCGTTCTCCGTTATTCGTTACGTTACGTAACGGTACAAATAACGACCGTTGCGATGGGGCAGGCTCGAACAGAACAGAACCAAGAAAAATTTCTTCAGTTCCGTTCGTTTCCGTTATTGCTGTCGCACCACTTTTGCAATGACTAATGGAGCAGTGGAGGGTGGCGAGAGGGGGCTGGGATCCCGCCTCCGTGTGCGGAGGCAGGATCCCAGCCCCCTGTCCAGCCATCTCTGATTGGTGAATGACAGCCCGCTGGGCTGTCATTCAACAAGTGGAGGGCGGCAAGAGGGGGCTGGGCCTCGCGGAGCCTCTTTGCCCCCTCCCCGCCGGAGCCGATGAAGCTAGACTTTGCTGATCTCGCAAGAAGAGGCGGGATCCGAGCCCTTATGAGCTGGGCTCCGGGATCACGGCCACATGGCGAAGCGGCAATGGTGCAGCCGTCTCAGAAGCCGGAGAGGAGGGCATCGTTGGAGCACGGTGGAGGGAGTGCAGCGGCACCCCCTCCACAGGTTTCCTGGGTCTAGGTCCAGGGGGTGCAGGGCGGCGGTCTCCTGGGGCGGCGGCTCCCAGGGCAGAGTGGTTCCCAGGGAGAAGGGCCCCAGTTAGGGCAGCGCTGCGTGGGGCTCCGGGGGTACTGGCCACCCAACGGGGGTGGCAGACAGTGCAATGGATCGATCCTTGGGGAGGGGGCCCAAGGGAGGGTGTCACTCAGCAGTGCTCCGGGGGTGGTGGCCTGTTGGGGGTGGTGACCGGAACAGCACCCGGCTCTGGGAGGACTCCCTGTGGCCATGGGATTGCTCTCCTGTTGGCAGGCTTGCCACCTGCTCCAGTGGCGTCCGGCCCCGGGAGCGCTCCCTGTGGCTGCGGGACGGCTCTTCCAGGAAGCTTGCCCCGGCCCCGGGAGGGCTCCCCACGGCCATGAGAACGCTCTCCCGGCCTGCATGCCGCCGGCTCCGGTGGCGCCCAGCCCTGGAAAGGCTCCCTGTGGCCGCAGCTTGCCGCACCAAAAAAACAAAGAAACGGAAACGAAGTGGGCCCTGGGGGCCTGAAAAACGGAAACGGAATGAAGCGGACCCCAGGGCCCGAATAACAACCACGAAATCCCATTTTGGCGTTTCGTGCCCATCTCTAATTGTTATATTAGAGTTGCTTCAGACACAAGGCAACCCTAAAGCGATTTTCAGGGTATTTAAGATGTCCAAGGAACAATGTACCATTACTAACGCCACAATGATTTTCCACAACGGAGCAAAGATTTAAATCCAGGGCTCCCAAGTCCAACACTTTATCCATGACCCCAAACTGGCTTTTTTGAATCACATTTCTTACAACACCCTGGCCAGATTGGACACAGACAATGCTGTCTGAGGGATTTTGGAACTCAAAAATTTAACTTTTCTGAGTTTAGAGGTCAAGTAAGAAATATAATGATATTAAATCTGGTTTTCCTCTGGACTTGCGGCTGTTGTACAACAAATTACAGTAGGACCCCAGTATCTGCTGGGGATTGGTTCCAAGCCTTCCCATGGATAATGAAAACTGTGGATAAGAGAGAATGCCAAAATGTTCCCAAAACTGCTGTTTTGCAACAGTAGCTTGCTTTATAGCTGCTGTTTGTGATGGTAGCTTGCTTTGCGGCTGCTGAATTATTTATATATTTATCCTCTGCCAACTGTGGATAACTGAATCAGTGGATCCAGGGGTCCTACCGTATGCAACAAGTCTTATCTCTCTCATTAACTGGCACTCTTGAGCTGAGATTAGAACTGCTGGATAGTTCAGTGGCTTAGGTCTCTGGCTATGGAGCTGGAGGTTGGGAGTTCGATTCCCGACTGGGCCTCTTTGATAGAGACTGGTCTCGGGCTTCTTCTAGCACTTTAATTCTATCTAAAATGATCCAATTCTGGCACTTTTGCTAATTATACAGAATTTGTTCTGATCTTGTTCATCTCAGGAACAGCCAAAGGAGGATACAGTTGCACTACTGAGCCTTTACAAAGGATTTTGCCTCCTGGCAGAAACATGAAATCTGAAAAGCTTGAATTTGCTCCCCAGCTGAAAGCAGTTCAATAATAGTTTTCACCATCCCTATTTTGTTTCTTAGCTGGGTGGTTAGGGACAGAACGTACTGAGTACATTTGTCCTTTCGGTCCTGTTTAATATCAATGTTCATCCTGTTAGTATCAATGCTCATCTGAATTCAGGAACACTGCTGAGACCTTCTGTTTCACTGCAAAGCTTAAAACTCAGAACCTAAGAACTCTGCTGGGTTAGACTGAAGGTTAATCCAGTCCAGCACCCTCTCTAGAATGGGAGAAGTTATTATCCAGGACTACAACTTCCTGAATCTCCCCTGCCAACATGTGGGGGGGGGAGGGATTTGGGCTGTCATCAATCAAAAAATAATAATGTTCCATACTCAGATTCTCACCAACAGCTGAGAGAAAAATATTTCTAAATATTTCTAAATACTTTGAATTGAAGAAGAAGGCGATACAGTAGGACCACTGTATCCACTGATTCATTATCCACGGATTCAGTTATCCACAGTTGGCAGAGGAAAAAAAATTAAATAAATAATTCAGCAGTCGCAAAGCAAACTACTATCGCAAAACGGGAGCCGTAAAGCAAGCTACTGTCACGAAACAGGAGTTTTGGTGGTTGTTTTTTGGAGTTCTCTACCATTCACAGTTTTTGTTATCCACGGGAAGGCCTGGAACCAATCCCCAGCAGATATCGGGGTCCTACTGTATCATTATCCCTGTTGCTGCTCTCTGATGTGATCATGGAGAGATATTTAGCTTGAAAATGTACATCTTGCCTTGCAATAAAACCAATGTAGGGAACTTGTGGTCCTCCAGCCCTACTGATGAAATCACTCTCCCATGCTCCCTGGCCTACCCTGGAGTTTGTTTCTACCAACATTCAAGAGTTACACTTCTCTGGCTGCCAATATAATGGCAAAATCCTATTGCCAGTGATATCTAAAGGGCTTAAACCTTTGGTGGCACATAGATGCTGGTCACAAAGTTAGTATAGATATTATCTAGGGCATAAAAAGGCAAAGGTAAAGGTTCCCCCTACACATGCGTGATAGTCATGCCTGACTGTAGGGGCGGTGCACATATCCATTTTCAAGCCAAAGAGCCAGTGTTGTGCAAGTCCGTGGCTATGTGGCTGGCATGGCTGAATGCATTTCTGCACACGGAACACTATTTACCTTCCCACTTTTTACGGTGGTACCTCTTTATCTACTTGCATTTGCATGCTTTCGAACCTGCTAGGTTGGCAGGAACTGGGGTTAACAGTGGGAGCTCGCTCCTCTGCGTGGCACGGGGATTTGAACCGCTGAACTTCCCACTTTAGAGCTGACAGTTTCAGTGCTGTAGCCCACTAAACCACCATGCCCCACTATGGCATACACAACAACTAATATCTACTACAACTTTGGAACTTTTAGCAATCTGCTGCCAAATGTTATACCATTGGAGTGACAGGATTTAGGCCACACATTTACAGAATGGCTTAAGAGCTTGGAATGAAACTCCTTCCAAAACTCCTCTGCCTCTGCCTGTCTGGTTATGGTCTCCACACACTAACACCGCCCACCCCTAGTTCTTTGGCTGCTGGATGGGGCCCCTGTATTCTTTCCCTTCATTCCGCATGCCTCCTCTTTGCATGAGGCTGAAAGGTCTTCTTCCTCTTCCATTGTGTGTGTGTGTGTGTGTGTGTGTGTGTGTGTGTGTACTTTGTATAAAGGAATTAATTTGTTCCCCAATGAAACTACAGTGGTACCTTGTATAAAGGAATTAATTTGTTTCCAAATGAAATTATGTTAAACAAATTTTCCTTTAGACAAATTTCCCATAGGAATGCATTGAAAACAGTAATCCCTAATCGCAACCATTTTTATGTTATATGGATCTGCCCCATAGGCGATTCTATTAAGCAAATTTTCCGTATCTCCAGAATTGTTTTATGTTGTACAGATTTTATGTTATACAAACCGTTTGTTATACGAGGATCCACTCTCTCTCTCTGTGTGTGTATTATATCTATATCTATATCTATATCTATATCTATATCTATATATCTATCTATCTATATATATATATATATAAAGAAAAGGGGGAGGGGGAAAGCTATCAAACGTCCATTAGGTGCCAAAAGCAGTCTGGAAAAGCCAAGGATTTGGTCGCTTAATAAAGGCTGAAGGGGACTCCAAGGTCCTAATATCCCTGGGAAGCCGATTCCACCAAATGGGACCCACCACTGAAAAGGCACGGTTCCAAGTGGAGGTCTTACGAGCTTCCTGTAGGGAGGGCGGCAACTATCTAAGCATAAGGATCTGGGATGATCTAGTTGGCCAGGTCAAATATGATCTTGAGACGATACGCTCCGTCAGATAAGCTGGTCCCAAGCCATGGAGGGTTTGGTAAATCAAAGCCAGCTCCTTGAACCTTATTCGAGAGGCAACCAGCAACTAATGCAGGCAGGCCAGAATGTGGGTGATGCGGTCATATCTTCCCGCATCAACCACCAATCTAGTCGCCGCATTCTTCACCCGCTGCAATCGCCAAATAAGGGTCAAGGGAAGCCCCATGTAGAGTGCGTTACAGTATTGTGTGCTGGTGGCAGAATTGTCTGCTGCTTTGAGGAGGTGGAGAAAAGACAGCAAATTGCTCACAGTACTGATGCATCCTTCCTCTGATGCTTCAATTATTTTAAATTCATGTTGCATTGAACTCGTGGCATAGTACTCCACAGGTCATGACTCCTAGCTGTGTTTCCAGGGAGGAGGCAGCTAGAAAAAAGATCCTGGGCACATGTATCATGCAGAGCTTCTTATGGGCATTCTGTTGGTCAAACCTGAAGGAACACAGATAGGATGGATCCCATGTGGAGAGCCTCATTGTGCAGGAGGGGTGGACTTGAGAGGAGGGCCTTCCCCAAACCTTTTCTGAACTCTCTGTTGTTGTTTGAAGGCCTCAACAAACTGGAGTGTGTCCAGAGTAGAGACGGGTACAAATCAGCAAAATCGTGGTTCATCTTGATTTGTGGAAGTCCACAGACTATGAATGTGTGATTTTTTTCCAAAATGAACCAGGTATTTTAGATAGCTACCATGCTGAGATGTGGATCATGAGCAGAGGGAGCTGGCGCATGGGAGCTGGCTGCTTCACAAGATGGTGGCAATGGGGGCAGTGGGTAGGAAGGGGGCAGAGAAAACAAACTAGGAAGCTTATTACATTGCAAAAAATTTAGTTGGTTTAAGAAAGTCCACATTCTCTAGCTTGGATGAACCCGAACTGACACAAACCAGCAAATTTCTACAAACTTCCTGGTTTATTTTTCGGTTCGTGCCCATCTCCAGTCAAGAGGAAAGTGAGGCTTTTGGCGACCTTTAATTTTTTTAAAAAATTTTTTATTGTTGTTCTGTTCCGCCATCTTGCTGATCATCTTATATATATTTATGAATATTATATATATATTCAAGAAGAAAGAAGCCAGAACACCAGCCTGAAGATGACGAGTGAGACCTCGTCGAAACGTCGCCAAAACAACCAGATTTCTACACGGGAAGAAACTCGAATCCACCCTAACATGCATACCTATACCCGTGAAAATCTACGAAAAAAACAAATATATATATATATATATATATATATATATATATATATATATATATATATATATATATATATATATATATATATATATATATATATATATATATATATATATGCATGTTAGGGTGGATTCGGGTTTCTTCCCGTGTAGAAATCTGGTTGTTCTGGCGACGTTTCGACGAGGTCTCACTCGTCATCTTCAGGCTGGTGTTCTGGCTTCTTTCTTCTTGAAGCAAAGCGTGGTCTCAGTTGAAGTCCTTCTATAAATACTGCTGGGGGTGTGGTTTGCTTGCTTTGTTGCTGATTGCTGGGGGTGTGTGGTTTGCTTGCTTTGTTGCTGATTGCAGGTTCCTTTGTTCCTTTGTTCTTTTGTGATCTGCTGTGTGGCTGAGGCGATCGTTAAGGGATTAACTGCTGATGGCTGTTTAGATGGCTGTTTACATGCTGGTGGGTTAGATGGCTGGTGGGTTCTGGCAGTATCCTGGGCTTTGGTGGAGTGGGGTCCTGTGTCTTGTGAATTCATTTTGGTCTGGCTACGTGTCTGTGGTCTCCCAATGTTTTTTTGGGGTGTGTGAGTGTGCTCCATGTGGTGACTGGAGTGGGGTGCCGCAGTAGATGGTGCAGTCGTGGTTTTGTTATTGGATGGTGGTTTCGTTTCATCTGTGGGAAGGGTCTGGGTTTGTGTTTGGTGTGGATGGAAGGTGGTGGCATCTTGTGTCCTTTTGGACCTGGTGTCAGTCTTTGTGACAGAGGCTCGTCTGTTGACCAGGGCTAGTTTCCAGATGTCAGGCAAGCGGGAGGTGTCATCACGTTTATTCATGTTGTTTGGGTGTTTCTCTATTTCAATGGCTTCCATGATTATTCGACTGTTGAAGTGTTCAGTTTTGGAGATGAGTTTGGTTCTTTCAAAGTCAATTTCATGACCTGTTGTTTTTATGTGCTGGAAGAGAGAGGAAGATTTTTCTTCTTTTTGACTGCGTTCTTGTGTTCTGCGATGCGTGCGCTTATTCTCCTGTTTGTTTGTCCGATGTATGTGGCTGGACAGACTTTGCATGGTATTTCGTAGACTCCTTGGTTTTCTAGCTCAATCTTGTCTTTGGGGTTTCTTAAGATGTTGGCTATTTTTTTGGTCGGTGCAAAAGGCTGTCTTGATATTGTGTTTGTGGAGAATTTTGCTGATTTTGTCTGTGGTGCCTTTGATGTAAGGGAGGAGGGCGGTGCCGTTGTTCTCTTCTGTTTCTTGGTTCTTGGGGGGTGTTTCCTTTTGGATTAGTTTGGTGATGGTGTTTTTTTGGAATCCGTTCGCAATTAAAACATTCGAGAGAGTGTGTAATTCAGTTTTTAGGTGGTCTTTGTCAGCGAGGCGTTTGGTTCTGGAGATGAGGGTTTTGCTACGGAGTTGATCTGTGCAGGGTGGTGGTGTGACTGTGCATTTAAGTAGCGGTTTGTATGTGTTTTTTCTGGTAGATGGTATGTCCTAAGGAGCCGTCGGGTTTTTTGTAGATTAGGACGTCCAGGAAGGGAAGTTGGTTGTTGGCTTCTATTTCCATAGTGAATTGTATTTTGGGGTGTAGGCTGTTGAGATGTGTGAGGAAGTTGTTCAGTTTATCTTTCCCGTGTGGCCAGATAACAAAGGTGTCGTCAACATATCTGAGCCAGAGTTTGGGTTTATGTTCGGACTTCTGTAACGCGTTGGTTTCAAAGTGTTCCATATATAGGTTTGCGATGACCGGTGAGAGGGGTGATCCCATGGGTGCTCCTTCTATCTGTTCGTATCTTTGTCCATTGTGGATGAAGTATGTGTTGGTTAGGCAGTGGTTGGTCAGATCTAGGATGTGTTTGGGGGGGTTGTATTTGTTGTGGATAGCTGTCAAGGCTTCTTGAATGGGCACTTGTGTGAAGAGCGAAACAACATCGAAGCTCACGAGTAGGTCATTGGGTTGTAGGTCTTGTTTCTTTATAATTTCTATGAAGTGGAACGAGTTTTGTACGTATGAAGTGATGGATTCTGCATAGGGCTGGAGTTGTTTGGCAAGAAATTTGGCGAGGTTTTGTAGAGGTGAGCCTATGGAGCTGACTATGGGTCTGAGAGGTGTTCCTTCTTTGTGAATCTTGGGGAGGCCATAGAGCTTGGGGCATCTGGATGATATATATATTCTTTTTTGTCTGTTTGTTTCAGTATTAGTATAGCTAACCTATTTATCTACTTCATTGTTTTATTCTTCTACTGTTTGATTGTTGTTGTTAACTGCCCGGAGTTCCTCTGGAAGATGGGCAGTATAAAAATAAATAAATAAATAAATAAATAAATAAATAAATAAGAGGAAGGTGAGCAAATTGGTGGATAGACTGAAAGAAAAGCCCTATGAGGTGGCCACTAGAAATGGGTATTTCATTTCAGAAGGGGACTGGTTCCGAATTGAAACACACTAGACTGCAATCCCACCCTCTGGAACAAAATCAGGCACTGTTTTCCTTGCTTTACCTTGTGCGGGGTGAAACTCCAATCAGGAAGCAGCCTCCGACACATCATCTCCCCCCCCCCACCGGCGCTGGCCAATCGGACAGGGAGGCGGGATGATGAATGTCCTTGCACAACTCCTAATTGGCCAGTGCCAGGGAGAGGGAAAGATGACCTGTCTGAGGCTGCTTCCTGGTTGGAGTTTTGCCCCACACGAGGTAAAGCAAGGTAAGACAGTGGTTGATGTTGTTCCAGAACCAGTCCCCTTCCGAAATGAAACACCCATGTCTAGTGGCTACATATAGCCTTGTAAAGAGGCAACCAACGAATTATACGATAATTGCCTTCAGACATCTGAGAGACTTCCACGCAGGAGGTTTAACAAGTTTGCATTCAGAAGTGACAATGGCTTAATTTATTTTATTTTTATCCATTACATTTATACACTGCCCATCTAGCGCTGAGGTGGTTTACATCATATAAATGCAAACCCAGCTCCCCACCCCCACTCACTTGGCATAAAGAGTGAGATTCAAAAGAATATTAAACCCTGAACGTATAAAGAAAAAGAAACCAGAAGGCCAATCAAAGCAATAAACACTTCACGGAACAAGAATGCCACAAGAGTAAAATATTTCCAAAGACCTCTTCAAACAATACAGTTTTTTCACCCATTTTCTGAACAACAGAAAGGAGGGAGCCTGGTGTGGATTTGCAGGAAATGCTTTCAATAGCATTGTGGACACCGCTGTTAAGGTTTGGCTCTTGGTGGCAGTTTTCCGCTCAGGCCTCTCTAGGCATAGTCCCATCAGGCCAATGTGAAGTTGGACTCGCTGGGGTACCACAGGTGGAGATGCTCCATAACGAGGTCCCCAACCATTAAGGCTTCTATAATACAGTGACCCCCCCGCCTATTGCGGGGGTTAGGGACCTGACCTGACCTGCGATAATTGAAAATCCGCGATAAGCGGATGCAGGTCAGGTCAGGCCCTGGGGGCCTAACTGGGGGCTCTTGTACTTACCCCCAGCCTGGCGCTGCCCCGAACGGGCCTGCGAGGGCCTTCCCAAGCCTTCTAGGGGCCCCAAAAGGGCATCTCTGTGAACCAGAAGTGACTTCTGGGTCGCCGAAAATCATTTCTGAATTTCATTCTAGAAATGCCCTCAGAGGCCTCAGAAATGATTTTCACTGACCCGAAAGTCACTTCCGGTTTACAGGTAGGCCATTTTGGGGCCTCCAAAAGGCCTGGGAAGGCCCTCACAAGCCCGTTTGGGGCAGCCCCAGTCCTGGGAGGCCTGAAACAGGCCTTTTCCCCTTACCCCAGGAGACCGCAGTATATGAACCATGAAAGGGCGGGGGACCACTAGACCAGCATTTTGAGTTTGCCACTTTAATGTTGATTCAAGTTACAAACAAGGAGATTTCAGCCCCACATTGTGTGAATACACTCCTGGTGGCAACACGTGTTAAGATAAACCTGTCCTCCACCTCCTGGACATCTGGAAAAGATTTATTACTTTCCTGACTTAACATTAACACTTGTTTCTCCCCGAACAGATGAATTTTAGCAAGGCCAAAAAGTCCTCACAGCTCTAGAAGAGAGAGGGATTTTTTCCCCTGTCAGGAAGCAGAGAACCTCGCTTCCTACACAATATTATACATATTTTTCCTAGCTGTTGGATGAAGTCCCAGACAAACTGGACGTAGCCACAGTGTTCTTTCTGTGAAGTAACAGGGGGTAGGTGGGTGGGTGTAGCTTCCAATTGGACTTCAATGGCTGGCCTGATGGCAAAGAGTTAGTTGCTTTTCTGTTTTGCTGTGCTATAATTAGATATAATCTGTTTTACATGTGCATAACTTTCTTAACATATGCACAACTTAAGGAAAATGCATGCTAATAAACTGTCACTAGGGAGCCTTTGAAAAGGTCATGTTCTACGTGTAACTAAAAGCACTTAAAGCCACATTTGTATATTTGCTGACTGTTTTTTTTTCTCTCCCAAGTGTCGGAGAGGGTAGCCTTTGTTAGCCTTTTCAAGAATTCCAGGCAAAATCAAAGAAACAAAATTCAAAACAAAAGACACACAACACTGGCACCTTAAGGATGAACAGTCATATTTTAATGGAATGTTTCTTGGACTACACGTCCACTTCTTGAGACACAGAGCAGCAGAATGAGGTGGGCAATATAATATGTGATGGGATATACATTTCGTACCAGATATTTATTGGCTGTAGTATCTGCATTTGCACGTCAGCCTGGTTCTAGAAACAGTGGGTAGGGGAGAGGGAGGAGACGGAGGAGGGTTGTAAAGATTGTTGTTTGTTGACAGGGTGTTGTTTTATGGCTCTGTGATAAATTCCTCAAGAGAGAGAAACCAGACATCAGATCAGTGCATTTTTTCAAATGTTCACTTTGTTTCCCTTAATATATGTCTAACTGGAAGCTTTATATTTAACTGAGGGTTTTAGATTTAAATTTAGGCAAAAGAAACATTTGAACCATGTGAATGTTTTCATGGTTTTTTTCCTGTTATGTTTGCTTTATAACCCCCTTTAATATATCTGTTCAATTACATCACACAAGATTACCATGGTGCACTTCCTAGATTTATTCACCAAATAGAGGCCAAATATACTAAAATAAGATCTCAACTGACTTTTTATCAGCAGAAAACAATATTTCATACATCTGGATAAATGGGCCTGAATGGTCCAAAGTTACACTACAATTAACCTGTTTTTCTCCCCCAATTCTAATGCTAATCATCTGGAGCATACCCCCCGTATAATCTGGTGAGACTTACTCTTGATTAGATACCTGTTGTGTGCTATCAACTTAGTTCAGACTTAAGAGGATCAGGATTTCTAAGGTATGGAGTACTCAGAAGTGGTTTACCATTCCCTTGTTCTGGGGAGACCCTGAGTCAGTACTTTACCTAAGGCCTCACAGCCTGGCTCTACTCTCAGGAGGCACCCTTACTCAATTCTAGTAAATGCAATGTGATTTTACACTGACTAAACATATCTATGATTTAAAACATGGTAGTATGGCTTGCTTACGCATAGTCCATCACAAGGGAAAAATATAGTGTATAATAAATGCAACAGTTGTATGAAAAAGGGAAAATATTGGAAAAAATGGTGATTATGGAATAGCAAGCCAAATTCTATATTAGTTTCTCAGTCAGAGTCCTTTCATATTTCGTGAACTCATGGTGGAGAAAAATGATAATGATTTTTTTAAAAATGGGCAAGCGGCACAGCTCCAGGGCTTCCCTTGATGAACGGGATGGTAAACCATATTGTCTATCTGGAAAACTCTGGAAAGGGTTGCCATAAGTCAGAATTGACTTGACAGCTTTAATAATAATAATAATAATAATAATAATAATAATAATAATAATAATAATAATAATAATAATAATAATAATAATAATAATATGAAACAGAGTAAGCTATGTTTGGGATAAAGGAGATGCACTCCCAACCTTCTCAACCCCCTAACCAAAAACAAAAACCTGTGCTGGGTTTTGAGCTTAAAAGACTTCTGCTGTCTTCTCCCTTGACTGAGTGTGCTGTCATAGAACAAATGTTGGCTGGCTACCAAGGCAAGAAAAGATGTGTTCATTGAGGCAAAGAGTGTATCTAGACTACAGGTATAGTTGTTTGATCTGACTATAGCTGCCAGGGTTTCCTCCTGTAGAGTCCATAATTCTCCTGTCATTCGGGGTTCATAATTCTCTTGCTCTAGTCTACTACATGTCCTTGAACTGCAGGATATACTTTTTAATAGACTATCTCACCAAACTACAAACTAGAGTCCCAACTTTGCTTCCTTTCTCGTGTGGGTGCTGCTTCTGAGTGGGTGCCCACCCAGGCAGTGGGACGCCAAACCGTCGAGCACCTGCTGCAGTGCTAAACGAACCGGGGCAAACCGCTGAACCAGTGTTTCGCGCCCACCTCTACTGCAAATCGCAGGATTCCGCAGAATGAAGCCAAGACATTGATAGTTATCAGGTCTATATGAACACGTAGTGTGGCTACATGCTCAACAGCATAAGGCAGACTCCTGTGTTCACAGTCTAGGTATGGGATGGTGGCAGAGCAGTTGAGGACCTATGAAGTAAGAGAAGGGTTTGCTTCCACACTTAACGGACAAATGCTAAGCAATTAACTTAGCTGTGCATCCCTCCTCAGAACTCAGCCCCACTGCGTTCCACAATATGGGACTGCAGCCTTGCTCTTTTGTGCTCTTTGGTCATTGTGTGTGTGTGTGTGTGTGTGTGTGTGTGTGTGTGTGTGTGTGTGTGTGTGTGTGTGTGTAGAATATAGCCTGACCTTAAGCGGCACTGTCAACTTTCAATTCCATCATTTTTATTGTTCCCTAAAGAGGAGACATTTGCCACAAGAAAAAGGGGGAGGAGAAGGCAAATGCTTTTAATCCATTTAATGCTTTTAGTCTATTATTCTGTCAGCAAATTGCGCTGTGTCAGAGAGCTCAACAGGACGTCACTGTTAACATTATATAAACATCAGCTTTGTGCAGTTTCTATTGAGAGAAAGCAAGAGCTCACCAGAAACCCTGGAGGAAGGATTTGGGTAAAGTTTCTGATGTACCTCCCACACTTAGCCAAAAACAGTCAAAATCACTGATGGTGGAACCGTAACATCCTTGATCTTTTGTCCTCCATCTTCAAATGATACAGCAAGAGCGATTGCTGCCTTCCTTCCATCTAGTCTTGACTCTAATGGCACTTATGCTTCTTATGTAAAATACACAGCCCAATCCCGCTGTCACGTAAAACCACTTCAGGATGCTTTTATTTCGCGGCCGTACAGTTTGGAGAGGTAGTACATGCAGGTTATGAAATAAGAAGGGGGTGATGAATACACACACACACACACTAGTTCATTTTACAAACAACCACAGGGTTCTGGTCCTCACCATGACACAGAGTAAAGACTCTCACTGTTTTTCTCTCTCTTGGCCCATGACTGGTGAGTTAGAATAAGTGGAACAACCTTGTATTTAAAGTATCACTGAGCGACAACAGGCAACGTGAACATCTTGTTCTCTCTTCATTTTCTGTGACTACTTGTAGGTTACTGCTCTTAGGTATATTTATTTATTTATTTTGCATTTCTAGACTGCACCAATTTTCCCACAGGAACTCTGGGCGGTTTACACGAAAGCCAAACAAATCAACAACAATTAAAAACAATAAGCAAACTAATAAGTCAATAGCAAGCAAGGGAACCTCCTTAGATTGCTTCCACCTTCTTCAAGAAAACATTTTTAAAAAAGAACATAAGAACATAAGAAGAGCCATGCTGGATCAGGCCAAAGGCCCATCTAGTCCAGCTTCCTGTATCTCACAGGGGCCCCACCAGATGTGTCTGGAAGTGCACAAGACTAGATCTCTGTCTCTTGATACCACTCCCCTGCATCTGGCTTTGAAGTACCCTCTTTTTAAGCTTGAAGATTACACATCCCCATCATGGGTTGCATCCTCTGATGGACTTTTCCTCCAGGAATCTGTCCAATCCCCTTTTGAAGGCATCCAGGCCAGATGCCATCACCACCTCCTGTGGCAGGGAGTTTCACAGACTAACAACGTGCTGGGTGAAAAAATATTTTCTTTTGTCTGTTCTCACTCTGCCAGCCTTCAATCTGAGTCTATGGCCCCTAGTTCTGGTATTTTGGGAGAGGGAGAAGAGCTTCCCTCTATCCACTTGACTCATGCCCTGCATAATTTTGTACGTTTCAATCATATCCCCCTTCTTTGTTTCCCTTCTCACATGTCTCCTTCATGCTGTGCACGTGCCTCCCTAAAACTTTGTAACCACTTCTGGTGACCACCATTTTGTCTGCAAGGGCTTTCTTGAAGCAATTTATTTTTTCCTTTTATTTTGCCAGGAATACTTGAAATGATCTGTTCTCGATCCTCCCAGAATGAAGGACATATATAATAATAGGCTCAAGATGCTGGAAGCCAGATTTCGGCTAAATAACAGGAAAAAACATCTTAACTGTTTGAGCAGTATGATAACGGAGCCAGTTGTCTCAACAGATACCACAAAGGCCCTGGTCCAACGTCCCTTTAAAAGCAGTTTAAATTACCAGATCACCTGTGTCTAAAAATGCCGTCCCACGGCCACCGGGCTTTTTGAAAAAGAAAAGAAAGAAAACCCGGTAATGCTCCCTTAAGCAAGGTTTCTGTGACTCAACCAGGAGGTAGGGAAATTTTTACCTTGCTTTGAAAATCCAACTTTTAAGGAGGCAGACACCGTGAGACCAGGCAGATGATCCGGGTTTCTTTTTCTTTTCTTTTTTCATAGCACCGACCGGCTGTTCCTGGGGCCGATGGGCTATGTTTTTTTAATTGCTTTTCACCTTCGGAGAAACAGGAAGCTCTATCTGGTCCTACAAGTTTTAATTTCCCCAAGCCAAGTGGTCCGTTTTTTTCAAATGCTAGTGCCACCTGCTGGCCAAGGGTGCTGAACTGAACTTTAAAATAATAAAAAAAAACAGCTTTTTACGTGGGAACTCTTGTCCCACATTTAAATCACGCGATGGGATGCAGAGGAAAAGCCGGACCTTCAGAAGATCAGGATCAAAACCCAGGTGTGACCACGGCCAAAGAAGAACTGGGAAAACTTCTTAACTGTTTGAGCAGTACAATAATGGAGCCAGCTATCTCAACAGATACCACAAAGAAGAAGAGAAAAACTTCTTAAGTGTTTGAGCAGTTATCTCAGGAGGTGGTGAGAGCTACAATGCTGGGGACATTCAAGATGGACACGTATACTAGGATTTCGATTCCTGCATGGAGCGGGGGTTGGACTTGGTGGCCTTAAGAGGCTCCTTCCAACTCAATTATTCTGTGATTCTATGAAGATTTTTATTGTGTTTACAGCCACTCCTCACTTAACAACCTATCTGTTTAATGACCGCTCACACTTACAACCAGCAGCACCAGCAAAAAACAAACAAACAAACAAAAACACTGCCTAATTCAGGCAGGTCCAAACTTCGGCCCTCCAGATGTTTTGGACCACAACTCCCACTGTCCTTTGCCATTGGCAATCTAAGCTTAGAATTCTGGGAGCTGAGGTCCAAAATATCAGGAAGGCCAAAGTTTGGACTTGCCTGGCCTAATTGCTGCCTCAGGAAGAACCTGTTCTTCTGGTCCACAGGGCCAAAGTGTCCAGCCTGCTTCTGATGGCCTGCACTTACCTTGTCAGCAGCTTAGAGGGAAAGCAGGGATAGAGCATCCACCTTCCTCCTCCTCCACTGCTTCTAAAGATTATTACAATGCCTCTACCGGAGAGGAGAATGAACCGAGATGGGCAACGTGTCGGCTACCTCCATCTCTATTTTCCCCTCCAGTTTTTTGTGCTTCTCCCAGAGAGCATCACGGCTCAGGTCTGCCTGCAAGGAGGGCAGCCTCCACACACCATAAGATGTCCACCTTTGAGCACTTCACTTAATAGCCAATTCACTGAATGACTTACTCATAGGAACGGAACCCCTTTATTAAGTGAGGAGTGCCTGTAATTCACCATCATCAGCACTAGAGATGAGCACGAAATGAACTTTTAGTTCGTTTCATTATTTGTTTTGTTACGTAATCAAACAAATAATGAACCTAGGAGTAAATTTAAAACAAAATGAAATGAAACAAAAAATTGGTTCGGATGGGTTTGTTTTGTTAATGGGGGGGGCAGAGATATCTCCTACCTGGTGCTGGTCCAGAGGTCCAGTCTTCCAGGACGGCGACTAGGGGAAAAAAAGATGTCGGCTGCGCTACAGCTGTAGTGCGGCCACGTAGTCGGCAGTAAAAATTAAAATTGAAAATAAAAATAAAAATAAAAATAAAATAAAGGAGCGCCAACCTGGCCCCAGGGATGGCTGGGCTGGCACCCTAAAATTGAAAAAATATATTTTAAAAACCCAGTGCCGACCAGGCCCCAGGGGCCACGTGGACAGCACTTAAAAAAAAATAAATAAAAATAAAATTTAAAAAAGGAGCACTGACATGGCCCCAGGGGTGGCCTGGTCGGCACCTGAAAATCGTGTGTGGGGGAGCGCCGACCGGACCCCAGGGGCTGTGCAGTCGGTGCTTAAAGAAAAGCAAACAAACAAACAAACAAAACCAGCTGCGCTACAGCTGCAGCACGGCCGAACCCGGAAGTAAAATGAAAATAAAAAAAAATAAAATAAAATAAAATAAAGAGTGCTGACCCGGCCCCAGGGGTGGCTGGGTTGGTGCTCTAAAATAAATAAATAAATAAATAAAAGAAACGCCACCTGGCCCCAGGGGCTGCGTGGTGGGCACTTGGAAAAAAAAGAGACGCTGGCCCCAAGCTCGTGCCTCTCAGCTGCTGGCCCCATGCCAGCACCGCAGGGGCCAGGGTCCGTCGCCGAGGACCCGCTGCCGCCACCACTGGTAAGAACCTGAACCCAAACTGGTTTGGGTTTGTACGATTTTTTTAAAAAAATTGTACAAACCCAAACCGAACCAAGGGTGGGCCCGAACCAGACGAACCCGAAGAATGGGTTTTTGTGGTTCATGCCCACCTCTAATCAGCACATCTTTGCACATGCTGGACTCTGCAAACATCATTATTGAAAATTTCTATATGGCATACTTGGGCATATTTTCTCAGTTTGCAACATTGGCTGAATTTAATGTATTCTTGAAAGCTTTCATGGCCGGGATCTGATAGGTGTTGTGAGTTTTTCGTGATGTTTGGCTGTGTTCTGGAAGTTTTTCTTCCTGACATTTCACCAGACTCTGAGGATGGTGGCCAAACAGCTCGGAAAACTCACAACAGCTATTGGCTGAATTGCTCAACAAGAGTGAAACAAAATCCGAGCAATGTTCTACGATTGGAAAATTGATTAACTACAAAAAAGAAACTATTCAGAGATTTTTGTTGTTACAATGATAAAATATAAATGTTATAAATAGGATACACACATACAGTATATACAGTATATACAGTATATACAATATACATACATATAGAGAGAGTGGTACCCCGATTTAAGAGCAGCTTGACTTAAGAGCAATTTGATTTAAGAGCGGAAAACTGTTGGTGTTTTATCTGCCACCTTACAAATTTTGGACATGGTCTGCTTGACTTACTTCCCCCATTTTTTAACTTATGTTTTCAATTTTTAGATACTTAAGAGTAGTTCGACTTAAGAGCATGCACTCAGAACAGATTAAATTCGTAAGCTGAGGTACCACTGTGTGTGTGTGTGTGTGTGTGTGCGCGCGCGCGCGCGCGCGTGCACACACACACACACACACACACACACACACACACACACACACACACACACACACACACACACACACACACACACACACACACACATGTCCTGGGGGTGATTTATGCATGCATAGGTTAATTGCCTAACTCACTAAGACAATTTATCCCTTACTGATGAGGTACCACCAATCATAGTTTCAGGCATGCACTTGTTCTGCAGAGTCCCATCTTGTAATACAACTGAGGAAGAATTGCTCATACAGAGAAAGAGAGGGGGAAAGAGAGGACACACACACACACACACACACACACACTGAGAGAGAGAGAGAGAGAGAGAGAGAGAGAGAGAGAGAGAGAGAGAGAGAACTTGACCATGGGTAGTTAAATAAAAGATGAATGTGTAAAAGCCAGACTAGAATTGAACAATGAGACAAAACTATGTCAAAAATTATAACAGAAGAACTACTGTAGAAAGAACCTCATTGTTAAGGCTGACTATGAAGAAATTGAGATAAGGGTTTTATATAACTCATTTCAGCCATCAATCCAGCTGGAGAATGCAGCCAAGAAATCAGATTCCTATGAAAAGAAAAGATCCTCATGGGTAAAGTTATGTCACTGAAGACCAAGGTCAAGAACACCCACTCTCTTACATTTCTGATCATTATGTTTGTGTGTGAAAGCTGGATTGTTAAGAATGTTGACAGGAAAAAATGATTTGTTTGGAATGTGGTGGAGAGTTCTGCAAAAGAAAAGAAAAGAAAGAAAAATGAACAAAACAAAAAAAAACCAAAAAAATCAAGCCTGAACAATCTATGGAGGCAATAATGTTAAACCTGAGGCTTTCCTACTTTGGGCACATGATAAAAAGGCAGCCTTCCCTGGAAAAGACAGCAATGCTGGGAAAGGTTGAAGGTAGCAGGAAACGAGGAAGACCAAACCAGAGATGGACCAACTCCCTAAAGGAAGCCATGGGCTTTGATTTACAAGATCACCTGGGTAGGATTGCTGAGGACAGAGCCCTTTGGAGATCACCCATTCTCAGGGCTGCTGTACTTTAGAAGTGAGCAGATGGCACTGAAGAAGAAAGTTAAATATTTTGTAAAACAATATTTAACAATAGGATTATTGTGCTGGGGGACCTCCCTTATGAGGAAAGGCTAAAACATTTGGGGCTCTTTAGTCTGGAAAAAGGCGCCTGAGGGGGATATGATTGAGACATACAAAATAATGCAGGGCATGAGTAAAGTGGATAGAGGGACACTCTTCTCCCCCTCACAAAATACCAGAACTAGGGGACATCCACTCAAATTATGGGCTGGGAGAGTAAGAACGGACAAAACAAAATATTTTTTTAACCAGCCTGTTGCTAGCCTATGGAATTCCCTGCCACAGGATGTGGTGATGGCATCTGGCCTGGATGCCTTCAAAAGAGGATTGGACAGATTCCTGGCAGAAATGTCCACCACAGGTTACAAACCATGATGGAGATGTGTCTGTGAAGATGGAGATGTGTAATCTCCAGGCTTAAAACCAGGGTACGTCAAGGACCAGATGCAGGGGAGTGGTATCAAGAGACAGATATGTAGTCTCGTGCACTCCTGGACACATTTGGTGGGGCTGCTGTGAGATACAGGAAGCTGGACTAGATGGGCCTTTGGCCTGATCCAGCATGGCTCTTCTTATGTTCTTAGGTGTATAGGAGGAAAACAGAGCCGGACTCCTTGCAGGAACACGAACTACTGTTTAGTCTACAAACTAGAAATGAACTGTTATGAGGGTCACAGGGTAGAACACACTTCATGATTATCGTCATCTTCATATTTACACCCAACAACCATCAGAGAAGGGAAAAGCAGAATTCTTCAGGTTACAAAAGGCAAAATTATGAAGAAACCAAGGAGGGTGAGAAAGCCAGCAGTGTGAAGCAACCATCTCAAACTTGGAGTATCATAAAAAAAAAAGCAATCGTGTTGGATTTTGTTCTGTTGTGATTTTATTTTCATAGCAATGGATGAGATATAAAGACTTCACATAATAGATTTTCCGGCATATACAATATCTGAAATTTGTTCATGTGTGTTGAACTGTGTGGTCATGCATGGAAGGTGTTGCTATTAATTACTCTGTCTTAGACAGCAAAACCACCAGGTTGGCCTTTACAAGAAGAGAGCCCTAAAAGCAACTGCCGGCGAGGGGGGGTTCCACTCCAACCCACCTCCATGTTAAAAGAACATGTGACTTAAGACTCAACTCATTTTGATGGGTGAACAGGCTTGACAGTTCACAAAACTGGACCCTTACAATGTCCGATGACCACTAGAGATGGGCACGACTAGGGAAAATGACATTTTCGAGTTGTCGTGTGTCGGAGGCAGTCTGTTTCGGCTCGTTTCCGTTTTTCGCAAAATTTCACAAAAATTAGTCAGTTTGTTTTTTTGTTTTTTCGTTTTCGTTAGTACTGGTTTGGGGGGGTAGCGGGCTCCTGGAGGGAGCTGCAGGAGTCAGCCAGAGCCACAAGTGACAGACTAGCAGACTCTTTGCACCCACTGTGTCTCACGTACTTGCATGTAGTGCAATGCAAGTAGATCTGGCTTAGGGTTAAGACGGGTTAGCGCAAGGGCTAGGGTTAGGCTAGTTACGGGTGAGGTTAGGGTGAGTATTGGGGTGCACCTCTGGGTGCCTGTCTGACCCACTTAGAAGGACAGTGTACTGGCGTATGGGTTAGGCTTAGGGTTCGGGTTTGGGCTACGATTAGTGGGCTGTTTATGCCCGATTGGCACATCCCAGAAGTCTCTGTGGTCAACCTGGCCAAGTGGCCATGCGATTGGTGGAAAATTTGCATGGTCCACTCCCATGGGCGAGCCCATCATTGCAAATGTGCAGGTGTAAAAAAATAAAATAAAATAAAATAAAATAAAATAAAATAAAATCAACAGAGACTTTTTTTGCAAGAAAAACCCACTGCTGGTACTGTAAAAATTCAAGCATTTAAAATAGCTAATTTTCGCATGTTTCTGTGGTGCTTTGGTGGGGTTTTGGGCAATGATTTCAAAACAAATATTGCGGTCGCCATTTTGGATCCCCCGCACTGCATGGCAAATGGATGCGCCCTCCCAGCCTGGTACAGTCAGCAAAACCTGGCCATGTGATTGGTGGAATGGCTCCAAAACTTTGCATGGTCCACTCCCATGGGCGAGCCCATCATTGCGAATGCGCAGGTGTAAAAAAATAAAATAAAATAAAATAAAATCAACGGAGACTTTTTTTTTGCAAGAAAAACCCACTGCTGCTACTGTAAAAACTCAAGCATTTAAAATAGCTAATTTTCGCGTGTTTCTGTGGTGCTTTGGTGGGGTTTTGGGCAACGATTTCAAAAAAAATATTGCGGTCGCCATTTTGGATCCCCCGCACTGCATGGCAAATGGATGCGCCCTCCCAGCCTGGTACCAGCAGCGCAGCAGTAGCAATAGCCAAGGAGAGGGGGGCGGGGAACCCCCCCCAAATAAAACACCCTTCTGGCCTGGTAGGTACCCTCAGACAGTTTTCGCCTACTTTTAGGGCTGGGAATCAGTTTTTTTTTTAACTTTTAAAAACTTTTTTCTGTGCTGCTTGGCATTGCGCGATCGCCGCGATGCAAGTAACGAGCACGACAAATCAGACCAAATTGTTCGTTCGTTGGTTCGAGCTCGAATTCTGGCAGAGTAATTCCCGTTTCCGTTTCCGTAGAGTAGCGGATACGAGTATCGGAAACGGAAACGGGAATACCGCTAAGTCGTGCCCATCTCTAATGATCACACTTTCTTTGGTTGTGCATTCAGTGCCTGTGTGTGTCCCCCCCTTTTTTTCTTCAAACCAAGTAGGTCTACAGGACTATTCCACATGAGAAGAGAGAGTGAGATGCTCCACAGACTTACGCAGTTCCAGCCCCCTCAAGGTGTGGTAGAGTACAACCCCTATCGTGTCAGGCACTAGCCATGCTCAGTCAGTGAGCGATGGATCTTGTAGTCCAATTCACAGCCAGACAGACTCAGGTTAAGAGAATGCCTCAACTATAAATGTAGAGTTCTGTGCCAGTTTATACACACAGAATACCTAATGCAGAGAAGGGAAATGCAATTGCTTTCATTTCACCGGGTTTGAACTTCTCCCACAGGTTTTCAATAAAGTGACAACGCTTCATTCTGAGTGCTGAATTCATTTTTCTGGGAAATGAGTAGGCAGAAAATATCTTTTTTTCCTCATCCCGCCCCCATCTCTCTGCAAGAGAAAGAAGATGAAGGCTAAGGAGCTATTTTTGCATCCCACGAGACATGATCATCAGTTAGAGACCTCACATCAGTAACCATTTTTTGTGGGTTAGGCTTATTGTGAAGGTATTGGTGTCATCCATAAATCTTCATAGGGAGTGAGCGGCTGAGCTGATTCTTGGGGGGGGGGAATTATTCATTGCACAGCAAGCTATCTATGAACAACATAAAAGGATGCACAAGAAAGAAGGTCAATAAAGCCAATTCCATTAGAAGAGGAAACAGGAAAGGATAATTGGAAGCCTGCAGGTTTCTCTTATTGAGGCATTTGATGGTCCCATCATTAATACTTTTAAAAAGCATGTTATTGTTGTTGTTCAGTTGTTCAATCGTGTCCAACTCTTCGTGACCCCATGGACCAGAACTCGCCAGGCCTTCCTGTCTCCCTGTGCTCGTTGTTTGTTTCTTATCAGTTGTTTTGCCTCCTGCCAGGCATTTGTTGTCTTGTCGCCGTTATTGTTGTCTATGATGGGTTCCCCCCCTTCTTTTTTTGTCTTCCTTTTTATTTTTTCTTATTATTTCTATTATGTTTTGGTTGTTGTTGTATAAGTTATTGTTGTAAACCTCCCAGAGTTCCCATTTTAGGAAAATCAGTTCATGGTATATAAATATAAAAATGAATAAATAAATAAATTCCACTGGGACCTTGAGTTTGGTCAAATCCATATTGGTTGCATTGATGAAACCGTCCAACCATCTCATTCTCTGCCATCCCCTTTTCCTTTTGCCTTCAATCTTTCCGAACATCAGGGACTTTCCCAAGGACTCCTCTCCTCATGAGGTGGCCAAAGTACTGGAGCCTCAGCTTCAAAATCTGTCCTTCCAGTGAACATTCAGGGTTGATTTCTTTCAAGATGGATAGGTTTGATCATACAACCACTCTAATTATTCACTGTAATTAATGTGCATGCAGGAAGCAGTCTTATACAATTTCAAACCAATGGTTCAACATGCTCAACATCATCCATGTTGACTAGCAGCAATTTGACAGCATTTCAGGCAGGACTCCTGAACTCTACCTAGAGTAGATTGTGCATTTGCACAATTAAAACGAGTATGCCAGTTATGCCTGTTTCTTGAGAAACCTGCTCTGGCCACTGTGACACATGCACTAGAGACGTCCTGGCTGGACTACTGTAATGCGCTCTATGTGGGGCTGCTGATGTAAAGTCTCAGGAAACTTCAAGGGCTCCAAAATGCAGTGGCCAGATTGTTGACTGGGCAGGTTACAGAGATCACATTAGACCCCTACTACAGCAGCTCCACTGGCTGCAAATCAGCTATCAGGCACAATTTAAAGTGCTGGTTTTAACCTACAAAGCACTAAATGTCCTGGGTCCAAGCTACCTCAAAGATCAAATCCCGCAGTATGAACCAGCTTGGGTGTTAAGGTCATCAGGAGAGGCCTTTCTCTCCATCCTGCCACCCTCACAGGTGCGTCTCGTAAGAACCCATGAAAGGGCCTTCTCAGTTGCTGCTTCCAGACTCTGGAACTCCTCCCACTGGAGGCCAGGACTGCCTCATCTCTACAGTCTTTCCAGAAGCGGGCAAAGGGGGTGTTTGTGCTTCAGGTGTCCTAAAGCCCAAGCAGTTATGGGGAAGGACAAAGACACAGCCTTCATTGCAGAACGCTTTCGGTTGAGAAGCTGGTACTAGTGATTAAAAAAAAATACACTATATCTTTCTCTCTCTGCTTGAGATCTTGGGAAACCATTGCCGGCTAGCCCAGCCAACAATAATGGGAGATATAGCTCTGAAGAAGAGAGTTTTGCTCTTGAAATATTAGCAACTTTTTTGTTGTTTTACTAGTAGCCTAAAGGTATTGCCTGTTCTACTTTTGTACTGTATTTGGTTTTGTGATGGCTACATGGCTCCCCAACTTCTTTTGCTTCTTTGGGAGATATAGACAAATTATTTGATCCAAACCAGAGCTGGAAAAAGTTACTTTTGGAGACCATAGAATCTGCAGCATTTCTACACACACACACACACACACACACACACACACACACACACAATTATAGAATGGAATATCAGTTTCACCAGTAGAACATTCTTAAATATTCATTGGCTGTAGGAGTCTTGGGTACACAGGTACAAGTCACATGCAGTAATTCATGACCTGTGTCTGCTTTTGAGTTCTGGTGTAAACAGTCTGTCAACGTTTTCCAGTGCAGAGAAGATGCAGAACATTCCTTGGGAAAGGCTCAAATGCAAGGAAGGCTGAGTCAAAGAACAAGTAGGAGGGCTGGAGGAGGAAGCTTGGGAGTAGCAGCCACGCAACTCATGCTGATTCTGGGCGGGAGGCTACCAAGGAAGTACCAGTGGGGTTGGGCGCTGTTGCCAAGACAGAGAGAAGCATCACATGGACAAGATGGGAACCACAGGAGTCCCTATTTGATTTTGGTCCAATGCCCTTGGGATTACCTAAGGAACTGCAATGACTGATGCATTATTTACACAGCCTACCCTGCAGACTACAAAACTTGTTCTTCCATCTGGGTGCACTTACAGTTGAGGCGAATGCAATCAAATGCAGCAGGGGGTGGACCAAAAACCACCCCAACAAAAAAAGGAAAGGAAGAACATACCCTTCCCCGGGCTGGCTGTACATGACTTAGCAGAAGAGAACTGCCATCCCGGCAAGATAAACGGAGACGAGCCACAAACAACGACAGCAAGGAAAAGAGCTGGTTTGCAAAGTTAAAAATAGTCCATTATAATCAACAGCAACCAGATCGTTTCCCAACATCCCGACAAAGGAAGAGGTCAGTCAACTCAAAATGTATGCTGACTTGTTAGGTACAGACCTCGGGGTCTGTCTGCACTGTGGGAAAGGCATGCAGATTACAATAAAAACTACAGTGGTACCTTGTATAAAGGAATTAATTCGTTCCAAATGAAATTATGTTAAGCAACTTTTCCTTTATACACATTTCCCATAGGAATGCACTGAAAACAGAGCAATCCCATTTTATGTTGTATGGATTTGCCCCCTAGACAATTATGTTAAGCAAATTTCCCCTATGTCTGGAATTTTTATGTTATACAGATTTTATGTTATACAAACTGTTTGTTATACAAGGGTCCACTGTAGTGCAGTTCTTGGAAACACGTCTTCAAAGCGCATCAGCAATCACATAATAATAACCATCTTAGCACTGCCAAGTTGGAAGGGATCCCAAGCTTCATAGATTCCAATCCCCTATCAGGGAGGCTAGTGGGGAATTCATCTCCCAACTTATGGTTCCACAACCAGATACCTAAAACATGGGGACATCCAGCAGTCCTCATATATAAAAAAGTCCAGTGCAACGGTAGATTTCCTCTCCAAAATGATTAAGTCACTGCACAGTGAGCATCATGCGTGAAGTCTTAAATGAACGTGCCATGTTGGAACCCGTTACACCCAATGGGAACATGGGTTGGAATTCCAAAGGTTGGATCACGGGGGAGAGGACACTGGGAGCTGTAGTCCAAAAGAGTAAATTTCCCAAATTCTGCCCAAACGATCTACATTTGCAAGATCACTACTTCATGTTAGCATACGTTATTGGCTGTTGATAATGTCTGGAGGCTCTTAGCTCCAGCTGCAAACCTGCACGTGAAGTCCATGTGAAAAAAATATAAAGGGAATTATTATCCAGAAGATGCAACCACACAGTTGTACAGCATAGCCAAGTCAACCTTGTTAAAGAGAAACTGTATGGCCAAGGATGCTGGACATGGTTTAGCCATCTGGCTGTGGAGCCAGAGGTAGGGAACTCAATTCCCCACAGAAAGACAACTTACTCATCACAACGTATCTTCTGTAGACATCAAAGGTACTGGATCATGCTTCCTCCTCCCCCTCTGGAAGCACACACCCTCACACCAACACAATGCACCTCACTCCCTCAACTCCAAACCAAGAAAGGTCCACATGTTCCCTTGACTTCTTTTTCTTCTAGGGTTGCAGTGTACCTTCTTCTTCTCCTGCTGCCTTCCACCTTTCAAAGTATTACTGTCCTTCCCAGTGAATCCTGCCTTTTAATAGCATGCCCAAATGCAGACAGCCTCAGCTTCATTCAAGATAGTTTGGGCTTGATTTGAACTTAGGGCTTCTACCTGGAATCAGGCCTTTTCGGTGGTGGGCCCGGCACATTGGAACAAATTGCCATTGGAGATTAGGCAGGCAGATTCGCTGTTGGCTTTTAGAAAGGCCTTAAGGACCTGGCTCTTCAGGCAATGCTTTGGGGACCTCTGAGCACATTGTTATTGTTATTGTGACTGTGATTGTGATTGTGATTTGTTTTTTGTTTTTAACTGCTGGCACCAGTTTCTCTTGCTGGATCTGACCTTGTTTGGTTGGTGGTGCTAGGTCTATTTTACTTATATTTTAGTATTTTTATATTGTATTTGCATATTATTATTGACTTTATTATGTTTTCCTTTTATTATTTTCTTGTATTTGGGTATGTACTGGGGTTGTAGTTGGGCAGTCGCTGTCTTGGTGACATGTTGTACATCGCCCAGAGTTCCCTATGGGAAAGTTGGGCAGTCAATAAGTACAAAATAAATAAATAAATAAATAAATAAATAAATAAATAAATAAATAAATAAATAAATAATCTATTTGTTTATCTTTCTGAGAGTCCAGGGTATTCTTAACGCTCTCCTCCAGCATCATAATTCTAATAAATCCTTTACAATATTTATTAGAGATGGGCACGACTCAAAAAAATGGTGTTTTGTTTGTCGTTTGGTCGTTTAGGGGTCCGTTTCGGTTCGTTTTCGTTTTCGTGACGTTTTTTGCAAAAAATTTCGTTTTTGTTTCGTTAGGTAACGAAACAAAAAAACGAAAACGAAAATGAAAAATTGCTGTTTTGTCAGCATTCTTTTTAGTTCAATGCATCTGCTGCAATGAAAACGAAAAACACGGCAAATTTGGTCGTTTTGTTTTCGTTTTCATTTTGTTTTTTAAAAAATTTTGTTTTGTTTTCATTGCGTAATGAAATGAAAAAACGAAAACGAAAAATCGCTCATTTCGTGCCCATCTCTAGTATTTATTTTTTATTGTCTAGCTTTCCACACCCATACATGGTGACCAGACATGCAAGTGTGTGGATGATCTTGGTCTGCTACAGTGACACATCCATATGTGAAGTATCTATGATTTTTTTCCTCATTCCTTCATTGCTGCCTTTCCTCATCTCAAGTCTTTTCTAGTCTCAAGCCTTCTTGTGGTTTCTTGGCTGCAGTCTCCCTTTGGCTTGATGGCTGAACCAAGGTAAAGAAAATCTCTAGCTACTTCCGTTTCTTCATTGTCACCAGCTCTTCTGCAGTCATGATTTTTGTCTTAAGATTCAGCTGCAGTCCTGCTTTGGCACTGCCTTTAATCTTCCCATGGAAGGAAAACAATGGCAGAAAAATGTTGGACTAGACTGGGTGATACTTTTAGGCTACTATTTAAAATAACAAAAAAAAGTTGGTAATATTTTGTGGGCGATACCCTCTTTTTCAAAGCTGTTCCAAAAGTTCAAGCATGGCAAAAGATGGATTTTCCAGGGGTTAGTTCTTAGATGTAGAGTTCTTGGCAAGATGAAAAAAATGCCAGGAAGTATCTTAGGGTGCTATCACACGAGAGAGAAGATGCAGGGCATGGGAAACTCTGGCTTTTCTCCTTACCTGATCTGTGATTGAAGATGTGGGTTCGGAGTTCCCACGTCCCTTGGATTCTGCTCTGCTTCTCTTATGTCCCCACAGCCCTAACCTGCTTCAAGCAGGCACAGAGGGAAAACAATAAAAAAATGCCCTGACCAGCCCGCAGGCCAGCTGACTGGCGCTGAGGGGGGGGGATAAAAATTAAAAAATTAATAAAAAACTTCCGAACAGCCCCAGGGCTGGCTGGTGGGGGGTAAGGAAAATTAAAAAAAAATTAAAGATGCCTGACCGGCCAACAGGCCAGCTGACTGGCAATAGTGGGGTGGGGGAATAAAAATAATTTTAAAAAAAACATCGCCGACCAGCCCCAGGAACAGCCAGTTGGCGCTATGGGAAAAGAAAAGAAAAGAAAGAAAGAAAAGCGGATCATATATGCGTTCCCACAGAAAAATTCCCAACGTCTCCAGTAGGTATTGGAAAACTAGCTAAAGAGGGTGCTACCGGGTGTTTTTCTTTTTAAAGCTTGGTGGCCGTGGGGACAAGATTTTGGACATGGTTTATCTTGAAATTTAATCTGGATTTAAAGGGATGTGTGATAGAGCCCCTTAGGTAAAGGTGTATCTGAAGTTATGGGTTGTGTTACAGCCCCAGTCTTTCGGACAGAGTGACTTAGATCACATACACACGTTCACACCCCCTCTTCATGTGGCACTTTCATGCACATAGCCCCTGCTTGGCCAGAGAAGGGGGAGGATTGGTGCAAAAAAACCATGTGTTCCATTTGGAGCCTGGACTAAAATTTAGAAAAATCCACTAGGTGTAGCCAATTGGATCAAATGGTGGTACATGATCGTGGGGGTGGGGTGTGGGGATTTGCAATTACATTTGGCAGCCACAACACTTCAACTTGTGTGTGCTAGGATGACTCAGCAATGGGCAAACAGAGAGACGTACACACCCTCCTTTTCTGAAGCTGGCTCCATCGAATGTGTTGCCATTCTCCAATACTGGCATCTGGAAACAATTATTGTATGTGATCTTTCTCTCCTTCCCAAAGGAAAGCTTTATGGCTTTCTGCTCTTCATCAACATGATTAATCACCCAATTCTCACTGAGCAATCTTCCTACAACCTTAAATTGCCCCTCTTCATTAACATTCCTGCCATGTAAGTTCTCTAAAACCAAACCAGAATATCAAGAATAGGCTGCTACCCCAAAGCCCACGCCCACATTCACAGCAGCAGTGCTAGGAGGCCAGCTTAATTAACTAGAAAGAACTTTCAAGTTGGAAAAGACTCAGTTCTGACACAGCTCTCCTTGGCTCTAAGAAATCATCCATCTTCTCCTATCCCCTGGCCCTGCACTGCATGAGAAACTCCAAACAATTTAAAAGATCTTTGCAATTTCAATGGAATTCCCATTCTGTTTTGCAAGCAGTGAGAGCAACAAATGCAGGAGGGACCGGCTCCTTTAAAGAACAAAGCTGGCAAATAAATTACTTGGATGTAATCGGCTTGGGATGTAAATCCTCCATTGTTTTGTTCTTGCCAGTGAGAACAAAAGAACAAACAAAAAAACCACAAAAGGTTATACTGTTAGGTTGTGAGAGTTTCTGTGTATTTTTCACATTACTTTGGGGGTGATTATTTCCCTGCAAAATACAACAATGACCTGGGTCCTAGCTACTTCAAAGATCGAATCTCACAGTATGAACCGACTTGGGTGTTAAGGTCATCAGAGGAGGCCCTTCTCTCCATCTCGCCACCCTCACAGGTACGTCTCGTGGGAACCCATGAAAGGACTTTCTCAACTGCTGTGCCCAGACTTTGGAACTCCCTCCCACTACAGGCCAGGACTGCCTCATCTCTGGTGAACTTGCCTCCGTGTTGAAATCGGTTTTCAACACGGATCAAGAAGTGGATTGAAAAGATTCCCGAGCTCCAGGACAGGAATCTCTCACCCCGCTTGGAGCGCAGTTCAGGGGCGTGGTCGGGGTGAACTCGGATTGACCCCACAAGGACGTGAGGTTACGTTCCTTCGAACTCAGATTGACCCCACAAGGACGTGAGGTTACATTCCTTCGAACTCGGATTGACCTCACAAGGACGTGAGGTTACGTTCCTTCGAACTGGTCTCCAGCGGGGCCGCGAACTGCAGCGAGAGGGACGTGAAGTATCAGTTTCTGTTGTCCTTCTGGAAACAGGCAGACCTTTCTCTTCAGGCAAGCTTTCTCTGAATGATGGACTACCATGAGTATTTTATATGAATCTATAGGTTATAACCTTGTAGCTTTGATGTAATGTTGTCTATTAATGCTGTAAGATGTCCCTCAATTCCTTGTTCTCAAATACAGTGGACCCTTGTATAACAAACAGCTTGTATAACATAAAATTTATACAACATAAAAAAATCCAGAGATAGGGGAAATTTGCTTAACATAATCGCCTATGGGGAAAATCCATACAACATAAAAATGGGATTACTCCATTTCAATGCATTCCTATGGGAATTTGTATAAAGGAAAATTTGCTTAACATAATTTCATTTGGAACAAATTAATTCCTTTATACAAGGTACCACTGTACTTGAACATGTCTTAATTGCACCGGAATGTATATTATTCCTCATTATTGTAAGCCGCCTTGGGTCCTTTTCCAAGGAGAAAGGCGGGGTAAAAATACTCTAAAATAAATAATAAATAAATAAATAAATATCTATGTATCAAGACATCTTTAGTCACCCAGGTTAAAAAATGTGGAAGTGTTCATTACATAGCTCATTACTATGTGTACTAACATTAGCAAGACCATCCACACACTTGCCTTTCTGATCACCTTCAATAGGAATTAAAGCAGGATGTTTAAGAAAGCTGACATGAAAAAATTGATTTGTTTGAGAAATGTGGTACTACAGGGAAGCTTTGTGGATGTCGTGGACTGGCAGAAAGATGAACCAGCGGGTCCTAGAGCAAATCAAGCTATCTCTGGAGGTAAAAATTATGAAATTGAGAGTACCTTGTTTTGGGCACATCATGAAGATACAAGATTCTCTGGAAAAGAGAATAATGCTAGGAAAAGTGGAAGACAGCAGGAAAAGAGGAAGATGAAAAATGAAACTGATTGGTTCTCTAAAAGAACCAAGGGTTTAGTTTAAAAGAGTTGGGCAGGGGAGTTGAGGACAAGACATATTAGAAATATGTTTATAGGGCTGCCATAAGTCAGAAGTGACTTGAGGGCACTTTGCAACATTACCAGTACCAACAGTTAGAGAGATCTGAAACTCCATTTCCAAATTTAATGAGTTGCAGCAACTGGTTCAATAGTCGGAGGAAACAACAGTGCAATATTTTTCTATTTAATCATTTATTCTATTCTGACAGTAGCAGATGTTTCCAGGGTCATGTTGACTCATCTCAAGATGCAGCTAACTTCAAGGATCTAGGAAGTGTTTACAAGCTAATGGAGCTCCCAACAATGAAATCTGGAAACAGATTGTCAGAGATCTCTGTAAGCGTTGTTAATAAAATGCATTTTTAAAATGCCTCAGAACTTTGCCTCTTCTTTACAGGGGGCTTGATGGATGTTTCCTAGTTCTTTTTGCCTTTTCCTCATCTTTACCTGAACGTTTCATGTCACTGAAGTGATTTTTAGAAACTTTACAATGTACAAGCTTATCCAGAGGTAAATCTGACTAAAACCTATGTAAGGCGTTTTCAAAAACAGACACACCTAATGTCAGCTGGGTTTCTTTCAAGGGTTGGAATACAGGGGCATAAATGCACTCTCATGCATTGAAAGAACAGACAAGTGGGTTTGTGGAGTGGTGCATAATACTGAGTAGCCCTTGACGAGATGGGATGGATATAAATAAATAAATAAATAAATAAATAAATAAATAAATAAATAAATAAATAAATAAATAAAACTACCCTCATATTTATTTTATCATTATATTTTACTTACATTTATACCTTACCCAGAACTCAGAAAGTCAAGGTTGTGATGCAGAGAGATTGGCGCTGCATAACACAACCTGGTGACTCCACCTCACCAGGGCCGCCTTTCACATGAAAACAAATTAAATGCAGAAAAACCCGTACAAAGACCCTTTTCATGCACCCTGAAGAAGCGTTGACTGGGAGACGGAACATTGCCATTGGGAAGCACCTACAAAAAGGTGGCCTCCCAACATTTTCTGTCAACAAGCATGTGTGTGGGAATATTTGAGGCAGTGGTGCTGTGTTTGGGTAGGAGCATAGTTTGAACTCAGAAGCAGTTACTTTTAATTTGGTTGGAAATTTCCATTAAAAACAACAACACACCATTTATAAGGGAAGAGTGTGCATCTGGGCCCCTTTTATTCTCCTGACCCCCTTAGGAACCAATGTTGGAGCTCTTCTGAATTATTGTGTGTTTGTTTGTGTACATGTGTGCACATGTCTCTATATATTTGCACATGTGAGTGCAGAAACTATGAGACCTGCAAGAGGAGTCTCATTTAAAGCCTCAAGGTTGTTTCAGGTGCAGTCTTTCTTTTAAATCTAGTTTTCAAGCTCAAAACAGGGCGAGGATGGCACTAAACGGTATCTAAATACCTAGAACTTTCAGGATGGGCGCAGGAAGCAAAAGGTAAAACATTCCTTACTCTAAAACACACACCCTCGCTCTGGATCTATAGCAACCCCCACAAATTGTTGCGAGGGTTGCGCAGGGGAGGAAAAGCCGCCGCACCCGGAGGCTGAGTAGCATGCACGCCTGCTCAGGTCTGCCCCTAATGGAATCTTACTGGCCACTGAGGCACTGTGTGGCCAAGTCCTCTAAGCAGTAAACTGGACTTCATTCATCTTGGGATCCCACAGATCCGTGGTCCCTTCCCACATGGAGAACCAACACATGCTCTATCAGCACATGGATTTGTTGATCGGGCACTCTAATAATGATGCGCCATTTTAACTTGGTCTAATTTTATAAATTTATAATTTTATTATGATTATTAGTATTATTGTTGATTTTATGATGTATCCTAATATAAATTTTGTGAAATGTTGGGCTCTGTTTTAAGGTTATGTTGTTTTATATGCACTCTTAGCCTGTAATATTGGGTGCTGGTCTACGAGCGTAATAAACAGCAATACAAAATAAATTACGATAAGGCTGATTCAAATTTTATAAGTACAGTACAGTTTATATTATGGTTTAACAGGCCCATGCAGTAGCCCCCGAAAACCACACATAGGGAGAGAAAATCAGATCGGGTACAGAGACGCTGGAGAAGAAATTGACTTAAATCATGATTTGCTCAGTGGAGCTATAATTCTTTATTTTGTTTTGAAGGGACACTTCATTGCACGGGTGTAAATCCAGTTGATATTCCTTGTCAAGAATAGACCCATTTCATCAGCAGAACTTAATCAAATTCCTTTAATATTTAAAAGTGAGTCATACAGAGAACAGGCAGGATCTATTATTGATCAGCCAGAGTGCTGGACACATAATAATGGGCTCAAACTACAGGAAGCCAGACATAGGCTGAATATCTGGGGCAGAAATTCTTAAATGTTAGAGCAGTATGACAATGGAACCAAAGACCCCAGGAAGTGGTGAGTGCTCTAATGCTGGAGCCATTCAAGAGATAATGGAAAGCCCTCTGTCAGATCTGCTTTGATGTGGATTCCTGTGTTGAGTAGGGGGTTGTGTCTGACGGCCTTATAGGCCCCTTCCAACTGAATCACTCCATGATTCTGTTTAGCGAATAGGTGTCCCCTAGTGATGAGTGAAAACAGGATTTAGGCCAGTGGTTCCCAACCTGGGGGGTCGGGACCCCATGGGGGGGTCGAATGACCATTTCACAGGGGTCGCCATGAGCCAGTGAAGAAAAAGGCACAAACGGCTTGGGTCTAGAAGAGGAGGGGGAGGAGGGAGGGGGAAGAGTGAGTTACAGCTTAATAGGCTGGAGGGGATGTCAGTCAATGGCACTGGAGGTTGCGATTGGCTGAGGGTGTCTGTAGAGGGAAGTTCCCAATGGCACCTGCGGCAGTGGCCTGCCAAAGGGGGCTTGTGGCCTCTTCCAAGCAGGGCAACAGGGGTCAACACAACATGAGGAATTGTATTAAAGGGTCGCAGCATTAGGAAGGCTGAGAACCAATGATTTAGGCCATGAATTATGGCTGAGGTTTCACTGCTAATCTTTATTTAAACTTTTAAAATAAGTTGCACCCTATAGTGTCTGTGGAGGAACTGCTTATTATTATCAGAAGAACACCGCAACCATACTGAAGGCCACTCTGCAATGAGTCATTCTGCTAATATAACAGCTCCAACTATTGTGTATACCAGTTGTGGGCAGCTTTCAAGCATAAAGGGTCTGCTCCCCCCCACCTACCTGAACTCCAAGATCCATACATCAAATCCAGATGAAAAACAGAGGTTTGGGACTGCACTCTTAAGAATTAAGGAACTGCTGAATGCTTGCCACGGAGAAAACATTCTTTCCAGTATCTAAAACAAGACTCACAGCTTTTCCACCCACAAAGCCACTCTTCATTTTCCTCCAGCTTGTCTTGAGATGGAGGAGGCCTCTAAATTTATCACCATGATGCAGTGATATGTTGCTTTTTATGGGCTACAAAAAAGAGTCCAAAGAAGTTAGTTTTCCCATCACTGTCATGACTGCTAAAAGGAAAATGAGAAGCTCTTGGCGACCTTCTGTAGATCTTGCAGAGATCCACCTCCTAAGACCTTCTGCTTGTCCTTTATTTGTATGGAGTGGGGACATCTCTCCATGGTTCTCTGCCATGGAGCTCTACCTGGACATGTTGAGGATTGATCATTCCGTATATGATCTAGGTCAGGCACGTCCAAACTTCGGCCCTCCAGACGTTTCGGACCGCAACTTCCACAGTTCTTTGCCATTGGCAATCAAAGCTTAGAATTCTGAGAGATTGGGTCCAAAACATCAGGAGGCTGAAGTTTGGACATGCCTGATCTAGGTGTTCTACCACTAAGCTACAGCCCTTCCTCTTTGCTTCTCCATGACACATCCTATGTGTTTTGACCAGGAAATCAGGGATAATGATGGAACCTGGGTGTTTCTCTGCATTTCTCCTATGCCGCATATTAAGTTACACCTAAAAGAAGCTTTCTTTCTCTGCTTTTTACCTTGTGCAATGAGCAGCTTTTTACTTTGTGCAATGAGCTGCTGGAGGGAGCAGCTTTGGGGGTCAAAGGGCCAATTTTTGAACACATATTATTCTATTGGTCAGACACACAGCTGAGCAGCTCAACATTCCAGCAGAGATGTCTAGAAGTAAATTTGGCATCTTGACCCCCCCCTTTTTTTTGCTCTTTAAATGGCAAATTGCCATTATTGGAGTCTTGCAGGATTGGCAATTTTCGCTTCCTTTTGGGGGTGGGCTGGAAAAAGAGGGGGGGTAAGAAGGATTGGGGGGGGGACCATGAAAAAAGCCTTGAGGTCCCAGAGCTTGAATTTGCTCAGTCCTGTTCTAGAGCAAAAATGAGGAACATGCAACCTTCCAAGTGTCATAGGAATTAATTTACATCAGCACAGCCAGTGATGGTGGATGACAGGAGTTATAGTCGGGGTGGATAAAAAATATTTTTTTAAAAAAATCAAATTGATTTAAATCACAATTTAAATTCTAAAGATCAATATTTTCCATTTAAACAATGAAAATCCCATTTTTAACATTTAAATTGTGGTCTGTTGTCCAACAACATGAGGGAAGGGGTCCAAGGTGCCCACCATTGCTGCAGAATATCAGCCCTTGCTCTCTCTCTCTCTCTCTCTCTCTCTCTCTCTCTCTCTCTCTCTCTCTGTGTGTGTGTGTGTGTGTGTGTGTGTGTGTGTATGCAAAAGTAAACTTTAATCACATGCATCTTGGGTTATACTTCTGGTTCAAATAAAAGCCAGTGACTGCAGTTTGGGAAATGCATTAAGCACAGATCAAATCCAAAGAGAAATAAACTGAAAGGGGATCCATGCTTTTATTTAGGGCACAAAATAACATGTCAGCCAAAACTGAAAGGAAGCAATAAAACTCTTCTTCGATTCCCTTTGCATCCGACCAAAGAGAAGTAGGCCAAGGTGAGAAAGAAGTTGCTGAGACGGCTCATAATTTCAGACGAGGTGTAGTAGGGCTTATATCTGGGCAACTTCATAATGCCCCTGTTGCACCAGTACTCGGAGACATGTAACATGGCAGAGCCAAGGTTTCAGATTGGTGTACCTGCTACTGATGATAATTATTGCCAGTGTTTCCTTGAATAAGCATCTAGTCCTTAGTGCATTGAGATGGCATTAATAATTGTCATTTGCCAATTCAAATGTGGCATATGGGCTAGATGGACCAATAGGGTGGCTCAGCTTTTGCCAGGATCACAAATTCACAAAAGACATGTCCACGTCTAGAGTCAGTGTACTTCTGAAAATTAAATACTAGGTAAAAATGGTAAATGAATGTTGTTGTTTGTATGATGAGCCTGCTGGAACTGGAATCAGGATGTTAATAGAATCTTAGAGTTGGAAGAGACCTCAAGGGTCATCCAGTCCAATCCCCTGCCATGCAGGAACCCCCATCAAAGAACCCACAACAGATGGTCATTCAGTCTCTGCTTAAAAACCTCCAAAGAAGGAAACTCCACCATCATCCTTTGTGGCAGCATATTCTACTGTCGAACAGCTCTAACTGTCAGGAAGTTCTTCCTAATTTCAAATGGAATATCTTTTCCTGTAGTTTGAAAACATTGCCCCAAGTCCTAGTCTCGGAAGCCATAAAAAACAAACCATCCCCTTCTTCGATATGACGTTTCAAATATTTAAACATGGCTATCACATCCCCTCTCAGCCTTCTTTTTGTAAGGCTAAGCATTCCCAGATCCCTAATCCCAGATCGCCGCTGCCCCGGAGAGTTCGCTGCCGCTCGGCGCGGCTTTACCATCGCCGCCGCCCCGGGGAGTCCGCCTGGAGGCCGGCGTGGCCTGGAGGCCGGCGCAGCCTTACCACCGCTGCCGCCCTGAAGAATTCCTCCAGGAAGCCGGCGCGGCCCTTCCACCACCATCACTCCGGAGAGTCCATCTGCGGTCCGGCGTGACCTGGAGACCGGCGAGGCCTCACCATCGCCGCCGCCTCGGAGAGCTCGCCTGCAGGCTGGCGCGGTCCCCTCACCGCTTCCGCCCCGGAGAGTCCTTCGGGGGGCTGACTCGGCCTGCCGCTCCTCGCGGCCTCTCTTCCGCCGCCGCTGCCGCCGCGGCCCCACCACCGCCGCTGCCCCGGAAAGCCTGCATGGGACCGGCGCGGCTTGCTGCCCCTCTCCAGCTCGCCTCCTGCCGCCGCCGCCTGGAGAGCTCGCCTGGGGGCCCGTGCGGCTTGCCGCAATGTGCTGCTTGCCGCACTCTGCTGAATTACCTCTCCCACAGCCGCCGATGTGGCCCTACCATCCTTGCCGCCCCGGAGAGTCTGCCCGGAGCCTTGACCGGCTTGCCGCATCCCGCGGCTTACCTTCTGCCGTTGCTGCTTATGCTGCCGGTCCTCTGGATTTTTTTTTTCTTTTCTTTTCTTTTAAACAGTTCCTTTGCGATTTGTAACGTCCTTTATTGTATTTTTGCACTCTGTAGTGCTTCTCTGTTATTGTATTACGTTGCTGTATTTATATTATTGGTTTGTTGCTTTTTTTTTTTTTCCTTTTTCCCTTCCTCCTTCCTCCCCCCTTCCCTTATAGGCCACCATGTCGGCAGGGACTCATATCTCTGTGGTGTCTGGCCGTGGGAGATACGCTCCGGACGGAGCGATCGGTCGGGTAAGAAGAACTAGGGTCCGGCATTTAATGCCTGTCCCCCGTTCTGATCCCCTCGTCCACCGCCATCTACCTGGATGCCATCCCGCCAGCGCCTCCGATCTGACCTGCCTGCTGATCAACGCCAGGTCGGTGCACAATAAGACCCCGCTCATCCTTGATTCTATCTTGGATGAGCGCGCCGACCTGGCGTGTATTACCGAGACTTGGGTGGGTGCGGAGGGCGGGGCTTCCCTCTCTCTCCTGTGCCCACCCGGGTTTCAGGTCCAGTGGGCAGGCAGATCGGAGGGTAGGGGGGGTGGGGTGGCCATCGTTTTCATGGAATCCCTTTGCATTAGCAGGTCCGCGACGATGGTATGTTCTGGGGTGGAATGCCTCCATCTATCTGTGGGTCAGCGAGATAAGTTTGGCATTGTGCTGGTGTACCGTGCTCCCCGCAACCCAGCGCAATCCCTACCAGAGATCGCCGAGTTCATCTCGGCTGCTCTGTTGAGATCCCCCCGCCTTCTGGTGGTTGGGGACCTCAACTTGCATGCCGAAGGGGAACTCTCTGGCGCGGCTCTGGAATTCATGGAATCCATGACTTCCATGAACTTATCTCAGCATGTTTTATGCCCCACCCATAGAGCTGGCCACACCCTAGATCTGGTCTTTTCCTCCATGTCGCCGGATTCGTGTCTGGGGGTTGGGGACATTTTGCCCCTGCCCGTGTCATGGTCAGACCATTACCTGCTAAAATTTTCCCTGTCGATCGCCCCCACCCCGCGGGAGCGCCCTCTTACATCTGGGCTCGCCCCCGTAGGCTCCTGGACCCTGCAAGGTTTATGGAGGCCTTCGGGGAGCTTTCTGGCGGCCTGGCAGACGATCCGGTTGACGCCCTGGTTGAAAGGTGGTATGTGGGTTCCGCCGGGGCGATAGACCGGATCGCCCCTAAGCGTCTCCTACGATGTCGAGGCCGCTCCTCCCCGTGGTTTACGGAGGAGCTGCGGTCGATGAAGCAAGAACGTAGGAGACTGGAGGTCATATGGAGGGCAAGCCGGACGGAAGTAAATAGGGCTGCTCTTAAACAGCTGACTGGCCGCTATCTTCGCGCGATCAGGGACGCTAGAAGATCTTATGCCTCCCTGAGAATTGGCGAGGCCTCGAGCCGCCAGGCGGAGCTATTCCGGGTGGTTCGGGACCTCTCCAATCCCAGTCAGCTGAGGCCTCCTCCTAGTGATTTCACTAGTGAGCAATTTGCAGCCCATTTTAGATCAAAAATTGAGGCCATCCGCTCCGACTTGCCCCCCAGCTGCTCTAGTCCATCCTTTGGGTCCTCTGGTGCCTCACCCCTCCGTTCTCCACTCCTGGATGAGTTTGGACCGGTTTCTTCTGCGGAGGCCTCCAGAGTTATGGCTCGGTGCCGGCCGGCGGCCACCCCCTTTGACCCTTGCCCAGCTTGGCTTATCAAATCTGCCGAAGGGAACATGCCAGAGTGGGTCTCTTCCATCGCCACGGCCTCCTTTCGGGAGGGCTGTTTCCCTTCCCGCCTGAAGGAGACTGTGGTTAAACCCACACTCAAGAAACCTGGCTTGGCGGCCGGACGATCTTTCCAACTTTCGTCCGATTGCCATCGTTCCCTTCCTGGGCAAGGTTGTCGAGGGGGTGGCTGCTGTCCGACTCCAGTCATACCTGGAGACAAACCATATCCTGGATCCCTTCCAGTCTGGATTCAGGCCTCTTCGCGGGACCGAGACCGCCCTGGTCGCTCTGCAGGATGACCTCCTCAGGGAGGCCGACAGGGGGAGCTCCTCCCTGCTCGTCCTCCTTGATCTCTCAGCAGCCTTTGATACCGTCGACCACGGTAACCTCCTGGCCCGGCTCGCTGAGGCGGGAATTGGTGGTCAGGCCTTGGCCTGGCTCCGTTCCTTCCTTGGCGGCCGGACTCAGAGGGTACAGCTGGGGAATGTCTTGTCGGCCCCTTGGACTCTCCCTTGTGGGGTGCCCCAGGGGTCGGCAATCTCCCCGTGCTGTTCAATGTTTATATGAGGCCGCTGGGGAGGTCATCAGGAGATATGGAGTTCGCTGTCATCAGTACGCTGATGACACGCAGCTCTATATCTCCTTTTCTACGTCTGCTGAGGAGGCGGTTCGCTCCCTTGATCTGTGCCTGGAGGCCGTACTGGAATGGACCAGAGATAACCGGCTCAAGCTCAACCCGGAGAAGACGGAGGTTCTGTTCTTCGGGGCGCCCTCGTCTCGGTACAATGGCTCCCTCCCTAGTCTGGGGGGTATTTCCCTCCAGCCTACAAACAGGGCCAGGAACCTGGGCGTGGTCCTGGATTCGGCCCTCTCCCTGGAAGCCCAGGTGATGGCAGTCTCCAGGGCCGCTTTCTTCCATCTCCGCAGGATCGCCCAGATCCGTCAGTACCTTGATGAGTCCTCCCTGAGGACAGTCGTGCAGGCCCTGGTGGTCTCGAGGATCGACTATTGCAATGCCCTCTACGTGGGGTTGCCCTTGACCCTGGTCCGGAGGTTGCAGCGGGTGCAAAATGCGGCGGCCAGGCTGGTGGTGGGTGCTCGTAGATACGAGCACATCACCCCAGTCCTGGTCCGCCTGCATTGGCTCCCCGTTGCCTTCCGGATCAGGTTCAAGGTACTGGTCTTGGTTTTCAAGGCCCTCCACGGCTTGGGACCAGGATACCTGGCGGAGCGCATCTCCCAGAGGGCATCCGGATCCAGACCCACGAGATCATCGCAGGCGCGCTCATTGAGAGTGGCCACACCCAGAGAGGCGCGGAAAACGCGTACACGGAACCGCGCCTTCTCTGTGGTGGGGCCCTCTCTCTGGAATCATCTGCCGCCTGAGCTGCGCCTGCTGGAGTCCCTGCCTGCCTTTAAGAGGGCTCTAAAGACCTACCTCTTTAAAGATGCATATGGTGACCTTGCTACTTAGTCCATTTTTTTTATTTCCCTGCCCTATTGTTTGCCGCCATCTTGCCTCCCGCCACCTCTGCTTGGTGGCTCGGCTATTTTTAGCTTTTAGCTTTTTATGCCCTTTTTTCTGTATTGTTAGCCGCCCAGAGTTCCCGTTGGGAAGATGGAGCGGGATATAAGTATTTAAATAAATAAATAAATAAATAAGCCACTCCTCATAAGACATTTCTATCAGACCTTTAGCCATCCTGGTCGCCCTCCTCTGCACCCGCTCGAGGCTGTCAACATCCTTTTTAAATTGAGGTGCACAGAACTGGGCACAGTACTCCAGGTGGGGTCTGACTAGAGCAGAATAGAGTGGTACTATCACTTCCCTTGATCTAGACATGATGCTTCTGTTGATGCAACAAAGCATCGCATTGGCTTTCCTGGCCACCGCATCACACTGCTGACTCATGTTCAATTTGTGGTCCACCAAGACTCCCAGATCCCTTTCACAGGTACTATTTCCAGCCCGGTGACTCCATCCTATATCTGTGCAATTTATTTTTTCTGCCTAGATGCAGGACCCTACATTTCTCTCTGTGGAAACTCATTCCATTTGCTTTGATCTAGAGAAGGACTGCTGATCCTATGACCAGTCAAGACATTGACTTTGGTTTCAGACAAGATGGCACCTACTCACCTTCCATGTAAAAATGTATATTGGACAGGCAGTCAAAGCTTTCTTCAACACTGTGAAAGGGACAGTGACCTCCACTGCCAACAAAGCACCTAAGCTAGCTTAGGACAGGCTGTGAAGCTTTAACAACTTGTGTGCCACCTTCCCTCACTTGCCATCTGAAGAAACCACCCCACTCTGCCTAATGGTAGTGCTGGGCCTGGTTGGTCGGATTGATCAAGTTTATTTTATCTAGAGATGGGCACGAATCACCGGGTCATCCTCCAAACAGTGGATGGCCACTCAGAGACAGTGTCCCAGTTTCCCCGCCCCACCTGTGTACCAATGGATGCTGTATCCATCAGGGTGCACAGTGGAGAAGGCAGGGCTATGAAACCTGTTCACCTGAAAGACGAACCGCTGATTTTGCCCATCTGTATTCTCATCTAGGTTAAAACAGTGAGAGTGCAAGCAGACGGCTGGAAAAGGCACACACTTGATCACACCAGAAAGGGTTCCTCTAACAGGAACGGTCCTCCTTAAAGCGATCCTTTGATCTGACAGTCCAGACCCCCAAAGTAGAAACCCTACAGCTGGTGCAAAGTCTAGCTTGGGCATAGTTCATGGTTGGGCTGGAGCACATTTCCTTGTACATCACGAGACCACTGGGAAATAGATTGCACCCGATCACGCCGCACTTGGTCCAAATTGCAATCCATTCCCCCTGTGTGATCACACCCACAGTTCACTGCATCATGGATCCCTTAGTCACTGTTTCTCAAGGCTATATGTTGCAGACAGCTGCAGGGCAGTCACTGTCCCATGATCATTCATGTGCTCTGTTTGTTTTCCTTTGTAAATCAACTGCATCTTCCAGAGGTCTTCCTTGACCCTCGTTTTCCTCTGTTTCACAACAGGAAGCTGCGATGATCCTAAGGCATCATATTAAATAGTTTTGATGGCTGGCGATTTATTCAGAGAGGGGCAGCTGTGTTGGTCTCCTATGCCAAGAACAACACAGTTCTGGGACACCATACATACCAAGAACTCATCTACAATACATACTGTATATACTCGAATATAAGCCTAGTTTTTCAGCCCTAATTTTGGGCTGAAAAAAGGGGCCCTCGGCTTATATTCGGGTCAATACTTTTAGCCACTGAGGCAAGTCATCTGTGGCTAAAAGTCGTTTTAAACATTGCACGCCGCTTCTCATGACCCCCCTCTGCATCACAGGGGAGCAGCACACGATGCTGACCCAAGCACTTGCATCAGTGGCTAAAAGTTACTTTAAACATGACACACCATTCCCCCAGCTCACAAAGGAAGAGCTGCCAGGCCCTGCTGCATTTCCCACCCTTTACTTATACTCGAGTCAATACATTTCCCCAATTTTGGGGGGTTAAATTAGGGGGCTCGACTTATACTCGGGTCGACTTATACTCGAGTATATACGGTAGTTACCACTTTAACTGCCACTTGAACTGTGGGGATTTTTAGTTTGATGGGCTGCTTAGAACTCCTTCTCCAGTGCACTGGTGGAAAATTCCCTAGCAGAAACTGCTGGTTAAACAAACAAAAAAGATCTCAGGATTTCACAGGATGATGTCAAGAGAGTTAAAACAGGATCAGTCCACTGCTGCTTTGTATCACAACGCACTGGGTAATAAATGAAACATTTGGCCTTTGGGGCGGTCGTGTTCTGAATCTTCGGCACTCCTTTCCCAGGGAGACCAGGCCAGTCTCCTCCCTGTTGGCTTGTCATTGGCACACAACGATCTTTCTATTCAGAGAGGCTTGGAGGAACTGAACAGATGGCTTAGGAAGGTGCTTTTCCAGACGCACGCTGTACTTTCTTAACCTTCACTTTTTAATGACACATTTGTAAATTGCTTTAAACTTGTTTTAGTTCAGGAGTGATTGCAGTACAGATGGCTGGGTGGGGGGTTGGTGATAAAGGACTATGTTGCTTTGTTTGTCTGTTAAACCGTATCTGGGACTTTGAAGCTGCTTTAACACCAGCCTGCTTCCTGATACCACCATGTGCTGTTTTCCATCTCTTCCCAAATCCAAAAATCTAAAAATCCAAAATTCCAAAATCCCCCCCAAAAAAAACCCAAAAAGATTCTCAGCGCCTGCTAGACACCACCTTCTATCAAGACTGCATTTCTGGTACAATGGTTTGATAAAGATAGCAAGTTGCTATCGAAAGCGTAGCTTACGTTTTTTTGTTTTAGTAGTGACCCATAAAGGTATCACCTAATCTCCTTTTGAATTATGTGGCTGTGGAGCTCATGGTTGGGAGTTCAATTCCCCAGGATGCCTTCTACAAGGACAGCCAGCCTGTGTAACCTTGGGAAAGCTGTACAGTCCCAAGGTGCCCTCCCAAGAAGGGAACGGTAGCCTATTTCCAAGTACTTTCTACCTACAAAAAAACTAGAAAGGGTCACCATAAATCAGGATTTATTTATTTATTTATTTATTTATTTATTGGATTTCTATACGGCCCATCCGACAGCGAGGGCACTTTGGGTGGTTCAAGTTGCAGGCACACAATTACGATTGTGAATTTCAATACAATGGTATGTTTTGTGTTCTCCATAATTCTTCTTCAGTATTGTTCTTTCGAGTCTTACACATTCCATGCATTGCCAAAACAGAAAAAAGAAGCTGGTTCTAGAAGAAATCAAGCCCAAACTCTCACCAGACCCTAAAACGAATAGAACAGAGGTGATTGTACTGTACAGTGGTACCTTGTAGAAAGGAATTACCTCGTTCTAAATGAAATTATGTTAAGCAAATTTTCCTTTGTACAAATTTTCCATAGGACTGCATTGAAAACGGATTAATCCCTAAACGCCACCGGTTCTCTGATGTTTGGATTTGCCTCATAGGCGATTCTGCTAAGCAATTTCCCCCTATCTCTGGAATTTTTACCTTTAAGCGGATTTTCTGTTAAAAAAACCACTTGTTATCTGAGGGTCTACTGTATTTGAGTTGCACTAGGAAAAGCTGAGAGTACTTGGCAAAGACAACAGCTGAAATCTAGCAGTACGTTGCAAATAGAGTAGGATCAGTGGGACACTTATAAAGAAGTCGAGTCATTAAATCTCCAACAATTCAGTGGACATATTCTAGTTGTAAACCACTACTGGATTTCAGCCAATAAAGTTAAGGTAGTAGGAAAGGAGGAAGACTTAGGTTGCTTTTATATGACCCCTAAAATCCGATGCAAAGGGCTCCCAGATGCAGAGCTTAAAATTGTTTTCCTACCAGCTGTGGACTTTAAAAAAAATTAAGTACGACTACGCCCACCTAAGCGCGCCCCAGCGCATTTTACAAGTACCTGGTCTCCTGAGGTAAAAAAAATTTCTGATGCAGATTGTAAAGCTGTGGATGCCGGGCTCTCCTCGGCTTCTGTTTGTTTTTGCTGTCCCTGCCGCCCCTTTAAAAGACAGGAATCCCTACGGGGCAGCTCCAGATGGCAGAGTGGAGGTGAGCCTGCATTTTTTTCCTCCCTTTTTTTCTCCCTCCCCTCACCGCAGACAGGAGCAATGAAGTGCGGAAGGGTGGGAACACAGGAAGCAGAACAAAACCCCATGATCTCTGGTCCAAATTTAAGTTGCCAGCGGATTTTAGAGGTCGTGTAAAAGCGCCCTTAATGTGAGATAGATTGACTCAATAAAGGACGACTTCATATGAGACACATTGACTCAATAATAAATGAAGGCATACCCTTCAGTTTGCAAAAATTGATGGCAAGAGTTTCCGGAGGTCACATAATTTACAGGGTTTCTGTTAAATCAGATGAAACTTGATACACAATCACCACCTAATATTATAGAGCAGTGACGGAGAACCTTTTAGAGACTGAGTGCCCAAACTGCGATTCAGAACCCACAAATTTTTCGCAAAGTGCCAATACAGCTATTTAACCTGAATACAGCTGGCTGTGAAGGGGCAATGTCAGGTGCCCAAGGAAAGGGCTCTGAGTGCCACCTTTGGCACCCGTGCCATTGGTTTGCCATCACTGTTATAGAGTATAGGATAATGTAGAAGTTTTTTTCCTTCACCTACTGTATTTTAAGCAGTGATTATTGTTTTAACCATTGCGTAAGATCATGTGGTTTACAGGGAATATAGGGTAAGAAGTGATATGTAAAGTAAATGCATTAACAAATACACAGAGAAACAAGCCAGCCAACAAATAAATACGATTTATGTAGACTGCTGTCTATGGAAGCAGGTACATGGAATGTTATTCTGTGATATTGGTAGTAGGGGCGATGCAAGGTGTAAAGTCAGAGGAAAAAAAAGAGAGGCATAAAACACTTCTAGGGCAATTATGTAATTACCAGTGGCCATTCACAAAACACTTGTTGATTATAAATAGTCTTATGTTTGGCAAATCAATGAAGACATACACAGTGGGTTTATAAGAAACAAAAAGCTATCCTGATGCCAGCCAAAATCTCATTTTTTTATGTACTACAACTCAACCCCCCCCCCGCTTTTTATTGTCAATTTTGGTTTCAATTATTACCTGCCTCACAAATCAGTTTGGGGTAACAGGTGAGAAATGAATAGTTTCAATAATAAGTTCCACTTAATATCTCCAATTTCAATCCGTGGAGTAGCTGGCAGCATAGTTCAGTGACTTAGGTATCAGGCTGTGGAGCCAGTGGTTGGAAATTGAAGGTCCCCTTGGCATGTTTGAAAAACCAGCCTGTATGGCCTTGGGCAAGCTGTAAAGTCCCAGAGCGCCCCCTGGAGAGGGGAATGGTGAACTGCTTCTGAGTACTCTCTCTACTAGAAAAACCCTGAGAAGGGTCTCCATAAGCCAAAATGGACTTGATGGCACATTAACATATGAACATAAGAACATAAGAAGAGCCATGCTGGATCAGGCCAAAGGCCCATATAGTCCAGCTTCCTGTATCTCACAGTGGCCCCACCAAATGCCTCTGGGAGAGCACGAGACTAGATATCTGTCTCCTGATACCACTCTCCTGCATCTGGTCCTTGAGTACCCCGGTTTTAAGCCTAGAGGTTACACATCTCCATCATGGTTTGTAATGGACTTTTCCTCCAGGAATCTGTCCCATCCCCTTTTGAAGGCATCCAGGCCAGATGCCGTCACCACATCGTGTGGCAGGGAGTTCCACAGACTAACAACGCACTGGGTAAAAAAATATTTTCTTTTGTCTGTTCTTACTCTCCCAGCCCTCAATTTGAGTGGATGTCCCCTAGTTCTGGTATTTTGTGAGAGGGAGATGAGTGTCTCTCTATCCACTTTACTCATGCCCTGCATTATTTTGTAGTCTCAATCATTATGGTGGTGGGGGTTAATTACGGAAAACCTATGGCTCCCGATGAAACCAGCATGAAAGGGATACTCCTAGCAATGGCCACACTTTTTTGGCCCTGCAGACAGACTTAGGATAACTTGCCGACATCATCCAGAGCAGTGTGAAAGTAACCCCAAATTAGTGGCAGACAACTGTCCCAGGTAACCATGATCCTACCAAGAGCACACAAGTCTCAGCCTAACTTTCGCCTCCCTATTTACGCCACCTGCCCTTGAGGCAGGTTGAGAAAGAATGTCAAAGCTGCAATTCTAGCAGGGAGGAGACCTGCTGATCTCGATGATAATTATTTTCCAAATAAACGCAGACTCGAGTTGCACTGATGGGGGAAAGAGTACATTGCAAGCGCATGATTCACACGGTGCACCGACGACTATACACCTTTGTGGCCATTCCAATGAACTCAAACATATTTCTACACAACGGAAGCATAGAGACATACACTGGAAAAAAAAAAACGATGGAAAAAGCACAACACTCTCAACCTTAAATCCCTATATGGCCAAATGATCTGTGGTGAGGCGTACTGAAAGCCAACTTCTGGGAACCGCCTGGATACTATTAGAGTTAGACCAGTGGTGTCCAAACTTTGGCCCTCCAGATTTTTTGGACCACAACAACTTCCCAAAGTCCTTTGTCACTGGCAATAAAGTCTTGGAATTGTGGGAGTTGTGGTCCAAAACATCTGGAGGGCCAAAGTTTGGACATCCCTGAGTCAGACCCTGTGATGGAGCTTTGCTCAAAACTGGAAAGAAGAGTAGGAAGAGACAACCAAGAAGCCAAAGAGGGCATGAGATTGGGGGGGGGGGAGAAGGAAGGCTGCATCTGATGAAGGGGCTTCTCAACCTCTTAGCAGCTAAGAGCCTTGTGACACCCTTGAAGCCTGGAAAGTTTCTTCCTGGACTGGAATCCGCTCCAACAGATGCAGTTTCTCCCAGCTGGTGACTCCCTCCCCCAAGAACCACACCAGAGAGGTCTCAGAATTATACCCCTCTCGAAGATGCTCCGGTGCGACTTTTAAGGTGCGTTCGGGATGATGGGAGGGAGAGAGACCGGTTTGCCAAACGCGCCGTTCTTGGGCATCTCCTGGACTGCGCAACCTACGCGCAAAAATCTCCTGGATTCCCCCCGGGTGGGTCCCTCCACCGCCTCGCCTGGCGGAGCCTCTCCCAAGAGAAACAGAAAAAAAAAAGGTCTCACCCAGTGTCGTCTTTCCTTCATCGGCTTCTGCGTCTCGCCGAGGGGAAAGGCACCATCCCTGGACACCCGCCCTTCTGCTGCTCCTGCTCTCCCGTTCGGGGATCCGGAGGGTTGATGGCTTGGGAGGAGACACGTCGGGACCGATCCGCCCGGTCCCACCCCGAGACAGGCTCCCCGGCGGTGCCCGGAGTCCCTTTTCCTCGCTCTGCGCCGCCGCCTTCACTCCCGCCCTGACTCTTTTCCCCCGGGAGGGAAGGAAGCGCCGAGGAAGGGCCGGAGGTGGAGGCCAGCCCGCCCGCCCAGGGCTCACGTGGAAGACGGCGGCGGCGGCGGGGAGAAGGGCAGGGCGCCCGGGCTGGAGCTCCCGCGGGGAGGAGCCTGGAGGAGCCGCCTCGGGCCCCGGGACAAAGCGGGCAATCCCCGGCGGGCTCCACCGCAGGCGCGGATGCCTGCGCTGCCACAGTCCGAGGGGAGAGAAAAGCCCGTCCCCGAGCCCGGCAAGGCTGGAAGGAAAGAAGGATGGTCGTTTCGCCTCCTCGCCCGGGTGGCTGAACGGGTCCCTTCACACGTGACGATCTACACGCGATGGCGCGCGTGAAAGCCAACACGGGAAGGCCTGGCTCCGCCCGATTCGCCTACGGGATTTTTTTAAAAAATGGGAACGTGCCAGGCTGGCAGAATTCTCCACCTCCGCCCGATTCAGTTTTTTACGCACAGCGAGAGGGGTTCACACGACCCCCCTTTGCCGAAGTCGATGTCGGAGGTCTTGGCCTGTGTCTGCAGAGTTTGGCTGGAGCCAGGAGGGTCACCTCGCAAGTTGTTCTCGAGAGAAATCCCATTTTCAATCGCCAGCCATCCTGGGCGGAACACGAGTAGAAGCGCTGTCAATCCGTGTCCACAGGGATTGACGCGATGTAGGCACGTTCGGACGTTTCACTGCCATCTCTGCTCCTCCCACATTCAGGGAACCAGTGGCCCAGGGGATACAGTACTGTACTACTATTCCCATCATCCCTGACCTTTGGCTGTAAACAAAAGCGGGAAACCAATGTCTACGGAGATATTGAACTACAGCACCCATCACCCCTGTGCTGTAGCCAGGTGAACTGGTGCTAATCGGAGCTAATCCAAAATACAAAGGATCCCCATCTGTACCTGTGTTAAGATCCAACCAAGTTTTTTCACTCTATGTTTGGTCTGGGCTAATGTTTACAGCATCACTAATAGTAGGGTAGCCCTCAGGAATGAGTCAAGGTAGATTTCCACTCCAGGTTCTCATTGAGTACGCATTTAGCCATGAGGTCTCTTGGGAAGAATAAAAGAGGCCTGGGACAATGTTCTCCAACCCTCCTAGTGGTGCATGGAAGTTGTAGTCCAACCATTCTGAAGAGTGCTTGTTGATCAGCTTGTAAATTGTCAGAATGCTGAAACTCATGGAGAGCTCCTTCCTTTTCTCCATGAACAGCCCTAAACAATCTTTATACAATAGGACCCCAGTATCCGCTGGGGATTGGTTCCAAGCCTTCCCGTGGATAACGAAAACCGTGGATAAGAGAGAACACCAAAATATTCCCCAAAACTGCTGTTTTGTGATAGTAACTTGCTTTGCAGCTGCTGTTTTGCAACAGTAGCTTGCTTTACAGCTGCTGTTTGTGCCGGTAGCTTGCTTTACGGATGCTGTTTTATGACAGTAGCTTGCTTTACAGCTTCTCTTTGTGACAGTAGTTTGCTTTGCGGCTGCTGAATTATTTATTTTTCTTCTGCCAACTGTGGATAAATGAATCTGTGGATAGTGAATCAGTGGATACGGGGGTCCTACTGTACATCCTGAACCCCATGGGATCAAACGTAGATCATGAGCAGAGTCTTGACTGCAGTCAAACCATTGCACCCTAGAGCTCTTGAAGGAGAAGCACCTTTTGGTGTTTTGGGCACTCATTGTCTGACACACAACAGTCAAGATAAAAATATTTTCCTCTTTTATTGCAGATTAGAAGGGAAACGTGCTAAGTTTTCTATCCACTAGGTGAGACAATGAGAGGTTTTGTATCTCAAAACTTGCTTTTGCAAGTACAGTGGTGCCTCAACTGACGAATTTAATCCGTTCCGAATGCATGCTCTTAAGTCGAAGTACTCTTAAGTCAGGGTACCCATCTAAAAAAATGATAAGAAGTTAAAAAATAAAAAATGGAAAAAAATTTGTGAGTCATGCAGACCATATTTAAAATTTGTAAGGCGAGAATTAAAACGCCAACAGTTTTCCACTCTTAAGTCGAGCTGCTCTTAAGTTGGGGGTACCACGGTAGTGCACATGGTTTATATGTAGAGATGGGCACGATCCTGAAACATGGTGGTTTGTGGTGATTCGTGGCTAGCCACAGCCCACTACAAATCAACTGGAAAGCTGAACTGGTATGCGATTAAGTTTTCAGTTTGTGGCCAATGAGGGAGGGGCTTCTTGCTCCTATAGCAATAGGAGCAAGCAGCCCCTCCCTCATTGGGCACAAACTGAAAACTTAAAAGCTGGGGTTCTGCCACTGAGCATGCACCCACCTTCCAGTGGATCACCCCAATTGCTCCTCCAAGGAGCCTGGTGATCGCCTTTGAACATGCTCCTGGCCCCCAGCTGATCATTCTTAAGCATGGCACCTGGGCACCTGGGGAAGAGGTGGCAATGCTGGTAGCAGCATGGGCACAGCAGGAGGAACAGATAGGCCAGGCAACCAGGGCTGCAGGAAGAGGTGGGGTTGGGCCATCCTGGTTTGCCAAAACAATTGAAGCCCAAGGGGAGGGCTTCGGCAAAATGGCATCACCAAATTGGGTCACAATCCCAGCCGCCAACCAACCCGATTCATCGGGTTTTGCGGTTTGGCTTATGACAATCTCTATTTATGTGCAAAAATTGCATATTTTGTGCAAAATCTGGCATTTCTGTGAAAAATCCACATTTTGGGGCAAAAACGTTTTTGTTTTAAAGACTTGTTTTTTACAATTGATCAATTGATCAATTGGTTGTACTTTTATACCAGGCCACTTGCTGCTGCTATTGCTAACGGACCCTAATCCTTACTCACCAGTTCACAATTTGTTAGTTCTTTTGATGGAGTGTCGCAATGCATCAGGACACCCTTTTCGACAAGGATGAGAACATTGGGGATAATTCATTACATCCTTTATAGGCTCCCAGCAGGCATGCAGCGTACCATTACCAGGTCCTGGTTTTGATTTTCAAAACCCTCCACGCCTTGGGACCAGAGTACCTGTCGGAGCGTATCTCCCAGAGGTCAACTGGGGTCAGGCCCACGAGAATGGCGCAGGCGCGCTCACTTAGGGTGGCCACACTCAGGGAGGCACGGAAATCGCTCACGCGTAACCTCGCCTTCTCTGTGGTGGGCCCCACACTGTGGAATCATCTCGGTAGTGAGCGGCGCCTAGCACAGTCCCTGCCCGCCTTTAAAAAAGCCCTGAAAACCCACATTTTCAAAGAGGCATATGGCAACATTTTTATTTAATATATTTTTTTTGCCGCTCACGTCATCTCTTGTGGAGGGTATTATCCCTCCTATTTTATTAGTCCTTTCTCGCCTTTGTGTTGTTGTTGTCTTGTTTTAACTGTAAACCGCCCAGAGTTCCGTCCGGAAGATGGGCGGTATAAAAATATAACAGATAAACAAATAAATAAATATGTTGTAACTGGGGCCTGTTTTTCATTCCGTAATATTTCCGTATCCAACCTGTGGAGCCGCCGGACCTCTCAGGGTCTCTCTTGATTGACTTCCCATTCTATGTGTTGTGGAACTCTGTGCCACAAGATAGGGTTATGGAAAGCCGAGCTTAGGTGGCTTGAAAGGGGGTGGAGCAGAGGCTGTTGTTAAATGACTAGTAAAATTCAGTGTGGTGCCATAACTACAGTGCTGGTCTCACAATTTGGAGATCCATGGCCAAGGCCCCATTAAGCCATGAGACTTGCAGGGTCGCTTGTATTCTCTCCCAGCTTGGCTTTCTTTCCTTGCAGCGTTATTCTGAGGTTCAAGCATGAGAGGGGAACTATATATGCTCCTTTCAGCTCAGTGTCTGGGATGCTACTGGTGACTTATGTCAGTGCAAGTACAGGGACATAAACTGCAGCAGCAAAGTGAAATTTTAAAGGGTCTTATAAGGCCCTCAAGTCCAACCCCCTGCTCCAGGCAGGAATACAAACCAAATGATACCTGCCAGGTGGTTGTCCAGATTTCTCGTGAATGCCTCCAGTGTTGGAGCACCCACCACCACATCTGGAGGTCGGTCATTGTTTCTATTGCCGTACTGTTCTAAGAGGAAGTTTTTCCTGATATGCAGCCAAAAGCTGGGTTCTCTTAACTTGAGCCCATTGTCGCAGGTCCTGCACTCTGGGATGATCAAGAACAGATCCTAAAATGCCACTAATTAACAAGCTGCTGCTTGTGTTCCATGTCGCCTGCTAGTGTCACCAGCATGCAACAAGGATAGGAGTAGTAAATTGTTGACCAGCAGCAATTCATTGGTGCAGTTTGCACCTTTGATACAACACTGGCATAAGTCTTAACTGATAGGATTCCTGCCTTGAGAGAAAGAGAGGGGATTGAAAACAAACATTTGAATCAATCTCTGGAATGTGTCAGAATCTGCATACCACTGAATGACCGACCTACTGTGATGGAGCTAAGGGGAGGTCTATTGATGTTGAACTTCCCAGAGGTTTCTGGTGAGAGAGAATGAGCCTTGACCGTGATTGATTCCAACACGGCTCTCCTCACATTCACTTGCATCACTGACCACACAATGTCCAACGTTTTTTCTTCATATCCGAGTGTTGTGCAAACTTTAAAACCAATACAGTTAAAACAACATACAGTAAAATTATAAATTATAAAACCCAGTTGCTCGTGTGTTTAGAAATAATCTAATTAAAATGGTGGCTGAACAGGAAAGTCTTTGCTTGGCGCCGAAAAGCCAAAAGTGTTGGCACGAAGCAGATCTCTGTAGGGAGGGCATTCCAGAGTTGGGGGGCAACCGCCGAGAAGGCCCTGCTTCGACATGCCACCCCCCCCCCTTATCTCTTTGAGGGATGGCACCTTCAGCAGGGCCTCCTGGCCTGATCTTAGAGTACTGTATGGGCAGGCTCATATGGAAGAAGGCATTGATCATTGTTGATCAGAAGTGGGCTAGTTCAATCTCAGCTGTTTGCTAGACGTTATCTTGTACACATGGTGGGGCATAAATTGCATGCACCTAGGTGTGGCACTGATTGAATTTCTCCATGGTCACCGAAGACAATGTCCTGCATCCATGTAGTCCCATTTGACTTGATTATCATTTGATCTTCCGACTTGGCTTCAAAGACTAATAAGTGTGTGCAGATGGTCTAGCTGTTGTGGCTGATGTTCTTGGACTAAAACTCCTAGAAGCCTTTACGATTGGCTCTGCTGGCCATGATTTCTGGGAACTGTTGTCCAAGAACATCGTCTTGGGGGGGGGCACTCGAAAGCCTTCACCCATTTGGCAAGGTGCGTTGTTTTTCTCCTTCATAGAACAATGGCTGCAGGTGTGCAGCTTTGATGCATTGCTGCACGGCTGCACAGTTTAGAGGGAACGTTGCCCCTGCACCCATGATAATGACTGCTGTATCATCCTGTTGATCTGAAGTGTGATCCGGGAGGTCATCAAGCCGTGAAACCTCATACATGGAAGATACGTTTGAAGGCTCCTCCCATCATCACTAATCATACGTGTGACATCTGATCTGCCTGGGCCCCAGCCCGTCTTGAGTGCACAATAAGAATTAGAAACCTCATCTCATCCTTGTGATCCATCCTTATGGCTGGTGATTCTGAAATTCAGAGATGACCTTTAGGGAAATGCATATCCCCTGCTATTAACGCATCCAACGGATCCCATGTAGGAGGGTTTACAAATCCAGCCCGTGCTTGCTTCTCATTGATGAATCAGCAAAGAAAGATCACAACCCGATGGTAAGGAATCTGATATGGCAAACATAACGTTTGCCAGGTTAGGGAGTAATGAATCAAAATTCATTTTCATTTTGTGTTGTGCATTTGGCCTGTTGGACAATTTGTGGAATGTTCAGATTCTAGGAATAGATGGGGGGGATCGGAATATTTTAAATAAATAAATAAAATTAATGCCAAGCTGCTACTGCTCTGGTCGTGTGCGAATAAATTCTGAAAATATAGTCAGGAAAGTAGGGTTTGGGGTTAAAGATCCACATGTATGCTGTCTGGATGAGAAAGCACATTTCTTAAATTAGAATAGAATAGAATGGATAATAGAATGGAATGGAATTTATTGTCATTGTATAAAAACACAAGATTAAAAAGTGCCATCCAGTCAGCTCATTCACACACCCCAGTATAAAAATCCAAGTCGTAAAATCTACCATTTAAGAACGAAACATCCATACACATACTCCTACATTCACACGCAGAACATCATTTGTACTCATTTAAAACTGACATAAAAACCAAACATACACACACAGCCTTACACTCTTTCACCTGGCAGCATTCATACCCAATACATAAAAACTAAGATTTAAAAAAACAACAGCCATACACAAACCCCATACAATATACATGTTACACATTCAACACTGATATTACCCATCAGCTTAATTTTTAACATAATTTAGCATGGTTACTGCTATTGAGTAAAAACTATTTCTGAATCTTTCTGTCCTTGTTCTAATAGATCTATACCTTCTGCCTAAGGGTAACGGTACCAACAGAGAGTGTCCAGGATGAGAAATGTCTCCTACAATATTCGGTGCTTTCTTAAGACAGCAGGAGCTGTGTAATTCCTCCTCTGAACCATTGTGCAACTGGCCCACAACACATATGATGTTACTGTGTTTGATGTGCTGTACACCGCCCAAAGTTCCCTATGGGAAAATTGGGCGGTCAATAAGTACAAAAATAAATAAATAAATATAAATATGCAGTACGTCAGTATACTTTCTACTGAACATTGATAAAGAGACACCAATAGTCTCTGAGTGATGTTATTCTTTCTGAGCACTCTCAGAAAGTACAGTCTCTCTTGGGCCTTTTTCAGCAGCTCGGAGGTGTTTACACTCCAGGTTAAATTCTAGGAGAACATGATTTTCCAAGCCGATGTACTTCACGTTCCCCTGGGGTGGCATCCCTCCTGGTTTCTTGGCAGCTCTTCATTTGTTTGGCATCCTTTCTTTCAAAGTCTAGTTCTCACTGTGACCCATTTCATTCGGTGGCTGATGTATCGATACGTGGGCTGGCGGTTGTGTTACTTCAAAAAAACACTCCTGCCCAGGCAATGGAACATCCCTCCATCCGAATTTTTGGCCCACCCTCCTCCCTCCATTCACCCGGTGTTGTGTAATCACTGAGTATGCTGCTAAATTGGCATTTTCTCGCCCTTCAGTTCCACTCCGCTAAAGATTTTGTGCACTGTTGTGAACTTCTGGGGTTCTTTCAAGCCTGCTGATCTTTCCCAGTAGGAAAACAGATGCCCCAAGCAACTCCCTTAGTCATGGTCTGCTGAGTCTCTGACTTTTGTGCGGTTGGCAGACTGTTGTCACATTTCCTCCACGTATTCACGTCTTCTTTTTTTGTTTGTTATTTCTGACAGGAAGCAGCCAGAAGGCAGAAGGGAAAGCTGAACCGAAAATCTGGAAGGGTGGTGTCCGAACCTTAATACGTAATGCAGTGGCTGTCCTCTGTGGTTAACTTGGTTACAAAGCAGATGTGAGCCACTTGGTTCATATTTTACAGAGCAAATCCACACCTCTCTAGGAAGCTATAAAAACCCAGTAATGCCTCAGCTTGCACAAAAGTGCCAATGGACGATAAAGTAATACCAGAAACTGAACTATCAAGATGCACAAACACATAGACACTTCTGAAGCATTGTGAATGTTGCACAGGAGAAGTGCAGAGGTTCACAGAACAAGATAGTTTCAAATTCTCCAGAGTAGCCCAACTCTTTTTCATTAACAGGCACTTAACAGTCTCATAAGAACATAAGAACATAAGAAGAGCCATGCTGGATCAGGCCAAAGGCCCATCTAGTCCAGCTTCCTGTATCTTACAGTGGCCCCTCCAGATGTGTTTGGGAGTGCACGAGACTAGATATCTATCTCCTGATACCACTCCCCTGCATCTGGCCCTTGAAGTACCCTGGTTTTAAGCCTGGAGATTACACATAATCATGGTTTGTAACCTGTGATGGAGTTTTCCACCAGGAATCTATTCAATCCCCTTTTGAAGGCATCCAGGCCAGATGTCATCACCACATCCTGTGGCAGGGACTTCCATAGACTAACAACGCGCTGGGTGAAAAAATATTTTCTTTTGTCAGTTCTTACTCTCCCAGCCCTCAATTTGAGTGTATGTCCCCTAGTTCTGGTATTTTGTGAGAGGGAGAAGAGCTTCCCTCTATCCACTTGACTCATGCCCTGCATTATTTTGTATGTCTCAATCATATCCCCCCTCATGTGCCTTTTTTCCAGACTAAAGAGGCCCAAATGTTTTAGCCTTTCCTCATAAGGGAGGTGCCCCAGCCCAGTAATCATTTTAGTCGCTCTCTTCTGCACCTTTTCCAATTCCACTATGTCTTTCTTGAGATGCGGTGACCAGAATTGTACACAATACTCCAGGTGCGGCCTTACTATCGTTTTCTATAATGGCATTATAATGTTGGCTGTTTTATTTTCAATCCCCTTTTGATAATCCCTAGCATGGAATTGGCCTTCTTCACCGCTGCCACACATTGGGGAGACACCTTCATGGAGCTGTCCACCAACACACCAAGATCTCTTTCCTGATCCGTCACGGATAACTCAGAGCCCATGAGTTGATAGATGAAGTTTGGATTTTTTGCCCAATATGCATTACTTTACATTTGGTTACATTAAAACGCATTTGCCATTTCTCAGCCCATTCCCCCAGTTTGGAGAGATCCTTCTGGAGCTCTTCACAATCTTCTCTGGTTTTTACCACACGGAAAAGTTTTGTGTCATCTGCAAACTTGGCCACCTCACTGTTTATCCCTGTCTCCAGGTCATTTATGAACAGATTGAAAAGCACCGGTCCCAGGACCGAGCCCTGGGGCACACCGCTTTTCACTTCTCTCCATTGTGAAAATTTCCCATTGACACCTACTCTTTGTTTCCGGGATCTCAACCAGTTCTCAATCCATAAGAGGACCTGCCCTCTTATCCCCTGACTGTGCAATTTTCTCAGCAGCCTTTGGTGAGGGACTGTGTCAAAAGCCTTTTGAAAATCCAGATAGACTATATCCACCGGTTCACCCAAATCCACGTGCCTGTTGACCTTTTCAAAAAATTCTAAGAGGTTTGTCAGACAAGATTTACCCTTACAGAAGCCATGCTGATTTTCTCTCAGCAAGGTTTGTTCCATTATGTGTTTTAAGATTTACTCTTGGACGAGGCTTTCCACCATCTTCCCTGGGACAGATGTAAGGCTAACTGGCCTGTAGTTTCCTGGGTCCCCCCTCTTTCCTTTTTTAAAAATTGGTGTGATATATGCTATCCTCCAGTCCTCCAGAACTGTGGCCGTTTTAAGAGACAAGTTGCATATAACCGTTAAGAGATCTGCAATTTCATTTCTCAGTTCCCTAATAACCCTTGGGTGGATGCCATCTGGGCCCAGTGACTTGTTAATCTTCAATTTATCAATTAGACCTAAAAACATCCTCTCTTTTAACCTGTATTTGATTTAATTGTTTAGTCAAGAGGGGCGGTTCAGGCAGCAGAATCTGCTCGAGGTCGTCTGTCGTGAAGACAGATGCAAAGAACTCATTTAATTTCTCTGCAATTTCCAAGTGCTCCTTAACCTCCCCTTTTCCTCCCTCACCATCCAGAGGGCCAACTGGTTATCTGGCAGGTTTTCTACATATTTAAAGAAGCTTTTATTATTACCCTTTATATTGCTAGCCATGCGTTCCTCAAAATCATTCTTTGCCTCTCTTACCATCTTCTTACATTTCTTTTGCCAGAGTTTGTGTTCCTTTTTATTTTCCTCATTTGGGGAGGATTTCCATTTACAGAAAGACCTCTCCTTGCACTTTAGAGCCTCTCTAACTCCACTCATTAACCATGCCGGTGTCCTCTTGGACTTAGATGAGCTCTTCTTTCTTTGTGGTATGCACTTGTGCTGGGCCTCCATTACCGTTGTTTTAAACAGGCTCCATGCACTCTGAAGAGATTGGATTCTTCTAACCTTCCCCTTCAGTTTCTCTCTAACTAGTTTCCTCATCTGAGGGAAGTTTGCCCTTTGAAAATCAAGGGTTTTTATGTCTGATTTGCTTGACACTTTTCCTCCAACATGCATGGCAAGGGAACTTGCAGCATGGTCACTGTTCCCCAGAGGCTCAGTGAGATTCACATCCCTGACCAGGTCCTGAGTATGACACAGTATTAGATCCAGAGTTGCCTGTTCTCGGGTGTGCTCCATGACAAGTTGCTTTAAGGCACAATCATTCAGCAAGTCGAGAAACCCAGTTTCTCTTTCTTGCCCAAAGCTCGCATTGGCCCAGTCAATGTGGGGATAATTGAAGTCCCCCATGATTACTATCCTATCCCTCTTAGCCACCTCCATGATTTCTCTCCTCATTTCAAGGCCCCCCTCAAGTTTTTGATCTGGTGGACAATAGAATACCCCAACTATCACACCACTCCTTGGACCTGGTAGTTTAACCCACAGTGATTCTATAGTGGAGTCAGACCCTCTGTTAATCTCCATTCTGCTGGATTTTACCCCTTCTTTGACATAGATGGCCACTCCTCCTCCAACCCGCCCCTCTCTATCCCTTCTATAGAGTTTATAGCCTGGGATTGCTGTATCCCACTGGTTCTCTACATTCCACCAGGTTTCTGTTATGGCTATTATGTCTATGTTATCCCTAGCTGCCAAATGTTCAAGTTCTCCCATCTTTGCTCGGAGGCTTCGAGCATTGGCGTAGAAGCACCTGTACAGTGGGTCCCGCAACAACAGCTGCTGCCTTGTTCTCCCCCCCCCCCACAGCTTTTATTTTCAGTAGACAAACTATCACATTCCATTATTCTCCCAGTGCTAATACCTGCTATGTTATCTCTATGTGATCCTCTACCCTCTCCAACCTCATTCCCCGAGGATGAGGTGTTCCGAACCGGATGCCACTCAGCTCCTGTCGGCTTTCCCCCAGTTATCAGTTTAAAAGCTGCTCTGCAGCCTTTTTGAGGTTGAATGCCAGCAATCTGGTCCCATCATGATTCGAGTGCAACCTATCCCTCCTGAACAGGTTTGGTTTGTCCCAAAATGTTCTCCAGTTCCTCACAAATCTAAAGCCCTCCTCTCGACACCATCGCCTCATCCACGCATTGAGGCTTCTGAGCTCTGCCTGCCTGGTGGGTCCTGCACAAGGAAAAGGTAGCACTTCTGAAAATGCTACCTTGGAAGTCTGGGACTTCAATCTGCTACATAACAACCTGAATTTGGCTTCCAAGACTGACCGCTTGGCCTTCCCGACATCATTGGTACCAAGGTGTACCATGACCACTGGCTCCTTCCCAGTTCTCTCTAACAAGCTATCTAGATTTCTCGTGATGTCTCGATAACTCACTCTGAGACATTCATAGGAGAAAGAATAAGAAACATTTTCTTTACTTACAATTGTGATCAAACAGCAAACTGACAAACACGACTGCTTTCAGCAACAGACTTCAGCAGACCTTGAGAAAGAAAAAGCATTGATCTAAGAAGTTGGGCTCTCTTTGAACTGAGAGGCAGGTCATCTATGAATGATTCAGCACTGGATTCCCGAGAAATGTGTGGTGCATCACGGGCAAGAGGCAAGCCCCTTATGGCTGTGTTCTGCTCCACAGCTGGATGGTTTTCCACACGGGTCAGGGGGCTCAGGTATTTGAAACCAACTGTGACTCCTCGGTGCTGCAGAATTGCCATGTTTAGGATTGGTTATACTGTACTGGAGATTGGCAGTCACCGAACTATGAAGGGTCTCTTTCAGACAAGCCTACTGAAGACAGTGTGAGGGGTTTAAAAAACTACAGTGGAGCCTCATATAACAGTTTGTATAACATAAAATCTGTACAACATAAATTTTTTTTGGAGATAGGGGAAATTTGCTTAACAGAATCGTCTATGGGTCAAATCTGTACAACATAAAAATGGTTGCGACTAGAGATGGGCACGACTTAGCGGTATTCCCGTTTCCGTTTCCGTTACTCGTATCCGTTACTCTACGGAAACGGTAACGGGAATTACTCTGCCAGAATTCAAGCTCGAACCGACGAACGAACAATTTGGTCTGATTTGTCGTGCTCGTTACTTGCATCGCGGTGATCGCGCAATGCCAAGCGGCACAGAAAAAAAGTTTTTAAAAGTTAAAAAAAAACCAATTCCCGGCCCTAAAAGTAGGCGAAAACTGTCTGAGGGCACCTACCAGGCCAGAAGGGTGTTTTATTTGGGGGGGGTTTCCCCGCCCCCCCTCTCCTTGGCTATTGCTACTGCTGCGCTGCTGGTACCAGGCTGGGAGGGCGCATCCATTTGCCATGCAGTGCAGGGGATCCAAAATGGCGACCACAATATTTTTTTTGAAATCGTTGCCCAAAACCCCACCAAAGCACCACAGAAACATGCGAAAATTAGCTATTTTAAATGCTTGAATTTTTACAGTAGCAGCAGTGGGTTTTTCTTGCAAAAAAAAGTCTCCGTTGATTTTATTTTATTTTATTTTATTTTATTTTTTTACACCTGCACATTCGCAATGATGGGCTCGCCCATGGGAGTGGACCATGCAACGTTTTGGAGCCATTCCACTAATCGCATGGCCAGGTTTTGCTGACTGTACCAGGCTGGGAGGGCGCATCCATTTGCCATGCAGTGCGGGGGATCCAAAATGGCGACCACAATATTTTTTTTGAAATCATTGCCCAAAACCCCACCAAAGCACCACAGAAACATGCGAAAATTAGCTATTTTAAATGCTTCAATTTTTACAGTAGCAGCAGTGGGTTTTTCTTGCAAAAAAAAAAAGTCTCCGTTGATTTTATTTTATTTTATTTTATTTTATTTTTTACACCTGCACATTTGCAATGATGGGCTCGCCCATGGGAGTGGACCATGCAAATTTTCCACCAATCGCATGGCCACTTGGCCAGGTTGACCACAGAGACTTCTGGGATGTGCCAATCGGGCATAAACAGCCCACTAATCGTAGCCCAAACCCGAACCCTAAGCCTAACCCATACGCCAGTACACTGTCCTTCTAAGTGGGTCAGAGAGGCACCCAGAGGTGCACCCCAATACTCACCCTAACCTCACCCGTAACTAGCCTAACCCTAGCCCTTGCGCTAACCCATCTTAACCCTAAGCCAGATCTACTTGCATTGCACTACATGCAAGTACGTGAGACACAGCGGGTGCAGAGTCTGCCAGTCCATCACTTGTGGCTCTGGCTGACTCCTGCAGCTCCCTCCAGGAGCCCGCTACCCCCCCAAACCAGTCCTAACGACAACAAAAAAACAAAAAAAACGAACCGACTAATTTTTGCGAAATTTCGCGAAAAACAGAAACGAGCCGAAATGGACTGCCTCCGACACACGACAACTCGAAAACGTCATTTTCCCTAGTCGTGCCCATCTCTAGTTGCGACTAGGGGTTACACTGTTTTCAATGCATTCCTATGAGAAATTTGTATAAAGGAAAATTTGCTTAACATAATTTCATTTGGAACGAATTAATTCCTTTATACAAGGTGCCACTGTACACTAAATGTTGCAAAGACAGACAGATGACAGACAAACAGACTTTGGATATTCAGAAATGCTGTGCCAAGTCCAACTCCACTGAAAGTCAGTTGAACTTTGAAACTATGACGATTGTACAGGAACAATTAATTCCTTCCTTGGGATCTCTGGGTTTCTTTCACCCAAAGAAACAGATATGGTTTATCTTTCCATTGTATTTGCTTCCAGAATTTCTGTTTTCATTTAAATCGGCATCCACACCTCTGATTACAAAGAGGGTGCGGTAAACTCTGCCATATCTTTCCCCTCCATTTTTATGGGTTTCTCAGTCTGGTGGAGGCACTTGACTGCATGGCACAATTGTCTTGTTATCACCCTTTCACCATTCTTCTTAGGAGAGATATCGAATACAAGCTGAATTCTATTCAGTAGAGTTTATAGTAAGATTAAAGCTGATTATGGTTGTTTGGCAGAACCAGCAGTAAACTGTATGGCCCAACGTCTAGTTCTCAAGGCCCAAATCAGAGTCTGCACTAATTTTTTCCTGTGTAGAAAGCAAGAGATGAGCTTTATATATGACATGCTGGTTTTATCTATTCCCAGTGAACAATACCACATGAGCAGAATCCAGAAAACTTATTACAGTGGTACCTTGTATAAAGGAATTCATTTGTTCCAAATGAAATTCTGTTAAGCAAATTTTCCTTTATAAAATTTTGCATAGGAATGCATTGAAAATGGAGTAATCCTAATCACGGCCATTTTTATGTTGTACAGATTTGCCCCATAGGCAATTCTGTTAAGCAAGTTTCCCCTATCTCTGGAATTGTTTATGTTGTACAGATTTTATGTTATACAAACTGTTTGTTATACGAGGGTCCACTGTGTATGGACAGTCAAGTCAAAACTTACCTATAACAACCCTAATAGGGTTTTCCAGGCTATGGTTTTACTAATTCTACCTGCCTAGCCTCCAGTGAGTTTCCATGGCAGAACCGGGGAATCGAACTCAGGTCTCTTGAGTCCTAGTCCATAACTCTATTCACTATGCCACCCTCTGTACTCCACTAAACTACACTGAGTTGCACCTGAGCCCTCATCACAAATGGTACAATGATGGCATCCTTCCCCCTCTCATTTTAATCAGGAGTAAATACCAGTATAGTCTCTAAACACATTAATCTCCCATGATTTTGAAAGCTAAGGCAGGGTTAGGCCTGATTCGTATGTGGATGGGAGACTCCCAGGGAACAGGTGGGGCTAAGAACCCTGCAGATCCATTGCCAATTCTATTCGACAGCACTGGGGTCGATGGGCAGATGGTGTGACTCAGAGAAATGGAAAAGCCTGTGATCCTATTACAGACAAATGTGTAAAGACAGAATGTACCAAATGTTGGTTTCTATATTTCTGGGATTTCCATGAGATGGAACGAAGAACCCAGGAAACCTTGCAGAGCGGAGAAACAAGGCAACAGACCCATCCTTTTAAAACTGGCATTTGTGGGTTTTGTAAAAAATGTTAAAATAAGAAAGAAGACGTGCTGTTAAAAGTGTGGGAAAGGGAATCAAAAGGACCACTACTAGAGACGGGGACGAATTGAAAAATGAATCACATTTTCTGATTAATTTTAGGCGATTCATCAAAATGTGTCAATTCATATTTACTATAAATGAAGTTCTCTCCAACGAATATGAATTGACAAATATTTAGCAATTTTGGGTTCATTAATTAGTAAGGCCATAAAATGCCCCCCAAGGCACCTAGAGATACCAAATTTGAATTGACGATTCCTCTGACTCCCCTCTACAATCCCTTCGAGTTTGGTGGATTTTTGTTGTCTGAGTTATCCACCCCCAATAGCCCTCCCCAGGAAAGTTCTCTGGATACCTAGAGACTCCAAACTTGCAGAGAAGCTTCTTCTGACACGCCTGTACAATCCCATTTTCTTTCCATCCCCATCTCTAATCACTACCTTAGAAGGAGGATGGAAAGTCAGGACCAGTGATAGCACTGATAGCTTCACACACCAACCCCTATGAAATCCAAGACTTCTCCTGCACCCACTAGTCACTGTGAGTCTCTCCACCTGTAGCAACTACTCTCCCATTTTTCAAATTAGCTGTAATGTCAAGCACAGGACTTCAATCAATGTAACATATGGGTTAGGCTTTCTTTTTTCAAGCCTGCTGATTAGCTCAGTGGTTTAGGTGTCTGGCTGAGCAGGCAAAGGTTGGGAGTTTGATTCTCCACTGGGCCTCCTAGGAGAAGAGCGCCAGGTTGCCCCTAGAACTATGGTGGTGAACCTTCGGCACTCCAGATGTTTGAACCACAACTCCCAGAATTCCAAGCCTGTACTGCCAATGGGAGTTGTGGTCCAAAACATCTGGAGGGCCAAAGGTTCGCCACCAATGCCCTAAAACAATGAAAGGGTAAACCACTTCTGAGTAGTCTTTACCTAGAACACCCTGAAAAGGGCCACCATGATTCAGAATTGAGTTGAAGGCACACTCTTATTACTACTGCATTCTCAGATGCATTCTTCTCCTTCCCCTTAAAAAATGTATCTTTTTTTAAGTTGCCTTTCTAGGACTGAGCATGCCTTTGTGTACTGCTTGCCTTCCGGTAGGGATTCAGAATGGTTTACATTAGGACATGAGGCTGTGTATTTTAATCCCCAAGACTATGGTTTCTCTTTTCTTGTGGGCGTGATGGTGTCAATCCAAAGCTCCCCCGTCACCAGCTCCTGCTTTTCTTTATTTTTTTATAATTTTATTTATATTGGTATCTCAATTGTTATGCAAACATTTGCACACTTTCACAACATGACCATTATCATAAAATATGAGTATTTGAATAAAGAAATAGAAACAAGAAAAAAGGAAAGAAAGAAGAAAAAGGAAAAGAAAGAAAGAAGGAAGAAGTAGACATCAGAAAGAAATACGAAAAAGACCGTGTAGACGTGATCACATAGTTATACAAATCACTGGAGGATGATTCCCTCTATACCTTAATCCTTGATTACAGAAATGGAAAGTCAAAGCAATACCAACCGATGAAGAGATAATCGCAAACATAAGAACATAAGAACATAAGAAGAGCCTTGCTGGATCAGGCCAAAGGCCCATCTAGTCCAGCTTCCTGTATCTCACAGTGGCCCCACCAGATGCGTTTGGGAGCGCATGAGACTAGATATCTGTCTCCTGATACCACTCCCCTGCATCTGGCCCTTGAAGTACCCTGGTTTTAAGCCTGGAGATTACACATCTCCATCATGAGGAACGGCTTAGGGAACTGGGAATGTTTAGCCTTTCAAAAAGAAGACTGAGAGGGGATATGATAGCTATGTTTAAATATTTGAAAGGATGTCATATTGAAGAGGGAACAGGTTTGTTTCCCATGGCTTCAGAGACTAGGACTCGGGGCAATGGTTTCAAACTACAGGAAAAGAGATTCCATTTGAACATTCAGAAGAACTTCATGACAGTTAGAGCTGTTCGGCAGTGGAATATGCTGCCACGGAGGGTGGTGGAGTCTCCTTCTTTGATGGTTTTTAAGCAGAGGCTGGATGGCCTTCTGTCGGAAATATTGTGTAGGGGTTCCTGAATGGCAGGGAGTTGGACTAGATGGCACATTAGGTCTCTTCCAACTCTATGATTCTATGATTCTATGAATCCTAAATCATAGCGGTAAATGCTCAAGTTGACTTTTCCTCCAGGAATCTGTCCGATCCCCTTTTGAAGGCATCCAGGCCAGATGCCATCACCACATCCTGTGGCAGGGAATGTGCTGAACTGAATAAGCTATGACTTTAAAATGCAAAGATGAAAGTAAATTTGCACAAATTTGGGATTTATTTTATGAATGGTTAAAATATAAATACAAAAAAGGAGGCGAGCTCCTGCTTTTCTTGTGCTCTCTGGAAGAGGACAAATCATTCCGAAAGTGCTGTGTAGCCTTGCAATTCCATATAGTAGATGCCTGTTGTTCTCAGCACAGTTTTTCCCCCTCCAGAGATCCAGAAACATGCAAATGCCCACACAGATCTGGCTGACGGGGTTGGACTGTCCACAAAAGGAGCATGGGGCAGGTTGGATGCCCAATTTATGTGAGCTGGGTTCAGGGGGATGCATATATCCCTAGCTCCTAGGTTGGTAATGAAACCTGTATCTTCTTTTCAAACAAACTTATACAAAGAGGGCATTCTCCCCCCTCCCAAGAAATAGCCAAAGGACTTTTTTAACTTTCCTTGGATTGACCCACAATGGAGGACCATCATCTGAGGCTTTGGACTAGATCAATGGTTCTCAACCCTATGGGTCCCCAGATGTTCCTGGACTGCAACTCCCAGAAGCCTCCACCATTTGCTGTGCTGGAAGGGGTTTCTGGGAGTTGCAGTCCAGGAACATCTGGGGACCCACAGGTTGAGAACCACTGGACTAGATCCTTGGGTCCTTTTCTTCCGTTGTTACAAGGCAATTCTCCAAAAAGCCGGGAGGGAACATCCAAAGGAAGAACTTGATGAACCATCTCCCAAGTGAGTTGCGCCTTGCACAGTCCCTGCCGGCCTTTAAAAAAGCCTTCAAGACCTGGCTTTTTCGCGAGGCATTTGGTGACAGTTAATTTTCTTTTTTCCTGTCCCGCCGTCTTCTCAGTGAATTTCATTGTAGCATCACTATGGTGTTTATATTATGATTTTTTTAAACACTATTGCTTTTTCTTTTTACTCAGTTTGTTATTATTGTTATAGTTACTGTTGTAAACCAGCCGGAGTTCCTCCAGAAGACGGGCGGTATATAAGTATTAAAATAAATAAATAAATAAATAAATAAATAAATAAATAAATAAATAAAATGTTGCTGCTCTCCTTATGAAAGCTGCAGCCTTTTCCTTGTGCTGCACTAGATTTCTGGCCCAACCAAAGGTGGGAACTCTTAAAATCAAGTAAAAATGGGTCTTTGCCTTAAACCTGGTCAGCTTGTCGAACAGAGGATGCCTTGAAACACAGAAACAGAATGCACAGACAGGGTACCGAAGAAGGGGGAAATGCCAATAGCACATGGAACAAAGCATCAGCAGATGTGATCTAGATCCTCTGTTGACTTTCAGTTTTAAATGCCAGGAAATGGATTCTGTCAAGGGCTGTCTTTGCATCCCCAGGCAAGGAAGCAATCATGGTATGCCTTCTGGTTGTCCTGGCCAAGGAACATTCCCAAGTGGGTGAGGTGACAAATGAGGCCTCCAGAAGGGCTATGGTGCCATGGCTCGCCTCTTCACTTCAAAGGGACCCAGGCTTGATGAACACTTGATAATATTTGAAGAGCAAACATTAGACATGAGTCAGCCCATGAGACCTCAGGCAGCACATTCCAGGGAGCCAGGTGCTGCCCAAAAATGTCAGATCTTGGTCCAAACGCAACCTAATTAATGGGATCTCAAGCACATCAAGTTAAATGCCTTCCAAGAGTCTCCTTGGAGAGCTGCTCCTTAAGAGCAGCTCGACTTAAGAGCAGCTCGACTTAAGAGTGGAAAACTGTTGGCGTTTTAACTGCTGCCTTACAAATTTTAGATATGGTCTGCTGGACTTATATTTTTTCATTGTTTTGATTTTTTTAACTTATTTTTTTCAATTTTTTAGAGTTCCATCTGGAAGATGGGTGGTATAAAAATATAACAGACAAACAAACAAACAAACAAATAGGTACCTCGACTTAAGAGTAGTTCGACTCGGAACGGATTAAATTTGTAGGTTGAGGTACCACAGTACGGTATATAACCCAAGTGTGTTGCTTCAGATTGTCTTGATTTGTGACAGAGTATGTTTGCACTGGAACGGAACTGCTCACAGTCTTCATGGTTTTCTGAGGGCAGAAAGAGGCATTATCCCTGACAGCAGTAGAGGAAGATCTTTAAGGTCTGTTCATGGCAGACTCTCACAAACCAAGTTTCACTCATTCCAAGTTTTGCAAATTAGCATGCTTTGCTTTGTAATTCGTCTCAGGATTTATGCATGAGATTCCTTTGAGCCCCAAATTACATCTAAAAGAATTATTTCCAACAGTAAAAGGCTTTCAAGCTCTAATAATGAGTTGCCTATAACAATTTTACATGAACCTTGTGGCACAGTGGTTAAATTTATTTATTTAATTAATTTCTATACTACCCATCTGACGGCAAGGTCACTATGGGTGGCTTGCAGTAGAGCAGTGACGACTCTGCTCATGGCCTGAGTTTGGTCCTGACGGGCTCAAGCTGCTTTCACACGAACCCTAAAATCCGCTGCAAAGTGCTCGCAGATGCAGAGCATAAAACTGTTTTCCCACCAGCAGCGGACTAAAAAAAAAAAGTACCACCACACCCACTTAAGCACAACCCAGCACATTTTACAAGAACCTGGTCTTGAGGAGGTAAAATTTTTGTCATTGTTCCAATGCGGATTTTAAAGCAGTGCATGCCTGGCCCTCCTAGACCTTCTGTTTGTTTTTGTTGTTTCCCCCCCTTTTAACAGACAGGAATCCTAACGGGCTTCCTGTCCTGCTACGCTTAGCTGCTGCCGACGGCAGGCAGGCGGAGATGAGCCTGCATTTTTTTCTCCCTCCCCTCACAGCAGACAGAAGCAATAGAATCAGAGTGCGGGAGGGTGGGAACACAGGAACCAGGACAAAAACCACATGATCTCTGATTGGGGGGGGGGAATCCATATTTAAGTTGCCAGCGGATTTTAGTGGTCATGTGAAAGCAGCCTCAGGTAGCTGACTCAAGGTTGACTCAGCCTTCCATCCTTCCAAGGTTGGTGAATTGAGTACCTACCTTGATAGTGTGTGTGTGTGTGGGGGTACTGTGTAGCCTCCAATATCAAAAATTGTGAACCGTCCGGAGAATGTATTCAGTACTATGAGGCACTATACAACAACAACAACAACAACAACAACAACAACAACAAAACAAACAAACTTTATTTTTATGCCGCCTTTCTCCTCAAAGGGACAGAAGTGGATCCTTTTGCTTTGCTGTTCTGTCCCTTGCTTTCTATCCATATTTTATTTTTTATTTTATTTTATTTTATTATAAATCTAGATGAGAGTATGAACAAGACAGGTCTTGCCCTGTTGCAACACTAGATAAATCTCAGGCTGTTTCCATCCTTGACAGTCTTTTCTGAGAAGACAAAACTGTGAATTCTAATAGGAGTTTGGTCTTTTAAGACTGCCGTATAAAATGGGTATTTATGTTTTAAACACCACTTTTTAAAAAGGAACTCCCCCACCTGTTATTTTAATATGCCTAATGTCAATCACTTTGGGAGCCTTGATGGGTAGAAAAGTGATAGGTACCAAACAAATAAACAAGTTAACAAATAATAAATATGCATTTAGAAAAGCCTTTACATCTATGGACTTTCAAGCACTGTTTGTAATTGTTTTTTTTTTTAAAAAAACTAACGCTTTAAATGTATTTTTTACTTAAAGTATTTTAATCCTGCCATTCTCCTTTAAAGGGACCCAAGGCGACCTTATTATATTTATTCATCATTATTTTAATATGTCATAAATTGCTGTGATTTTGAATCTGCCACAAACGGTTGCAAATTGCCATCATAAGTAGCAAACATCAGTTCCATTATCTCTCTCCCCCATTTCTACCCCTTGTCTTCATTCTCTCAATGCTGCATCAGAAACAAGTGGCCTTGAACCAGCCGCATTCCTCATGCTGCCCCTTGCCAGTTTTATGCTCAATGGAGTCAATGTTTGGCATGGACCGAGTCAAACAGATCCTTATTGTGAGCAACACCTGGAGGGAGAGAAGGGTCAGAGGAGGAAACTGCGCCCCTTAGATGCTCTCAGCTTTCTTGCTTGGAACGAGCGATAAACAGCAGGCTTCTTCTGAAACACAAGGCAATTCTGTTCATGCCCTTTTCACGAACAAGTTGGCATAAAGGGTGGCCTTTGCCTGTCAGCTGGAGAAGGAACAGAAGGATGGCCAACGGGTCACGTGAGGTCAACAGAAAGGGTCATGAATGGGCAAAGAGGAGGAGGAGGAGGAGGAGGAGGAGGAGGAAGAGGAGGAGGAGGAGGAGGAATGGAAGATACTCCAAAGAACGATGCTTCTGTGTTTTGATATCCATCCTTTAGTCAATATCTGAATAGAATAATGAAGAGTGCAAAGGACCCGGGGAAGGTTCTGTTTTATACTAAATTTGCAGTGGAGCAATGGCTGAAATCTCAGAGATGTGCATAAACAATTCAAGTCCATAAATGCATTTGACTTAGTATTTTTTTAATAATTGCCCACAATGTGTGTGTGTGTGTGTGTGTGTGTGTGTGTGTGTGTGTGTGTGTGTGTGCATGCAAAGGACCCGGGGAAGGTTCTGTTTTATACTAAATTTGCAGTGGAGCAATGGCTGAAATCTCAGAGATGTGCATAAACACGTCAAGTCCATAAATGCATTTGACTTAGTATTTTTTTAATAATTGCCCACAATGTGTGTGTGTGTGTGTGTGTGTGTGTGTGTGTTCCTTTGAGTTTTGCCTGAAGTACATGTTCTGTTACATTATGCACCTCTCTGGGAAGTTAATTAGTGTTCAAGGGATGTGGGTTCTCTGTGTCTTTATGGTGATTAAACAACATGGAACTGGGCAGCATCCAGTTCGGGAAAGTGTCTACTTGAATAGTGAGGAGGACGCCATAATTACTGAGCAGAGCGAGGAGCTAGTCGCCAGCACTCCAGCAGAAGGATGCAAGAGGCAGTCTAATGATGCAACTGGACTCAAAAGACTGCATCAGAAAAGCATCTATAAATGCATACAAATGCCAGAAGCCTCTGGAACAAAATAGGGGAGCTGGAATACTTAGCAATAGATAAAAATGTCAGAAAAAATAGGAGTGTATATGCACAGCGTTCCCACTCAAAAACCCTGATAGACTATAACAGAGTCTTAATAAAACATTGCATAGTGGAAAAACAGACCTGAGACCCAGCAGAAACCCAGTGCTTTTCAGGATACCAAAAAAATTTGCAGACGGCTTGTATTAGAATAATAGAAAATACATATTATAATAGAAAAATACATCTCCAAATACATACCCAAATACAATACCCAAGTGGTGCTTGGACTGGCCATGGGGCTGAACTGTGTTCTCGCTTGGCTGGAGCTTCCACGTGGTATGCCATGGAGGTGCAGCCAAGGTGATCTGTGCCGGGGGGAGGCTGTCGTCTTTCCATCCCACCTTTCTGGAGGACTGAAGACCTGTTGCTGTGCCTGCTAGCGGCCGAGGGCACCCATGAGTTGCCTGGAGTGGCCGTGGGCTTATATGAGTCATCTTTAGAGATGGGCACGACTTAGCGGTATTCCCGTTTCCGTTTCCGTTACTCGTATCCGTTACTCTACGGAAACGGTAACGGGAATTACTCCGCCAGACTTCGAGCTCGAACCGATGAACGAACAATTTTGGTCTGATTTGTCGTGCTCGTTACTTGCATCACGGCGATCGCGCAATGCCAAGCGGCACAGAAAAAAGTTTTTAAAAGTTAAAAAAAACCCCAATTCCCGGCCCTAAAAGTAGGCGAAAACTGTCTGAGGGCACCTACCAGGCCAGAAGGGTGTTTTATTTGGGGGGGGGGTTTCCCCACCCATCTCTCCTTGGATATTGCTACTGCTGCGCTGCTGGTACCAGGCTGGGAGGGCGCATCCATTTGCCATGCAGTGCGGGGGATCCAAAATGGCGACCGCAATATTTTTTTTGAAATCGTTGCCCAAAACCCCACCAAAGCACCACAGAAACATGCGAAAATTAGCTATTTTAAATGCTTGAATTTTTACAGTAGCAGCAGTGGGTTTTTCTTGCAAAAAAAAGTCTCAGTTGATTTTATTTTATTTTATTTTATTTTATTTTTTTACACCTGCACATTCACAATGATGGGCTCACCCATGGGAGTGGACCATGCAAATTTTCCACCAATCGCATGGCCACTTGGCCAGGATGACCACAGAGACTTCTGGGATGTGCCAATCGGGCATAAACAGCCCACTAATCATAGCCCAAACCCGAACCCTAAGCCTAAGCCTAACCCATATGCCAGTACACTGTCCTTCTAAGTGGGTCAGAGAGGCACCCAGAGGTGCACCCCAATACTCACCCTAACCTCACCCGTAACTAGCCTAACCCTAGCCCTTGCGCTAACCCGTCTTAACCCTAAGCCAGATCTACTTGCATTGCACTACATGCAAGTACGTGAGACACAGCGGGTGCAAAGAGTCTGCCAGTCCGTCACTTGTGGCTCTGGCTGACTCCTGCAGCTCCCTCCAGGAGCCTGCTACCCCCCCCAAACCAGTACTAATGACAACGAAAAAAATGAAAAAAACGAACCGACTAATTTTTTCAAAATTTCGCGAAAAACGGAAACGATCCGAAACGGACTGCCTCCGACACACGACAACTCGAAAACATCATTTTCCCTAGTCGTGCCCATCTCTAGTCATCTTCTTTGCCTGGGACTCTTTCAAGCTCTACTTTAAGCTTGGGGAGAGGCCCCTCCCTCCCTTTTCATCTCCTTACCTCTCAAGGCTAAGTGGAGGCTAGATGGCTGCTGGGACTGGCACATTATTATGATTACTATTACTATTATTTTATTATTATTATTAATATTATTATTTTCATTATTTCTGTGAAGATTCTCAATCATCCAGGTGAGTTTATCTGGAAGTTGAGTCATGGCTACTGGACTTCTTTTTCTTGAGAGACAGAAACGTTTTGCCGCTCATCCAAACAGCTTCATCAGTCGAATGAAACTGTTTGGATGAGCAGCGAAACATTTCACGGGGTCACTCCATGAAACTTTTGGGTGTTAGTTCTCAAAAAATAAGGGAAAATACTTTTTCACCCAGAGGATCACTGGTCTATGGAATTCCCTGCCAGAAGAAGTGGTGACAGCTGTTTTAAGAAAGGATTAGACAAGTTCATGGAGAACAAGGGTATCCATGGCTATCATTATGGATGCCCAAGGACAACCTCCGGGTTGGAGAGATAGGCAGGATATCTCTCAATGCCATTTCCAGGTGAAGACATCTGTTGGGAATACCCTGAAGCAAATGGTGAACTACTGGTAATGTCAAGGAGAGAATATTGCAATGCTCTTTTGGGGCTTCCCTTGAACCTTGTTTGGCTATTGTACCAGGTGCAGAATGCGGTGGCCAGATTGGTGGTTGGTGGAGGCAGATTTGACCACATCACCCCAATTGTGGCCTGCCTGCATTGGCTGCATGTTGCCTCCTGAATAAGGTTCAAGATGTTGGTTTTGGTTTACAAAACCCTCCATGACTTGGGACCTGAATATCTGACAGAGCATATCTCTCAAAGGTCAGAGCTGGACAGACCCACCAAAGCCTCATTGGCTTTCTTGCTTCGGCTGGCCACCCCCAGGGAGGCCCGTAAGGTTGGAACTCGCAATCGGGCCTTCTCGGTGGTCGGCCCAACCATATGGAACAAACATGGCTCCATTTTTCACAGCCTTCAAGAAATTATTGAAAACTTGGCTGTTCAAGGAAGCTTATGGCGATCACTAATGTTTATTTTGTGCCCCTTGTGATTTGTTTGTTTTGTTAGTACAGTATTTGTTATGCCTCTTGCTGGACTCTTTTCCTTTTTTTCTTTTCTCTCACTAAGAACCACCTCTTCTGCACATAGCTATCAAGTGTTCCCCACGGCTGTCTGGGACTGGGAGCTCCAGGGAGGTGGGGCACTGACAGCCGGGCCCTTTGGCTAGGGGGTGGAGCATCATTTGCATACATGGTTCCCAGAATCCCTTGCGGTGGCTTCAAAATGCTCACTGTGACCTAGGTGTCTTGGCTTTCTAGGGGATATATATTCCAATCCAGACAGCTGGTGGTATGTGGGTTAAGGGTTGCACAGGTAGAAGTGCTGTCTGGCGGGCCACCTGGAGGCTGGCTGCATGGCCGCCCAGCAGCATGTGCAGCTCAGCCGCCCGCCGCCGGAAATGTGGGACATTTCAGGGGAAAATAATTTTTTAGGAAGATGGCGGGAAAGAGTGATTGATCTGTGAATGTCCTGCCAAAAATGTGACACTTGGCAGGTCTGCTTCTGCAGTAAATTTCCATGAAAGCAACATGCAGGCACTCCACCCCCCAAATCAAAGAGGAACCCTGACTAAAGCATCCAGTGAGTCACCATCATCACTGGCCCTGGTCCTGATGTGGATGCCATGGATGTCTCATTGTTTGCTCTCTGATTTGCACCTAAACGCACAGCCCAAAGTATCAGCTTTCACTGTGGGGAGGTGGGGGGTTGATAATTCAGCTACAAAGACTGTGTGCAGAGCACGCCTATATTACTACTTGGACAAGTACTGTTTAGAGGCTGAAAGCTAGGTGAGGCTAGAAATTGGGACATCTTTTAATATTTTGCAAAAAAAGGAGGAAGTTAGGGTTGGGGAAATTAGCTATTTTCACTTTCTCTCACATTTAAACCTCAAATTATTTCTATCTCAAATAGAACATTTTCTGGATGTATGTAATTTTTTCTGTAAAAAAACAGAAATTAAAATTCCACCCATCTGTACAAGCCAAAGGGATAAAAAAATACTTGTTCTAAGTATGGAAAGGACCATGTTGTCCCTGCCTGGATCCTATTCAAGATAAGAAAATGGGATGGGAGAGTGGAAAAGCAGTGAAAATTCAGATTCTGTTACAGAGTCTTTAATTTCTGGTAAAATTCCCTCTGCTATGTAAAAGTACAGAGATCCACATAGATTCAAATTTCCCAGATCATCCATCTCTTTCTTATTAACTGGCCCTTACAGTCCCAATTACTCCCTCAGACATAGGCAGGAGAAAAAAATAAAAATGTTTCATTACTGGCAGTAGCAAACAGATTAACAGCAAAGAAAGAAACCTAAGTACTTCCAGATGTAACAGAGAAAGATAGGACTCAACTGACAGCCAGGCCTCTATCTGAATTCAGAGTCAGGAAGGAATGACTGGTTGGTGCTGGATGGACTGAGAGTTACCCAGTTCAGAAAGGTCTCCCACAGACACTCCTATAGGCAGCATGCCAGGTTGTTAAAAACTCTAATACATTCAGTGCTAATATGGTTGCATGCAGAAGGATTCACACACTGTCTTCCAAGACTTAAATGTTCCAAACTCTGGAACTGTATGAATGAATCTGTTAGTTCTGGTTGCACTCACACTTTTGAATGCCCAGTTCTTTCTCTTCTAGACATTAAGGAATCTGCAGATTTCATGAAAAGTCCTATACAAATGAACTTAAGACATCCCCTTCCTCTAGTCTGCAGAGATAATACATCACCAGGAAGTAGCGATATGAAGAATACTCATTAATTTAGGCTGCCTTGACATGAAAAGACATGACTGAGGAGTTTGCTACTGCCAGAGATTCCCTTTCTGCTTCAGGGTGAGACTGAACATGGGCCTTTCTTTCCCTTTAGGTTATTTCAATCCTGGCAACATATTTCCGTGCAAAACTAGCGTCTTTTCTGTTTGAGAAGCTACGTAGAGCAAACACAGATTGGAAAACTGCCAGAGGAGGCAGGGAAGGGCAGTCTGAGCAACTTCCCAGACTGGCACAATGCCAGCAAAGGAGGACCCAGCAGCACGTAAAGCAGGATGAGCGGACCTACAAGCCCTGGGGGAGGTGGGAGACTTTGTTGCACTTTGTGCCCATCTCTAGGGGAGATAGATTGTCTATCTGTCAGATCTACACGATAAGGCACATACCACAATACTGTGGAGCAGTGGTTCTCAACCTGTGGGTCCCCAGATGTTCCTGGACTGCAGCTCCCAGAAGCCTCCACCACTCACTGTGCTGGCCAGGATTTCTGGGAGTTGTAGTCCAGGAACATCTGGGGACCCACAGGTTGAGAACCACTGCTGTAGAGGTTTTTTAGTGACAAAGTCTGTGCAGCTCATTATGCCTTGGTAATAATCCTGGCATGATCATGGCTTAGTCTTCAGACACAATATGTTTGTTAACTGCATGTTCAATAAATAGACCTTGCTCTCCCCACAAGAAAACCCAGGAAAATATCCTAGACATGTGCATGATCGCCAGTTTAGCAATCACGTCATTTCACTGAGAATTATTGCTGAAACGAGTGGGTGGTCTTTGCCTTACCGGATGCAAATTAAACAGACTCTTCTACCTCAAGAAGCAGGGAGAGTTTTATTTTCCTTATTCCTCAGCTGCAAGTAGCACTCTTCTTCCAAGGGAGATGTTTCCAGTAGCTTGAGTATTGCCTTCAAGAAGCCCTGCCAGAGGTTTTCTTAAGGACACTGCTTTTTTATAATCTTGCATCATCAACAAAACAAACAATTCAGCAGGGCCTGCTTTACTGCTCTGGTTATTTTTAACATCTGGGAGGAAAATCTGGAACAGAAAACTAAACGAAAAAGGGGGCTATGTTCATTTCCTATGGGAAAAGTCACTGAAATGATGGATTAGAAGCAGCTTTGGTTTTTACTTACCTCAGTTGTCTCTTTGTGGGATGATCAGGTTTAGCAGAGCTTGGAAGAACTATTTTTTGTGATTCTCAAAATCTCTTGGAGGACTGTTAAAGTTGTAGTCCAAGAAAATAACCGGAATGTGACAAAATCTCACTGTATGTCTTGTTTCCACTGTGACAGTCTATCTCGCCATGTTGATATAGCGTTTGTGAATATCCTGGCCTTCAACGTGAGAATTTTATTTATTTTTATTTATTTTTGAGTATTTTAAACCCCACCTTTCTCCTTGGAAAGGACCCAAAGCTGCTTACAGTAATGATGGACAATATACAGTCCAGTACAATTAAGACATATTCAAGTTTGAGAACTGAGAGTTGAGGGGTATCTTACAGCAAAAGCTAAAAGAGAACACGAGCAGTTAAAGAAAAGAGTATAAATTCCATGTAATTATGTAGATTTTAGACCATCTATGAGGGATGAAAACTAAGATTGAAAACATAGTGTCAGTGCAGTCACAGAAGGAGAGATATAAACACAAAGTTATAAGTGGTTATAAACACTTATAATGTCTATGTAATCATGTATGGTAGATTCATTCATAAACTCATCTGACCAGATGGCCACTCTGGGCAGCTCAGAGGAAGTTTCTCGTTCCCTTCTTCTGCCCCATCCCCCCAGGAATGTGCAGGTTGCCCAAGGCCACGCTAGTTGGCAAAACTTATGACCTCCAGCATGAGAATGAGACAATAGGTGCTTCCCCTCTGTGAGGATTTGGCATTTTGTGCAACATGTCTCTTTGTGAAACTAGTGTCTTTCACCTTGGTGAAGCAAAACACACACATACCCAAAGCAAGCACAGAAGGGATTGTATTCTCGAAGGTCTTCACGGCTGGGTTCTGATAGCTGTTGTGAGTTTTTGGGGCTGTTTGGCCATGCTCTAGAAGTCCCCCCCCCTTGACGTTTCACTGGTCTCTGTGGCTGGCATCTTCAGAGGGTAAGGAGCTCAGGGAACTAGGAGTTCCCAAAGCACAGAGAGGAGTCCTAGTTCCCTGAACTCCTTGCCCTCTGAAGATGCTGGCCACAGAGATTGGTAAAACGTCAGGAAGAAAAACTTCCAGAACACGGCCAAACAGCCCGAAACACTCACAAGAGCTAACAGGAAGGACTGATCAAAGTGATACAAACAACCAATTCAATGCTTCTTCATCTTTTAGGTCTGTTCAACGCAACAGTGATTATTGCACTTTGTTAAGAAAATCAACATTTAAAACATAAGCAGATCTTGAACGTATTAAACTAGACCACAAAAAGGGTGAGTCTCAAATATACCATTTTAAATATACAATTTATGAATGTGCTTGGGCTTTAATCAGCTACAGAAGTCTAATGAAAAGTTGGTGCATAATGTATAGCAGCTTAAAAGGCAGAAGGGACAAGTTCTTCTTAATGGTGGCATATGGAATTCCCATACCCAGGGAGTGTGACTGGCTTTGTCCCTGATTTTTTTAAAAGTTCTTAGAGGCCTGAAAGTTTTAATCAGTTTTTAGTTGAATGATGCCACTTTATAGTCTAGTGTCAGTAGAAGCAGTTATTTTGTGAACGTTTCCATGCCTAGAAAGACATTCTGTACAAAAATACAGCATAAAATCAAATATATAAAATCTCATCATGAGTGTATACTCATTCTATGTTTGTGAACTGGCTTTAGCTGAGTCCTCAGTTCCAGGTGGGACCAGAGACACCACCACCCAGACCTGTACTGATCAAGGTGGAGCTCATATCATACTAGGCAGCCATGGTCTAGCACTAGTGAGAATCAGAGCTATGTTATATTGCAACAGGAAAACTAGGCACTCGGAGGGTTAAAAATTACAAAACGTGGCATAGAAAAAGTAGAGAATGAGACATAACCAAGCAACCAACCAACACCCCTTCCTTGGGGAGAAATTGCTACAGATGCTCATGAGAATGAACTTAGCAACACTGACATTTTACTGAGAACCTTCCTGGAGTACAGTGGGTGGTATCTGGCATACTAGCTACAGATTAACCAAGTCCATATGCCTCAGAGGAGCAAGGACATGTACATTGTCCTTTTTTACTCAGCTATAAAATGGAAGCATTGCTAAAAGCAGATTTCGCCAGTGGCTTGAATTCTACCCAGACCAAGTGGTCATCTCAAGCAATATTGTACAAGTACTGGAAGTAAAAAAAAATACCCAGCCAGACTATCCTGGGAAAAATCCCTGCAGATACTAAATCAACAGTTCACTAGTAAAATATCACAATCGGGTATAGATAGTGTAACAGCAGCCTTGTGACCAGTCATTTGGAATAAAGCTTCATTATACTTTATGCCTGTAATCCTGTTGCACAACTCCATCTGACCAATGACAACCGTGTCATTAGCAATAGGAAACGGTTGCTGATTCAAGGATTCCTTGAGTGAATTTAGCATGCAGCAACTTTGTTGCTCTGTGTACAAGTTCCACACACCCTGAATTACCGAAGAGAGCCTTTAATCTATAGTGATTCCCCATTGCCCCTTAATCATATTAAAGATGAGCGTTCTCGGGGGAGGGGGGGGGAGGTGGCAGCCTAAATTCAGCAGATTATAAATTCCAAAATCAGATTTTGGAAGAATTAAGCTCTTGAAGTCCTGAACCAATATGAATTAATCTTGCTATTTTGGTTTCTGTCAAATGAGCTTTTTAAGAATGTCATATTCCTTCCATTCTGAATCTGATGAAGTTTGCAAATGTGAGTAAATATTTATTTTTAAAAAATGAACGGAACTGAATATTTTGTCTGTATCCAGTTACTCAGAGGGATGCCAGACTTTTGCTTTAAATCATGTTCTATATGAGTTTCCAAAATATGACAATTTCTTTGCAAGGTTTTGAAATAGAACAAAATCAAGAGTGAAAAAAAATGCAAGGTAGGGAATCAGATGCCTAAATCACTGAGCTATCCAGCAAAGCTGCTGCATTACCTAGAAGAAACTATACCCAGTTGATATAGAGAGAGACAGGAACAAATAGCGACAGACTCAAAGCATCTCCATAATATGCACATCCAGTCTTTGGTTGCCATTCTCCATCTTCCAGATTAAAATTAAGGAAATTGTTTTTCAGAACATTTGTGACTCTTTAAGTAACAATAGAGAATACCATAGTTCTAATGTGGAAAGAAAGAACTAACCACCTTTTAAAATGGACGGAATCCTAGGAAAGTCTAGCCCTTTGCCATCTGGAGAGGTCTCTTCTTTAGGTGAATTCCAAGTAACTCAAGTCACTTAACAGGCAGAGTAGAATTGGCAGAATCAAATTGAACCTAGGAAACTAATGGGTACAGAGAAGAACATTTTCTTTCAGACCTTTAACCATCCTAGTCGCCCTCCTGTGTACCCGCTCGAGGTTGTCAACATCCTTTTAAAATTGAGGCACACAGAACTGGACACAGTACTCCAGGTGGGGAGGGTTTTTATTTATTTATTTATTTATTATTATTATTATTATTATTATTATTATTATTATTATTATTATTATTATTATTATTATTATTATTATTTATTTATTTATTTATTTATTTATTTATTTATTTATTTATTTATTTATTTATTTATTGGACTTATATACCACCCGTCTTCCCGGAGGAACTCTGGGCGGTTTACAGCAAAGACAGTATAAACAATAACACAAAATTAAATAAAACAATTGAAACAGGTAACAAACTAATCAATTAAAAATAGCAATTAACAATAGCAGATGGTGGTGGTGGGGGAAACCTTTTTAGTCTCCAAATGCCTCCCGGAAAAGGAGAGTTTTTAATGCCTTCCGGAAGGCTGGCAGGGACTCTGCTAGGCGCACTTCGGTGTGGGGCCAGCCACAGAGAAGGCTCGGATGCGGGTGGATGTTCTCCGAGCCTCCCTGGGCATGGCCACCCGCAGCATGTGCGCCCGTGACAGCCTGGGCTTCCATGGTGAGCGCAGGGTCCAGGAGTATGCCCAGATTCTGGACAGTGTCCGATGGCCGGAGGGAAACGCCCTCCAAGGTGGGAAAAGGGCCTTCATAGCCAGATAGGGAAGTCCCAAAGAACATAACCTCGGTACTGTATTTGAAAGGCTGTCAAACAGAGGAGAGGCAGGACCTGTTCTCGGTCATCCAAGAATGCAGGACATGCAGCAGTGGGCTCAAGTTATGAGAACCCAGCTTTCGTCTCAATTTCAGAAAAAAAATCCTAACTGTTAGAACCGTATGGCAATGGATCCAATTAACTCCAGAGGCAGTGAGTGCTCCAACATGGGAGGCATTCAAGAGAAATTTGGACAACTACCTGTCAGATGTCCTGCTTAGAGCAGGGGGTTGGTCTTGATGGCCTTGTAGGGCCATCCCAACTTCACTACTATATTCTGTTTTTCCTATGATACACGCCGAAAGATATAACACGGGTTCTCCATTCTGAAAGCAGCTCAACTCTCGGTGGAATTGTTAGAAGCGGCAGGTGGATGAAATGTTCATACCCCTTCTTTTTGGACAACTTTACAAAGATGTCAAAGCATTTCTTTGGAACTGAAGGAAGTTTAGAAAATTCAAAAGCAAGAGACAAGGGAAGCTGGCAGGTTTTTCTATCTGGAGCGTCACAGCTTCGGAAATCAGCAAAAGACTAGTAGTTTTCTGGCATGGAAAGAGCTGCCCCCACATGTATTTCTGTCTGTTCTGCTAATTAAAGGGACATAAGTAAAAAATGCTGAAATGAATTCTAAGGTCCCACTTCCTTGTTTCCAGTCACCACAGAAGTTCAAAGTTCCTAAATAACCTTTGGGTTGTCCCATATAATGAATGCACTTTTCTAGGTGCATTGGAGATAATCTTCATTGAAACACATGAGGATTCTCGCCGGATTACAGCATTGATTTGGGGCAACATGATTTGACACCTTACGCCCTCTGTCAATGCTCTCAAATGTACAGCTGTTTGCCTACACTCTAAAATGAGACACCTGGGTGCCCGGCAGATACTCTCCTTCCTCAGCCCTGTTTGAACCAAGAAATTCAAATCTAGGTACTGGGGCTGTGCCCTGCATTTGGCTGGATAGTGAAAAATGAGGAGAAACTAGGCTGTTTGGGCATTTCGGTGGTGACCTTGCCATGCTCCGCCTCCTCCAGTTGGGCTCCCACTCAGAGGCAGCGCCCTGGTTTCCCTCCTCCATCTCCTCCAGACACAGCCTCTGTGTGGCTGCCCATCAGAGAAGGTGGGTCTGGGGAGTGCCAAACACCTCACTGGCCAAAAAGTGAACCAGCACGAACCGGCCGTTTGATAGGTCATGCCCATCTCTAATCTCCTACCCCCCCCCAGCAATTCAAGACAGTTTATCTGGTGAAAAGTAAGGAAAAAGAATTCTGGATTGGGTGTTTTCAATTTATTGTTAACATTATGCATTCAGATTCGTTCACACAGGCACACAGGCTTTCGAGAAATTCAAAACAGTTTAGCTGGGAAAATTAGGGAAAAAGAATTGTGGGTTGGGTGTTTTCAATTTATCGTTAACATTATGTATTCAGATTCTTTCTTTCACACAGGTAGTTTTCTCTCCTTTTTAAATCTCTGTATGTCAAGTTCTTATGTGACATTTTGCAGCATAATATCCTTAAATATAATGGACTGTGTTATCCTTTTTTCCTTAAAAAAGTCACTCCACCCATTTAATGTCCTTTGGCCTGCTTCTTAACAACCAGCCCTTCATAGTAATTTACCTCTATATTTACATATATTAAATAAGCACATGCAGATTAAATGCAAATGTTTGTCCCCATTCATCCTTCATTTTGGCAATCCTTGTCTTCCCGATGTTGATGCACCAGCTGGCAATCTAAGGAAGCACCTGTAAATTCTCACTACAAATCCACAAATCAAGGCTAATTGCCACTCCAGAAAGCACAGGACATGCTGTCTGGCAGTGGAATATGCTGCCACAGAGGGTGGTGGAGTCTTCTTCTTTGGAGGTTTTTAAGCAGAGGCTGGATGTCCATCTGTCGGGAATACTGTGATGGGGTGGGGGATTCCTGAATGGCAGGGGGTTGGACTGGATGGCCCTTGGGGTCTCTTCCAAATCTATGATTCTATGATTCTAATGTTCGTTCAGAAATATTAAGTGGAATTTGAAGTTCAGTTGCCACCGAATTCACTAGAAGCTATTTTGAGAAGCACAGAAAAATCATACAGATCCCAATTCTCAATTATCAAAACTTCTTTGAGTGTCTGCTATACAATGGGCACAAAGCTACGCACCAATGGTTTGTGCTTGCTCATTTTGTCCAGCTGAACAGGTCTTCACGGCTTCCCAGCCTCCCTTCTGCCAGTCAACCCAGAGGCAATATCCCAGCTTCCTGCCCTTCCTCGTCCAGGCACTCTTTCTGAGTCAACACTCTCTGGAGGAAGAAGGGTTGGGAAACACCCGTTTGACCCGAGAACGAACTGGCTCGAAATACTTGTGCCCATTTCAAATCTCTGGCCTTTCTTTCAAGACATTCAAGACAGTTTATTTGTTTTCCCTTCTCCTTACTTTATCCTCAAAACAACCGTAATAGGTTAGGTCAGACAGAGAGAGTATAACTGGTCCAATGTCACCCAGTGATCTTTACGACCAAGTGGGGATTCTTATAGCAATCTCTGAAACATACCCAGCCACCAAAATGCCCCCCAAGACACACAGACATCTTGATATAGAATCATAGAATCATAGACCTCAAGGGCCATCCAGTCCAACCCCTGCCATGCAGGAACCCCATCACAATATTTCCAACAGAGGGCCATCCAGCCTCTGCTTTAAAAACCTCCAAAGAAGGAGACTCAACCACCCTCTGTGGCAGCATATTCCACTGCTGAACAGCTTTAACCGTCAGGAAGTTCTTCCTAGTGTTCAAATGGAATCTCTTTTCCTGTAGTTTGAAACCATTGCCCCACGCCCTCGTCTCTGAAGCCATGGAAAACAAACCTGTTCCCTCTTCAATATGACATCCTTTCAAATATTTAAACATAACTATCATATCCCCTCTCAGTCTTCTTTTTGAAAGGCTAAACATTCCCTGCTCCCTAAGTGGTTCCTCGTAAGACATTTCTTCCAGACCTTCAGACATCCTGGTCGCCCTCCTCTGCACCCGCTCAAGGTTGTCAACTTCCTTTTTAAATTGAGGCGCACAGAACTGGACACAGTACTCCAGGTGGGGTCTGATCAGAGCAGAATAGAGTGGTACTATTTTAGAGTAGTGAAGTCGGAAGGGGCCTATAAGACCGTCACATCTAACCCCTCACTTGATACAGGAATGCACCCCCCTTTAAACTATAACTCCCAGAATCACCCAGCAGCATGGAAAAACCTATGGTCATGCTGGCTTTGGCATTCTAGATATCAAAGTCTAAGAAGGATTCCCATGGTCTGTTCACAGCAATTTTTTCCTAATCAAATATGCTGGAAGATTCCAAACCCAGAAATAGTTTACAGGGTCTGCTAATCCTGACCCCAAACGTGACCTCTTTCCACTAATGAGCCCTGCCTTAACTCTTTTGGGTAGGCCTTTTTCCTACAGGCATCTTACCATATTCTCCAGCTGCATTTTATGCATCTGACTCATCTAAGATTCATGACTTCCCAGAAAGATTAATTCCCATTTACCCGGTGTGGATGGAAGCCATGCACTCTTGATTCCCCACTCCCACCTCCACTGTGCTGGTGTAAACTGGATACCAATCCACACAACAAGAGCCAGCAGTTTCACAGCTGCAAAACAACAAGCTGTTCCTTCCTGAGATCAGAATCTGTCCTCTTGACATTAAACAGATCTCTGTAGCTATTTTATTTCTTTCCTTTTTTTCTGCCAATGAGGTCTGAAATCATTCCACAGAATAAAAATGGTAATGTCAAACAGTTATTATCCCCCTACCCAAGTGGATGGGAGATTCCCAGCTGTACTGTACAGAAATCGGGAATGTTTCAAACACAATCCCTGGAAAAATTATAGAATCATAAAATAGTGAAGTCAGAAAGGGCCTACAATATCATTACATCCAATCCCCTACTTGATGGAGGAATACAAACCAAAGGATATGTGCCAGGTGGTTGTCCAGATTTCTCTTGAATGCCTCCAGTGTTGGAGCATCCACCACCTTCCGTCGTCGTACTACTCTAACAGTTAGGAAGTTTTTTCTGTTATTCAGCTGAAAGCTGGGTTCTCATAACTTGAGCCCACTGTTGCGCGTCCAACAACTCTGGGATGATTGAGAAAAGATCCTGCCCCTCCTCTGTATGACAACCCTTCAAATATTTGAAAAGTGCTATCAAATTGCATGCCATTATTAAAGAGACAGGCTCTAGAGCTCAGCATGTTGAGTGTGAAATGATGAGAGCAAGAAAGGAGAACAATGGTGATGGAACAATGTCACCCCATAGATCAGTGGTCCCCATCCTTGTAGTACACGTTATAGTCCAAGATGTTCTGGCCAGCACAGTTAGTAGAAAAGAGTTCTAGGAGTTTTAGTCCAAGAATATCTGGGCACCCAAGGGTGGGAACCACTGCTGTCAATCAAGGGCTGGGCAGAAGGGAACCATGGATAAATCTTTGAGTGATCAGCAGAAGCTTGGCAAGGAGATTGCAGACAGATTGCAATATGTTGGTTAGCAAAAGAAAAGAGAGAGAGAGAAAAAAAAGGAAATGAAATAAAAACCCAAAATATTGCAGCACTTAAAAGATGAACAATTTTGTTTCAGTCTAAACTTTCATGAGTTGAAGTCTACTTCCTCTGACACTAATGTGCGAACGCATGCCTGGCATAGTTGTACCCAAGCCGCCTGGATAGATGAGTTATGTCTCTGGCCCAAGAAGAAACAAATGGTAAGCGACTTTTGAATCATCTATGCCTAGAAAACTTTGAAAAGGAGCACCCTAAGTCCAAATTGATTTGGCCACACGTTTATAAATCACACACACACACACACACACACACACACACACACACACACACACACACACACACACACACACACACACAAGAAGCTAAGTTTCAGCTGAGTATCAAGGAAAAACTTCTTAACTGTTAGAGCAGTATGACAATAGAATCAATTACCTTAGGAGACAGGGAGTGCTGCATCACTGGAGACATTTGAGAGAAAATTAGACAACCATCTGTGAGATCTACTTTGATTTGTATTCCTACCTTGAACAGGGAGTTGGACTTGATGGCTTTACAGGCCCCTCTCAACTCAATTATTCTATGATTTTCTATATACTCCATTTGTATACTGCATTTGCACCCCCAGTGGCCGGGAAAGTGGGTTTCCATGAAAGCTCACACTGAAATAAAAGTGCATATCTTTTAAGTGCTGGAATATTTTGAGGTCCTTCCTTCCTTCACCAGAAAGTGCTACATCCACACACTTCCACTTGAACAAATTGAATCTAGGCATGGGCCTTTTGTTTTGGAATGGGTCCAGTTCTGAATTTGAAACTTGGACCAACCCTCCCAAAAGACATCACCCCTTGACTTGACTTACCTTGCACGGGGCGATACTCCAACCAGGAAGTAGCCTCCGACGCATCATCGTTCCTTCTCCCTGCCACGGCCCAATTAGGAGCTGGCAAAGACATCCATCATCCCACCTCCCTGTCTGATTGGTCAGCGCCAGGGAGAAGGAACAATGACACATTGGAGGCTACTTCCTGGTTGGAGTATCACCCTGCGCCTGGTAAGGCAAGGTGAGTCAATGGGTGATTTTATTTTGGAGGGTTGGTCCGAGTTCTGAACAGCACCTGTGCTGGCGTGCTTCATTTTGCATCTGGACCCATTCCGAAATGAAAGGCCCATGGCTAATTGAGTCTGTGTTGATAACTTCCAGGCTTGTCCTGCAGCTGTTATTTAAGATTTAGTTTTCTTCTGGCTCCATCTAGAGGCCTCCAGTGGGATATGCTCTTTAGAAAACACAAGGTTTCTTGTACCCAGAGGACAGACATGCTCCCCACAATTCATCATCTATGTGAAATGTTTGGTTCCCCAGGAGCCAACATGTTGCCGTCTTGGCACCCCCCCCAAAATGTAGTAATATTTTAGTGGCTCAATTCCCCCCTCCCTGTGTGCTATTTAGGAAGAACAAGGTAAGACATGTCTAGCATCGATGTTGATGACATTTTGGCACCAGGCCAACACCTTCCTGTTCCAGAAGTTTTTTTTAACAGATATAACATTGATTGTGGGTCCTGATGGCAATTTTAGTGTATTGCATTTAAATGTTTTTAATTGTTTTTAATTGTTCATTGGTATTTTAATGTTTTTAATTGCTTTAATTCTTCATTTTAATTGTAAGCCACACAGGGCGTTTATACACGACCCTTAAACTCCGCCGCAAATGGCTCCCAGCTCCGGAGCTTAAAAATGTTTCCCCACCAGCTCCGGAGTTTACAGGCAATTAAGTGCAACCCTGCCCACTTTAGCGTGACCCAGCACACTTTTCTTGTACCTTCTCTCTGGAGGTGAAAATTCTTTGATGCGGTGCAACGATAGTGAGTGCGGGGCTCTCCTCACTTCTCTTTGCTGTTTTTGGCTCCTGCCCCTTTAAGAGCTACGTAAGAGCTACTGGAATGTTGTCCCGGCAAGAGCCGGCAAGAGCAAGAGGCAGAACGAGGCAGAACGGGAGGTGAGCCACGGTCTTTTCTTCCTTTTTTTTCGCCCTCCCCTCACGCAGCCAGCAGCCAGGGTGGGAACACAGGAAGAGCGACAAGCCCCTAAGATCTCTGGTTCGAATTTAAGGGACCAGCTGATCTTAGGGGTCGTATAAAAGCGCCCACAGAGATCTTTGGGTAGTGGGCAGCATATAAAGTGTATAAATAATTAAAATAAATAATTATGTCAGGTGAGGAACTTCCCAAGCATTTTTGGTGCTGCCATATTGCCCCATAGTCTTCTTTTTCATGGTTAAACACGTCCATTTCCTTCAGTCTTTTATCAATCCAGCTCTTTCCAAGCCTTAGTGTATACATGTGTTTTCTGTAATTGGGGAAACTGAATTAAAGTGACTTTAATGGGGCTTTAAAGTCAATTTGAATATTTAAGGGGTGGTTTTACCTGGGAGTTTCCACAGCTGAGCAGGAATTTGAACCCAGGTCTCCTGAAACTTAGTCAGTTGATGTACCCACTACACCACACTGGACACTAACCACAGGGATATTTAGACTATCTTAGAACTATCCTCATTGTGGGGTAATAGTCTAGGAGCTGTACTCCTGGGTTGGAAAAGTTTCGAGTCTTGCAATAAATGGTCAATGGCTTCCTCCCTAATAGGGATGGGCACAAAATGGAAAAATAGAGTTTCGTTTTGTTTCATTTCATTTATTACAATTTTTTGAAAAAAATTAATGATCAAACACAATGCTTACAAAACTGTTCATAAGTATAAAAATGGCTCCCCTGGGTCCTAGCGGCACCAGATATGGTGCCAGGGGAGGTATTTTTTTAATACTTACAAACCGTTTCATAAGTAACAAAATAAAATGGCATTTTGTTTAGTTACAAAACACCATTTCCTGCTTCATTTAATTGCGAAACGATTCGTAAGCTTACAAAACGATGAAACAGTGTTTCGTTTTTCATTTTGTATCCATTTCTACTCCCATAATCATCTGTTCTTGGCTCTTCTCTTCTGATCACAGATGCCTGTGGTGGGGAATCTCAGAAATCCTCCTGCAGAAAGGGGACCTGCTAGGAGAAAAACTGATTTCTGCCAGCATTAAGGCTACCCAGTGCGGTGTAGTAGATAGAGTTATGGACTGGGACTCAGGAGGCCTGGGTTCGAATCCCGGCTCAGCCATGGAGGCTCACAGGGCTGTGTGTAGAACGGGCAAAGCCCTACAAGGCTTGTCATAAGTTGGTTCCAACTTGGTTCCAACACATGTCTCTCTCTAAGCCCCTGCTGCCAGCACACCGTTATTTTGAATTACCCCGTTTGTCAAGGGCCTGGCCAACGTCACTTCCACAAATAGAGCATAAAGGAAGACAGTGTTCCCTCTAGTCTGTTTCTGATGTTGCAAAACATTATCTTTGTTTAATGGTATGATTTAGAAGAGACATGTTGGGACTGATGTCTTAAGTTATTGCCCTACACACCTCCAATATGTGGGAGGAGAAGCAGAAGGTTTCTCTTCTCCAAGAAAGCCTTCTGTTTGACACCCTTATGGTGATAAATTAGGTATACAGAGGAGGTAATGATGGAATTAAATGGGCATCATGAATATGGATTAGATGTCTTCCTCAAGGTGAGAGGTAGATTTTCATACACAATAACTGCCATTCATTGGCATTCAAGATTGCGTGTTACGTCTTAGGTAGCAAGGGCTTTTAAGGCCGGGGGAAGAAGAAAGAAAACAGGGGCCCATTTAATAATAATAATAATAATTTATTTATTGCCATTGTGTGTATATACACAGTATACACATACAACGAAATTCAGACACCCAGAGATCAGATTCAACACGCACACACACAAATCTCCAAACACTCTCACACACATTAAAAACAAAAAACAAAAAACCCTTCAACACACACACATAAAAATCCCTGAACACTCCCCCACCCCCCCCCTTAAAAACACCCCCCCTTTAAAAACACAAGCATCTACACAACAGACTAGGTAATTCTGTCCAAGTGCTCACTACTGGTGGTTCTTGAGTTCATTATTAAGTGCAATTATAGCTCTGGGATAAAAACTGTTCAGAAGACGTGTGGTCCGAGTTTTAATTGTTCTGTATCTTCTGCCAGAAGGCAACAGTTCAAAGAAATTGTGAGCAGGATGCGTAGAGTCCCTCAGAATGTTGTGTGACTTCCTCAAACAGCGAGATGTGAAGATGTCATCCAGGGTTGGTAGCTGGAGCCCGGTAACTTTCTGGGCAATTTTAATTATTCTCTGTAGAGCTTGTTTGTCCGCTACAGAGCTGCTCCCATACCATGATAGTATGCCATAAGTTAGGACACTCTCAATGGTGCTGTGATAGTAAGACAGAAGTAGATGCTGAGATAAATTCATCTTCCTGAGCATTCTCAGGAAATACAGCCTCTTCTGTGCCTTCTTCACAACCATATTGGTGTTTGCAGTCCATGAGAGGTCCTCTGAGATGTAAGTGCCCAGATATTTAAAGCTACCAACCCTCTCCACCTCCTCACCATTTATGTACAATGGTAAATGTACATCTTTCTTCCTCCTGAAATCAATTATAAGTTCTTTAGTTTTTTTGGTGTTAAGTACAAGATTGTTTTCTTTACACCACTGAGTCAACCCTTGTACTTCTTTCCTATAAGCAGACTCATCGTTAATGTCAGAAAATGCCCTACCAGCTAAGAGCCCCTGTGGCCAGCAAGGCCGCTCACTTTTGGTGGGGTGCCAAGGGCTCCAGGAGTGCATTTTCACAATTCCTTCTGTGTAGCTGCAAAGACAGCTTTGTGCAGACTCCTCTCCTTTCCCCAGATTTAAACTGAAACTATGTTCAGGTGTTCAGGTGAGGCGGGAGAACGTTTTGGCCTTGCCTCCTGCCAAGGAGAGTCAGTCTGGAGAAGAGGCACCTACCCCCTTCATCCTTCAAACCTTAGACTGTTAGGTCTGCAGGTCAGAGACCTGTGAGGATTCCTTAGTAAAAATCCAGTATTATCATAACCAAACCTGAACTCGTGGAGGCAAAAATGCTGAAAAAAGAGTTGCATTGCTCGAGGGTGTTCCTGGACCCATCCTTGAGCCTGGATGTCCAGGTCACAGCTGTGGCCAGGAGTTCATTTGCACAGTTAAAAACATCATGCCAGTTGCACCCATTTCTTGAGAAACCTGCTCTGGCCACTGTGACACATGACCTAGTTACCTCCTGGGTGGACTACTGTAATGTGCTTTATGTGGTATTTTCCCCCTTTATGCCCCCAGACCTGAATAAGTGGTGTCCTGCTTCCGTGACCTCGCTCTGGCCCACCTGTGAGCCGTTCCAGGATCCTGTCCTGTGACGTCAGAAATATCTGGCTCCTCTTCTCCCGTTTTGGCCCCAACTCTCAGGGAATCGGTTGCTGATGAGTCTTCAATGGGCTCTTTGTGCTTCATAGGAAACACGAAGCGCCACTGCCCAGCTGGCTGTTTCTAAGCCCTACTTCCCTCCCCCCCCCAGATGATTGTGTGCCGTCAAGGTCCTTCTTCATTGGGGGCACATCAATCCATGCTGGAACCCCACCGACTCTAACCTGTCTCCCCAAGCAGCCGACCATTTATTGGCTGCAAGCAGAAACTCTTCCTTCCCATAGTGATCGGCTGCCTGGGGAGGCAGGAAAGGGCCAGCTGGGAGCCAGTGGTGTTTGGCTTCCTGCCAATGAAGAAGCACCCTGACGGTGTGCAGAGCGGGCGGCTGCAGGGAGGGGAGAGAGAGCTGAGAAACACTGGGGGCAGCCGTGCTCTCTTGCTTCGTACGAAGCGCGAAGCGCCCATCTCTGAGTGCACTTTGATCCCATTTTGCCAGACCTTCCGTAAATAGCTCAATAAATCCAAGGCTTTGTGACTTCCAGCAAAACATGACAAATAACACGACAAAAAATGATAACAACATCACTGGGGATTATCATTTTTTGTTACTTTACAGAACTTTAGTTTTTAGTAGAGATGGGCACGAAACGAACAATTTTTCGTTTCCGTTTCCGTTTTTTCATTTCGTTACGCAACAAAACGACAAACAAATTTTGTCTCTAAAATGAAACGAAACGAACAGAAACACCAGAAATTTTGTCGTCCGTTTCGTTTTCGTTACGGCAATACATTGAACTGCTTTAAATGCTAATTTTTTTTGAAATAAATGGTAATGAAACGGTAATGAAATGAACGAAAACGAAAATGAATTTTTTGCAAAAATTCACAAAAAACGGAAATGAACCGAAACGGACCCCCTAAATGACAAACGACAAACGAAACACCATTTTTTTGATTTGTGCCCATCTCTAATTTTTAGTAACAACTCTTGCTATGATGGCATTGGTTTAGCTTTCGGCTTCTGACATCGCACTTGTAGATGCAGCTACTTCAGTAGCAGAGTGGGGAGGGCAGGAGTGCTGACCAGGCTCCAGGGGGTGGCTGGGTCAGCGCTCTAAAATCAAGAAAAATAAATAAATAAAAGAAGCACCCACCTGGCCCCAGGGGCTGTGCGGTGGGCGCTTGGAAAAAAAGGCACTGGCCCGATGCCAGGACCTCAAAAAGCCCCTGCTGCAGGGACCAGGATCCGCTGCCACCACCACTATCACCACCAAGCCGCCGCTGCTGGTAAGAACCCGAACCGGTTCGGGATCGTACATTTTTTTTAAAAAAAGTTTGTAAGAACCTGAACCTGAACTTGAACCGAACCAAGCATGGGCCCGAACCAGATGAACACAAACCATGGATTTTCTGGTTCATGCCCACCTCTAGTCGAGAGTACTCAGAGGTGATTTACCTACTTCTGGGACCACCCTGGGATTCTGCAGCTTGCCCAAGGCCACACAGGCTGGCTCTACTCACAGGAGACACCACGAGGAATCAGACTTTCCAATCTCCGTCTCTGTAGCCAGATACCTAAACCTTTTTGCTCTCCAGCCAGCTACCAGATATAAAGAGGGGAAGAAATCTCACAAATTGTTTGTTCTTGCCAAAACAGGCTGTCTCAACACAACCACATACAAATGGGAGACATAGTCTTAGGATGTATAAAAGTAGAAGAGACCTTTATTCTCTCAAATCATTTCAAAAAAGCTCTGCCTCAACACGTTTTGGTGGAGGCCTTCTTCAGGACTGAGCTTTTTTTCTTCTATGGTCTATAACAGCTCCAGACTTGTTTTAGAATGAAAACACTGGCAGTGGTGTAGCTATGGGGGGGGCCAAGGGGGGACATCAGTCCCCAGGGGCACCAAGTTGGGCACCAAATGGCTCCCAGCCCAGAAGGCACATCACGGGAGACCTGCCAGGACTGGTGTGGAGGGCTGCCTGGCCACCACCACCACCACCACCACCTTGTACGTGGCACCTTAGTCCCTCCTTGTTCCTTGGGGGGGCGGGCGCAAAAACTGACTTTGTCCCTGGGCACTGAAAACCCCTGCTATGCCTCTGGACGCTGGTGAAAGGAACATTCAAAAGCAGCTGAAGAAGGCCTCTGCTGAAACGCATTGAGCCAGAGTTTTTTTAAAAATGATTTGAGAGAATAAAGATCTTTTCTACTTTTATACATCCTGAGACTCCGTCTCCCATTTTATTTGGACTTCTGTGGATGTACCAGTTCCTTTCGCTTTGCTCAACACATCCACAGCCTCTCGAGAATCCTTCTACCACTTCTGTATGATTTTCTCCTTTCCATGGTAAGAGCAGAATTTCTCATGATGGCTCCTGTCTATTGTGTGAAAAGTTTCAGTGCTGAAGTCCTGTTTTCTGCATTTGTGCAGCTAAGCACACGCACAGAGCAAGCAAAAGGCAACCTGCTGGTAGGAAGAGGCAAGCAGACTATCCCATGCTCCTACATGATGTAATCCTTAAAAGGTGGCAGTAGCATCGTTTTGCAACCTGCAGAATGATTGTTCTCTCTAAAGCCCAAGAAGATTTGTTGAGCAGGAAAATAATTGTAGAAGCCATTTATTGACGCAAGAGGGAGACAAAGGATTGCTAAGACATAGACCGGTGGAAAAAGTCAGAGAGAGAAGAGGGGGAGAGAGAGAGAGAGAGAGAGAGAGAGAGAGAGGCCATTCACAAGATACCCTAGAAATGTTAAATAATACTTGTTCAGCTGGAAAGAAATGATTGATAGAGTGGATTTGGATGGCCAGAGGATTTAGTTTCATATGCAATTAGCGGAGTCTTTTTTTTTTTTTAAGGCAAAAGGCTACATCCATTACTGGATGCCTTGTTTTAAATGGAATTTGAGTAGAAAGGTTATGTTTATAATCTGTTCCTGGTTTGTCCCTGACTGGGGCTACCATGGCTGGTGACAGAACATCTCCCCTTCTGAACTGATGGCTTGTAAGAAGGCAACAGCTGTAGTTCAAAAGAGAAAAAATCCCCCAAATCTTATCAGAGGGCAGAATATGTTTGCTTTTTACTAGACCAGATGCTTGCTTTTTACTTGAGCAACTGGGATAGACCAGGGGTTCCCAATCTTAGGTCATCCAGGTGTCCTTGGACTGCAGTTCCCAGAAGCTTTCACCACTTGCTGTGCTGTCTGGGGTTTCTGGGTGTTGTAGTCCAAAAACACCTGGGCGGCCCAAGGAAGGGGAACCACTAGGATTGAGAATAGCATTATTAAGGGTAGAAGTAGTGTGTTACACACAGGCACTGTAGTCTGAAGCCTACTTCATGTGGGCAGAAGAATGCATAAAATTTAAAAATGACGATGGGGATGAGACTGCACGCAATGACCCGGGTCATTAAGAGCGCTAGACAGCCTCGCTGATTATTTAGAACATAAGAACATAAGAAGAGTTATGCTGGATCAGGCCAAAGGCCCATCTAGTCCAGCTTCCTGTATCTCACAGGGGCCCCACCAGATAAGTTTGGGAGTGCATGAGACTAGATATCTGTCTCCTGATACTACTCCCCTGCATCTGGCCCTTGAAGTACCCTGGTTTTAAGCCTGGAGGTTACACATCTCCACCATGGTTTGTAATCTGTGATGGAGTTTTCCACCAGGAATCTGTCCAATCCCCTTTTGAAGGCACCCAGGCCAGATGCCATCACCACATCCTATGGCAGGGAGTTCCATAGACTAACAACATGCTGGGTGAAAAAATATTTTCTTTTGTCAGCTCTTTCTCTTCCAGCCCTCAATTTGAGTGTATGTCCCCTAGTTCTGGTATTTTGGGAGAGGGAGAAGAGCTTCCCTCTATCCACTTTACTCATGCCCTGCATTATTTTGTATGTCTCAATCATATCCCCCCTCAGGCGCCTTTTTTCCAGACTAAAGAGACCCAAACGTTTTAGCCTTTCCTCATAGGGGAGGTGCCCCAGCCCAGTAATCATTTTAGTCGCTCTCTTCTGCACCTTTTCCAGTTCCACTATGTCTTTTGAGATGCGGTGACCAGAATTGTACACAATACTCCAGGTGCGGCCTTACTAATATTTTGTATAACGGCATTATAATGTTGGCTGTTTTATTTTCAATCCCCTTTTTGATAATCCCTAGCAGGGAATTGGCCTTCTTCACTGCTGCCACACATTGGGGAGACACCTTCATGGAGCTGTCCACCAACACACCAAGATCTCTTTCCTGATCCGTCACGGATAACTCAGAGCCCATGAGTTGATAGATAAAGTTTTGATTTTTTGCCCCAATATACATTACTTTACATTTGGCTACATTAAAACACATTTGCCATTTCTCAGCCCATTCCCCCAGTTTGGAGAGATCCTTCTGGAGCTCTTCACAATCTTCTCTGGTTTTTACCACACGGAAAAGTTTTGTGTCATCTGCAAACTTGGCCACCTCACTGTTTACCCCTGTCTCCAGATCATTTATGAACAGATTGAAAAACACTGGTCCCAGGACAGAGCCCTGGGGCACACCACTTTTCACTTCTCTCCATTGTGAAAATTTCCCATTGACACCTACTTATCCCCTGACTGTGCAATTTTCTCAGCAGCCTTTGTTGAGGGACTATGTCAAAAGCCTTTTGAAAATCCAGGTAGACTATATCCACCGGTTCACCCAAATCCACATGCCTGTTGAGTTGATTCATTTGATGGTGCAACAGGCACCCTGGAAAGGAGACCCCAGTGGCATTTGACAGCTTTATCAGGGTTCTCAGTCACATAGGCTTCATGTCCTGTTTGTCCCTTCTTGCTGTCCCGCTTGGGACCAGTACAAAAAAAACTTACTTCATGTCCATAGCATGACAGCAAAAAGTTGTCTCGACCATGCCCTCGGAACTGGGAACAGAGCGTGACAAGCTCTACTTGCCCCTGGGCTGGGGAATTCTCTTGTCACGGTTGGTTCCCGGTTCCTGTTCCGAGACAAGGGATGTGTGGTAACAACTGTCACACAACAACCAGTGTCCACCTAGTGGTCAGCAGCTGAAGTGGCATTCAACATTAGTTTCCCTATGGAAAATACCATGCAGTGCAAATGTTTATTCAAGAAAGTACTGAACATTCTATAGCATTGACGTGTAAATCCTGGAAGACCAGTAAATTGAAATATCTAAAAAGTTTTATTTATGATATTTTTAACAAGGGTTAAAAAAGCAAGACAAATTCAGAATTTGTCAAGGAACAAGGATGTGAGGTAATAGTTGTCACAAGACAAGTAATCACACCCGTGAGTAAATGGAAACAGGGACCGAACAGGGACAAAACCACATGACCGCGAACAATGCTGTCACAGTATAAATGTAATCGCGGAACAAGGTAGGACGTAAAGTAACCGCCAAAGAGTATTCTTCTCGTGTTCAAAAAGAGAATGAAGTGAAATTCTGCCCCTTCAGCCCACTCCAGTATTAATAAATAGTAAGTGACAATAAGGATGGCCAGGAGAGGAGTCACATCTTTTGAAGATATCTGTGACTGCAAAACGAAAGAGGCATCTTGATTTGTGCATTTGTGGTGGAGCAAAGAACCCAAAGCAGAACAGCCACAGATCCCTTGTTTTTAAAACTGATATTTAAGCATTGCAGGAGAAATGGGGAAATGAAAAGAAAACTAAGGATGAGACTGGTTTGCGGTGATGGAGAAGTTGACAATGGAACCAACAACCTTGAGATGCCCTTCAGTGCTGGAGGGAGTCCAGAGAAAACTGGACAAGAATCAGACAGATCTGCTTTGATTTGGATTCCTGCATTGAGCAGGGGGTTGGACTTGATGGCCTTCCAACTCAACTGTTCTATGTTCTATGGCAGGCATGTCCAAACTTCGGCCCGCCTGATGTTTTGGACCACAACTCCCAGAATTCTAAGCTTAGATTGCCAAGGGCAAAGGCCTGTGGGAGCTGTGGTCCAAAACATCTGGAGGGCCAAAGTTTGGGCATGCCTGTTCTATGGTCTTTTAAGCGTAGAAACAAAGCTTCTTGTTTTTGCCTTCCCTGCTGCAAAGTCATTGGTCAAATCATGGAAATCTTATGGCTGCAGCACCACTAAGGTCAGATCCAGGGAACAGGAAAGATGGGGGAGAGAGAAAGAATGGGAAGTGTAGGAAAGTGCAGTTCTTTGTAGCATGGAGAGATACATGTTGGGACTGCCCACAGGTGACTAATGAAGTTGTGGAGCCTCTCAAAAAAGTGTGGTGCCCACCTTAATTTGGGTTAAGATATCTGAATAACAGAAATTAAAACCCGGATTTTTCAGACTGAAGCCATCAAAGGCAGGCCTAGAGAGGCGGTCCATTTCCATTTTAGATTCTTTTTGTTTTTAAATCTCTGTTTTCTTCCATTCTTGCTCCCTCGCCATTGATCTTTAAAAAACATATGAAGACATGACTATTTAGATCTGCTTTCCCTGGTCACTAATTACCTTTCTCACTATTCCATCTTTGCCAATCTTGCTTCTTAAATATGTGTTTATTATTTTATTGTGGATTCAGTTATGTGTATTTTTGATTTGTTATGCTATTTTATATTGTTTTTTGTTCTGTTATGTTATGATGTAAACTTTGTAAACCGCCCAGAGTGGCCTAGTTGCTAGATGGTGCGGTATAGAAAAATACATAATCATCATCATCATCATCATCATCATCATCATCATCATCATCATCATCATCATCATCATCATCATCATCATCATCATCATCATCATAATTCTGAATGTGAAGATATACGCCCGTTTTGGTAAATTATTTTCAGGAGTGAACTGAAATGGAGGCTTGGACAAATGTACTTTCAGTGCCACATTCCATACACCAATAGTAGTAGTAGTAGTAGTAGTAGTAGTAGTAGTAGTAGTAGTAGTAGTAGTAGTAGTAGTAGTAGTTAGATTTGGGCACGAAACAACCATTTTTGTTTCCATTCTCCGTTACCATTACGGTTACGTAACGGTACGACTAATGACCATTTGGATGGGCCAGGCTCGAACTGAACAGAACCAAGACATTTTTTTCATTCTGTTCATTTCCATTACTGGCCTGGCCACACGATGAGAATGAGTCCTCCTACCTGCTGGTGCTGCTGGCCTTCCTGCCTGGTCCAGGCTTCCGGCTTCCTGGTCCAGTTAGGGGTGGAGTCGAGAATGGGCTGCCATCCGGTCTCTGCGCGCGGAGGCCGGATCGGAGCCCCCTCTCACCGCCCTCTGCCTCGATGCATGGCAGCCTGCCGGACTGTCATTTCTGGGGCGGGGATCGCTGGACAGGAAGGAATGGGCCTGCAATCCGGTCTCTGTGCGCGGAAGCTGGATCCCAGCCCCCTCTCTCCACCCTCCGCCTTGATGCATGGCAGCCCGCCAGGCTGTCATTTCCGGGGTGGAGATCGCTGGACATGGGGCTCCGATCCGGCCTCCGCACGCGGAGACCAGATTGCAGGCCCTTCCCGTCACCCACCGCCCCGAGAATGACAACCCGCTGGGCTGTCATTTCTGTGCCGGAGAGCTGGACACAGGCCTCCGATCTGGCCTCCGTGCACAGAGACCAGATTGCAGGCCACTCTCTCCGCCCTCCGGAGATGCATGGCGGTGGGCGGTGGGAGGGGTCTGCAATCTGGTCTCCGCGCGCAGAGGCTGGATCGGAGGCCTGTGTCCAGCTCTCTGCTCCAGAAATTACAGCCCGGCGGGCTGTCATTCTCAGGGTGGCGGGTGGTGGGAGGGGCCTGCAATCCGGTCTCCGCACTCGGAGGCTGGATCAGAGCCCCCTGTCCAGCGATCTCCGGCCCGGAAATGACAGCCCATAGGGCTGCCATGCATCGAGGTGGAGGGCGGAGAGAGGGGCTTGCAATCCGGTCTCCACACGCGGAGGCTGGATCGGAGCCCCGTGTCCAGCTCTCCGTCCCAGAAATGACAGCCCGGTGGGAGGTGGGAGGGGCATGCAATCCGGTCTCTTCTGTTGATGTAAATCACCCTGAGTTGTGGCTTCCCACTAGATATGTGGGCTAGAAGTTTGAGCAAGCAAGCCGCCAACCAACCGAGCACTCCCCCCCTCCCCAGTGAGCTGGATACTCAATTAACTCACTGTGGAAGAAGTGTAGGCTGATTCAGCCTTGAGCAGCTACTTGTACCGATTCAGATGTAACTCAGGTCATGGGCAGAGTCTTGATTGCAGTACATTTCGCGATTCAGGTACCGTGGCCCCGCCACATCGTGGGATCGCAGTACCTGCACTGTGGGGGGTGGTTGGGGGTGCGTAGGAGGGCGGCGGCGGGCGATCCGGAAGGCTTAGGGTGGCTGGGAGGGGCTCGCTCCGCGCTGCTCAACCAGGCTCCCCCGAGAAGCCTCGGGCCGCGCGGGTGGGCAGCGACGGGAGGTAAGATGCCCCCGCCCCACCCGTTTCCGCATATTGCGGATTTTCTTGCATCGCGGGTGGGGTGGGTCCCTAACCCCCGCGATCGGCGGGGGGTTACTGTATTGCAGTTTAACCACGGTGTCATGGGGGGGGGAAATCACTCAGGGCCAAACTATGACATCCCAGAAAGCCTTTGGCCATTCTATCCTGAGAATCTGGAGGTTGTAATAATAATAATAATAATAATAATAATAATAATAATAATAATAATAATAATAATAATAATAATAATAATAATAATAATAATAATAATAATACATATCTTGTCAAAACAATGCAAATAGGCAATTAGGAGGGCTCTGCATAGTTTTCCCTCAGTTCTGTCTGGAGGCCAATTCATTCTAAGCTTTGGAACGTATCCTGATTCTTTTTCAAGCTCTCTGTGCTCCAACCATAGAGTCATAGAATCATAGATTCATAGAGTTGGAAGAGACCTCAAGGGCCATCCAGTCCAACCCCCTGCCATGCAGGAACCCCATCACCTCTGACAGATTTTTTTCCTGGATCTTAACTGATCTATCTGTTTGTAAGATTAATGCATTGACCTGCATTGGAAAACCAAAATGGCTCCACCTTGTTTGTCTTTGCATTGATATAAATGGGTATTGGAGCCCAGGTAGGCATTACAGAGTGGAGAAAGCTGGCTAAATTTCAGCCTCCTAGCTTCAGAGGTCTGCATATTAGGCACCATTAACATTTACTTCAACCCACTCTGCCCCCTATAAATTAGTAGCCTGAAGCCATTTGAGCCCCAGCTAATTTGGCCTGTGCTCCAGAATCCAAAATGGCTGCGTCAACTTACTTGGGGGCATGAATCACCTGTGATCCTCCCACTTTAAAATGAACTCCTTACAAATCGATGTGAATCTGGCTGATTGTGGGTTCGGAATTAGGGATTTGTCTGCAGCCGGTGCACAGCTGCGGTAATTGGTACCATGAAAGACGCCGGATGGGTGTTCCCACCCATTCGCGTTCTGCATGTGCCAAATGCCAGCATCAGCATAATAGGCATGTGCGAGTGTGAATCAGCTCTACTGAATTAGTTGCTCAGGGCATTCTATTTCCTCATAAATTACATTTCTTAGAAGAGCTGAATTGAGTGTGTGTGTGGTGTTTTTTTTAATGCTCACTGACTATGGTTTATGTCTCTGTGAATAAGGCGCTGTGACGAATATTGTACATTATCTCCCAGAATACTTCTATATATAGGAGATAAGAACTAAATGGATTTCTTCTTCCTGCCCTAACGAAAAATACAGTCACTTTTTTGTGTGTGTCCAAGGGGCTAGATTTCCCCCTCCCCCACTGAGCAGAAAAGTAAAGAAAACATAATTCCTGCTGTCATCTGGTTTTCTTTTCTTGAGGGTCCCAACAGAAGATGCTACAAGCATGTATAATTTGTGGGCTGCAAAATAACTAAAGATTTTGTGTTTGTTTTTGAATGACATTGACTAGGTACAAAGTGGTTTCCTCCCCCTTTTGTTTTCTAAGGCTCTACAGCAGGAGTGGGGAAACTTTGGCCCTCCAGATGTTTTGGACTACAACTCCAACAGTCCTTGTTAACTGGCAACACAGGCTTGGAATTCTGGGACTTGCAGTCCAAAACATCTGGAGGGATGAAGGTCTCTCACCTCTGCTCTATAGGCTAGGTCATAGAATCTTAGAACAATTGATCTGACTGATTGTTGTCCAGTTTTCTTTAGAGTGCCTCCAGCAATGGAATTCTCCTCACCTCTCAAGCTCATTGGTTCCGTTGTCTACAGTATTTTAATAGTTATGTTTTTCCTGATATTCACCATAAATTTGGCTTGAGCCAATTACTGGATGTCCTGCACTCTGGGATGATTGAGAACAGATCCTGTCCCTCTTCTGAATGACCATCTTTGCTATCCTGTCTCTGGTCAGTCTTCTTTTCTCAAGGCTCAACATGCCCAAGTCTTCTAGCCTTTCATCATAGGGCTTGTTCTCCAATCCCCTGATCATCCACTGAACATGATACAGTTTGGTGGCATTCTTGAAGTGTGGGGTCCAGAACTGTACACAGTACTCTAGATCATGCCTAACAAGTCCTGAATAGAGGGGAGCCAGTACCTCACAGGATTTGCAAACTACATTACTGTTAATGCATCCTAAAATAGCATTTGCCTTTTTTGCATCCACATCACACTGTTGGCTCATACTTAGCCTTTGATCTACACTACAGTAACCTCCCACCCTTTTGTGGCTCATATACTGTGGATCTGGTATATCACGGGACCACAGTATATGAAACAAAGGCCCCCTGGGGTAAGGAGGACGGGCCTGTTTCAGGTATCCTATACTTACCCCAGGGCTTGCACTGCCCTGAACAGGCCTCCAATGGCCTTCCTGGGCCTATTACATGCTTCAGAAGTGATTTCCAGAGAACCGGAAGTGACTTCTGGATCACTGAAAACCACTTCTGAGGCCTCTGGCAGGCTTCATGGGCCTGTCAGAGGCCCCGGAAGTGATTTTTGGTGAACTAGAAGTACATCCGGATCACTTTTGAGGCCTGTAACAAGCCTGCGAAGCCATCGGAGGCCTGTTTGGGACAACACCAGGCCTCAGGTAAGTGTAGGAGGCCCAAACAGCTCCCCCCAGTCCCGACCCAGCATCCGCCTATTGCGGATTTTCAATTATCGCGGGCTGGGTCAGGTCCCTAATCCCAACAATAGGCGGGCGGTTACTGTATAACATTTCCAAGATCATTCTCCTCTGCAGTATTATTGAGCATTTGGGGGTTTCCCCAGGTATAGAACTTTGCACTTATTCCTGTTAAATTTAACTATGTTATTTTCATCCCACTACTCAAGCCTATTTTTTTTTTTTTTTAAAAATGTTCCTGTCTTCCATGGTATTACCTATTTCAATCAACTTTTGTGTCATCTGCAAATTTGTTAAGTATTTGTTGACCTTCAAGTCATTAATAAAAATAGCTCTGTCCTTGATTTGGCCATTGGAGAATCTATCCTGGGAACTGGTGCCTATTTTTTTACTGGAAGGAAAGGAGACATAAACTGAAATTTTGTCTAATTATAACTTTTATCTAATTAGGCACATCTTCCACAGTGGTCCAGGGGTTGCACAAATGACTTTCATTCTTATTTTTTCCCTTCCTTAAAAGCCCCCCTGACACTGTGCAGAAACACTGGGATTCCTTCAAAAGATGGAATAATTGCTCCCACATTTCTTAGAGGGCATAAAAATTTTGAGCAAATTTTCGAAAAAAAATCAATTTTGCTGTAGGTGAAAGTCCTGATAATGGGGTCCCACCATGCTGTATTTGGGACTGGGAAGGGTACATGCCATTCACTGGCGAATTGAGGTGGTTTGTACTTTATAGCTACAAACGAATCACCCCCAAACCCAGGGAAAAAATGAACAAGTTTGTGATTCATTTATATTTCTTTGGATTTGTGCGTGTAGGGAGGGGCATCGAACACCCTGATTCCATTGGCTGCTCCTGCTTCCTCCTCCTCTCCCCCTTCCTCCTCTTCTTCTTCTTCTTCTTCTTCCTCCTCCTCCTCCTCCTCCTCCTCCTCCAACATCTTCAGAGAACACTTGGAATCAGTTCCAGAAACTGTGCCTGGAAGTGGCAGAGGAGGAAGAGGAGGCAGCCACAGGAGCAGGTTGGAAGGCAATGGGCGAAAAGGGAGGGGGAGAAGCAGGCTGAAGTTAAACAAAGTCCCAGCACCCACCCACCCTCAAAAACCTTGATGTTTCATTTTGTTTTATCAAAATGAGATCCACAAACCAAATGGCAAACTGAACAATGAACTGAACCACGAACCAGCCCCTGTTTGTGTTTTTTTTAGGGTCATAGTTCAGTTCATGTCCATCTGTATTCTTCGTGTCATTTTTGCTTTGTAGGACTTTATCTATCTATCTATCTATCTATCTATCTATCTATCTATCTATCTATCTATCTATCTATCTATCTATCTATCTATCTATCTATCTATCTATCTATCTATCTATCTATCTATCTATCTATCTAATCTATTTATTAGGTTTTTTTGAAGTAGCCTGAAGGCTACTTGGGGCGGTTTGCAACAATGGATCGCAACTTTAAAAATGTGAGATCTGTTGCCTGGTAAAAATAATAAAAGCATGAGCAAACATTTTGATCAAACCCCAGGGTCTCCTTTCTGAACAAACCTGTACTGGGAAGTGGCTTCATTCCACGCTGCAAATGCACATCTCAGCTATCTTGCATTAAATTCAACATTTATACAGACTTCTTCTCTCATAATGGAGAGTATTATTCTGTAGATGCTGGATATTACGGCAGCTTTTCAAGGACATGTTCCCTCCAATCCCACCTCTTGCCCATTTATATGCATGTTTTTTTCCTATAGATCTCAGTTATAATTTCCACCAACATTTCTCCTCTGGAATGCTGTTTTAAAACCTGTTTGCATTTTTATTAGCGCCCAATAGCATCTAGATGTCTGGTAGCAATGCGACATTCTCAGTAATAAGATCTTTGGCTATTCAGCTTAGTCTTATCAGGAGAGTTCAGGTGGAGAAAGATGGGAATAGGTTGACTAACAAGTGTTTTCCAGACTCTGCCGGTAGTAATGAAATGGCATGGGAAAATTTGGCAGGGGGAAATGAGACATAACAGAACATGCTATCAGGCTGCTATCAGGCTGATCAAGGTCTGCTAAGGCAGCTAACAGTGCATTCTTAGATGTGTCTAACTCAGATGCAACATGTCTTCACTTCAATAGGACTTTATCTAAAGAAAGTGGCCATTAGATTGTGCTTGGAATTATTTATGACCCATTCCTGTCCACACTTAGTAATTCCCACCAAGTCCAGTGGGTGGGTGTTTGCTTTTAAATATGTTTGCAGTAGAGACGGGCATAAACTACTGGTATGGTGGTTCACCTAGTTCAGGCATGTCCAAAAACCGGCCCTCCAGATGTTTTGGACCACAACTCCCACAATACTTTGCCATTGGCAATCTAAGCTTAGAATTCCAGGAGTTGTGGTCCAAAACATCAGGAGGGCTGAAGTTTGGACATGCCTGACCTAGTTAGTTTAACATCTAATCCCCTGTACTGGCTGCTCTGCACTGGCATCTGATACGTTACCACATTGACTTTAAGGTTCTTCTCATGTTAACATACAAAGCCCTAAATGATTTGGGTCCTCAATGTCTGTCAGAATGGCTCCTCCCAAGACCTGCACGGATTAGCCGTTCCAGCCAGGCAGAATATATGGGGGGGGGGCTCCCATCTCAAGGGACGTTCAGGAGGTGGTGATGAGGAGTTGGGTCTTCTCAGTGGTAGCACCCTGTTTGTGGAATCAGCATCCACAAGAGATATGCCCAGCACCCGCACTGCTAACTTTTAAGAAACAACTGAAAACATGGTTCTACAGGTGGGCCTTCCCAGACTTTTCAACCATTTGACAAATGACACTACTCTTCTCCCGCACCCACCCACAATTGTGATTTTCTAATCTTATTTTGACTAGCTCTCTTTCTTATTTGAATTTTATGTTTCCTTCATGCACCATTTTGGCTAATTGGTTGTTATTTGATTCATGTTGTGTCAGGTCTCATTTCGTTTGCTTATTTAAAATTGTGATGTATAATTTTACAACTGCATTTTTATGTATTTTATGAAAGTCTTGACAAACCTGTTTTCTTTGGAATGCCTACAGCACTGGAATGCTCATCACCTCTCAAGGTCATTGGTTCCACTGTCAGATTCTAATAGTTATGCTTTTCCATATAGTCTCCATTAATTTGGCTCAAGCCAATTATTAGATTGGAAAGTCTTGACAAACCGGGACTCATCTATCGGACTTCGTACTCGAATACTTTGATCCTATGTATTCAGCATACTTCTGTATGGTGTTGAAACTTGGGCTCTTACAGACACATTATCCAGGAAGCATTTGAAATGTGGACATACAGATGAAGTCTGAAGATACCTTGGACAGCCAGAGTCACTACAGCGCATGCATAAAAAGCTAGTAATCCTCAATACCATAAAGAGAAGAAAATTTCAATATTTCGGGCAGATAATGCACAATGAGAAATACCATCTGCTGCAGGTTATCCTTCAAGGAAAAATAGTCGGGAAGCATGGCCTGGGGCGTAGAAGAACATTCTGGCTTAAGAACTTTGGCCCTCCAGATGTTTTGGACCACAACTCCCACAGTCCTTTGTCATTGGCAGTCTAAGAGAATTCTGGGAGTTGTGGTCCAAAACATTGGGAGGGCCGAAGTTTGGACATGCCTGATGGTCTGCAGTGAGCACAGCTGCTCTGTTTAGAATAGCTTTAGATAGAAACCAGTTCAGGCTCCTGATCACCAATGTTCTACATGGACATGGCACATGAATAAGAAGAGGCCACCCATAGTTTTGGTATAAAAGTCAAATCAATCAATCAATCAATCAATCAATCAATCAATCAATCAATCAATCAATCAATCAATCAATCATTGTATCATGCTCCCAGCCCCACCTCCTCTGGCAAGTGCCCACTCAGAGGCAGCATCTGGAGGAGGCAGGGTGGGGAAGTTGGGGTGCTGCTTATGAATGGACACCCCAGGAGGAAGTGGGGCTGAGAAGCGCCAAACACCTGTTTCACTGGTAAACCTACTTTCATGCACCACCCGAGTGGTATTTCATGCCCATCTCAAGGTTGCACCAACTCTGGGTTTGAATTCAATGGAATTGGAAGAATATCAAGAGAAAACATGATACTGTATCCCAAGAACCCATGGGATGACTTGAGGATATTTACCAGTGATATAAATTTCAAGGAATTGTTTAAATCCCAGCTGGTTAAAGAGGGAAGGAGACCTATTAGATGAGAACAGAATGCATAGGGAATCAGGACAAAATAAACACATTTCAAATGAAACACAATGTAGTGAGCAAAGAAAAAAATGCAGCAACTCTTCGGATTAGAGCATAAAACTTTTGTGTGAATGTTGCCTTTGGTCCCGTCCTCTACCAACCCTCTACTTAAAGCTTTATCACTTTCTCAGGTGTACTGAAATTTTGCTTGATGAGCCTTGTGGTGCAGCGGTTGAACTGCTGTTGTTGTTCAGTCGTTCAGTCGTGTCCGACTCTTTGTGACCCCATGGACCAGAGCTAGCCAGGCCTTCCTATCTTCCACTGCCTCCTGGAGTTTTGTCAAATCCATATTGGTTGCACCAATGACACCGTCCAACCATCTCATTCTCTGCCGTCCTCTTTTCCTTTTGCCTTCCATCTTTCCCAACATCAGTGACTTTTCCAAGGAGTCCTCTCTCCTCATGAGGTGGCCAAAGTACTGGAGCCTCAGCATCAAAATCTGTCCTTCCAGTGAACATTCAGGCTTGATTTCTTTCAGGATGGATAGGTTTGATCTCCTTGCAGTCCAGGGGACTCTCAAGACTCTCCTCCAGCACCACAGCTCAAAAGCATCGATTCTGCAGCGATCAGCCTTCTTTATAGTCCAGCTCTCACTTCCATACATCACTACTGGAAAAACCATAGCTTTGACTATCCTGACCTTAGTTGGCAAAGTGATGTCTCTGCTCTTTAGGATGCTATCTAGGTTTGCCATTGCTTTCCTTCCAAGAAGTAGGCGTCTTTTTATTTCGTTGCTGCAGTCGCCATCTGCAGTGATCAAGGAGCCCAAGAAAATAAACTCTGTCATTGCCTCAATTTCTTCCCCTTCTATTTGCCAGGAGGTGATGGGACTGGTGGCCATGATCTTAGTTTTTTTGATGTTGAGCTTCAGCCCATTTTTTCACTGTCCTCTTTCACCCTCATTAAGAGGTTCTTTAATTCCTCCTCATCTGCGTATCTGAGGTTGTTGATATTTCTTCCGGCAATCTTAATTCCGGCTTGTGATTCATCCAGACCTGCCTTTCGCATGATGTACTCTGCATATAAGTTAAATAGGCAAGGTGACAGTATACAGCCTTGTCGTACTCCTTTCCCAATTTTAAACCAGTCAGTTGTTCCATATCCAGTTCTTACTGTTGCTGCTTGTCCCACATATAGATTTCTTAGGAGACAGATAAGGTGGTCAGGCACTCCCATTCCTTTAAGAACTTGCCATAGTTTGTTGTGGTCCACACAGTCAAAGACTTTGGCATAGTCGATGAAGCAGAAGTAGACGTTTTTCTGGAACTCTCTGGCTTTCTCCATAACCCAGCGCATGTTGGCGATTTGATCTCTAGTTCCTCTGCCCCTTCGAAATCCAGCTTGCACTTCTGGAAGTTCTCTTTCCACATACTGCTCAAGCTTGCCTTGTAGAATTTTGAGCATAACCTTGCTAGCGTGTGAAATGAGTGCAATTGTGCGATAGTTGGAGCATTCTTTAGCGGTTCCTTTCTTTGGGATTGGGATGTAGACCGATCCTTTCTAGTCCTCTGGCCACTGCTGTGTTTTCCAAATTTGCTGGCATATCGTGTGCAGCACCTTTACAGCATCCTCTTTTAAGATTTTAAAGAGTTCATTTGAAATGCAGTCACCGCCACTGGCCTTGTTGTTTGCAAGTGATCACTGGTTCTTTTTTATCCCAAGGACAGCAACAATATAGCCAGCAAAAGACTCCATAAGTCACAATACTAGGTGCAGTGGTACCTTGTATAAAGGAATTAATTCGTTTCAAATGAAATTCTGTTAAGCAAACTTTCCTTTGTACAAATTTCCCATAGGAATGCCTTGAAAACGGATTAATCCCTAATCACGACCATTTTTCTTTTGTACGGATTCGCCCCATAGGTGATTCTCTTAAGCAATTCCCCCTCCAGAAGTTTTTTCTTTTAAGCCAGGGGTCCTCAAACTATGGCCCTGGGGGCCAGATGCGGCCCCCAGGGTCCTGAATCCGGCCCCTGGGACGAATTGCAGACCCCTTCCACCTAACCCCTGCTTTGCGAGCAAACCAGCCTCTGCAGCTGCTTCTATTGCTGCGGCAGTTCAAAGCGGTGGGCTATGTCGCTTCTCCCACTCCACCCACTCACCACACAGATGATCAGCATGCTGGCTAGTGGAGCAGTTCAAAGTGGGAGGGCCATGGCAAGTTACCCCACTCCCCCCCACCCGCCACCCAGATGGTCGAGGCACTGGCTGAAACCGAGTGGGACAATTTAAAATGGGAGGGCTGCGGCAAGGTCTCCCACTCCCTCCATGGCCCTGAGGCCCCATGCCTGCTCCTCCTCCACCCCACCTGCCCACCTTCCTTGTGTGGCCGCCACCTGTGTTATTGTGGTTGTGAGGAAGGAAGGGGTCAGGTAGAGGCAGCGGCAGCCAGCCTTCTGAGCCGGAGCAGCTACAGCAGTGGACCGATGGAGGGGTCGATGGCAGGTGACCAAGCGGGAAATGGAGCTACTTCCCACTCACCCAGCCCCCTTCGAGCTGCTGCCTTGCTCTGTGGAGTGAGGGTGGGGAGGAGGGATACCAGCCATGGCCGGAGGCTGAGGCTGCTGCCACCACCACTGGGTTAGAGACCAGCGAGAAGGAGCTGGCGGAGAAAGAAGAGAAGAGAAGGGAAGACCAATGGTGGCCCGGGCCTGGTTCCTGGGATGCTGGTGGGGCTGCATTTGTCCCTGGTTGGTGATGGGAGGGCTGGCGAGCCAACAGAACACTGGAGCCTGGCTGGGCTCGGCCAGTGAGCGGGCTGCGGGTGGCTTTGGGCAGGCCTTCCTGCCTCCTCTCCCTCCTTCCCAGCCCTTGCTCCCTCCCTCCCTCACTTACAGTGCACCAAGTCGGGTCGGGCCAGGCCAGGCCAAGAGAGGAGGCAGCTTTCCCTCTGGGGTGCAGCGAAGGCGTGATGGTCAGAGTGCACGGCTGGATCCACATGCAGTGGTGCCAGCCTTGCTGCAGCTGCTCCTCCTGAGTGGCCACCTAGAAGGTGATGAGGGGGCTTGCCTGGGCTGCCGCCTCCTTCCCGACGCAGTGAAGGAAGGAAGGAGAGCCACTCCAGCTGCCGCCACTGTAGGAGGAGGAGGAGAAAGAGGTACAGCTGAGGGATCCCAGCCGTAGCACCTCAGGGTGGCAATCTGGAGCAGGAGGCATTGCTAGGGACCAAGAGACGCATTGATCATGGGCCAATAGTGGGGAGGGGGGCTCTGGAGGCAGGCAGGAGCGCGGTGGCTGTGGCACCCTCCTCCTCTTCTTCCTTGCCTTGGTGATAGAGGTGTAAGTTGCATGCACGCACACACACACACATGCTTGTCTGCCCGCCTGCAGGATTCGGCTGGGTGGTGCAATGTGGGGGGCAGCAGGAAGGGCGCAAAAAATAACTTTGTCCCCAGGCGCTCCAAATCCTTGTGACGCCTCTGATGCACACTGGGCATTTTTCTGTCCTTTCCTGATTTGAAGCCCCTCCCCCCCCAATCACCCTTGGAATGCTCTCAGTTGCAGTTTTTCGTGTCTTTATCACTGACAGATAAGTATGCAGTCCTTCTATCTTGGTTAGACTCCCTTACCAGGACCTTCCTTCTTTGAACTCCCTTTGGCTGCCAACACTAGATAAAATCTGCCAGGATGCTAAAAGCGTAGTTCAGGAGGTCAAGGCTCAAAGGTTGAGCTCATCTCAGTGAAGAGTTACAGTTTCCTAGTCAGGTTCCCAAAGTCCATTCATACCTTTGTTTTGTTGGTTCATCTCTCTCTCTCTCTCTCTCTCTCTCTCTCTCTCTTACACACTCACACACTCACACACACTTACAAAGGTTCTTCACCTTATTCCAGGCCAGGAATGCATAACCCTTACATACCAGCATGCATCCATCTTATATTCCTTAAACTTCCATCCTTCTGAGGTCAATAAAATGAATACCCAGCTCGCTTGCAGGGGCAATGAGTAGCCTGCATGATTAAATTGCAAAGTGTCCAGAGTGTGCTTTAAACACTATGGGGCTATATATAAGTAGAACACTTTGCTTTGCTTTGCTTTAAAGTTCCAGCGAGAAAGACTTACTGCTACCAAGTCTGAGATCTTACATGGAGTGGAAGGAGATTTTGATTTAAGATGCAAGGTGCAGAGTCCAGAAAAACTGCAGTAAAAAAGTAGTCCCAGGGAGAATGCAGAAAAAGTAAATAAAATGCTGAAGTCTGACCCTGAACATAAAAATAATATTTATTTATTTATTTATTATTAAATTTATACCCCACCCATCTTCCCTAGGGAATTAATATAATATATTTTTTTTTTGAAAGAGAGAGAGAAGGAGAGGGGAAATGCAAGACTTAGGAAAGGGAACTTTATTCAAAACTGTCCACAAAACTCCGCGCTGGATACTACCTTTTCTGAATGGTTACAATTAAAGCACACATTTAGGTTTCTCCAGAATACAAAATGGCATAAGGAGGTACAAGATGGTATCTTTCTTGGCATCAGATGGTATCAAAATCTGGGATGAAGGTAAGGCCTCTAAAGCTCTGTATTTCTATGCTTCTGTAATTAAACTGCACCAAACAAATCCTGTCTCAAATCTCCTCTTGTGGGGGGACTCAGACACAATCTGTCTGCTTCTTATCAAGCGGCCCTTTCATCAGTACCCAGACAAATCAGAAGCACTTCACACCTCCACCAGCAAGGCCATAGCTAACAACTCATACTTAATGGGTGTTGGGAAGGGTTGCATAGGTGGGACTTTCACACACTTAGGGTTAGGCCATTGTCCACCTAAGGAGGCCATTCAGAGCACTGACCAACTACGAACCTATTCAGGCCATTGCCCACCTAACGAGACTACTCAGGCCATTGTCCAACTTATAAGCCTATTCAGACCAGGGGGATGTGAAATCATGAACTATAAAATGGAGGACTCACCACTAATTTTCCTCAGACTGACAAAGGCTGATACTTCACGTCCCTCTTGCTGCAGTTCGCAGCCCCGCTGGAGACCGGTTCGAAGGAACGTAACCTCACGTCCTTGTGAGGTCAATCCGAGTTCGAAGGAACATAACCTCACGTCCTTGTGGGGTCAATCTGAGTTCGAAGGAACGGAACCTCACGTCCTTGTGGGGTCAATCTGAGTTCGAAGGAACGGAACCTCACGTCCTTGTGGGGTCAATCTGAGTTCACCCCGACCACGCCCCCTGAACTGCGCTCCAAGCGGGGTGAGAGATTCCCATCCTGGAGCTTGGGAATCTTTTCAATCCACTTCTTGATCCGTGTTGAAAACCGATTTCAACACGGAGGAAAGTTCACCTCGGCTCGAGGAAGGACGTGAAGTAACCACCAAAGCTGCTTGGATGAATAGCCAGACGTTTCCATCTCTGAAGAAAAGAAGTCCAGTTGCCATGACTCAAATTCCAGAACCCCTCTGTTTTCTTTTCGAAGGACAAGAGTTTTTTTCAAGATCTCAGTGCTCCATTAGAGATACCTTAAGTGGCATGTGCTTCACAGGAAGCCATAAGAGGAGGGACTGTATGGTAAAGCCCATACTTGCACATGGTCCCACATCCAATCCCAGTTAAAGGAATAAAGCAGCTTGTGTTGGCCAAGTTCCCCATTGGCTGGATATTTTGAGTAGCTCTTGGGACAGTGAATGGAGGTTTGGCTGGAGAGACAGCTCGATCTGGAATATCCTTGAATTCAGCGCTCAGTGGATCTCATGTGAACATAGTTAAATGCTACCTTTCGAACTTTTCAAAACATATTTAATTCAGCAGCAATAGAAAAGTAAAACGAGGACAAAATTTATGGCCGGTACCTCGGCCCCAAAGAAGCTATCTCTCCCCCACTACTCATCTTCCGTCTGGAGTGAAGAAGGATGAAAATTATACATGAATGAATGAATAATAGATCATTCTACCCAAATTTATTAAGACATATTTTCTTCCTCTTCTTGGGAGGCGGAGGAATGTTTGGGGCTTGCCATTAAATATGGGGCGAACCCACACGACGGCTTCATCAATATTAACAGCTAATTAAACCTTAATGCAAACCTTGTTTTTATTGGTCTCGGGAAAATGGTGTCTAAGACAACTGTTTTTATTTAGTACTGTAGGTATATGGGGGGCGGGATTATTATGCCATATCAGGAGACTGGGAGCATCTTGCTTCAGGCCAGCGATGGCGGGTTTTAAGGGATCCGGGTGCCACTTCCATTCAGAACCTGGCATGGTCCCTAACCGCAAACCCAACCCTACCCATGTATCTGGTGGCAAGCAATGTTGAATTTTGGTGACATGCCCCCACCATGCCCATTGACCCCAGACCATCTGGCTCAGCCACAATTATTAATACAAAGGAACGGAGTACAACGTCAAGAGTTCTCTCCACTCCAGCTGCCTTTCATAGGAGTGTCCAGTCTGTCCCAGGTTGCCTCTGCTGCATCCAGTGAGTCTTTAGTCTCTTTCAATAGGGTGTGTGTGATTGAGACGTACAAAATAATGCAGGGCTTGAGTAAAGTGGATAGAGGGATGCTCTTCTCCCTCTCACAAAATACCAGAACTAGGGGACATCCACTCAAATTGAGGGTTGGGATAATACGAACAGACAAAAGAGAATATTTTTTTTACCCAGTGTGTAGTTAGTCTGTGGAACTCCCTGCCACAGGAGGTCATGATGGCATCTGGCCTGGATGTCTTCAAAAGGGGATTGGACTGATTCCTGGAGGAGAAGTCCATCACAGATTACAAACCAGGATGGAGATGTGTAATCTCAAGGCTTAAAACCGGGATACTTCAAGGGCCAAATGCAGGGGAGTGGTATCAGGAGACAGATATCTAGTCTCATGCGCTCCCAGACGCATTTGGTGGCGCCACTGTGAGGTACAGGAACCTGGACTAGATGGGCCGTTGGCCTGATCCAGCCTGGCTCTTCTTATGTTTTTATGTTCTCCGTGTGGGGTCTGCTGCTTCCTATGGTCTGCCTTGTCCACTAAGGGATGCACCCAAGGGAATAGGTGGGTTTTGATGTAGTTCCAGTCCTTCTCACCTCTCTAAACCTCTCCAGCACACAGCACTCCTTCCAGCTCCTCCTGGGCATCTCCTCAAATGACTTCTTTCTCCTCTAAGGCCTTTCCTGCCAACAGCAGGACTCTTCTGGGATTACCCAGGTGTTCTTGGACTGCAGTTCCCAGAAGCCTTCACCACTAGCTATAATAATAATTCTTGCTTTCCAAGAACACTTGGGGTTCCCAAGGCTGGGAACCCCTAGCGTAGATGGATGTATTTTCAATCTCTTATGGCTTTTCCCACTGGCTGCTATTTGATTTCAGCAACATCCAGGACCTACTGTACTTGTGCAACAATATGCTTCCCGGTTGGTCTTCTCAAGTACTCCCGGTTGCAGAGTGGATCAATAGAAGGGCCCACAGCAGGACATCATGAGATGCTTTCTGGGGTTTCATTCTGGTCTGAAGTTTGCTTCTTCCCTGAGGGCTCTCAGAAAGAGCAGGGAGGTTCTAGTGCAGGCCACAGTTCACTCTGCCGTCTCCCAAAACACCGGGAAACAAACAGCAAGTATAGTCAGATGGGAAAACACTCACACAATGCAGCACAAACCTCATCTAGCATAGCCCGGTCCTCCTTGTGCACTGTGGCTCATGCAGGGGGTTTAGAGTATGGGCAGGCATCTGGGAAGAAGATACAAAAGTGCAGGATGCAGCTACAAAGCAGACTATTAACCCAAATGCCAGCAATGTCCTCACAGCTACTCTGCAATGCCAGCTGAAGACTTCATAGTGTCAGCCACAACATCAGCAGCTCACACACCCAGTTTCTCCTGCAACGTAGCATCTACACAGCCTAAGCCTCAGTCGCACGGCTATTTTGATGTGTACTAAAATCGCGGGCGATCACGTGGCATATGGTGCGCAGTTAACACTGCGACGGCAGGGGTGTATTATACTTCTTTCTGTCTGTCCCGTCTTGCCAGATGCACATCTTTTCCCTATTTATTGATCTACTTTTCTCCATCATGCTCACATATATATGAAAAAAGTAATTTGCTTGTCGATTACTGGCATGTCGGCTTTCTAGTATTACTGCAAGAGTTCATGCGAAAGTTTGAAAATGTGGCAGTGTATCCCTACTACCAGAGCGCCTTTATAGAAACACCTTTGTTTTTCTCTCATCTCTCACTTCCTTTCCCAGTGGTCACTGTCCCAGGTAATTTGCAGCTTGTAGAAGTGCTCAGTTGCAGAAATGCCAGCAATTGATTATTAAAGTGGGACAGCAGAAAGAGGCAGAAAAAAAAGAGGGGGGGGGATGAAATGATGTGAATTTTCACTGGTCGCACTGCAATTGCTACGGTAAAAACTGTGCATCATTAAGAGGAGTAATTTGATCAAACCCCTAGTGGTGGTATAGGATGATGCGGTTAAAGTGTGCTTCAGGGGATGTGGTCGACTGGGGTGCCAAAATGCTGTGCCTTGGAGTGGAGGCACGATCTTTTGCTGCACAATCATTCACAGCAAACACAGCACCAGAAAATATACTTTTGGAGAGGATGAGCCCCTGGATCTTCTGTTAGGCATGGCCAGCATCCATGGCCATTACAAAAATGCAATTTATCTTCACTCTGCAAATAGGCCATCATTTGCATTGCATGGAGGACCAGCAGGCAACACTCCAGCCTGTGTGAAAGAGCAAATGGACAACAAAGTGATACAACAAATTGAAAAATCAACACACACACACACACATGCATGCACCCACCCACCCACCCAATCGTCCAGCGATCAACCTCGGCCCGTCCAGTTCGGTAGTCGCGAGCGCACTCGCTCAGGGTCGGCACACCTAGAGAAGCCAGGAAAACATCTACCTGCAATCGGGCCTTCTCGGTGGCTGGCCCTTCCCTTTGGAACAGCCTACCGAGCGAAGTGCGCTCTGCAGAGTCCCTGCTAGCCTTTCGCCGAGCATTAAAAACTCTGCTCTTTCACGAGGCCTTTGGCGATTTAGTTTAGTTCCCCCCCCCACCATCTATAATGCTCACCCGACAATCTGTTGCTGCAGAGCCTGTCTGTTTTATGATGCCCAGTTGCCTTTCTGTTTTTAAATTGCTTGTTTTATTGTCTGTTGGTATGCTGACTTGTTCAGCCCTGTTAGCTGCCCAGAGTTCCCCATGGGAAGATGGGCGGGATGTAAACTCAATAAATAAATAAATAATATAAATAAATACATTGATCTAAGCAGTCATGTTTTTCAGTTTGCTGTTTATTTGTTCAATTGTAAGCCAGGTCAATCTTGGACAATCCTTGAATGAGAGACCACTAGGTCTCTGCACCGGAGAGAGGAATGTACTCAATGCTTTGCATATACAGGCCCTCCTCACTTAATGATGAAGTTCCGTTCCTACAACTAGGTCATTAAGTGAATTGGTTATTAAGTGAGGAGCTTAAGGCCAATGCCTTGTAGTGTGTAGAGGCTGCCCTCCTTATTTATTTTATTTATTTATTTGTTAGGCTTATAGCCCGCCCATCTTCCCAGGGGGAACTCTGGGCGGCTTACAGTAAAACCAGTAAAACAAACAAAAACAGTAAACAAAGAACAAAAAGGAGGCATAGTACAGGCAGAGAAAAAAAAACTAAATAGAAAGGTCTCCAAACGCCTCCCTGAAAAGGTGGGTCTTCAGGGCCTTTTTAAATGCAGGCAGGGACTCTGCTAGGCGCAGCTCACTGGAGAGATGGTTCCATAGCATGGGGCCCTCCACAGAGAAGGCGTGGTCACGCGTCCGCGCCTCTCTGGGTGTGGCCACCCTCAGTGAGCGCGCCTGCACCAATCTCGTGGGTCTGGTCCCAGTTGATCTCTGAGAGATACGCTCTGCCAGATCCTCTGGTCCCAGGCCGTGGAGGGTTTGAAAGTCAAAACCAGGACCTTGAACCTAATCCGGAGGACAACGGGTAGCCAGTGCAAGCAAGCCAGGACTGGGGTGATGTGCTCGAATCTACGAGCACCCACCACCAGCCTGGCTGCCACATTCTGCACCTGCTGTAACCTCCGGACCAGGGTAAAGGGCAACCCCACGTAGAGGGCATTGCAATAGTCCAGTGTTTTTCAACCACTAGTGTGCCGCGAGATGTTTCCTGGTGTGCCATTGGAAAAATTGAAAAACACTGATTTAAATGATAAATTCTCCGGAGGGAGAAGGAGGGGGTGTGGAGAGCTTGCTTCTCCATTGTAGGGCGAGGAGCTATTCTAGTCTTTACGGTAGGGGTTTCTCCCGCCGCCGCCCGCCCGCCCACCCGGGGCTCCTCCTTCCTTCCCTCCCTCACCCTCGCCTTCCTCTTGGCCACCGCGGGGTGAGGGGTGGCGCGAGGCGGTGCCGGCTTCCCCTCCCTGGTGCGCACGCGGTGCCCCGGTGGGGCATTGAGGAAGCCGCTTGCAGATGTCCAGGGTGGCGCGGCGTTGCAAGCCCGCCAGCGGGAGGAGGGCGATGGGGGCCAGGAGGGGCGAGGTGGCGGCGGCAGCGCGGGCTTGTCCTCCTGCTCCTCCTTCCCCTCCTCCTCCTTCCCGGGGCTGCTGGGGCTGCTGCTGCTGCTGCCGGGCGCCGCGATGAAACTCTACTGCAAAGTGGTGGCCCTGGCGCTCTGCCTGGCGCTGCTGCTCCTGCTCTACCTCTTCGTGGGCAACTCCGACGATGAGGACGAGCCGCCTTGGCGAGGGGCCAAAGGAAGCCCCCGGGCGACTCTGGCCGCCACCTCCCGGCGGGACACTCCAGACCGGCGGCTCTCCGAGCCCCATTTCCGACCCGTCCCGGGCGCGGCGGAGCACGAGGCGGAGGAAGCGGCCGCCTCCGTTTCCAAGAGGCAGAAGCTTCAGCAGCAGCCGCCGCCGCCACGTCTCCAGCGAAAAGCGGGCAGGCGGAGCGCTGCCCGAGGGAAGTTTGCGAACAGGTAAAGTCTACCCACGCCCACCCCACCCCTCACCCCTTTCCGTCCCCCCTCGCCTCTCTGTCCCTGGCCGTTGCCCTTGGGCAGGAGGATTTGGCCCCGAGCAGGCTGTCTCTCGCATCCTGCTCCCTCCACCCGCTTTACTCCCAAGGAAATCGGCTCACCCGACATCGGCTCACCGTCTTCTCAAGGCGGCGGGTGATGCATGATGCCCTTAAGTTCCAGTTCTGGATTTGCAGGGAAGGAGGGGGGGCAGAATCCTACAAAAATCCCACCTAGTCCTTGATCATCAGTGTGGCCCTCAAGGAGGCCAGAGAAGCCAGCACGAGCAACGGAGCACACTTCCTACAGAGCTGCGGCGCAAACCCTTTCTGGTTTTGGGAAGCTGGTGTAAGACCAAAGTATATAAAGCTGCTTTCTTCTAGTGTGAATATTGCCCTGAGATATTCGAATAGGTTTTCAGATGTGCCTTTTTATTAATTTGGGGGGGGGGGTAGTTCTAGAAATTGTTGATTGAATTTTACTGTATTTTTGCATTTATGGTGGCAACACTAATGGGTGGTGGTGGTATAGATTTATTTGATTCATTTTCAAGAGAATTACTTATATATAGTCAATATAGGCACAGAGTTAAATTTTTTAACATTTTCTAATGGTGGTGTGCCTCGTGATTTTTTTCATGAAACAAGTGTGCCTTTGCCCAAAAAAGGTTGAAAAACACTGCAATAGTCGATCCTCGAGATCACTAGGGCCTGCACAACTGTCCTCAGGGAGGACTCATCGAGGTACTGGCAGATCTGGGCGATCCTGCGGAGATGGATAAAGGCAGCCCAGGAAGCAGCCATCACCTGGGCTTTCAGGGAGAGGGCTGAGTCCAGGACCACACCCAGATTCCTGGCCCTGTCCGTAGGCTGGAGGGAAACACCCCCCAGTTTAGGGAGGGGGCCATTGTACCCAGACGAGGGTGCCCCGAAGAACAGAACCTCCGTCTTCTCCAGATTCAGCTTGAGCCGGTTATCTCTGGACCATTCCAGAACCGCCTTCAGGCACAGATCAAGGGAGCGAATTGCCTCCTCTGCAGACGACGAAAAGGAGAGATAGAGCTGCGTGTCATCAGCATACTGATGACAGCGAACTCCAAATCTCCTGATGACCTCCACCAGCAGCCTCATGTAAACATTGAACAGCATGGTTGAGATTGCTGACCCCTGGGGCTTCCCACACGGGAGGGTCCAAGGAGCCGACAAGTCATCACCTAGCTGAACCCGCTGAGTCCGGCCACCAAGGAAGGAACGAAGCCAGGCCAAAGCCTGACCCCCAATTCCTGCCTCAGCCAGCCGGATCAACAGGTTAACCGTGGTCGATGGTATCAAAAGCAGCTGACAGATCAAGGAGAACCAGCAGGGAAGAACACCCCCTGTCGGCCTCCCTGAGGAGGTCATCCTACAGAGCGATCAGGGCAATCTCGGGCCCGCGAAGAGATCTGAAACCAGACTGGAAGGGGTCCAGGATACAATTTTCCTCCAGATAAGACTGGAGCCTGACAGCGGCCACCCTCTCGACAACCTTGCCCAGGAAGGGAACAATGGCAATCAGACGATAATTAGATAAATCGTCCGATGCCATGCCAGGTTTTTTTTCAGAGTGGGTTTCACCACGGTCTCCTTCAATCAGGCGGGGAAACATCCCTCCCCGAAAGAGGCTGTGGCAATGGCAGAAACCCACTCAGGCATGTTCCCTTCGGCAGATTTAATAAGCCAAGCTGGGCAAGGGTCAAAGGGAGTGGCCGCTGGCCGGCAACAAGCCATGGCTCTGGAGGCCTCTGCAGGAGACACTGGCCCAAACTCATCCAGGAGGGGAGAATGGCGGGGTGAGGCCCCAGGGACATCAGGGGATGGCCTAGGGCAACCGGGGGGAAAGTCAGAATGGATGGCCTCTATTTCAGATCTAAAATGGGCTGCAAATTGCTCACTAGTGAAATCACTAGGAGGAGGCCTCAGCTGACCGGGATTGGAGAGGTTCAAGGCCTCGCCAATTCTCAGGGAAACATAGGATGTTCATAGGATGACCCTCCTTGCAGGCAGGCCAGAGCGGGGAGGCTCTCCGGGAGGCCATGGGAGAAGCAGAACAAAAAGAAGGGGGAAATGGGGGGGAGGTGGCCCACACTCCTCTCTGCTTGGGTCATTCTCTCCCCCAGCCTTGGCAGAGGCACTGTGACACTTGCAGCAACACTGTCTCTTGGAAGCAGTGGAGGAGGAGGAAAGTGGGGGCGGGGAACACTGTAGCCCTGCTCCCCCCCAGCTGCTGACAAAGTAGGTGCAGGAAAGCAGAAGCAGGCTGGATGCTTTGGCCCAGACTCTGTGGGCTGGAACAGCAGGTTCTTCCTGAGGCAGCCATTAGGTGGCAGTGGCAGCTTTGGCGGCTGCTGCTGGTTGTAAGTCTGAATAGCGAGAGGTTGTTAAACAGGTAGGTTGTTAAGTGAGGAGTGGCTGTAGAAGATCCAGATTTCAATCCCAAGATAGTCCAGGTAGGGCTATGAAAATAGTCCTGCCCTAATCCCTGCGAAGCAGTTTGACAAATGGTGCAGTCATGATAGTACCTGCCTAGGTAGACCAGATAGTCTGACTCTATCTAAGGCAGCGACCTGTGTTTTTGAGAGAGTTCATGAGTGATTCCTGAGAGAGCTTTTCCTGGTTTCAATCAGTGGTGGATGGCAACCATCTTGTTTGACAGAGCAGAAGATACAACAAGCTATAGCAGGGCTGTCCAACTTTGAATAGTCGGTGGTCTACTTTAAAATGCCAAACATCCCCACGGTCTACTTACAGAAGCACACACACCGGCCAGCCAGCAGCTCAAGGAAGCTGCCCTGGTCCCGGCCACAGCTCCTCGCTTTGCTGGTGCTCCAGATTAGGAAGGCAGAGACTGCCACAGAGGAACTGAGTGAGGGAGTGGGGCGTGGCGGCGGAAGGTAAGGTAAGGAAACAAATCTGGACCAATTGTCTGGGTGGGCAGGTGGGCCAATATATATATTCTGTACACGGTGCTGCTGCTGCTGGTGGATCGGGAGGCTGGCGTGGAGCTGGTGGGCTACTTCTCACAGCCCTGTGGGCTACTGGTCACCTGCGGTCACCATGTTGTGCATGCTTGACCTATAGGAAGCAGGTTTGGGGCTAGGCTATGCTAACACCCCTTTGGCATGTCAAAACTTGGGTCCTCTAGATGTTTTTGGACCACAACTCCCACAGTCCTTTATCATTGGCAAGCTAAGCTAAGAATTCTGGGAGTTGTGGTCCAAAACATCAGGAGGGCCAAAGTTTGGACATGCCTGTCCTACTGGTTGCACAAGTTCTGCATTAATTGTGGGAACAAGCCATTGGTGCTTCCACAATTTATGCCGCCCATCCTGAACTCTTCCCAATAAGTTTTACTGTTTTACCCGTCCCACAGCCAGGGGTGATAAGAGTTGGGATTCCCCTTCTACATCTGCAGGAACTAGGTTGAGGAAGGCTAATGTACCCAAACTTTAGGAGAGGTGGCAGCAGATTGATAGGAACGGTTAATTATTCGGTGATTTAAATGAGATAGGCAAAGGGCTCCCCCCCCGCAATCGATTTCCATATAAAAGTTACGAAACCCAATATAATATAGGAACACGGACAAATTAGGAGGCTATAAAAACATGAGTGAGTTATGGTTTTATTAAAGCTGCAAGATAACAGGCTGCAACCCATCTGAAAATAAAAGGTCAAAGGAAAAAAAAATAAGCGTACGGCACATTAATGGACTAGGGAATGGGCCTGCGCTAACAACTCCTGCGCATAAAAATTTATATTTTTCAACATAGCAATCATTTCTTTTATCCTATTGGGTGTTTTAAAAGTGCTCTTGTGTATATAATATTAATTCCGCTATAAAATGGAAGGCTGTAATTCAGGCAGTCGCCCGTGCGAGCTATTAAGCTTAAAAAGTACTATGTGAAGTATTTGTGGTTATGGGATTTTTTTTTTCGATGGAGGGGGGAGTTCAGAGTGTACGGAAGAAAATCGTCAACGTGGTGGGTGGCAGATTAAAAGGCTGACTTCCCCAAAATGTATAGTCCCCTGGGACTGAAATACTGGTCTATTCCTAGGAGTGCATGGATATGTTGGACATCACATATTTCCCCCTTTCATTTCATGGGAGGCATGCTTGCTTCTAACGCAGGACACCACTTGGGTCTCAGTGCCCTACTGAAATGAGTGAAGAAACATTTCTGTATCAGGGATACACTCAGTGTCATCTAGTGTTCCTAGGTTGGCCACTGGCCCAAAGACATGGAAAGACGTGGTACAATGTAATGCACAGGACCCTTTTGGTACTGAAATAAAAATTCCTGGAAAGGCGTTTCTAACAATGAAGTTACCAGAACAGGACACTAGGGAGAGCAAGAGGCCATGCTTTGTACAGCATGACCCCGGTATCCGCTGGGGATTGGTTCCAGGGCTTCCTATGGATAATGAAAACCGTGGATAACATAGAACACCAAAAATCCCCCATACTGCTGTTTTGTTAAAATGGCTTGCTTTACAGCAGCTGTTTTTTGACAGTAGATTGCTTTATGGCTGCTGTTTTGTGACAGTACCTTTCTTTACAGCTGCCATTTGTGATAGTAGTTTGATTTGTGGCTGCTGAAGTATTTATTTAACTTTCCCCTCTGCCAACCGTGGATAATGAATCAGTGGATACGGGGGTCCTACTGTATAGTATTCCCAATTACAATAGCATTTGTTATAATCTGTATTTTTCAGCCTCCATAGTGGGGGGCTTGGAACAGATTCCCCCATGAATATGGGGTTCCTACTGGCTTCCTATCAGAAGCCTTGGAGACCCACTGCTCCTTGTGAAGGCTGCCAGCCTTGAACTGGATTCATCATACGTCTGACTCACCGGCTGAAATTCTCTTGCTGTAACTGACTTCATATAGTTTTGATTATGTCATTGTCAACTGCTGAGGCAATTTTTCAAAATTAAACATTTCCTATTTGTTTTTCTCTCAAAGCTCCCTTATAATTTCTTCCACTGTCAAGAACCTATGGAAGCCAGTGATGGCAGAGAGAGGTTTGTCACCACAAATCATTGCTACTGGGATGACTTTATTATTGACAATAACTTTCATTAATGAAGGACTTCCCCCTCCAGTCCTGCAGTTTCATGGGTTCCCAGCAAGGAAGGGGATGACAAGGGAGCTTTGAACCAGGAGCCAGGAATGTCTAATTCCTGAAAAAGTCCTCTCCTTACAGCATCATCAGACTTTTAGTGCTTAAGTTGTAGCACCAAGATTCTAGCTAATATATCATGGCTTTTCTGGCAGTTAAGTCATGGGAACGGGACTTCTTTTCTTGAGCGATTGAAACCTTTTGCTACTCATCCAAGCAGTACGACCCATACTTAATGGGTGTTGGGAACGATTGCATAGGTGGGATCAGATATTTGGGAGCAGGGCGGTTAACAAGATATAACATACAACAATTCCCCCAAAATACTGATTCCACAGTATGACATATTTTAAAAAAGCCCCAACAACAATCAGTAGAACCAAGATTTAAAATACTAAGAATACAAGCAATAATAAGGCAAGATGGCGAAAAACAGGTGGAAAAACAAACTCATGACACCTACTCATAAAATAAGTCAACCTCCTTGATTGCCAAATGCAGCCATAAAGATCTGGGAGATGAGTCACGGCAACTGGACTTATTTGCTTGTGGGATCAGAACGTTTTGCTACTCATCCAAGCAGCTTTGTCAATCTGCGGACGCTACTTGGATGAGTGGCCCTGCCCCGCCATCCCCAGTTGCTGGTCCGCCTTCGCCGCCTCGGTTGGATGAGCTTGGGCCTGTTTCTGCTGTCGAGGTCTCCAAGGCTATGGTGCATTGCTGGCCTGCCTCCACTCCTTTCGACCCTTGCCCCGCCTGGCTAATTAGAGCTGCCAGAGGGACTATGGCCGAATGGGCTTCTGTCATCGCCACCGCCTCCTTCAGCGAGGGGGTTTTTCCCTCTCGCCTGAAGGAGACGGTGGTAAAGCCCATTCTTAAAAAACCGGGCCTGGCGGTGGACGATCTTTCAAACTATCGCCCAATCGCCAACGTCCCGTTCATGGGCAAGGTGATCGAGAGGGTGGCGGCGGTCCGGCTGCAGTCATACCTGGAGGATCGGCAGTGCCTCGATCCTTGCCAGTCCGGGTTCAGGCCCCGCCGGGGTACCGAAACAGCTTTGGTCGCCCTGCAAGATGACCTTCTCCGGGCGGCCGACAGGGGGTGCTCTACCCTGTTGGTTCTCCTGGATCTGTCAGCGGCCTTTGATACCGTCGACCGCGGTATCCTGTTGGACTGGCTCTCTGAGGTCGGAATTGGAGGCACTGCTCGCAGTTGGCTCCGTTCCTTCCTGGAGGGCCGGCCACAGTACGTACAGCATGGGGGGGGAGTTATCAGCCCCTTGGATCCTCCCTTGTGGGGTCCCCCAGGGGTCATCTCTTTCCCCCATGTTGTTTAACATCTACGTAAGGCCACTGGCGGGGGTCATCAGGAGTTTTGGAGTCTGCCGTCATCAGTACGCTGATGACACGCAGCTCTATCTCTCCTTTACAACCTCTGCTGTGGAAGCTGTGGAGGTCCTCGACGGGTGCCTGGAGGCCGTACTGGCTTGGACCGGGGCGAACAGGCTTAAGCTCAACCCCGAGAAGACAGAGGTTATGTTCTTCGGGGGCTCGTCGTCGGGGTACGGTGGCCCCCTCCCTTGCCTGGGGGGAGTTTCCCTCCAGCTTGCGGAGAGGGTGCGGAATCTGGGTGTGCTCCTGGACCCGGCGCTTACCATGGAGGCCCAGGTGGCGTCGGTGACCAGGTCCGCCTATTACCATCTCCGTCGGATCGCCCAGATCCGCCCGTACCTCGACGCGAGCTCCTTGAGAACAGTGGTCCAAGCTCTGGTGATCTCGAGGCTGGACTACTGTAACGCCCTCTACATGGGGTTGCCCTTGAATCTCCTCCGGCGGCTGCAGCGGGTACAGAACGCAGCGGCCAGGCTGGTGGTTGGTGTGCGTCGTTATGACCACATCACCCCAGCCCTGGTCCGCCTGCACTGGTTGCCCGTTGCGGCCCGGATTAGATTCAAGGTCCTGGTTTTAGTTTATAAAACCCTCCATGGCTTGGGACCAGACTACCTGGCAGAGCGGATCGCTCAGCGATCAACCTCGGCCCGTCCCGTTCGGCAGGCGCGAGCGCACTTGCTCCGGGTCGCCACCCCTCGGGAAGCCCGGAGGACGCAGACCCGGACCCGGGCTTTCTCTGTGGCGGCCCCCAGCCTCTGGAATTCCATCCCCAGTGAAGTGCGCTCTGCAGAGTCCCTGCTGGCCTTCCGAAAGGCTTTGAAAACCTATCTTTTTCGGGAGGCCTTTGGCGATGTTTAATTTATTTAATTTTTTCCCCCCCTTTGGCCCGCCATCGTAATCAGTTTCCCTCATTAGAGAAGTGCTGCTTAGGTTTTAATTCTGTACAGCGTGATTTATCTGTCTTGTCCTGTCTTATTTTTAGTAAATTTTTTTTGTAATTTTGTCTGGCTATTGTAGCCTCGTGTAAGCCGCTTAGGGTACTTGTAGATAAGCGGGATATAAATCCAATAAATAAATAAATAAATAAATAAATAGGCTAGGGACATGTTTCGATTCCACAAAAAAGAAAGAAAAAGAAAAGAAAAAGAAAAAAGAAAGCCAGGTGCCATGACTCAACTTCCAGATAACCTCACCTGGAGGATGGGGAATCTCCACAGATATCTCTCAGGCCCCCTTTCTCTCTGTCATCTTCAGACACATTTTTAAATTTAGGACCTGGTCAACAACCTCTACAAAAGAACGGCTAGATAGCTCAGTGGTTTGGGTCTCTGGAGGCTGGTACCACCTTTACAGAGGTTCGACTTGATCACCCATTGCCCTCCCCTCCCTTCTAGCTCTGCAGTTCTAAGATTATAGAACTTGGGGACAATTAAAGGTATATGTGTGGGGGATAAGGAATATAAATTAAAAGCGTTTGTTGATGATTTAGTTTTGATGTTAGAGAATCCAAAAGAAAGTATTACTGAGGTGATGAAAATAATTGAGGAATTTGGTAATCTAGCCGGTTTCAAACTAAATAAGAATAAGACGAAGGTCTTATTGAAAAATGTAACAAAGAAAGATTGTGAAGAATTTGAAAAATTGTCCGCCCTCTCAGTGGTGAAAAAAGTTAAATATTTGGGAATTAACTTATCTCTTACAAACTTAAATCTCTTTGAGGATAATTATAATATGGTATGGAACTCGATTAAGAGAGATCTGGAAACATGGAATAGATTGAACTTGTTGTTGATGGGAAGAATTTCGGTGATAAAGATGAACGTGCTACCAAGGTTGTTATTTCTATTTCAAATGATCCCAATACTTAGAGGAATAGGCCACTTTAAGGAATGGCAGAAGATATTGTCCAAATTTGTCTGGCAAGGTAAAAGACCCAGAATAAGATTTAAATTACTAACAGATGCCAAGGAAAGGGGAGGATTTGCCATGCCAGACCTGAGATTGTACTATGAAGTGGCCTGCCTCGGTTGGATAAAAGATTGGATTACTTTAGTTGATGAGGATCTATTGGATTTAGAAGGTCATGATAACAGATTTGGTTGGCACGCTTATCTTTGGTATGACAAAGTGAAAGTACATAAAAGTTTTATGAATCATGTAATTAGAAAGTCACTACTTCAGGTCTGGGAACGGTTGAAACCCTTCTTAGAGAGACATACACCGAGATGGTTATCCCCGATTGAGGCATTGGTGATCAAGAGGAAAGATAAAGAAGGAGTGGGGATCACCTATGGTGATGTGTTATTCTTTTCAGAAAAAGGTCCTAGACTGAAGTCTTATGATATGTTGAAAGAGAAGTTAACAGGCTGGTTTCAGTACCATCAACTAAATGACATTTTTCAGAAAGATAGAAAGGTGTCTGGGTTTGGAGAGAAGGAATCTAAGTTCCAAACCATAATCACGGGCCCAAAAAAGAAATTGTTGACTAGATTATATAATTTTTTGTTGGAGTTGAATCTAAAAGATGAACAAGTTAAAGAATGTATGGTAAAATGGGCTATGGATCTGGGTCATAATATTGAGTTAGATGTGTGGGAAAGACTGTGGAAAAAGAATATGAAGTTTACCGCATGTACTTTGATAAAAGAAAATCTGTTGAAAATGATGTATAGGTGGTATATTACCCCAACGAAGTTAGCAAAGATGTATAGGATGAAAGATGACCACTGCTGGAAATGTAAAGAGAAACAAGGTGATTTTATCATATGTGGTGGACTTGTGAGAAAGTGAAAGAGTACTGGGCATTGATATATGATGAACTCAAAAAGATGTTAAAGTGTACATTCCCCAAACGACCTGAATTTTTTTCTGTTAGGGTTGGTGGATAATGAAATTAAAGGAGCAGACAGGACTCTATTTCTATATGCAACAGCAGCGGCACGAATGCTCCTGGCACAGAATTGGAAGACAACGTATATACCATCTTTGGATGAATGGAGGGCGAAAATATTGGACTTTGCAGAGATGGCCAGACTGACGTGCAGACTGAGGGATCAAGACAACCAGAAGTTCCAAAAAGATTGGCAAAAATTTAAGAACTACATGGAGATTCATTGCAAGGAATTAAAGACTCTTACCGGATTAGGATAGAGCTCGAAGGATTACTACTTATTTTTCAAATCTTTTTTATAAGTATATAAAGGGGTTTGTCTGAAAGGAAGGCTAGGAGATGAATAATGCTAAAACCACGGGAAGAACAGAGGGAAGCCAAATTTTAGTGGTAGAATGATTTTGTATTGCTAATGTTTTGAACTTGACTTTTTTTTGTATACTAAAATTTTCTAATAAAAACGTATTTAAAAAAAAGATTATAGATTATTATTATTAAGAGAGACAGGAGTTGATGAATAGTCTTTTTGTAAATCCTTCAAAATCTTTCTGTACCTGATCAACACAAAGCCGGCAGTGGGTCTCTTATCCACCTGATGAAGCAGAAATACCTCTTGATTGTCATGGCCAGTTGGGGTGGGGAGCACTTACCTGCCTGCAAGGCAAACTTGTTTCATGTCAGAGCTTACCAGGCATGAAATATTCACATACTTCTGCAGCAGAAACCTTGGATACAATATCCCAGCTGCCCGAATAAATAGAAAGAAGTGAACTGGGACTTAATAAAATCCCTGCCGTGGTTGAGCTGGGTGTTTGCTTATTTTCTTTCTAAGAAATGAAGTTGCACTTTGCAAATCCCGGTGTCATTTTGTCTACGATTTCATTTTGCAGGTATGTGCTTTCCTCACCTCTCGCTTGATCAAACACTGTCTTCGTTCTTCAGGATGCATCTTTTTTATTGTACAGAACCGACCACCTCTTGGGTTTTTTCTCTCCATACAGTTTCCTGTGGCTTTTCATCAGTAGCCCCACATAGAGTGCATTACAGAAGTCTAGCTGGGACATCACTAGGGCATGTATCAATGTGGCCAGAGCTGGTTTCTCAAGAAAGGGGTGTTACTTGTGTACTAGTTTTAATTGTGCAAATGCGCTCCTGGCCACAGCTGTGGCTTGGGCACCCAAGGTGAAGGATGAGTCCAAGAGCACCCCCAAGCTGCGTACCTGATTTTTCAATTGGAGGGTGACCCCATCCAGTACAGGTTGCATCCCTATCCCTTGTTCTCCCTTTCAACTGACCAGGAGCACCTCTGTCTTGTCTGGGTTTAGTTTCATTTTGTTCATCCTCATCCAGTTCATTGCTGCAGCTAAACACTCATGTAAAGTTTACCTTTGGGAAGCCATTCTTTGGGAAGACCAGAATAAAACTGCTTGACCCAAACAAAGAAACATGCAGCATTTACCTACAGAGTATATGGACAGCAGAGCTGGAAGGCATCCTGTAGATCAGTGGTGGCGAACCTTCCAGCATTCCAGATGTTTTGGACCTCAACTTCCACAGTCTTTTGTCATTGGCAATTTAGGTTCAAGATTCTGGGAGTTGTAGTCCAAAACATCTGGAGTGCCAAAGGTTCACCACCACTGCTATAGATCATCAGGTTCAGCCCTAATCTCTGGTTCCACAGCCAGAGATATAAAACCCTGAGCTGTCCAAGGTGGACAACTGTTGCCTCCCAAATATTTTTGTATCACAACTCTATTCATCCCTCACTATTGGCTAGATTGACTAAGTTGATGAGAGTCCTAAGTCACAAACATGGTGGTGTGGGAAGACATTCTATTTCTTGAGAGAGAATATCAGAAGGTGCATAGTTAAAGTTTGATTGTAAATGAATGAATAGATCATAGACTCAGAATCAAAGAGTTAGAAGAGTCATCTGGTCCAACCCACTGCTGATACAGGAGATCAACAGATAAAACATTGCTGTCCGCCAAGCTAAACAATTATTTCCCAATATTTGTATTGTTGGTTTAAGTGTCCCAGTGGTAGGAGAGAGATGATTAGGGAACAAGAAATGCCCATACTAAATAAATAAATACTGTGGTAGAAGCTGGCATCCAGAATGAGCTACAGCGGAGGGGAGTATATGCCCTGCAAACCTGCGATGATTGGAGGGAGGTTAAGTATCCCACATGGATCCTATACTGTATGATGGAAAGGCATCTTGTGACAAAGGGGAGCACATTCTGTTTGCCTGTGAGAAGAGTTCCTATTTTTCTATGTCCTATAGCAGTGATGGCGAAGCTTTTGTGATTCAAAACCCATTAATTTTTCGCAAAGTGCCAATACAGCACTTCATCCTGAGTACAGGTGGCAGTGAAGGGGCGATGTTGGGTGCTCACAGAAAGGGCTCCAAGTGCCACCTTTGGCACCCGTGCCATAGGTTCGCCAACACTGCCCTATAGTTTCTGGGTGAGGGTTCTGAAAACCTGTTTCTCTTTGATTGTCAGGATGTGTTCAAGAGGAATACCTATTGACCTAATAGGAGCCGTCCCAGGCATTAAGAGCCTCAAGGGAGGCCTTTCTCCCAATCCCGCCAGCCTCACATGGGTGTGTTTGTTGGGTCTTTGGGAGAGGGCCTTCTCTGTTGCTGCTCCCAGACTCTGGAACTCCCTCCCAGGGGAAGCTAGCTTGGCCCCATCTCTGCTGTCCTTCCGCAAGCAGGCAAAGACCAGGCAGGCTTCTCCTTGTCTGACAGGAGTTTTAAATGGATAAATGTGCTCCCTTTTAATGTTTGCTTTAATATTCATCTGTTTACTATTTTAACATAATGTTTGTTTATTTTTTATTTTTTTGTATATATCTTGTTTTTAACTTTTAAGTACTGTTTTATGGTGAAAGCCACCATGGGTTCTTTTTCGGAGAAACGCAGGATATAAATATTTTAAATAAAATAAAATAAATGGCAGCAGGAGAGTACTCAAACAAAAGGCCTGGAGGGGACAACGACAAGGAAGTTGGGATAAGAGTAGAAGAAGGAGGCTACAGTATTGTACTGTATACAAACTAGAAAACTACTCCCTTATGTAAGAGGAGTATGTAAAATATTTTTTTACCCAGCGTGTTGTTAGTCTGTGGAACTCCCTGGCACAGGATGTGGTGATGGCATCTGGCCTGGATGCCTTCAAAAGGGGATTGGACAGATTTCTGGAGGAAAAGTCCATCACAGGTTACAAACCAGGATGGAGATGTGTAATCTCCAGGCTTAAAACTGGGATACTTCAAGAGCCAGATGCAGGGGAGTGGTATCAGGAGACAGATATCTAGTCTTGTGCACTCCCAGATGCATTTGGTGGGGCCACTGTGAGATACAGGAAGCTGGACTAGATGGGCCTTTGGCCTGATCCACCATGGCTCTTCTTATGAGTTGAGGAGCAGGTTGATGAAGGGTCCTGGGAGGGATATCCTAGAGAACCTATGGAATGATATTAAGCAGCGGTAGAACTCCTAGCACAGCCTCAAGATACCTGGGGAGACTCCTGGGTAGGAGTCCTGGTTCAACTCTCCGTTCCTTGGGACCAGGAAATCACCACTTGAAGACCACCACTTGAACCCTTGCCCATCTCCTTGCCTCTCATATTGGGGAGAGCAAGAGTGAAGGGAGAGGAGATGCTGAGGAATCAGCCCTGAGGGTCCCTGAGGGTAGGGAAAAGAGCACACCAGGCTCAAGAACCTGCAGGACAAGACGGGGAATCAACCGAGGGACCATCCCCTCTGGCTTCAGTTCAGCCATGTCATCCACCCTTGTTGCTCCCTCTCAGGCTCATTTCAGAGAAGGTATCCTCATTAAGAAGAACTGCAGTAGAATCCCTCTCAGTGAAGTGAACTGGGAGGGAGAAGGAGGTGGACTCACCACAAGTACCTGGACGGTTGTGTCATTGTTGACAGACGGAGCAGGTTCCAAAAAGCGTAAGTCTTCAAGGCAGTAGAAGACCAGCTGAGAGAGATGCCTTGCATGCTGAAATCCAATCGTTAGGGATATGTGCAGGTTGGCTTTTCCTAAAAGGCACTCAAGTGGATCATTTCTAGAAGAGTAAATCCATCCTGCAGAAAAACCGTGCAGGCACCGTGGTCGTTGTCTTTCCCACTTGTGTTGCCTTGATGTCTGTTCAGATTATGGAAGCCCCATCTAATTTTGCTTCTGAACATATAAATTAGCATATGTGGTTTTAAGTATCACAGGCGCCTCTTTTGTCATCGTGCTTGGTGACACATGTCCTCCTTTCGGGCGATGTGTGTGCATCGGCCCCCTAGCCCGGTGCCCAATCAATCTCTTTTAAGGCAAATCTCCTTACTGCTGAATGCAAAATGATGACACTCGCGCTGCAGTCAGCAGAAAGTTTCATACACCCTTTGGGGTACTTAAACAGTGATGAATCATCCCAAAGCTCCACCTCCTTTTGCGCCATTAGTGTTGCTTTTAGGTTGGAGGCCGGATAATTTATAGCTTCATATGATCCAGTTAGCTGAGATGTCTGATTAATTTCGGCTCTGGGATTAAGCCTGCAAACGAAAGTTGACTTCGGCAGGCAAGCAATATATATCCTTTAGCCCCTTAAGCTCTGGAGGAAACATCACTATCTGTTCAGATCATTTAATATAATAATAATAATAATAATAATAATAATAATAATAATAATAATAATAATAATAATAATAATAATAATAATAATAATAATAATAGTTTGTATCTTCAAATATAGCCAGAAGATGGCATTAGCTACCAGTGTTTTTATTACTGCTTCTCTGGAGTTTCAACTGATTTTTAAGCTTGGGTTGTTTCAGCTTTTCCTGGTCCTTTTGACACTGTGGAGAGAAGAAGAGTACCCTAATATTTGGATAAGGTTTGCTCTACTCCAAGACAGAGAAACTTAAAATGATAAAGAAAAGCATGTTGGATTTAATTGCATTTTAACTGTGTTTCTTTTGGCCTTCTTTATTTTCTGTTCCATGCACCATTTAAAATCACCCAGAATGATTCTAAGACATGCTGGTGGAAATCCTGTTGCTTCATGTAGAAAATTGCACTAGAGCAGGCCCACAGAATCAGTGGGGATTTCATGAGCTGACTTCTCCATAGGTCGCATCGATTAATGGAGCCAGCTCTAGTAGCAAAGTATTTCAGGTAGCACATCAGAAGGAGAGTAGGTTCTTCTTATGAGACGACATCTTCGCAGGTGCATCTCATAAGAACACATGAAAGGGCCTTCTCTATTGTTGCTCCCAGACTTTGGAACTCCCTTCCTCCGGAGTCCAGGACTGCCCTATCCCTGCTGTCTTTCTGGAAGCAGGCAAAGACCTTCCTCTTCAGGCAAGTTTTCCCTGAATGATGACCTACCTACTACATGACTTTATATGGATTACTGTACATGATTGCATTGACTAATTTCAAAAGAACACCAGTGTTTTCCATGTTACTTTCCACCCCTCATAATGGATTTTTCTTTTCTTTTTGCATGCTCTTGGTAGCTCTAATTTACTTTTTAATGTTCCAAGATCACTCTTTTAATTCCCTGTTCTTAAGTTGAATATGTCTTAAATGTTCTGGACTGTAGATTGTCCCTCATTATTGTAAGCCACCTTGGGTCCTTTTCCAAGGAGAAAGGTGGGGTAAAACTATTCAAAATAAAATAAATAAGTAAGTAAAATTTGAATGAAACTTATGGAAGAGTTGACATGCCAAATGCCCCAATTACAGCTTTGGTGGCTTAGGTCTTTGGCTGTCCATCCAGAGCTTGGGCGTTCAACTCCACACTGTGCCTCCTTGAGAAGGGTTGGGCTTGATAACCCATAGGATCCCTTCCAGATCTGCAGCTCAAACATGGTTGTGGTGGTGGTTGTTCTAGTGCATCATTCCATATGAAGCAATAGGATTTAAGCCACTGTGATACATATGATAGGGTAGGGCATGGGTGGCATGGATTGAAATCCTTGTGTGGTCATAATTGTTCTTTGAATGACCTTAGAAGCAAAATCCTTTGCCCTCCCATGGTGTCCTCCCATGGCCAAATAAGAGGTGAGACACAAGTGATGGGGTTAAATGGGCCCCCCATTATTAACAGAATGGCAACTTTAAACCAACAGAAGGGGAGCTAAGATAGTGCGGAGTAGTGGTTGGGCCACCGAGGTCACCTGAGACCTCCTCAAATACCCCCCATTAGTGCCGTCTCCCAGAAGGCGTGCAGGGGCCAGCAATATTTCATAAGGCCCCCGGGCTTCCATGCTCCATTAACTGGCATCTCTTGGCCCAGGGGGTATGTGGAGAAAAGGGTAAAACAAGTATGAATATTCATGAATGTGTTTTGAATAGCCAATCACCAAGCTGGTGGGAGTGGTTAAGAATGTTATATAATGGAACCTAATGGGTGATTGGCAGTTGTTTGTGTTAGAGCTGAGAGGAGTTCAGTTAAGAGAGCTGAGAGTCAGTTAGATTGTCAGTTGGTCAGGTGGGAGACCCTGCTACTGAAAAGGGTCTGGTTTATAAACGAAACACATTATTATAAGATTTCATGTATGCAATACAATAACATCGGCTAAAGCTATCATAATACTGATCATCTAATTGTAAACTAATAAACGTTTCATGTTTTGTTTTAAAACTATATAACCTGGTGTGACTCTCTCTCTCAAATACATACAAGTGTCCAGTTAATCTGGTGGTGGCAGTGAGTGGAAACCCAGTGTGTGTAAGGGGCACATCACAGGGTATTCCAAGTGCATCCTTCCCCACAACACTGGATTCATCTGATCCGCAGCATCATGAAGTTGGATGGGCCAGAATGACTTTAACAAACCTTGACTCACCGACGTTGGCTTCTGCGCTAACCATGTGTGACCGAGGATCATGGCACAAACCTGACAAATCACCTAGTTAAGCCTATAGAACCCGATAAGTCCCCCAACCAGGGACAGGAGAAAATAATAATAATAACCTAACAGCCAATTCTGGTGATAAGGGTAAAAAATTCCTATCTGGCCCCAACCAGGTGACCAGACAAGTTCACACTTGTTATAGGGTCGGTGATGGGATTCACGGGAGACGAGAGGCCAATCTCAGATGGGGGAAGGCTTAAGTAGCCTTTACTCATCCCTCCCTCCTGTGAGACTTTGTCTCGCATCTGCTTTCGGGCATGGGGCAATGCCGCCCCGCCCTCCGGAGCAAGCCCAGCTGCGGAACGGACCCTTCAGCTTAATCCACTTTGCTGGGTTGGTGTGAAGCTGGGGTGGTCACAAAGAAGGCCAAATGGTATTTTAGGGTGCATTGCCAGAAGTATCATTTCCAAATCCCGTGATGTGTTTCTCCCCCTTGATTCAGCACTGGTTAGGCCTCACCTTGAGTCCTGTGTCCAGTTCTGAACAGCACACTTCAACAGAGATGTTGACAAATTGGAACAAGTTCAGAGGAGGGTGACAAGGATGATCAGGGGTTATAAACCAAGCCCCATGATGAAAGACTGAAAATAAACTGGGCAGGTTTAGCCTAGAGAGTAGAAGACCGAGGGGTGATATGATAGCACTTTTCAGATATTTGAAGGGCTGTCCTACAGAGGAGGGTCAGGATCTGTTCTCAATCATCCAAGAGTGCGGGACATGCAATAATGGGCTCAAGTTAAGAGAACCCAGCTTTTGGCTGAATATCAGGAAAAACTTCCCAACTGTTAGAGCAGTATGACAATGGAACCAATTATCTCAAGAGATGGTGACTAGAGATGGGCATGAAACAAATTTATTGTTCATTTTGTTACTTGTTATTCATTTCGTTAGGGAATGAAATGGATAACAAACTGACCCATCACAGAAAAACAAAATGAAACGGAGCAGAAATTTCTGCTTCGTTTTTCGTTTTTCCAAAGGAATGCATTGGGGCCTCTTTTAGCCCAGAAGTAACTAGTAATTATGCCAAAGCTCCGGTTCATCTACACTGCTGTAAAGGGAATGGGAAATAAAAGTAGTTCCAGTAAGAACATCTGGAATTGTAAGGAAGTCCTACCATATCCCGCGATACACTTCACTTATTTCAGTGATCAATGTAAGGTCATATTGCCTTCATTCTCTGGAGAAAAGAAGGCCTTTTTTCTTTCTTTCTTTTTAAAAAATCAACACAACCTAGCATTACTTTGTGTTGCCAGAGTTATGGAAGAATGAACCGTCTGGCTTTTAATCAGCCCTGGTCTTCCGATGCACAAATTGTCAGCAAGGTTCCGACACGAAGACCTTTGCTGCCGGTGATAAGTGGCAGATTGATTCCTTCTTTCATTCTCACGAATGTATTTGCAGTAGAATTGACAGGTTATATGTGTGTGGTTTTGGGGGAGCGTAGGTAGGGGTAAAAACATGTCTTGATTCGCAACACGCAGGTACAAAATCTTTGATGGTCGTTGTTGTGTTTCTTTCATGTTGAAAGCATTGGGGCTTTGAAAAATTACTAAGGCGGTGTAGTAAGGAAGGAGGGAACCACACACACACACACACACACACACACACACACACACACACACACACACACACACAGAGAGAGAGAGAGAGAGAGAGAGAGAGAGAGAGAGAGAGAGAGAGATCAGGAAAAGTAATTCTTGTTCTCTAGCAAATCCACCTGTATTGAAAAGATATATCTTGTAAAATCACCAGATTACAGGGGGAAGGGGTCAGGAAAATAACACTTGTTCCCTCCTCCCCAAAATAAAAAGCAATACAAATGCAGAAGCAGGTGACATCTTTATTGGACCATTGGGGGGGAAATCAAGTAGATAGCTTGTTTTTGATTACAAACAATCTCCATCAGGCTTACCAAGATTGTGGATGTACAGTATATAGTTCAGAAACACTGTTATTAGAGAAATGCATTTAGAGGCATTTAAGCACTCAGGTTCGACATGTGTCTTATTTCTGTCTTTATTTTTAAAAAGCATTTTATCTGCTTTATTCTGTCTTTATTTTTAAAAAGCATTTTATCTGCTTTATCTCCTTGCATTATCAGTTGGCTGCATTCTGACACCTTCTAAAGTTGGGATTGGCAGTCTATGGCAGTCAAAAAGCAGTAACAGACAGAAACGAGAGGAGAGGACCTGTGTATTTAAATCAACATTCTTGACTTGAGATGAGCATGAACTGTCTGTTTGGTGGTTTGGTCTGATTCATTTGTTGGCTGCACAGTGGATCTATGGTTTGGTGCCCCTGCCCTGGAGCAAGTGGGATGGGGTGCTGCTGCCGAGTGGGTACCCACGGGAGGATTCAGGGTGCCGAATTGCAGATCAGATGTACAATTAGTAATCAACTCATGCTGAACCTCTGAACTGGTGGTTTGTGCCCATCTCTAATTCTGATAAGGAAGAAGAGAGAGGAAGAGAGGGAATGAAACGTCAGGTTTGCTCAAAATGATGGAGACCTCTGGACTAAAAAATGGAGAATCTGTCTTTTTAAAAAAAAAAAAAACTTTGGCATCCTTTTTTAAAAGCAGCTTCTTTCTGTCTTCAATAGGTAAATTAAAAATATAAATTTTAGGGATTACTTCAAAAACAACCTGAAATAAAACTCTCTTGAATTTGCACCAGTCAAATCCAACTATTACAATAACCCCAGGACGAAAATGATTATGCTTTGTCTGCTTGACATTTGACTGTTAAAGATGGCAACCTCTCAGAAAGGGGGAAGAAAAGGTGGCAGCCCTAATTTAGCCCTAAAGCGGGGATTCAAAACCAAGTATTTAATAATCTTTCACATTCAGTTGCTCCCACATTTGATTCTTAAAAAAAAAACACAACCTCCAGTTCTTTTCATCTTGAATACAGAGAAATGTATGAATTTTAGAAAGTCTAATAAAAAGTGAATTGAACTGAAACCTATTTCAAATCTACACTGCTTCACATGGTAACAAAGAAGATAATATTTTCAGCAAATCAATTTTTAAAGAAATTAGGGAATGACTGGGTATGATTAAAATGTCTTTGTCAACTGCTTTATTTATTTATTTATTTATTTATTAGTTTTTTTAATACTGTTCCATCCATCTGGCAGCAGGACCGTATTTAACATGGTTAAAGGATTGTCAACTGAAGGAAGAAGAGAAGGATTTAGTTATTATAATTGTCACAGTGGCAAGAGTATTACTTGCAAACAACTGCAAAAGTGATAACCAAATAAGTGTTCAAGAATGGTATAGAGAATTGTAGAACATGGCAATTAATGTTGAACTCAGTTGTGAACTGAAATTAAGAAGCATTTTAACAAAAAGCAATGATTTTTAAGAAGTATGGAATTTGTTTTTTGAAGATGCTCTGAAAATGAGGGGTATACATCAATCTGAGGTGCTTCTGGAGAGAAAGTGGTCTGGAAAATATGTCTTATGAGGAGCGGCTTAGCGAACAGGGAATGTTTAGCCTTATAAAAAGAAGACTGAGAGGGGATATGTATAAATATTTGAAAGGATGTCACATTGAAGAAGGAACTGGTTTGTTTTCCATGGTGTCAGAGACTAGGACTCGGGCCAATGGTCTCAAACTCTAGAAAGAGAGATTCAATTCAAACATTAGGAAGAACTTCATGACCGTTAGAGCTGTTCGGCAGTGGAATATGCTGCCACGGAGGGCGGTGGAGTCTTCTTTTTTTGGAGGTTTTTAAGTAGAGGCTGGATGGCCATATGTCAGGAGCACTGTGATTGGGGGTTCCTGCATGGCAGGGGGTTGGTCCAGATGGCTCTTGAAGTCTCTTTCAACTCTCTGATTCTATGATTCTATGATTCTAGGATGTTACGTATAAATATTAAAATTATAAACTCACCCCACGAGACATAACATTTATTCAAGTACAGTAACGTTACTAGTGTTTGGGGAGGGAGTTCCATTTTGGGTGCTATGACTCCCTGCATTCCTTGGCCAACAAAGACTCAGGAAAGACTCAAGAAAGAGGCTTCTTTTTAGAACAGACAAGACAACAGTCTAGCGACACATATAAAACAGCTTCCAAAAATCCTTTGCTGTTGAGTTCCTCAAGGACAACAATTCATCCAGATGGGGTCTCAAGATGGTTCAGACGGACTTTCTTGGAGGTCTTCATTTCTATTTGATCTGGGCCACCCCAGCATAAAGAAACAGCACAAACACAGAGTGTTGGTTCCTGGTACGTAATAGAACATCAGTCAGCGGTGTATACAAAGTGACTGGGGAAAAAAATTTACAATGGTGATTTTTCATCAGATGGGGAAATTAATGTTCTCTATTATGGGCATTTAATCAGTGCCAGTTTCTAAACACACTATACAGATAGAAGATGGATGGACCCAGATATATCACGTCTACAATATTGGAATGCTAACTTCATAAAAACAGTTCCGATGTGTTTGCTTCCTACACTGGGGGTTGTATAGTCAGTAGAGGTCTGGGCAAGATTGCAATCTAAAGGATGCCTTTGCATCGATGTGGGAGCCAGGGGTGAGGAGGTAGAAGGAGCCACCAAGGGGAAACATACTGAAATCCCATTAGCTCTTTAATAAAGGAACGCGGCATAATTCATTAGAAGGAGACACCGAGTTTTCATTGAAATGCCAATATTCACACTGTGCTCAGCATGTGACCATCTCACTGCTCGACTGTTATAATGTTATGAAATTAGCTTTCAACCAACGTACAGGTGCTTAGAATTCTCCCAAGTCGGAAGATGCCTGGGTAGGTGATTAATTCCTTGGCTTTGCTTTCCTAGACACATGATTGATTCCTTTTGACGTTGCTGTGTTGAAACAAGGCAGGGCAGGGAGAGTGGCTTGGTTTTCCAATTGGTTTCTGGCATCCGGTTCAAGAATGGCTGTTTGCTGTTTTATTTTAAATCCCCTTTTGAAGCAGTCCATGCAGGTATTGAGTGCCTAGTCAGGTGAATGATATGCACATGAGCTTAGTCACAAGTGCCCATTTACTGCCAAGTAGAGATGGGCACGACTCAAAAAAAATGGTGTTTCGTTTGTCGTTTAGGGGGTCCGTTTCGGTTCATTTTCATTTTTCGTGAATTTTTTGAAAAAAAAATCGTTTTCGTTTTGTTACGTAATGAAACGAAAAAACAAAAACGAAAATGAAAAATTGCTGTTTCGTTAGCATTCATTGCAGTTCAATGTATTTGCCGCAACGAAAACGAAACGCACGACAAAATTTCTGTTGTTTTGGTTCGTTTCGTTTCATTTTGGAGACAAAATTCGTTTTTCGTTTCGTTACGTAATGAAATGAAAAAACAAAAATGAAAACGAAAAATTGCTCGTTTCGTGTTCATCTCTACTGCCGAGATTTACACCAATGGCTTTTCGCTAGTGGGCATCAATAACAGGATTTGGGCTGCTCTTCTTACAAATTGGCTGTTCTAACAGATTGTAAGTAGTGGTACCTTGTATAAAGGAATTAATTCATTCCAAATGAAATTCTGTCAAGCAAAATTTCCTTTATACAAATTTCCCATAGGAATGTATTGAAAATGGAGTAATCCCTAATCACGAGCATTTTTATGTTGTACAAATTTGCCCCATGGGCATTTCTGTTAAGCAAATTTCCCCTATCTCTGGAATTTTTTATGTTGCATATATTTTATGTTATATAAACCGTTTGTTATACGAGGGTCCACCATACCATATTTTCCCGTTTTATAAGACACGCCCATGTACAACCCAAAATTACAGTTTCACAACCGGGTGGTCCTCCCCTTGGCTTGTTTCTATGTATAAGACAGCTGTCAAATTTTAGTCTATCAATTTTAGACGAAAATACAGTCTTATAGATGGGAAAATACTGTATCTGTATGTAATCACTTTTTGATAGGGGTGGATAGGCTTTGTGTGCCAGATGTGAGCAAACCATACATTTTGCATTGAATCAACTTCATTCAGGCTGAGATGACGTGACAAGATTTGCTTCATCATTAGTGTGGGTGGATTAAAAGTACAGTAGGACCCCCACATCCACTGATTCATTATCCACAGTTGGCAGAGGAAAAAAATTAAATAATTCAGCAGCCACAAAGCGCACTGTAAAGCAAGCTGTTGTCACAAACAGCAGCTGTAAAACAAGCTACTATCACAAACAGCGGCCATAAAGCAAGCTACTGTCACAAAACAGCAGTCATAAAGCAAGCTACTGTCAGGAAACAGCAGTTTGAGGGTGGGCGGGCAGGCATTCTCTCTTATCCACAGTTTTCATTATCCACAGGAAGGCCTGGAACTAATCCCCAGCAGATATCGGGGAATATAAGGGTCCTACTGTATGTTTCAAAGATCATACAGTGCAAAGACTACTGCAAATCAACCCAGCCCTTTTGGTTTCCAGGTCTGAGACCCCCGCCCGCCCACCCCCACCCCTTTGGGGGGGATTTTATTGGTGTAAATGATTTGAGGAGTGTTTCCCCTTCCTGATCCATGATCTGTTTGTTTCATTCCACAAAAGGCTAGGAAGTGTGACTCTGGGTAGTGTTATGATGATGTATTAAGCTATGGTGTGATGTTTTGGCCCAGTGGGAATATCCAAACCCCGTGCTCTTTCTCTGTAGTTACCCTGACATATTTTTTAAAAGTTTTTTTATAAAAAAACCCACCAGGTTGAGCACTAGATCACCTTATCACTGATATATTAGTTTAGTGCTAGATCACCTCGGCAGAAGCAAAAAAAAAAGATGAGATGACTGTTGTGAGGTAGGCAGGATCAAAGGATATTTATTTATTACTTATTTATTTGTTTCATTTATATACCGCCCATTTTCCAAACAGAACTCTGGGCGGTTTACAGCAAGTTAAAAGAACAACGGTATATATAAACAACAATATAAAAAGACAACCACAAATCAAAGGATGGCTTCTAACAGGAGTGGGGGGTGGGGTGGGAAGATGATGATGACAATGATGGTGGTGATGAGGATTATATAAATTAACTGCCCCCAAGTGAGGAGTCACTTTTATCCACCTTTTTGGTGATCTGGAATAGGCTGCTGGTTTTTTTTTTTGAAGCTATTTTACTTTACAAATTAATGTTCCATTCCCCAAGTGAGAGGTCCCTACAGCTTCAGTGACTACATAAGCAATGTGCCACAGGAACAGGCCCTGCAGGACTCTTATAAAGCAAACACTTATAACCAGGTTCTAAAAAAGGTGAGTTCAAGACAGTAGGAAACAGCACAGAGAGCTGCCCTTAAGTCCCAAAATCTGTGGCTTTTGTGTACGCACACTGGTTCCTTTTTCCAGTAAGGCACACAAGGGTATCATTTATGGCATAGTAAATCCAGCCTTGGTATACTTTGGCCTTCGGAGTGGAGCTTAACAGCACACAAGGCGTGACTCAACACAGCCGTTAGTCAAACCCTGTCACAGCTTCTGGCTTAATTACAAAGCACTAAAACATGAAATAACAAAAATAATGATGGGAATAAAAACCAGGAGGAATAAAATATGTATAGCTGAAGCAGAGGGGCTGGTGTGTGTGTGTGTGTGTGTGTGTGTGTGTGTGTGTTCCAGCCATAGTGGCCAAAGGTGTTGGTTGTTACGACATCCAGTGTGCTCTAAGTGTGGAGTCTTGCATGAAAATGATATATAAGCAGTGGCTGTAGTCAGGGCCAGTGCTTGGTTTTTTTGCACCCTAGGTGAGGGGCGGGGCGCGGGGCGGGCGCGGGAGGGCAGGGCAGGGGGTGGCGGGGCAGCGGCGGGGGGGCGGGGGCGGATGGCGGGGGATGGCGACAGGCGCAGGAGGGGGGCGGCAATGGGCGTTGGGGCAGCGGGCGGATGGCGATGGGCAGCTGGCGGGCGGTGGGGGGAACAGACGGCAGTGGCCAGCGGCGGGGGGGGCAGGCTGGCCAGCACCCTTTCTCCACTTTGGCGCCCTAGGCAACTGCCTAGTTCACCTTAATGAATGCGCCGACCCTGGCTGTAGTGCAGGAGCTAGATTCAGAAAAAAAGTGAGGTTCTCTGCCAGAGTCACCCTCTCTGCATCAGGGCTGGCCCAGGATACACCTATCAATTGGTTCTCAACCTGTGGGACCCCAGATGTTCCTGGACTACAACTCCCAGAAGTCTTCATCACTAGTTGAGCTGGCCAGGATTTCTGGGAGTTGCAGTGCAAGAACATCTGGGCACCCAATGATAAACTCACTTGTGAATTGAAATTAAGAAGCAGTTTAACAAAAAGCAATGATTTTTTTAAGAAGTATGGAATTTGTTTTTGGAAGATGCTTTGAAAAGGAGGGATGTACATCAATCTGAGGTGTTTCTCAAGAGAAAGTGGTCTGGAAAATATGTCTTATGAGGAACGGCTTAAGGAGCTGGGCATGTTTAGCCTTTCAAAAAGAAGGCTGAGAGGGGATATGATAGCAATGTTTAAATATTTGAAAGGATGTCACATTGAAGAGGGAACAGGTTTGTTTTCCATGGCTTCAGAGACTAGGACTTGGGGCAATGGTTTGAAACTACAGGAAAAGAGATTCCATTTGAACATTAGGAAGAACTTCATGACAGTTAGAGCTGTTCCACAGTGGAATATGCTGCCATGGAAGGGTGGTGGTGGGGTCTCCTTCTTTGGAGGTTTTTAATCAGAGGCTGGATGGCCATCTGTCAGAAAAATATTGTGATGGAAGTTCCTGCATGGCAAGAGGTTGGACTAGATGGCCCTTGAGGTCTCTTCCAACACTATGATTCTATGATACTATGATCCAACCCAGCTCTGTCCCTTCTAATGAGATAGCAATATATTGACAAAGCTGTTTCTATTTGCTCTGTCATTCGAAGCTTGGAAAATATTTTGCATTCCATTGTAATTTTTTGCAGGTGAGGATTACAGCTCCGGATATTATTCCATTATTAGGATATGGTAAGCGTTGTTGTCCAGAGAGGAAACATTTCAGAACTCTGCTTTCATTGGATCAATGGAGAATCCAGATTAGAACAAAGCGTTTTGTGTAACCTTCAAGGCTAGCAACTAGAGATGGGCACAAACCAGTTTCGTGGTTTGTGCTGGTTCATCCATCGGTCCAGCAGGTGTTCTGTGATTCCAAACCCTGTCTCCTCGGGCAGACGTCCACTCAGAGGCAGTGCCTGGAGACGGCGGGGCAAGGATTCCATGACGGTATCTCTGGGTTGGTTCCCATCAGAAGAGGCGGGTCTCAGAATGGCAGAACACCTGTTGGATTGACAGATAACTTGGCACAAATGGCCAAACTAGCGGTTCATGGCCATCTCTACCAGCAAGTTCATGGCCATCTCTGCTGGCAAGTTTTATTGGGTTTAATCTTTCATGCACAGCTGCTTTCCACCAAGGTAAAGGTAAAGGTTCCCTCCGCACATGCGTGCTAGTCATGTCCGCCTGTACAGGCGGTGCTCATCTCCGTTTTCAAGCCAAAGAGCCAGTGTTGTGCAGGTCCTTGGCCATGTGGCCGGCATGGCTGAACACATTTCTGAACACGGAACACTGTTTACCTTCCTGCTTTTTACGGTGGTACCTATTTATCTACAGTAGGACCCCCATATCCACTGATTCATTATCCACTGATTCAGTTATCCACTGTTGGCAGAGGAAAAAAATTAAAAATTCAGCAGCCACAAAGCAAGCTGTAAAGCAAGCTGTTGTCATAAATAGCATCTGTAAAGCAAGCTGTTGTCACAAATAGCACCAGTAAAGCAAGCTATTGTCTCAAAACAGCAGTCATAAAGTGAGCTACTGTCAGGAAACAGCAGTTTGGGGGTGGGTGGGCAAGTGTCCTCTCTTATCCCAGTTTTCATTATCCTCAGGAAGGTCTGGAACCAATCCCCAGTGGATACTGGGGTCCTACTGTACTCACATTGTACATGCTTTTGAACTGCTAGGTTGGCAGGAGCTGGGGTTAGCAGCGGGAGCTCACTCCGCTGTGTGGCACCCAGGATTCGAACCACCGATCTGCCAATTTTGCAGCTGACCGTTTTCATCGCTCTAGCCTGCTGAGTCACCACGCCCCACCAAAGCTGAAGGCAAATAAAACCTGCTAAGTCTTTAATTGACTCCCAAGACTCTGTGTTTCTTTTACTAATATGGCTGCCACCCTCCAGAAACTTCCAATTACTGTCTCTCAGCACTTTTTCTTCACCTCAAACATAGTAGCGGATGGTAAGAATGAAATTTATTCTGCAGCCAAGTAGTGCACACCATCAGAAATATATATAAAATGCCGGAAAGAAAAGCCAATCTGATAAATTCAAGACATACACATTTATATTTCTCCACCACCTGAGAGTGGTTGTCAAGGAAACTCGAATGATGTATTCGGAATCAATGATATGTTATGAGTCGATGTAAGGATGCGTTTTGTATCTCTCTATTCCACCCTGCAATATTATCATTTCCAGAATGGCTGAATTCGAATGAGTAAATATACAACTGAGATAAATTGGGACAGCAGTTTAAAAATAAACCAAACCATAATACAGCATAAATACGCCAGTTCTGGTGTATGTAATGGGCTGAGAGAAGAATTAAAGGCCTCCATTTGGCTTCCATCTGTTGGAAAGACCATTGGAAAGACCTGGAAGGGCCCTAGCAGTTAAAAAATAAATGGAGGCAGTTGACACAAGCAGAAAGCGCTGGGTGGATAACGAGATATGAGGGTTGAAGCCTTGGGACTAAAATGTTACTATTTATGTTCTATTTCTTACTACAGTAGGACCCCAGTATCCACTGATTCATTATCCACTGATTCAGTTATCCACGGTTGGCAGAGGAAAAATAAATAAATAATTCAGCAGCCACAAAGCAAGCTATTGTCACAAACAGCAGCTGTAAAGCAAGCTATTGTCTCAAAACAGCAGTCATAAAGCAAGCTGCTGTCAGGAAACAGCAGTTTGGGGGTGGGTGGGCAGGCATTCTCTCTTATCCACAGTTTTCATTATCCATGGGAAGGCCTGGAACCAATCCCCAGCAGATACTAGAGTTCTACTGTACTTAAAATAGCCTCCTTGCTCTGGAGGGAGATGGGCAGGGGAGGGAGTGTGATGCAAGCTACTGGCTCTTTTTTTTTGGCTGCTCTGAAGTATGATTTGGTTCTCATCACCATCTGGTTCCAGATGTGCAATTAAGGAACAAGAGCCTGGATTTTTCCTCTGCATTGGAACACCAGGTAGACGCCTGACTGAAGAACCAGGCCGTCCTAACCTCATGGGTTTTTCGTCTGAACTTTGCAGGAGCTATCCATGGTTCTGTACCCTGTCTCCAAAATGCTCTCAGCACCCTGGATAGCTCCTATATGGGAGACTTGGCTGGATCTTAGTCAAAAAGCTGAGAGCTCCTTTAATGTTTAGAATAAAACACAGAGCGGATTTTTTTTACCTCCTACATATCCTCGTACTGTTTCAGCTCAGAATGGATGGAGAGGCTACTCAGGCTTGAAGCCAGGTCAGACAAAACAACCAAACTTCTACCCTTAGTTGGCCTAAGAGTCTCTCTGGGGACCTGGAAAAGCCATGATATTATCTAAGACTTCAACATGTATCCCAAGAGCTGGTAACACAGGGCCTAGTGCCTTTAAAAAACAACAACAACACACACAGTTTTTAAATTCTACTCTTCACGAAATGGTTTCTGAGATTCTAAAAAAGAAAAAGAAAGAAGGAAAACAGCATGCAAGTACAACCAACTTCATAGACATAGGATACACAATGTAGTGTAATGGATAGAGTCATGGACTAGGATGCACCAGGCCTAGGGTTGGATCTCTTCTCAGTCATGGAAACTTAGTGGAGGTGCAGAACTGTTAGAACCCCTCCTTAAACATCTCACTTACTTTGAAAACCCTATTAGGGTCATTATAAGTCTATTCCAACTTGATGGCACATAAAAACAGGTACAGCACCAGAAGTCATAGCTGGAGATGATTGCTGGAGATGATTGGAATAGTCATTTAACAAGATCTAGTTGTCCAAGCTTGGGAAAGCAGAGATACAGTCTATGCTGGGGTAGATCATTATCACCCTCCTGGGGGCATTTGAGAGAAAACTGAACAACCACCTGTCAGCTGAACATCAAGGAAAAACTTCTTAACTGTTAGAGCAGTATGACAATAGAATCTATTGCATTGGGAGGTAGTGAGTGCTGCATCATTGGAGACATTTGAAAGAAAATTAGAATAGACAACCATATGTGAGATCTACTTGGATTCGGATTCTTGCACTGAGCAGGGGGTTGAACCCAGTGGCCTTATATGGCCCTTCTAGCTCCATTATTCTATGATTCGAATTGCAGTGCAGGCAGGGCCCCCTATGGATCGTCAAGTCCTAACCCTTGTCAAGGAAGCAACAGTGTGGATTTGAGCTCCCACATTCTGGCTTCACAGCCCGAGACCTAAACCAGGGAGCTATCCAGCACTATTAAGGATACACTATTAAGGATGACCTTTTAGAAGTTGATGCTCTACAACTTCAAGCATGTTTCACCTTTGGCCATGCTAGCAAGGACTGATGGTAGATGAAGTCCGCCAAACTCTGGAAGGATCCATTTCCCCACCCAAGTCTATAAACCTACAGAAATCTACAGTACGACCCTCACATCTGCTGATTCACCGACCATGGATTCAGTTATCTGCAGTTGGTGATCAGCAAGGGGGGGCGGTGACAAGGAGGGGGAAATTAAAATAAAACTTACTGCCTTGGATGCCCGCCACGCTCCTCCTTGTGGCCGCCGCCACCGCTGCCACCACCGCCACCACCATGGGCCAGCCAGGCACCCTCCGGTGGAGTGGGGTGGGGACTTACCCGGCTGGCAAACCAGTTTTGAACTTCCTGGTTGGGTCCCAGGTGGCGGAAGTTAGAACTGCCCACACAAACTTCCAATCCGCCACCCAGGACCTGAGTGGGAAATTTGTATTATTGTTGGTGGGTTTTTAAAAATGATACTATATTATGTGTTGTTTCATGGAAACCGCCCAGAGTCCCCACTGGGAAAATTGGTTGTGGTATATAGATAGATAGATAGATAGATAGATAGATAGATAGATAGATAGATAGATAGATAGATAGATAGATAGATAGATAGATAGATAGATAGATAGATAGATAGATAGATAGATAGATTCAAAGGCTGGTTGGCCAGTCAGGTCTTTAAAGTCCCCACCTCACCCCTCCGGAGGGTGGCTGGCTGGTGGCATCAGCGGTGGTGGTAGGAAAAAAACTTCCTCCAATGCTGCTGGCCAGGCACCCTCTGGAGGGGTGAGGTGGGGACTTTAAAGACCCGGCCAGCCAACCGGCTTTTGGATTTTCTGCTCAGGTCCCGGGCTGAGGATTGGAAGTTTGAGAAGGAAGTTCAAAACTTCCGCTCACTGGGACCTGTCCATGGGGGAACCCAGAACCAATCCTCTGTGGATACGGTGGTCCTACTGTATAGAGTAAAACATAGATTCATACCTTCAGGGTGTACAGTGTATTATGGACACTGCAGCTGGAGGGCAACACCTGTATGATTGGCATGAACGTATTGTCTGAACATTGCCAATACTGGCAGGCTAGGGGTGAGGAAATGCCTAGGCAATTGGTGGACTAGGATGCCTGAGTTTGAATACCCGCAAGGCCATGGAAACTGTGGGGAAGTTGGTAAAACTATTTATTTATTTATTTATTTATTTATTTATTTATTTATTTATTTATTTCCGGCAGTTTACAACAAAACAATCCAGGCGGTTAATAACAAACTTAAAACAATAATAATAATAACAAATAATAATAATAATAATAATAATAATAATAATAATAATAATAATAAGAATAAGAAGAAGAATAAGAATAAGAAGAAGAAGAAGAAGAAGAAGAAGGAGGAGGAGGAGGAGGAGGAGGAGGAGGAGGAGGAGGAGGAGGAGGAGGAGGAGGAGGAGAAGAAGAAGAAGAAGAAGAAGAAGAAGAAGAAGAAGAAGAAGAAGAAAGAAGAAAAATATTTAAATATTTAGATATTTAAATATCTCATTCATCCTGAATGTCTGGTTATGGCCACCCTAAGCAAGTTCCAACTTTGAAAGAAATAACAGAACAATGGGTTAGAGTTTTCCATCACATGGGGGTACAGTAGACTGGCTTCTGTAGTGTGGGAAGAGTGAAAGGATCTTATCAGGGGCCCCTGATTTTTGTTGAGACAACCAGTCAAAATATTTTCAAGGCCCTGCATGTAACCTCAACTCAATTGTCAGATGCCAGGTGCTTCCTTGGGGCGAGTTTTGTGCCATTGGCTAGAAATGTCTCTATGTGTTGTTTGAACAGTTCCACTGCCTGGTAGAGATGGGCACGGAATGAACATTTTTTCGTTTCCGTTACCGTTTGTCGTTTCCGTTACGTTACAAACGAAAATTGTGATGAAAATGAAACAAAACGAACAGAACCACGAAAATTGTGGTCATTACGTTTCGTTTCCGTTAATGGCGACGCGCAATGAAATGAGCTGTTTTAAATGTCAAAAAACGCCCTGGACATCCGTAAAAATGCAGTGATAATTATTTATATTGTCTGATAATACCTACCAGGGGGGTTGGGGTCCTTAAAACATTTGTTTTTGTCTTCTCCCATTGCAATGTATTTTTCTTTTCCCTTTAAAATGGATGTCGCCACCAGCCACAAAATGGAGGCAAGCCTTGTGATGTCGGATCATGTTCAACCAATAGCATGCCCAGGTTGCAGACTGGGTGGGCAGGTCTGGCAGCCACAAAGGGCATAAAAAGCTCTGGCAGCCCCCATCCTCCTTGCAGTCTCTGGTGGGAGTTAGGGTGGGATTGCTGTCTCTGCGACTCTAGCTTCAGTCCTGCAGCCTCCCTGTGTGCGTGCGTGCTGCGTACCTTTCAGTGAGTACCCTCCCCTGCCCCGCAGTGCAGTCACTCTGCGGCTGCCTTGCACCCTGGGCAACGCCCACCGCTGCCTTTGCAGCCTCCCTGCATACCTAGTCTATACTGTGTCTCTGCCAGCATCCATTTTTTTTTTAGTGTTTTCCCTCTGGTCTGGGGCGTTGGGGGATGCCTGTGCACGGAAATGCTTTGAAAATCATGCAAAAAGTGGGTAGAAATGACAAACGAAAAAACGAAAAACAGTAACAAAATTTTTCAAAAAGTTCCCAACAAATGGAAACGAATCGAAACAGACCTCTCAACGACAAACGAAAAACCGAAATGCCATTTTTCTGTTTCGTGCCCATCTCTAATGCCTGGTAATATTGGCAGGCTAGGGGAGAGGATAGGAGATCTGAGTGTTACTCTCCCGACATCTTAAAATGCAAAGCCTCTTTGAAGAAAACCTGTTGAACACAAAGAAAGGCAAACAGACAAGCAAAAATAAGCTTTTAAAAAATCTCCCCATGAGGCCTCGACATAAACGGAACAGCTCATTCCCATTAGGCCCCATCTACTGAATCAGTGGGGTTTAACTATGTGTCATCTTACTGTTCAGCAGGCGATTTGATGGGATATCTCTTCTGGCTTCGAACAACTAGATTTAGGTCTTTGCTAAGCACTTCTGATCTCGCCTGATTTCGGAAGCTAAGCCGGGACAGCCCTGGTGAGTACTTGGGTGGGCGACCACCAGGGAATACCAGGTGTTGTAGGCGCCTGGAGTAGGAACTAGCAAACTACTCCAGTATTCCTGCTAAGAAAACTCCATGGACATGGGGTCACGAAGAGTTGGTCACGACTGCAATGGCACAACACACACACACGCACACACACACACACACACACACACACACACACACACACACAGGTCAGTCAGTCAGAAAGAAAAAGATAGTGTGTTTGAGCGTTTCCCCGTGAAGCAATCTGCTTAACAAGTACCAGAAAGATCATGTCAGTGCTTCAGAATGTCTGGATAGGAAGCAGCATGATTTTATTGTCTTCTCAAGGAAGGCTGGCCTCACTCTTGGGAGGAAGAGGTGGAAAACCATAACAATATCTCTCGGAGCGTTATAAAGGGGTTTAAAGGAAATGGAACAATAAGAGGGACGGAGGCCAATGAATCACAGGTAAAGAACATATTGAAAAGTTAATTCGGGGCTTGTGGGAACTTTTTCTTCTGTTCTATTGAAATCTTCTTAATGGTGCCTTTAACGCTGCAATTTAGCCTGTGTTGCTTTCAAAAAGAAAGCCCCAAGAGGTTGGCTGTCAGGTCCACAGAAGTGAAATGTGTGAATTAATTGTGTTGTTAGCGCCGCTGAAAAAAATAGCTCTTCAATGCGCAGCAACTCCTTGGAGGAAAGGCAGTAAAAACAAAGAAAAGCAAATCCTTTTTAAAGCTTCCCTGTGTAATTTGTTCTCTTGTTGTCATCATCGTCCTCTGTTTCCTTCATGGCTTGTCTCTAGGGGGTGGGAGGAAGGCAGAGAGCACAGCGGGGCAAGTGTAATGCAGGATTTCAATATGGGAGAACTCTGGCTCCCTCGGACCGTAGAAGTGTAGAGACGGAAAGAACTCCAAGGGTCACGAATTCCAAACTTCTACTGATGCAGGGAATTGACAGCTAAAAGCAGCCCTGACAAATGGCCAATAGGCATGGGCATTTAGTTTCAGAAGGGGTCCGGTTCCAAAATGAAACATGGCAGAACAGCTGTGGTTCGATACCTGGATCCAACCTCCGGAACTAAATCAACCACTGACTTACCTTCTTTTGGGTCGCACGGGTGAAACTCCAATTAGGAAGAAGCCTCTTACCTTCTCCATGGTGCTGGCCAATCAGACAGGGAGATGGGATGATGCATGCCCTTGCACACTCCCCCCCCGGCGCACATGCATGCTAGTCATAGCCAACTCTAGGGGTGGCACTCATCTCATTTTCTAAGCCAATAAGCCAGTGTTGTTCAAGTTCGTGGCCATGTGGCCGGCCTGGCTGAACACATTTCTGCACATGGAATGAAGTATACCTTCCTGCTTTTTTTGGCAGTACCTATGTATCTACTTGCATTTACATGCTTTCAAACAAGGCTGGCAGGAGCTGGGGTTAACAACGGGAGCTCACTCCACTACATGGCACCTGGTATCTGAACTGCCAAGCTGCCGACTTTACAGCCGACGGTTTTCCAGCACTGACCCCCATGCAGGCAAACAGGGTTTTTAATACTGTACCTGAATCGATATCCATTTCATATCACCTTATAGAATCATAGAATCATAGAGTTGGAAGAGACCTCAAGGGCCATCCAGTACAACCCCCTGCCATGCATGAACCCCCATCACAGTATTTCCGACAGATGGCCAATTGGCCATCCAGCCTCAGCTTAAAAACCTTCAAAGAAGGAGACTCCACCACCCTCCGTGGCAGGATATTACACTGCCAAACAGCTCTAACTGTCATGAAGTTCTTCCTAATGTTCAAATGGAATCTCTTTTCCTGTAGTTTGAAACCATTGCCCTGAGTCCTAGTCTCTGAAGCCATGGAAAACAAACCTGTTCCCTCTTCAATATGACATCCTTTCAAATATTTAAACATAGCTGTCATATCCCCCCTCAGCCTTCTTTTTGAAAGGCTAAACATTCCCAGTTCCCTAAGCTGTTCCTCATAAGACATTTCCTCCAGACCTTCAAACATTTGGGTTGCCCTCCTCTGTTCCTGCTCGAGCTTGTCAACATCCTTTTTAAATTGAGGCGCACAGAACTGGACACAGTACTCCAGGTGGGGTCTGACCAGAGCAGAATAGAGTGGTACTATCACTTCCCTTGATCTAGACACGATGCTTCTGTTGATGCAACCAAGAATCACATTGGCTTTCTTGGCTGCCGCATCACACAGCTGACTCATGTTCAATGTGTGGTCCACCAAGACTCCCAGATCCCTTTCGCAGGTACTATTTTCCAGCCAGCTATCTCCCATCCTATATCTGTGCAATTCATTCTTTTCACCTATTCTCCCTCTCACAAAATACCAAAACTAGGGGACATACACTCAAATTGAGGGCTGGGAGAGTACATAAGAACATAAGAACATAAGAAGAGCCATGCTGGATCAGGCCAAAGGCCCATCTAGTCCAGCTTCCTGTATCTCACAGCGGCCCCACCAGATGCGTTTGGGAGCGCATGAGACTAGATATCTGTCTCCTGATACCACTCCCCTGCATCTGGCCCTTGAAGTACCCTGGTTTAAAGCCTAGAGATTACACATCTCCATCATGGTTTGTAACCCGTGATGGACTTTTCCTCCAGGAATCTGTCCAATCCCCTTTTGAAGGCATCCAGGCCAGATGCCATCACCACATCCTGTGGCAGGGAGTTCCATAGACTTACAACGCACTGGGTGAAAAAATATTTTCTTTTGTCAGTTCTTACTCTCCCAGCACTCAATTTGAGTGTATGTCCCCTAGTTCTGGTATTTTGAGAGAGGGAGAAGAGCTTCCCTCTATCCACTTTACTCATACCCTGCATTATTTTGTATGTCTCAATCATATCCCCCCCTCAAGCGCCTTTTTTCCAGACTAAAGAGGCCCAATTGTTTTAGCCTTTCTTCATAAGGGAGGTGCCCCAGCCCAGTAATCATTTTAGTCGCTCTCTTCTGCACCTTTTCCAGTTCCACTATGTCTTTCTTGAGATGCGGTGACCAGAATTGTACACAATACTCCAGGTGGGGCCTTACTATTGTTTTGTATAACGGCATTATAATGTTGGCTGTTTTATTTTCAATCCCCTTCTTGATAATCCCTAGCATGGAATTGGCCTTCTTCACTGCTGCCACACATTGGGGAGACACCTTCATGGAGCTGTCCACCAACACACCAAGATCTCTTTCCTGATCCGTCACGGATAACTCAGAGCCCATGAGTTGATAGATGAAGTTTGGATTTTTTGCCCCAATATGCATTACTTTACATTTGGTTACATTAAAACGCATTTGCCATTTCTCAGCCCACTCTCCCAGTTTGGAGAGATCCTTCTGGAGCTCTTCACAATCTTCTCTGGTTTTTACCACATGGAAAAGTTTTGTGTCATCTGCAAACTTGGCCACCTCACTGCTTATCCCTGTCTCCAGGTCATTTATGAACAGATTGAAAAGCACCGGTCCCAGGACCGAGCCCTGGGGCACACCACTTTTCACTTCTCTCCATTGTGAAAATTTCCCATTGACACCTACTCTTTGTTTCCGGGATCTCAACCAGTTCTCAATCCATAAGAGGACCTGCCCTCTTATCCCCTGACTATGCAATTTTCTCAGCAGCCTTTGGTGAGGGACTGTGTCAAAAGCGTTTTGAAAATCCAGATAGACTATATCCACCGGTTCACCCAAATTTACATGCCTGTTGACCTTTTAAAAAAATTCTTAAAGGTTTGTCAGACACGACTTACCCTTGCAGAAGCCATGCTGATTTTCTCTCAGCAAGGTTTGTTCTTTTATGTGTTTTAAGATTTTCTCTTGGATGAGGCCTTCCACCATCTTCCCTGGGACAGATGTAAGGCTAACCGGCCTGTAGTTTCCTGGGTCCCCCCTCCTTCCTTTTTTAAAAATTGGTGTGACATCTGCTATCCTCCAGTCCTCCGGCACTGTGGCCGTTTTAAGAGACAAGTTGCATATAACCATTAAGAGATCTGCAATTTCATTTCTCAGTTCCCTAATAACCCTTGGGTGGATGCCATCTGGGCCCGGTGACTTGTTAATCCTCAATTTATCAATTAGTCCTAAAACCTCCTCTCTTTTAACCTGTATTTGATTTAATTCTTTAGTCAAGAGGGGCGGCTCAGGCAGCGGATTCCGCTCAAGGTCCTCTGCCGTGAAGACAGACGCAAAGAACTCGTTCAATTTCTCTGCAATGTCCAAGTCCTCCTTAACCTCCCCTTTTCCTCCCTCACCATCCAGAGGCCCAATTGGTTCTCTGGCAGGTTTTCTACTTCTAACATATTTAAAGAAGCTTTTATTATTACCCTTTATATTGCTAGCCATGCGTTCCTCAAAGTCTTTCTTTGCCTCCCTTATCATCTTTTTACATTTCTTTTTCCAGAGTTTGTGTTCCTTTTTATTTTCCTCGTTTGGGGAGGATTTCCATTTACAGAAGGACCTCTCCTTGTGCTTTAGAGCCTCTCTAACTCCACTCGTTAACCATGCCGGTGTCCTCTTGGACTTAAATGAGCTCTTCTTTCTTTGTGGTATGCACTTGTGCTGGGCCTCTATTATTGTTGTTTTAAACAGGCTCCATGCACTCTGAAGAGATTGGATTCTTCTAACCCTCCTTCAGTTTCTCTCTAACGAGTTTCCTCATCTGAGGGAAGTTTGCCCTTCGAAAATCAAGGGTTTTTATGTCTGATTTGGTTGACACTCTTCCTCCGACATGCATGGCAAAGGTAATTGCAGCATGGTCACTGTTCCCCAGAGGCTCAGTGACATTCACATCCCTGACGAGGTCCTGAGTATCACACAATATTAGATCTAGAGTTGCCTGTTCTCGGGTGGGCTCCATGACAAGTTGCTCTAAGGCACAGTCATTCAGCAAGTCGAGAAACCCAGTTTCTCTTTCTTGCCCAGAGCTCGCATTGGCCCAGTCAATGTGGGGATAATTAAAGTCCCCCATGATTACTATCCTATCCCTCTTAGCCACCTCCATGATTTCTCTCCTCATTTCAAGGTCCCCCTCAAGTTTTTGATCTGGTGGACGATAGAATACTCCATCACATCACTCTTTGGACCTGGTAGTTTAACCCACAGTGATTCTATGGCGGAGTCAGACCCTCTGTCAATCTCCATTCTGCTGGATTTTATGCCTTCTTTGACATAGATGGCCACTCCTCCTCCAACCCGCCCCTCTCTATCCCTTCTATAGAGTTTATAGCCTGGGATTGCTGTGTCCCACTGGTTCTCCACATTCCACCAGGTTTCTGTTATGGCTATTATATCAATGTTATCCCTATCTGCCAGATGTTCAAGATCTCCCATCTTTGCTCGGAGGCTTCGAGCATTGGCGTAGAAGCACTTGTGCAGTGGGTCCCGCAACAGCTGCTGCCTTGTTCTTCTCCCCCCACAGCTTTTATTTTCAGTAGACGAACTGTCACATTCCGCTATTCTGCCAGTGTTAATACTTGCTATGTCATCTCTATGTGATTCTCTACCCTCTCCAACCTCATTCCCCGAGGATGAGGTGTTCCGAACCGGATGCCACACAGCTCCTGTCGGCTTTCCCCCACAGACAACAGACAAAAGAAAATATTTTTTCACTCAGCATGTTGTTTGTCTGTGGAACTCCCTGCCACAGGATGTGGTGATGACATCTAGCCTGGATGCCTTCAAAAGGGGATTGGACAGATTCCTGGAGGAACCATGATGGAGCTGTGTAATCTCCAGGCTTAAAACCAGGCTACTTCAAGGACCAGATGCAGGGGAGTGGTATCAGGAGACAGATATATAATCTTGTGCGCTCACGGACGCTTTTGGTGGGGCCACTGTGAGATACAGGAAGCTGGACTAGATGGGCCTTTGGCCTGATCCAGCATGGCTCTTCTTATTTATTTATTTATTTATTTATTTATTTATTTATTTATTTATTTATTTATTTATTTATTTAGCTTGTATGCAGCCCACTACCCAAAGGGTAGTTCACAATCAAAATAAACAATTAAGACATCAAAATTGCAATAATATTAAAACAATAAAAACATTTAAATACTATAAATACAATATATTAAAATACTACACTAAAATTGCCATCAGGACCCACAATAATCAGTTGAAACACTTCTGGAACAGGAATGTTTTTACCTGGCACTGGAATGTCATCAGCGTTGGTGCCAGGAGGGTTTCACTTGGGAGGGCATTCCATAATCTGGGGGCAGCTGCCAAAAAGGACCTGTTCCTACAAGCCATCCCTTTCACCTCCTTGAGGGATGGCTCTTTCAGGAGGGGCCCCTGGCTAGATCTTAATTGCCGGGTAGGTTCCTATGGAAGGAGGCAGTTCTCATGTTCTTAGATGCAGCACCCTACATTCCCCTCTGTTGTACCTTAACCTGGGTTGTGGCTTGATAAAGGTACACAAACATGTGCCAAGCCTACTCAATGCCCTTGGATGGCATTCCACCCTCATCCCTGTCCAGGGATGTGGTGGAAGATGCAGATGGTTGGGAGTGACCTTCAAGAGAGAGGTGAACTTCTTGTGGAAGTTCTGTTTGGTGGTTTTCCTGTGGAATCTACCTCCTGCCCCCTCTCCACCTTCCAATCAGAAGATCAGGAGATCAATCTGAGATCAGAGAGTGTCCAGGGAGTCTGAAGTTTCTGAGTTTTACGTTTGCAATGTTCTTGAGGTCAATTAGTGTAAATTTCTTCTTTTTGTGCTATTTCCTTTCTTTTATTAATCTGAAACACGTTGGTGGGATCTACCAGAACCTAATAGAGTTTTCTATCAATCAATTAGAGGAGCAGATACGCCTGCAGGATCATTCATTCATGAAGTCTTATTCCCTCCGCTTGGATCAATGGCTTTATATCACCTCCTTAAACTTAAATTTGTAACTGTACTTAAAAGAATATATGTTTTATTTCATGCCAGTTAAGATCTTTTGCTGCCCCTGCTGATCAGGGATGCACGATTGCCCTGTAGATTAAAATGAAGGAATTAATTGCAGTCTTAATTACTTACATCTTTTAATTAATACCACAAGGGTGAAAAGGGCTGCAGAATTCATAATAGGGAATGTTCTCCAAAAGAGTGGAAAAATAATTACTCTGAGAGCAGATCAGTGAATAACAACAGAAATTTGAGGCATTTCTAATAAATATGTGTACACTATGTTGAAATGAGTGTAAATCTTTTTCATCGGTTTAGGTATATAAACCACTATTCTTCATAGGATAATCTTCTAAGCGGCTTATAACATATAATAATAATACAGACATGTGTACAAACTCAGGCAGACTGCTGAGAAATAATATTTCATACTTTTAACCTTCTCAATAAGTTTATCAGTTTCTTCTTTAATCATTAGTTTTAATGTGCCAACATGAATATTTTGGTGTTAAAGCATAATTTACAAGGTTTTTTAAAAGCTGCATTTGTCTTTTAAATATGTTGGGAGCTCCCGTGAGTCCCTTTATTGCAAGAAAAGTAGGATATAAATAAAATATATAAATTAATGAAGAGTAGAAAGATTTAATTGGCAGGAGGTGAGATGTTAATATTGTCCCCTATATACCTGTTCTGGTTAGGGAGGGAAAAGCATTTTGACAGATCTGACATTCTTGCTGAAAATTACTCATTTTATTCTATTCGAGCTGCATGCCAAAGGACAGACAGGTTCCTTGCCTTAACAAAACTCACATATTTGCAAGCCTTTTGGTATGTTTCCCATTGGAGTTTGGGAATAACTATATTAAGTAGTTACTTTTTGGGAGATATTTATAACTAGTTTCAATGTTAAATTATAATTATAATGAGGACTACATAAGTTACCTGGGTATGATGAGTAGAATTGAGGACAAACTGCCAAAATGGTGGTTCATGTCAATTTGTCGTTCATCAAATGTCACGAACTGTGAACCATGAATTTTGGCACCAGAAATCCACAAACCGCAAATTGGTTCATCGGTTTTTTTTTAAAAACGCCCACGATACATAGAAGAACAAAAAGAACTCTTTGGACATCTGCTGCCTTGTTTTGCAGAATGTGTCTTTCAGTTCTGATTTGTTGAAGAAGTGCAGAATGCATGCTATTATGAACAGAAATGCCTACCAAACCACAGCCACTCATATTTCCTTGCATGAAAAATTTGTATGATGTATTGGTGTGCCTTGTTCAAGACAGCCTGAAAAGGCTATAAAGCCTGACCTAGAATTGTGATTATTGCTAGAAACAATGTCCTCTCGACATAGCAATGATTGATTGATTTACACATGACCACAAAATAGGGATGGAGTTAAGGACACAAATGGAGCAGCTGTCTACCCTGCATATTATTTAGCATTTAGGCTTTGGGTCCAAAGATGTTCTTGGACTAAAACTCCCAGAAGCCTTTATCACTAGCTGTGCTGGCCAGGATTTCTGGGAGCTGGAGTCCAAGAACATCTGGGGATCAGAGGTAGGAACCACTGATTTAGCTGAAAACAAGATTCCTTCCTTTATAATAGCAATGCTATTTAATTAAAATCTATGAAAGCGTGCAACAATATTTCAGCCATAGAGTATGGATGGAAAGGGAAATACGGGTCCCCAAAGTCACTGGATTAAACCATTGCAGTACTGTGGCTGCAGCACCACTAATTTCGAAAGTACAGACTCTTTGTACAGTATTGCCCTTTTAAGAAGGAAGCCAAGATGAGTGTGGCCACTGCCCTTTTAAAATCCCTCCTTCACTCCTTTCCCAGTGGCTGCCTTGGGAAGCTTGTGATTAATTTCTAATGGCTGCTGGAAAGGAAATGGACAATACAAATAAAATGGGATGTCCAGCTCTGCAAAGAGCCACTGCCTACCCAGAAATCCTTTTGTCTCTCTGCCCCCCCATACTATCCACTTTTGGATGTATCCTTGCCATTCACACTTCTCCATTGGTGGGAATGAGGCTTTCCCAGAGAAACCCACAAGGATCAGATAGGAGTATCTCCAACAGGGACTTGTGTTGGCAGGGGAGGCTCAAACCTGTGTGTTCTTACTAGATCATGGAGCAGGTCAGGGAGCCAATGTTCACTGCTGGTCTTTAGCTATACTAGAGCAGTGGTCTAGTATGCATCATATGATCCACTCCCACAGTCCTTTGTCATTGGCAAGACAGGCTTGGAATTTTGGGAGTTGTGGTCCAAAACATCTGGAGTGCCAAAGGTCCCCCCCCACTGCACTAAGAGCATGACCAGAGCTTAACATGGGAAAGGGAAGTCTGCTTCTTGGCAGCCAGTAGTATACCTAGAAGCTCTTTCTAGTGTCCTTTGTGTCCTTAGACCAAACTACATGCATGGATTATTTTAGCCACCCCCTCCCCCAGGCTTGTGGACCTTTGGCTTCTGTCCAGTCTGAAAATTGGCCCACAGCATCTCTCTGAGCTTGTCTAACTTTGTACATCTCTGGACAGGGAGGGGAATATATAACGCAGGGTTGAACAAGATACAGGGTATCAGCCTAGAAGAGGAATAGTTTTTAAAATACTGTTTTTAAAAATGGCCTTTGTATTTTCCTATTTATTTATTTATTTTACATAATTTTTAGCTGCCCTGCTACCCAATTTTTCTCCCTGTATTTTTATTTTCTCTTTCTTTTTTATGTTTTCTCTGGTATGTATGTATGTATGTATGTATGTATGTATGTATGTATGTATGTATGTATGTATGTATGTATGTATGTATGTATGTATGTATGTATGTATGTGCCTGCCTTGCCTGCCTGCCTGCCTGCCTCCCTCTGTCTCTCTCTTTCTCTATCTCCATAGGACTATTCTTCTGAACCCTGTGCATCATAACTTCATTTTCTTAGAACTGTCCACCTGGAGGTGCTCTGCCTATCAATTTTTCATTCATTCTGGGGAGTGACTGGTTTTTAAAGTGAAAAGGTCTCTTTAATTGCCTTCACATTCTGGTGCTTCCCTGTTCTCTGCCGAACCCTTTAATTTTTCGTTTCCACCCCATCAAACACAGGTTAAGTGAATTCGGTAGGTTCGTTACCTCCAGCTTTTATCTAATTTATTCTCCTGAAGCTTGGATAGTTTGCAACATTGTTCCCTGGGAGTAGAACTGTTGTTCTTGCTTCTTTCCCCTTTCCTATTGTTTTATCTCGGAGATCCATCATGAAATTAGTTTGCTGGATGCCTCTTGCTCCACTAACCCTCTTTGGTGTATTGAACTTCCCTCCCGTTGGCTTGATGATATCACAAAAGTTTGCTCTGTAAAAATCGCTCTGCTGTCTCTTCAAATGCCTCTTTCTTGATGGTTTTGTTTTGTTTTGTTTTGAAAGCCACCATTCAGGACTATAGAGATTGCAATTGCTAGACTGTCTTCCATAACACCCCCCACCCCCAATTTCTTCTTCATGGCTGCAGATGTGAATGTCAGGCTACTTTTAATTACTCCTCCCATTTCTCCTTGTAGCTTCCACATGCTCCCCAAATAGAAAGATGGGAAGAGTTACTTTTGGGGGTTCTATTTCCCAGAATGCCAGCCATGACCAACATTGGAGAGTGGAGACACTAGACCAGTGATGGAGAACCTTCGACACTCCAGATGTTTTGGACCACAACTTCCAGAATTCCAAGCCTGTATTGCTAATGACAAAGGACTGAGGTAGTTGTAGTCCAAAACATCTGGAGTGCCAAAGGTTCACCACCACTGCACTAGATCACCCATTCTTACTTTTTTTCGGTAGAGTGCTCATACACCCCTGGTGCTAGAGGTTAGTTTCTGAGCCTACTTGTTCTTAACCCAATGGACAGCAAATGATAGCCTGGTATCTGCCTGAGTCTATCCAGAGTTAATGATGCATAAGGCCAGTGAGCATCAGTAAGGCTCTTATTGCTGTGAAAGAAATGTGAGCAGGCCATCAAATGCTGGATAACTCAATGGCTTAGGTCCCTGGCTGCAGAGCCACTGGTTGGGAGTTCAGTTCCCCACTGTGGTTCTTGAGAGGGGCCTGGACTTGATCTATAGGGTCCTTTACAGCTCTGCAGTTCAAAGGCCATTTGTTATTAAGTAAGTAGTATTTCATTCCGAGATGTAGAATTGGTTAGGCCAGGGGTTCCCAAACTGGGGGTCAGGACCCCCTTTGGGGGTCAAACGGCCATTTCACAGGGGTCACCATGAGCCAGTGAAGAAAAAGGCACAAATGGCTTGGGTCTGGAGGAGGAGGGGAAGGGGGGGGAAGAGTGAGTTACAGCTTGATAGGTTGGTGGGGATGTTAGTCAATGTCACTGGAGGCTGCGATTGGCTGAGGGTGCCTGTAGAAGGAAGTTCTCTATGGCACCTGCAACAGTGGCCTGCCAAAGCAGGGCCAGAGGTCACCACCACATGAGGAACTGTATTAAAGGGTCATGGCATTAGGAAGGTTGGGAACCACTGGGTTAGGCCAATGGTTCCCAATCTTGGCACCTCAGATGTTCTTGAACTATAACTCCCAGAAGCCTTCACTACTAGTTGTGCTGGCCATGATTTCTTGGAATTGCACTCCCAGATCATCTGGGGACTACGGATTGGAAACCATTGGCTTAGGCAAAAAGCATCCCACTACCTGCTATTTCAGGACTGAAAGCTTAAGGTGGTGATGGGTCCTTGTGATGCCACTGAAGTAAGGCAAGAAAGGGTTGGGAGGGAAGCGGACACAACACAAACATGAGCAAACTTGTGTAGAACAAGTGAGTCTTGGCAACAGTGAGGAATGGGTGGATATGGATACCTGGACACATCACACCCAAGAAAAGTTCCTTTGGGAAAACTGGGCAGTATATAAAAATAAATATAAATGAATAAATAAATAAAAACAATTTTCTCCTCCTCTAGCCAGCTCACCCTGAGATTTGTCTTATCCCACTTGGAGTCTCTTGTCTATTTACACTTCCCTGCAAATTTTCATATCTGGTTGAGAAATCTATGATTCAAGGAATGTGATTTAAAATACATCTAGTCAGACAGGCCCAGACAGTGGCATGATAGCAAGATATCAGTTCAACAACATCTGAAGGAACAGTACTCCTCATCCTTGAGGTAGAAGTTGGCACCAAACACAACAATGGGAAGGGCAGTTCCTTGGTAATGCAACCATAAAACAGGACCACGGGATGAGTTAATTACTGCCTCCCTTTGGGATGTTCACAGGATCCTTTTATACCTCTTCAATTAGGCTCAGAGGCCATTTATTTATTTATTTATTTATTTATTTATTTATTTATTTATTTATCATTACCGGTATTTGACTTTTAGACAGCATATCTGGAAACAAGGCCACTCTGGGTGGTTTTCCACCATGATTTATGCAGGCATATACAATACAGCAATTAACCAAATAAATAAACTAAGTAAAATAAAATAAACTGGAACTTCAGGCATTTAAGCCTTACACATTGCGTTCATTAAAACCAATTGAAAACACAATACAATTACTCCAGCAACTCTAAGGAGAAAGATGTTAGTAAGTAAATTAGTAAGTCTTACAGAATCAAATATTTGTTTGCAGGGATGTTGGCAAGTTTTTGGTCTGACAGGTTACCAAGTCTTGAGTCCAAACTTTCCCCCCAGAAAAAAAGGAAGGCATGGGTAGCATTTGACTCATGAGTTGAGTCCAAGTCACTGGGGAAAAAACTAAGTTGAGTCACTGGTGCAAGTCCCACTTGACAGTGAATTCCACAAATTGTGTCCACGTCCCTGATGGGTTTTGTTATCAGCTCTTGTCTATTACAGATTACTTCCTTCTTATCTGCTTATGGGTCTGTGCTCTTTCTCTATCTATCGGCTTCTGCGTTGCTTTGCATGGTTGCTCTCCCACATCTGGTTCTGAATCCCGCCTCTCTGGTTTGGGTTTGTTGTGGTAGTGTTGGCTGAATTTCCAACCACATGCTGGGAAGAGCACTTTCCCAGGAGCTAATATGAGAAAGGGAATCTCTGTGGCACTGGCATAAGTTGTTGTTGTTGTTGTTGTTGTTGTTGTTGTTGTTGTTGTGTCATTACAGCTGTGACCGACTCTTCGTCTGGGTAGCCTGCATACTGTAATTAAAACTGTAAACTGTCCAGAGACTACTTAAAGTGGTATGGGGTGGTATATAAGGAGAACACTTTCATGACCCCATTTCCATGCAGTTTTCTTGGCTGGAATACTGGAGTGGTATCCCAATTCCTACTCCAGGCGCCTACAGCCTTTGAGAATACAGGATTCATTTTGATTGGTGATTCAGCAGTGTCAACACATCACAAATAATGAATTTGAATTTATTTCCCCCTAACAAATTGAGGAATCAATTTACAGATTTTTAAAAAAAACCCTAGAATATTGCCCCCAGGGAACCTATAGACATGAAGATTCTAGGGAAGGTTTCTCTGGTGCTCCTCTACAAGCCCTGTAAGTTTGATGAAATTTGGGTTTTGGACATCCCTGGTGGTCTCCCATCCAAGTACCAACCAGGGCTGACCCTGCTTAGCTTCTGAGATCAGGCGAGATCAGATGTGTTTGGGGCATCTAGGTGCATACCTGCATCAAATGTATAGGGTGGGAGAGAGCTTTTAGCAAGCTTGCCAGAAGCCAAGAGAACTCAAGAGGGAGCCTCACAGAGTTTGTCTGGCACTAGAACTCTGCATCTTAGAAATATTTCCAGGGATGTCACTCTTTGAACGTGACTCCCCAGAGAGCATGATCCGTGGCTAGGTGGAAGAGGCTGGGAGTTGTAGTCCCAAAGGGATCATTCCTCAAACTCTGCTATCAAGAAGGAGACCAATGAAACGGGCAGTGCTGCTGCCCTTTTTTCATGACCTGCAGGGGGCTGGAGGCCACTGGGAGCGGAAGTGGCCATGCTAGCTGCTGAGCACACCGATGAATCATTTGGCTGCAGGGAAACTGTGCAGACTATCAATGTCATTCAGGGAGGAGAGATTTGACATTGCATCCCACGGGCATGGACTGCGTGTCCAAGGAATACCAATAATAGACATGAAACGCAGGACATATGGCAGTGTCAGGATAGCTCAGTGTGGCTGCCTGCCTCTAGCCAGTACTGGAAACTGCTTGGAAATATTTGTAGCAGGGAAAGCAGCAACTAAGGGAGTAGAGCGAAACTGGGTTGAGAAAGATCTGCCAGGTGTGGATCTGCCAGGAAAGTTGGTTGAGGGGAACCAACCTCTACCCCGAGGAACCAAGGGGCAAGGCACTGCCATTCTACAGTTTCATCAGACTGTGATCAGAGGTGGGTTTTTTTTTTGGGGGGGGGTGATGGGTGAGGAAATCCCAGTGTTTGGGAACTGGATTGTAGCTAAGCTTTCATCCCTAGGTGATGCTGAATGGGAGGTTCCCAGAGCTACCTGGGGGATCCCAAGAGTAGTAACCCCCAAAGATCTGTTGGTTGCAACTCATGGGAGACCTTCTTGGTGTTTACAGTGGCTGCTGAATCATGGAAAGTGGACTCTAAGTGTCTTCTCCAGAACTTAGATATTTATTAGATTTATATACCACACCATCTGACCAAAGGCCACGCTGAGCAAAAAAGAAACTTGGCATATCTTTCCACCAAGAAGCTATTTATGTTTGCCGTGCAGCTTCTCTTGTGAGGGTTGTTGGCATAGCAAGGCCTACATCCAAACATATGGCAAAACTAATCTCAGTATGAGTCAGCAGTTTGTATATCTCTTTAAGAACTCACTATTTAAGCAATGGCTCTAGCCTCAAACTCACTTCTCGGCCACGCCCTGACCTGCCTGATGTTGGCGTTTGTTTCCAGAGCCATAGAGAGAGTTGGAGAATTACTCCTGTTTTATTGCTATGTAAGCTTGTATTTTACTCTTTTGTATTTTTAATAAGCAAGGCAGTATATATGTGTATAGCTCCTTATATCTCCTTTTTTATGAGCTTTAACACAACTGCTGTTGCCCTATTTCCTATCTTGTATATTTATCTGTACAGATATTCAATGAGTGTTTTATTATTTTCATAGATCATCCCGTCTACCCTTTCCCTTTAGAATATAGAGATAAAGTATATTTTTCATATATGTTTTGTGTCTACGACTCCTCCTTTAATCAGACTGCAGCACATAATATCAAATAATACACCAATCTCCCAGCAATCCATTAATATATCCCAACAAAATATGGTAGCTGAGGATGGTTGGGATTTTTTAAGTTTGGTGTTATTTTTGTAGGCTGCAGACTGATAAGTTGTTTTGGAGAAGACGCCGAGATTGTTTTTGGATTTTTGATTTTTCCTTTTTTAAGACGGAAGCCTTTTTTTCTCTGCAGACATTCTTTTCATTCTTTGAACTGGAGAATGCTTTTGCATTGCTTGCCTCTGATAAGGTTGACGGACAAAAGGGAGTCAATGTTTTGAGTTGGCTGAGAGACTGTAAGACTTTCCCTGATAAAGCCTTCTCATTTAATTCAAGTTGGAGTTTTTACTGAAGAGCTAAAAGGAATTTTTGCCATTACTTGAGGACAGCATTTAGCAGCATTTTAAGATGACTACGCCCAAAGACACAGCTTCGGACCAGCCGCATGCTTCAAGCCAACCTCAGCTGCATGTAATGAACGGTGCTGGCGTGTTCCCAATTCCCAAGCTGAGCTATCAGAATTTCCAAATGTGGGACGCTAGATTGAGAGTTTCCCTCCAAGTACAAGACTGCTTAGCTGCTATAGAACAAGAACACATGCCTGAAAGCCAGCAAGGACAGATTCAATTTAAAATGAGAGATGCCAAAGCTTTAATGTTGCTGTACTCCTGTATAGAAGATCATGAGACACCTTTGGTTACCAAGTATAGAACAGCTAAAGGACTCTATGATGCTTTAAGGAAGAAATATTTCACTAGGTCAAGTAAAAATGTTATATTCTTAAAGGAGAAATTGTATAGCATGAGAATGAAGGAAGGAGCTAGTATTGATGCACATTTAGATGAAATGTTAAAAATTGTATCTGAGCTTCAATCTGCAGGTGCAGAAATATCTGATTCAGAGTTTAATACTTGTATATTGCTAAGCCTACCACAATCTTTTGCAAACCAAAAGGCTATGCTAGAGTGCACTGCAAAGGTGGATGTGGAATACACAATAGCTTATTTAAGAGACTCTGGACTTAAAAGGGCAGTGAGTAACAATTCTGAAATGCCTGTATTAACTATGAGACCTGATTCAAGGGAAATAAGATGCTATCTGTGTTCAAGAACTGGTCATGTAGCCAAATATTGTAGATTTAAGAGCACGGAAGCTCAAACACCTAGAAATGCTCCCAAAGTGACAATGTTACCTAGTAGGAAGGGACATTTTAACAACCATAGAAATTGTAACCTATCTCATGGTAAATTCAATGCAAGGTGTGATCAAAGTTTTAATGGTAATAGAGGTACTCAAAACAAAGGTAATCAATTGTTCCAGATATCTAATGATGAAAGTGCAAATGATAAGAGACATTTCCTCATTGATAGTGGTAGTTTCATACATGTTTGCAAATACAGAGAAAGCTTTAGTGAGCTTGACACTGAGAATAGACCAAAGATATTGCAAGCAAACCAGCAGAGGTTAAATGTGCTTGGAACAGGAACAGTACCTTTAAAGGTCCTTACATCTAGAAATGAAGTTGTGAAACTCACCTTGACAAATGTAGCCTATGTTCCTGAAGCATCAAATAATTTACTAAGTACTAAAAGGATTGTGAATAATGATTATACAGTTATACTTAAAGGTGATACAGGAAAGATTATTAACAACAGGACTGGCCTCATATTAAAGGTTGAAGAAGAGGATGGATTTCATTATATCATTGATGTTAGTGATAAGGAGCATACTGAACCACATCAAAGAAATCCTATATGTCAAACTAGGCAAGGCACTTGTGATCATAAAAACTGTATTTATTCCTGGCATGTAAAATTGGGACACAGAAATATGCAAAGCATTGAAAAACTGTTATTAGAATGTGGGATCAATGCTCCTAAATGTGATAAGATGAAAGAGAGATGTGAAATTTGTATAAAAGCAAAGGGAACTGCTCCTAGTTATACAGGAAAAGCTAGTCTACAGGACAAAGAATTTTTAGAAGAGGTTTATTCAGACTTAGTGGGTCCTATGCCCTTATCCGCAGGTAGAAATAGATATTTTCTTACCTTTACTGAATCCAAGAGCAAGTATAGTTACATATATATTCTTAAAAGTAAAGATGAGACTCTTGAGAAATTTAAAACTTATGTAGCTGCAATTAAGAACCGTTTTGGTCAGGCACCTTTGACATTACGTACTGATGGTGGAGGAGAGTATTGTAATGTAGAGTTTAAGAGATTCTTAGAACAAGAAGGAATAGAGCATAAAGTAACTATATCCCATTCGCCACAACAGAATGGATGTTCTGAAAAATTAAATCATACTTTGCAAGAAATGATTAGATCTATGCTGATGCAAGCAGAATTGCCCAACACCTTGTGGGTCAAGCAGCTGTTACTGCAACTTATTTGCATAACAGAGTCCCTAGTAGAGTAACAGGTAAAACACCTTTTGAATTATGGTTTGGAAAGAAACCTGGATTAAAACATATACGGGCTTTTGGAGCCAAAGCATATTCCTATATCCCAAAGGAAAAGAGAGGAAAGCTGGATCCCCGCGCTGAAATTGGCGTTGTTATTGGGTATCCTATTGGAGGTAAAGGGTATAAAATCTTTAACCCAGAGACGTTGGAAGTAAAATGTTGCAATGTGGTGTATATAGATGAGAGCAATTTAAAGAAACAGATGTCTCAGAGTACAGTGGCCATTGATCCCCAAAATAGAGAGGATGTTTCACAAGAAATGGTCAGTTGGTTACCTGTAGAGACTGCCAGTCAGATGGCAAGTCCACCTTCAAATGAATTTATCAGAACAGAAGGGGAAACAGGAACTGGACCATGTGAAACAGATGTAATAACCACTGTGAGACGATCTGAGAGGAGCAACAAAGGCAAACCTCCAGAGAGGTATGGTTTCTGTGAAAACCTTCAAACCATAACTGAACCAGCAAACTTTAAAGAAATCAGTAAATTACCTGCATTAGAAAGGAATAAATGGATACTTTTGTACTTGCGAGATATGTTAAATGTTTTGGACCTTGACTCAAACGGAATTGACCATAGATGAATTTTGATGCCATAATGTTTTGTATGTTAGACCTTGAGAAGGGGTGTTGGCATAACAAGGCCTACATCCAAACATATGGCAAAACTAATCTCAGTATGAGTCAGCAGTTTGTATATCTCTTTAAGAACTCACTATTTAAGCAATGGCTCTAGCCTCAAACTCACTTCTCGGCCACGCCCTGACCTGCCTGATGTTGGCGTTTGTTTCCAGAGCCATAGAGAGAGTTGGAGAATTACTCCTGTTTTATTGCTATGTAAGCTTGTATTTTACTCTTTTGTATTTTTAATAAGCAAGGCAGTATATATGTGTATAGCTCCTTATATCTCCTTTTTTATGAGCTTTAACACAACTGCTGTTGCCCTATTTCCTATCTTGTATATTTATCTGTACAGATATTCAATGAGTGTTTTATTATTTTCATAGATCATCCCGTCTACCCTTTCCCTTTAGAATATAGAGATAAAGTATATTTTTCATATATGTTTTGTGTCTACGACTCCTCCTTTAATCAGACTGCAGCACATAATATCAAATAATACACCAATCTCCCAGCAATCCATTAATATATCCCAACAAGGGTTGCATTTAACTAGGCATCCTCTCCCACACCCCAATTCTGCCATCTGAAATTGTATTGTCTAGAACAGTGAGGGCGAACCTTTGGCACTCCAGATGTTTTGGACCCCAACTCCCAGAATTCCGAGCCTAGATTGCCAATGACAAAGGACTGTGGGAGTTGTGGTCCAAAACACCTGGAGTGCCGAAGGTTCGCCATCACTGGTCTAGAATGCTGCCTTCTCACCCATGCCATGTGTAGATTATATTCTCCTTGCTGTGGATCTACACTGTAATCTTGGGAATGCTATATAGGCAGAAAAGAAGAGGTGGATGATACAGTAAGAGAACGGAGAATGGTTTGAGACAGATGACCCAGCTTTCTGCAAGGGCAGAAACACCAGCTTTCTAGCCTCCCAGGGTAGTGCTTTCCAGAAATGTTGGGCATTGCTGATTGAGAATGATTGGAGTTATGTTGGAGCAAACTCGCATGATGCCTTTATTTAATAGGTTTGTCTGGGAGGGGACTTTCTGGGCTTGGGTATCTATCAGTGCATCCAGCACTAACCAAATGTTTCCTCCTGTCTCTGAATTAAAAGAGGGCTCCACCTTCTGCTCAGGTCTATTTCTGCAGCTCTTGAGTCTGTTGAAAGCAGTGAGTGAAGTCTGTTGCTGAAAGCAGTCATGTTGGTCAGTTTGTTGTCTGAACTGTTCAGCTTGCTTGCTTTATTTGTTTGTTTGTTTGTTTGTTTGTTTTTCTGTCTGTCTCTTTGTTTGTTTATTAGATTTTATGCCACCCATCTGGCAGCTGTAAGTAAATAAAACCATTCCTCCCCTTTTCTTACAAACGTCTCTGAGTGAGTTATTGAGATCACAAGTGCCAGTTGATGAGGTAAAGGGGTGGACTAACCTCAGGGACTTGAAGATGTTCTGCTCTGTGAATCCTTGTAGTTCGGCTGCACAGCTAGGAGAATTTAACCGAAAATTCCAAACTCGGTAAAAATTTGAAGTCCAAAGGAAGATGCCGTGCAAACGGTCAGGCACGTTCCTATTGCTGAATTGTCCTGGATCCAACAAAGATTTTGCTGAGGCTCAAATAATGCTCGAATAAGCATCATTGCTTCTGTCACCTCCTCCGACAGGAGTACATTGGTGTCCCTGAGGCAAAAATGGACCACAAATCACTACCCTCCTTCCAACGCACTTTCAGCTTTGGAAAGACAGAAAATAAACAGCATAAAAATTGGCCAAGTGTGTGTGATTTTAATGACAGCTTTGCTACACAGTGTTGGTAACACAATATTTTAAACTGTTGCCCTTCTGAAAGCTGTAGCAGAGGTAGGATAAAATGTAATGATGTGTAAAACACACACACACACACACACACACACACACACACACACACACACACACACACACACACACACACACACACACACACACACACACACAAAGTGTGTGAAAATATTACCTATGATATGAAAACAAATGCCAGGCAATTGACTTAAAGACTTCCTCCATTTTAGCAACCAGCAATGTTAGAAGTACACAAATCATGTCCAATTCCCTTCCATCAACCTAGTAGAAATGGCCGTTTGCATAAATATTGTTTGCAAACAGCAATTAGCACTTCATTTACATATAGCAAAGTAGTAATTTGCACATTTTAGTCCCCCCCACCCCAACCATTTCTTCACCCATATGCGCCAACCTGAGGCATTTGACACGCTAATAAAAAGATGCTAATAGATCATTTCAAAAGCTGGTGTCAGCATCTGCTGAAATATTGATTCAGGCAGCTGATGTTTTGATTCTGTACCACTTAGTAGTTGAAAGCAAAAATTCCAATCAATCATAATTTTAAATCTGCTCTCTATTAATAGAAAACACCCACATTTTGTCTTTGATGCATGCAGAATGTTTATCTTGAGTTTCAATAAATGGCTTTGCCAGGACGAGAGCACATTATTACGACCACAAACACAAATTAACTTTTCAGTGGTGCAACTAGTGGGTTAAGTACAGATTGTCGCAACAGCGAATAATAACACTTCGGCTTCACACTTCAGCCTTCTCTCAATTCAAAGCTCAGGCAGCCCAGGGCACTTTGTTGCCTAAGGCAAATGCCATGCAGGTATTAATGCCAAACAAGATGGATCCTTCTCCTTAAAAGGATGATACGGTGATATTCTTTGAATGTGGCAGTCTAGCATTGAGGGTGCAGGAGAGGAGCTATATAAGGAACCGTACAGTCTAAAGCAGAGATCTTGGTGTCTGTATTTTGTAAATTTATAGATTAATAAATGCACATCCAACTAGGTCTTCTTTAGCATCGGCAATTAGGGTGGCCACCCCAGAGAAGCCTGAAAAACTGTTATGAGAAACCGCGCTTTCTCACGCGCCACTCCTGCTCTTTGGAATAAATTTCCAGTTGACATCTGTTCAGCTCCATCGGTGGCAGTGTTTAGGAGTTCTTTGAAGACCTGGCTCTACCGTGAGGCTTTTTGGCAGCGTTGAACGTTACTCGCCACCTCCCTGACTCCCTACTGTGATTTGTTTGTTCTATTTATTTATTTATTTATTTATTTATTTATTTATTTATTTATTTATTTATTCAACTTATATGCCACCCACTACCCAAAGGTCCTGACTACAATCAAAGAATTAAAACAATTTAAAATAGTTATAAATAAAATATCAATAAATCATCAAACAGTAATAAAAACCTTCTTCTATGTGTTTATCATGTTTATTTTGTTGTTTTAACTTTCCTTGTACACCACCGGAGTTGTTCTCTGAATTATACTTGGAGTATATAAATCCATACATCCATAAATAAAACCATAAATAAAACCATAAATAAAACCATAAAAATAAAAATAAATAAATAAATAAATAAATAAATAAATAAATAAATAAATAAATAAATAAATAAATAAATAAAAAAACAAACAAATGTGTTTTAAAATACTTTTGTGGTTTTGAATGATTCATTTCTGTACTATTGTATGATTAGTAGTTTTTTAATTGAATAATTTATTGTGTTTTAAACTTTAGGTAAAAGGTAAAAGTTCCTCCCACACATATGTGCTATTCGTGTCCAACTCTAGGGGCAATGCTCATCTCCATATTCAAGCTGTAGAGCCAGTGTTGTGCAAGTCTGTGCCCATGTGGCTGGCATGGCTGCAAGAAAACACTGTTTTACCTTCCTGCTTTTTATGGCAGTACCTATGTATCCACTTGCATTTACATGCTTTTGAACTGCTAGGTTGACAGGAGCTGGGGTTATCAGCGGGAGCTCGCTCCTCTGCATGGCACCCGGGATTTGAACTGCTGAGCTGCTGACTTTGCAGCTGACAATTTTCAGAGCCTTAGTCCGCTGAGCCACCACACCCCACTGTTTTAAACTTTACCTGTACTTTAATTATTGCAAAACACTGAAAATCCATTTATAGCAGAAAGGGAATATAGAAAGGAAAAGGAAGGAAGGAAGGAAGGAAGGAAGGAAGGAAGGAAGGAAGGAAGGAAGGAAGGAAGGAAGGAAGGAAGGAAGGAAGGAAGGAAGGGATTGTTCTTTAGCAGAGGAGAATGGCCAGAAGCTGGTCACTAAGTTCTTGTCCCAACCATGCGGCATCTGCAGCCTGAAATGACTAACTCCTTCTGCCTTACAGTGGGGATGACCCTACTAGTAAACCCAAAGATGGATTTTCCCCCGATTTCTGATAGTAGTAAGGAAACGTTGAAACAGAAATACAAATGCAGTATCCCGAAAAGCCATCTGTGAAGACTGGTGCTCCCAAACTACATTCTGTTTTGGAATATTAATATTATATTTATGCAAGGAAAAAGTCCACTAGTGAAAGCAACCAGGGCATGAGAAAGCAGCCATGCATGTAATCACTGACATGCAATTATTTGCCAGTGTCATCAGCAATGAGCAAGGAGCGATGACATATCAAAGCTTAGCATTTCAAAGCTTAGCTGATTTGTGATAACTGACAAACTTCGCAAATTTTTGTCTCACGTTGTCTGGCAAATGAGGTGCAGAGGTCTGTGATACTGCATGTGCTATATAGCTATTCGGTCTAGTAGCCAGTGAAGGCCATATCCTAATGATGCTCTCATTTCCCCCCACCTTATGATAATTTTCTACTAGTTATTTTTTCATTTGTTCTTATTTTGAATTGTCAAACCATTTTGATTTATTGTATTTGTGCTTATTTGTTTATTTGTTCTTTTTATTATTATGATTTGATTATTTGGTTTGATTGATTAGTTTTTATTTAAGTTGTTTGATTGATTAGTTTTTATTTAAGTTGTTTAATTTGTTTTTATATTTTGTATATATATGTCTGTAAACCGCCCAGAGTAGCTTTTTTGCTAGATGGTTGCGGTATATAAATCAAATAAATAAATAAAAATAAATAATAAATGTTCGTGCCAATCCGGGGACTGAATACGCATTGGATGATGGCATACCTTCTGGCACTATGGGTTCAGGTCCCCTTGATAGTTTATTAGTTAATACATTTGTTATTCAATAATGTTGTGGCCCTGTTTTTCCCAAAGTTACTCAATGGCCTTTCAAAGCCATCCAAGTTGGTAGCTATCACTGCCTCTTGTGGCAATGGATTTCACAGCTCAATTTGCTCTTGTGTGAAAAAGTCGTTTTTCTCTAACTAGGATCTCCACCTATGAACTCAAGGTCTAAGATTAGGAGACGTTCTCCCTGTCTACTTTCTTTGCTTTTCCTTCACCAGGTTTCTCCTCACTAACTTTTTCTTTTCTTTGAGGAAATAATTTTAAAAATCTCAAACATTACAATTATTCTTCATTGGGGAGTGGCTGTTTTACATGCCTCAAAATTAGTCATTTCCGATGACAAAATTCAGATTCACGTTGCTCACATGAAAACCATTCTGTTTGAGATATCCACTGGAGATGGGCATGAAACTTTTTTTTTTGTTTTTCAGTTTTTGTTTCATTCCCTAACAAAACGAAAAATGGAGTGACTTGTCAAAGAAAAAAGAAAAATGAAACAAAATGAAAATGAAAATTTTCATTTCGTTTCATTTCGGTTTTTGTTTTCCCATCGGAATTCATTGAAGTAATGCATTCCTATGGGAAACAAATTGGGTGTGGGGAAAACTTTCCCCCTGATCAGCGCTGAGGTGGGGGGGAAAACACTTCCCCTCCATCCCAGCGCCAATCAGCTGGCGTGTGGGGCTTGGGGGAAGGGAAAAATTGCACTACACACACACACACATAAAAATTTGCACAAGCACCACACACGCACACACACACACACACACACAGACACAGCACACACACATACACATGTAAAAAATCCAAAAAGAAACAAAATGACAAATGAAATGATTTTTTAAAAAACATCATTTAAAACAAAATTAAAGGAAAAATGAAACACTATTTTAGTGTTTCGTGCCCATCTTTAATATCCACCCACTTTCCATCATCCCCTTCCTTTGGCAACTGTTCATATCATCTGTTCCATTTTGGACACAGCTTATGCGTCAGCTGGTGTCACTGAATAGAGTTATAGGAAAAGCGCCAGGAAATTGGGCAGCCCTATTGGCTTTTCAGTCAATATATGCCTGAGGGCCTTTCTGACAGTCAGCCAATTCCTCAAGGTCTCATGTCGTTATTGCTTTTCTGGACAACTTGCTTTCAAAGGGATGGAGTGTTTAGGAAGCATGTCCCACTTTGGAAATTTGAGGGCAAAATGAGACGATGGTCAGTTACTTCCTGGGTTAGTTATAAAATGACAGAGGTCCATAGGCAAAATACCCCATGGTGGTACTCAATGAGAAGATATTGCTTGGCTGCAGCTCTGTGATAGAGATGGGCACAAATCGAAAAAAAAATACGTTTTGGTTTTTCATTTTTCATTGCGGGTCCGTTTTGATTCATTTTTGTTTTTTTGTGAATTTTTTGAAAAAAATTTGTTTCGTTTTTTTCATTTTTCATTTTTACCCACTTTTTGTGTGACTTAAAGCATTTCCGTGCGCAGACGTCCCCCAACATCCCAGAACAGAGGGAAAACACTAAAAAAATGATGCTGGCAGAGACACAGTATAGACTAGGTATGCAGGGAGGCTGCAAAGGCAGTGGGGGTGTTGCCCAGGGTGTAAGGCAGCCACAGAGTGACTGCACTGCGGGGCAGGGGAGGGTACTCACCGAGAGGTACTCATGCACACAGGGAGGCTGCAAGAGAAACCTCTTCTTTCTCTCCCCTAAGAGCCAGGCTGCAGCCAGCAGGAACACAGAGACATACGCCCGCCTGCCTGGCCTAAAGTAACGAGTCGCAGAGACAGCAATCCCACTCTAACTCCCACCGGAGACTGCAAGGAGGACAGGGGCTGCCAAAGCTTTTTATGCCCTCTGTGGCTGCCATACCTACCCAATCTGCAACCTGGGCATGCTATTGGTTGAAATTGTCCAAGAATTTACATGATCCCATCACATGGCTTGCATCCATCTTGTGGCTGGAATCCATTTTTTGTCATCCTTAAAGGGAAAAGAAAAAATACATCGCGATGGAAGAAAGACAAAAACAAACGTTTTAAGGACTGCAACCCCTGGTAGGTAATAGTTTCAAATAATTATCACTGCGTTTTTACGGATGTCCAGGGCATTTTAATACCCAAGAAATCAATATTAGGCACCCATTTTGGGTCAATGTCCCCTAACTCCCCTTAAAGGAAAAAAAATACAGCTATCTGAGAAAAGACATAAATGCACTTTTTAAGGACCTCAACGCCCCTGGTAGGTATTATCAGGCAGAAGAAATAATTATCGCTGGGTTTTTATGGATATTCAGGACGTTTTTTAACATTTAAGAACAGCACACTTCATTGCGCGTCACCATTAACGAAAATGAAATGTAACGAACCTAATTTTCGTGGTTCTGTTCGGTTCATTCCAATTTCATCACAATTTTTGAATAATGAATAACGGAACAATTTTTTTTTCATTTCGTGCCCATCTCTATTCTGTGATAACGAAGGATGGGGACAGAAAACCATGTTTTTTGACAGAAAATACTGTGGGTTTGTTGCACTACAGCAGGCATGTCTAAAGTCTGGCCCGGGGGGCAAACATGGCCCAATTTAAAATTCTGAGTGGCCCTCAGCCTCTTTTCCTCTGCCGGCTCAGCCTGTCACTCATCCCTGCTGGTTGGCCCTTCCCTGTGCTGGTTAGAGACGTCAGCTTGCAGTTTTATGGTTTGCCTCCCCTCCCTGCCTCTGTCCATCCCCTCAACCACCCACCCTGCCTACCCACTCCTGGCTCCGTTGCTGCAGTGTCTTCCCCACCTCCTAACGAGGGAGGGCAGCATATGCGAGCAGCGGTGCATCCTGGGTGCACGTGGGCCGTGCAACAGCCGCTGGGCCCTTGGGCACCTTGAAACCGGAGCAATTGCAGCTGTTGCAGATGCGCACAGAACATTGCACTTTCTCACCCCTTCAGGCTGAATGGTTGCCCCTCACATATTGTCACCTCACCAAATCTGGCCCTCCTTGCAGAAAAAGTTTGGACACCCCTGCACTACAGTACCAATACAGTACATTCCAATGGATGGTCTGGGACTTACCCTTAAGGTAGCAGGACTCTGAGTGCCCTCCAGGGAAGAATACACATTAAATTCCTTGTTTGCTTGGACAAAATGAGACACTCTGGTAGGGAATTTTAAAGTGGTTAGGCCTCATCTCGACTATTGCATCCAGTTCTGGACATAGCACTTTAAGAAGGATGGCAACAAACTAGAACAAGTTCAGAGGAGGGCGACGAGGATGATCCGGTGACTGAAAACCAAGCCCTGTGAGGAAAGATGGAAAGAAGTGGGCATATTTAGCTTTGAGAAAAGAAGACTAAGAGGAGCTATGAGGGCACTCTTCAAATACTTGAAAGGTAGTCATAGGAAATGGAATTATCATCTGAGGCTGCAACTAGGGATGGACACAAAACGGAAAAATTGTGTCTCATTTCATTTCATTTTGTTGACCCCCTTGGTTTGTTTCATTTTGTTTTAAAATGATTTTATTTGAAAAAAATATGTACACAATGAAACAGAAATGGATTAATCCATTTATATAAAAATGGGTTCTGTGAATGAATGAATGAATGAATCTTTATTTACGGTTGTTAACCAAGACAAGAAATACCAAATATCAATTTGCCACAATAAAACGATTTGCCGGAATAAAACATTAAATTTGCCAGAATAAAACACCTTAAAAACATTTTAAAAACATTGTAAAACTTTTGATAAAAGCCACTAAGTAGAAACAGGACTGTTATAAAAATAGTCAATATCAGAAGGATAGATAAAAAAAACACATTGCGGTATAAAACCATAAAAGTCATCAAAAGTCATTAAAACATGATTGCAAATGGGTTCTGTGGGTCCTAGAGGCACCACATTTGGTGGGTACCTTCCTTGGACTCTCCCCTTTAAGCCCCCCAAATTTGGAGAGCTTTGGGGTATGGGGCGCAACTTATTCAACTCAAAACAGGGTACCCCCTGGAAAAAAACATATGTACACTAACCCCCGCCCATCGCGGGGTTAGGGACCCACCCCACCCGCAATGCATGAAAATCTGCGAAGTGCGGAAGTGGGTGGGGTGGGGCCAGCAGCGGCAAGGATATCTGACCTCCCGCCGTCGCCTGCCCACGCTGCCCGAGACTTCTTCTCCGGGGCCGTCTCCATTGAAATGCATTGCCAATGCATTTCAATGGAGAAAATTTTCGCCATTGGAAAATTTTGGCTGAATGCTTTCCAAAGGGGAAAATTTCTCCATTGAAATCCATTGACTCAATGCATTTCAATGGAGATTGCCCCCCCCGCACGGCCCCGAGGCTTCTCGGAGGAGCACGCGGCGGCGTGGAGCGACCCGATCACCCTCCACTGCCCCCCTTGCGGCTCTGAGGCTTTGCAGAGGAGCATGGAGGGGTGGCACGGAGTGACCCGATCGCCCCATGCAGCTCCGAGGCTTTGTGGAGGAGTGTGGAGGGGTGGCACGGAGCAACCCGATTGCCCTCCATAGCTCCCCCACGCGGTTCCGAGGCTTTGCGGAGGAGCGCGGAGGGGCAGTGCAGAGCGACCCGATCGCCCCCTGCGCGGCTCCGAGGCTTTGCGGAGGGGCGGCGTGGAGTGATCCGATTGTCCCCCGCCGCCCCCCGCACTGAGGTGCAGGTACTGCGATCCTGCGATGTAGTGGGACTGCAGTACCTAAACCACGAAATGGTGGGGAGTGACTGCAATGTAAAAGTACTTGAAAATACTGATCTAAGGCAGCTAGCAACATGGAAATTGCTGAAGCATCCTCAAACTCTCTCCTTGAAGCACCCCAAGGCACATTGGGCTGAAGGCTCTCTCTCCACTGTTCAACGTCTGCACAAACCACACACACAACTACACAAAGCAGCTTGAGCTTAGCTTTGCTTTAAGCTGAGCAAAGCAACCGAGAAGATCAGCACAGCAGCAGTGAGAAGAAGCTAGCCAAATCAACTTCTTCAGGCCTTCAGCTAACTTTAACCCCACACACTGACTTCTCTCTCCCACTACAGATGACGAGGTCAAACTAGCCCATGGTCTTATATATCCTGCCGCCATGAAGCACTTAGAAACCACACCCACCCCCCAAAAATAAAAAAATTACAATGGATTCAGCCCCCGAACCCCAAATTGCTCCGAATTTGGAGGGCTTTAAGGGGATCATCCAAGGAGGTACCCACCAAATTTAGTTTCTCTAGGACCCCGGGGGCTGTGTTTTAGAGAAATAAATCAGTTTCTTTCAACATAAAAAATGCCAATTCATTTCATTCGTAACGAAATAACCTGTCCCCGTTTTGTTTTGTTTTGTTTTGTTAGCTAACGAAACAACAAAATTGCATGCCATTTTTCGTTTGGTGCTCATCTCTATCTGCAACGGCTGGGCCTCTTCACTCTTGAACGATGATGCCTAAGAGGTGAACTGATTGAAGTTCATAAAATCATACATGGTATGGACAAAGTAGATAAGGAAAAACTGTTCTCCGTATTGCGCAACAATAGAACAAGGGGGCACTCCATGAAACTTTTGGGTGATAGATGTCAAACAAATAAGAGAAAGTACTTTTTCCACCCAGAGGATACCTGGTCTGTGGAACACCCTGCCAGAAGAAGTGGTGACAGCTGTCATCCTTGGCAGCTTTTAGAAAGGATTGGATAAGTTCATGGAGAACAAGGGTATCAATGGGTATCATTATGGATGCCTAAGGACAACCTCTGAATTGGAGAGGTAGGCAAGATATCTCTCAGTGCCTTTTGTGGGGAATTGTAAGCAGGGGAAGACATCTGCTTGAGAATACACTGAAGCAAATGTTGAGCCACTGTGTGAGACAGAATGCTGGACTGGATGGGCTGTGGCCTGTTCCAAGAAGGCTGTTCTTATGTTCTTAACTGTATCTCTTAATGAGGGTGAAAGAGGAGAGTGAAAAAAATGGGCTGAAGCTCAACATCAAAAAAACTAAGATCATGGCCACCGGTCCCATCACCTCCTGGCAAATAGAAGGGGAAGAAGTGGAGGCAATGACAGAGTTTATTTTCTTGGGCTCCTTGATCACTGCAGATGGCGACTGCAGCAATGAAATAAAAAGATGCCTGCTTCTTGGGAGGAAAGCAATGGCAAACCTAGATAGCATTCTAAAGAGCAGAGACATCACTTTGCCAACTAAGGTCAGGATAATCAAAGCTATGGTTTTTCCAGTAGTGATGTATGGAAGTGAAAGCTGGACTATAAAGAAGGCTGATCACCACAGAATTGATGCCTTTGAGCTGTGGTGCTGGAGGAGAGTCTTGAGAGTCCCCCGGACTGCAAGGAGATCAAACCTATCCATTCTGAAAGAAATCAACCCCGAATGTTCACTGGAAGGACAGATTTTGAAGCTGAGGCTCCAGTACTTTGGCCACCTCATGAGGAGAGAGGACTCCTTGGAAAAGTTCCTGATGTTGGGAAAGATTGAAGGCAAAAGGAGAAGAGGACGGCAGAGAATGAGATGGTTGGACGGTGTCATCGATGCAACCAATATGGATTTGACAAAACTCCAGGAGGCAGTGGAAGATAGGAAGGCCTGGTCCATGGGGTCACAAAGAGTCGGACATGACTGAACGACTGGACAACAACAACAACAACAACAATTCCCAATCATACCAGAGTGTGGGGCATGTAAACATGGGTTCACATTACTGGAAGACATATTTTTGGCTGAATATAGGGGAGGGGGAAAACCACTCAAGTGTTAGAGCAGTGCGACAATGGAACCAGTTTATCTCAGGAGGTGGCCAGTGCTCCAACACTGGAGGCATTCATGAAAGATTTGAACCACCACCTATCAGACCTCCTCGATTAGGATTCCTCCCTTGAGCGGGGGGTTGGAATTGATGGCTTTATGCCCCTCCAACTCCATTGTTCTATTATTCTACTTTCTTCCTCTTACACGAGATGCAAGACTGAAGACAAAAACCTTGCATCCTTGAGTTCTGGCTCTATTTTGAGGGCTGTTGCCTGATGTGAGAATCCCAAGTCTTTTCTGTGGTAGGATAAACCAGCACTAGAAACATATCACCTTGAAGTGTGTCTGATGATTCTCAGTCATCCAGGTGAGTTTATCTGGAAGTCGAGTCATGGCAACTGGACATCTTTTCTTGAGAGACTGAAACATTTCGATGGTCATCCAAAACAGCTCCATCAGTCTAAGGAAAGCTAGTTGCGAGTCCTCCATTTTATAGTTCACTTTGACCTCATGTCACCCTGGTCTGAAATAGGCTCATAGGAAGAATAATGGCCTGAATAGGCTCATTAGGAGGCTCAATAGGCCACTAGTTGGAGTGCAAAATGAAGTTACCTTGAAGTGCAAAATCACCCAGAGAATTACTCTGAGTGTGGTTGTGGTTGATGGGGTGGTGCCCTAGCCATTATGTGCAAGGCTCTGCTTAATTTTGCACGCTGATTCTTTCCTTTTTCATTTTCTGTACCCCCTACCCCCTTTCTAGTCTATTCTGCTTCAGTGTGAGTTGTCAGCAACCACACACACACACACACACACACACACACACACACACACACACACACACACACACACACACACACACACACACACACACACACACACACACAAAGCTGACTAGCTCGGTGTTAATAATTGCCAGGAAAAATGAAGAGGCAGTTTCTCACATCAAACCTCTCGCCCTCCCATGACAAATGCTAGCTTGGGCAGATTAAAAATCAATCCACGGTACAATATGTCATGCATAAAAGCAAGTACATGCAGTTAATTGACAGGTCATCCATTAGTTGCTATTAGTGTACAGGTCTATGGCTGTAGTACAGGAAAACTATTGAGACAGGAAGGCAGACTGATTATCGGCCTGTGTAAATCAACAGAGATCTATTAAGCCCAGTGGGGTCCCAAGGATTTAGGGTATTTCTGCTCTAGCTATTCTTTTCCTGAGTTGATCTATTATATGCTGCTGGCAGCTGGCTCAGACCACAGGTGCTACAACATTCTCTTTGATTTGAAAATGTAGAAGTAAAATAAAATGTGCCCTTCCACAAGTATATAATGACATTGTTTTGTTGAAGCTAGACAGATTTGCATTTGGTCAATGCCGAAGTTGAAATGTTCCCAGAGATTCCATTGGGAGCCGACTTGAGTTCCATGATGAACAAAACACAGAATGGAAAATAGGACACCCCAAACCCCCATGCTCTGAGAATTCACTGGGATTGACTTTAGTGCAGGAGTAGGCCACCTAAGGGCGCTTTTACACAACCCCTAAGATCCGCTGGCAACTTAAATTTGGACCAGAGATCTTGGGGGTTTGCTCTTCTTGGTGTGTTCCCACCCCTCCGCACTCCCTTGCTCCTGTCTGCATGAGGGGAGTGAGAAAAAAAGGGAGAAAAGAATGCAGGCTCACCTTGGTCAGAAGCTGCCCTGGGAAGCATTCCAGTCTCTTAGGGCATTTATACACGACCCCTAAGCTGCGCTGCAAATGGCTCCCAGCTCCGGAGCTTAGAAATGTTTCCCCACCAGCTCCGGAGTTTGCAGACAATTAAGTGCGACCCCGCCCACTTTAGCGCGACCCAGTGCATTTTTCATGTACCTGCTCTCTGGAGGTGAAAAAAATTTGATGCGGATAAGAGTGCCGGGCTCTCCTCGCTTGTCTGTTGTTTTTTTGCCTCCCGCCCCTTTAAGAGCCCCTTGAAAAGGAACCAGGAAGTAACGGGGCTCGTGGCAACTTCGACCGGCACCGGCAGGTTAGTAAAGGCTTCTCTTGTCCTTTTTTTCCCTCCCCCCCTCACGCCGACAGGAGCAGGAAGTGCTGAGGGGTGGGGATGTAGGAACAGAAACGAACCCCCAAGATCTCTGGTCCGAATTTAAGGGACCAGCGGATCTTAGGGGTCGTGTGAAAAGGCCCTTAAAGGGGCGGGTGGCAAAAACAAAACAAAAACAAAACAAAAACAAAAACAAACCGAAGGCGAGGAGAGCCTGGCACTCACTGCTTTGCAATCCGCATCAGAAATTTTTCACCTTTGGAGACCAGGTACTTGGAAAATGTGCTGGGATGTGCTTAGGTGGGCGTGGTCGTACTTAATTTTTTTTGAAGTGCGCAGCTGGTGGGAAAACAATTTAAGCTCCGCATCTGGGAGCACTTTGCCTCAGATTTTAGGGGTCGTGTAAAAGCACTCTAAGTGGGCCATGCTGACCTACAGCCGTCAATAGTGCTACCAAAATAATAACCACTTCCTCCCTGTACTGTCTTTCCTATCACTTCTGGAAGGGAGGGTGACATTCTAGCTTGTAGTCTCACCAGGCTGTATGATTCAAGGGGACTGTGGAACTCCCTGCCACAGGATGTGGCGATGGCATTTGGCCCTGATGCCTTCAAAAGGGGATTGGACAGATTCTTGGACAAATTTCACCTACCTGCTCTCCTCTTCCTGGGGGTGGGGGGAAACTTTGTTTTTCATAGGGTCTCGGACTTGGGCCCTGGGCCTTGGACTTGGTACCAAAGACTTGGACTTGAGACTTAGTATCAAAGACTCAGACTTCGACTTGGGTCTACTTGGGTCTTGGACCCAAAGACTTGCCAACAAGGATAATCTATCATGGAAAATGTCACATGCGGAAGTGCAATGGAGCTCATGTTGCTGGTTCTGACCCCATCCAAAGCTGCTCTAAAATGGTCACAGGCTTTATTCTCTCTGCTTGGAGATGTACATTCTTAATCTATTAAGCCATCATGGCTCTTGCCCTCCACCCTCTACCCTCCCCACCTCCGGTGCTGTTTACTAGCTTGTGAAATCTAATGAAATGTCACTGAGTTCATGAATCTTTCTGTCCCAGGCTTGTGAGTTATTACTTGAATTATGGGTCACTTTCAATCATTTCAGAGAGTCTCCCAGATGGCCATGCTTTGTGTTGCTCAAATAAGTGGAAAGCTGCCTTAAACAGACCGCAGGGAATTTCCCTCCCATTCACAGGGGTCCCCGAATGGTGCAAAGTTGGCAGAGTTACTGCTGATGTGAATATATAACATTTATAGAGTGCCAGCCGGGCGAAAATGGCTCTGTGCAGGTTGCAGAAATGAGCAAAATCCCAGCAGAGAAACCATTGTAGGGGCCCCAGAGCTCTCTCTCTCTCTCTCTCTCTCTCTCTCTCTCTCTCTCTCTCTCTGGGTGTGTGTGTGTGTCTGTGTCTCTGTGTGTGCGTGCATGAGCCTATTGAGACCATTGTCCACCTAATGAGCCTATTCATGTCATTGTTCATTTTAGGTGCCTAGTTCAGACCAGGGTGACATGAGGTAAAGGGTAATAATAAAAGCTTCTTTAAATATATTAGAAGTAGAAAACCTGCCAGAGAACCAATTGGGCCTCTGGATGGTGAGGGAGGAAAAGGGGAGGTTAAGGAGGACTTGGACATTGCAGAGAAATTTAAGTTCTTTCGTCTGTCTTCACGACAGAGGACCTTGAGCGGATTCCGCTGCCTGAGCCGCCCCTCTTGACTAAAGAATTAAATCAAATACAGGTTAAAAGAGAGGAGGTTTTAGGACTAATTGATAAATTGAGAATTAACAAGTCACCGGGCCCAGATGGCATCCACCCAAGGGTTATTAGGGAACTGAGAAATGAAATTGCAGATCTCTTAACGGTTATATGCAACTTGTCTCTTAAAACGGCCACAGTGCCGGAGGACTGGAGGATAGCAGATGTCACACCAATTTTTAAAAAGGAAGGAGGGGGACCCAGGAAACTACAGGCCAGTTAGCCTTACATCTGTCCCAGGGAAGATGGTGGAAGGCCTCATCCAAGAGAAAATCTTAAAGCACATAAAAGAACAAACCTTGCTGAGAGAAAATCAGCATGGCTTCTTTAAGGGTAAATCTTGTCTTACAAACCTTTTAGAATTTTTTGAAAAGGTCAACAGGCACGTGGATTTGGGTGAACCGGTGGATATAGTCTATCTGGATTTTCAAAAGGCTTTTGACACAGTCCCTCACCAAAGGCTGCTGAGAAAATTGCATCGTCAGGGGATAAGAGGGCAGGTCCTCTTATGGATTGAGAACTGGTTGAGATCCCGGAAACAAAGAGTAGGTGTCAATGGGAAATTTTCACAATGGAGAGAAGTGAAAAGCGGTGTGCCCCAGGGCTCGGTCCTGGGACCGGTGCTTTTCAATCTGTTCATAAATGACCTGGAGACAGGGATAAACAGTGAGGTGGCCAAGTTTGCCGATGACACAAAACTTTTCCGTGTGGTAAAAACCAGAGAAGATTGTGAAGAGCTCCAGAAGGATCTCTCCAAACTGGGGGAATGGGCTGAGAAATGGCAAATGTGTTTTAATGTAACCAAATGTAAAGTAATGCATATTGGGGCAAAAAATCCAAACTTCATCTATCAACTCATGGGCTCTGAGTTATCCGTGACGGATCAGGAAAGAGATCTTGGTGTGTTGGTGGACAGCTCCATGAAGGTGTCTACCCAATGTATGGCAGCAGTGAAGAAGGCCAATTCCATGCTAGGGATTATCAAAAAGGGGATTGAAAATAAAACAGCCAACATTATAATGCCGTTATACAAAACAATAGTAAGGCCGCACCTGGAGTATTGTGTACAATTCTGGTCACCGCATCTCAAGAAAGACATAGTGGAACTGGAAAAGGTGCAGAAGAGAGCGACTAAAATGATTACTGGGCTGGGGCACCTCCCTTATGAAGAAAGGCTAAAACAATTGGGCCTCTTTAGTCTGGAAAAAGGCGCTTGAGGGGTGATATGATTGAGACATACAAAATAATGCAGGGTATGAGTAAAGTGGATAGAGGGAAGCTCTTCTCCCTCTCTCAAAATACCAGAACTAGGGGACATACACTCAAATTGAGTGCTGGGAGAGTAAGAACTGACAAAAGAAAATATTTTTTCACCCAGCGTGTTGTAAGTCTATGGAACTCCCTGCCACAGGATGTGGTGATGGCATCTGGCCTGGATGCCTTCAAAAGGGGATTGGACAGATTCCTAGAGGAAAAGTCCATCACAGGTTACAAACCATGATGGAGATGTGTAATCTCTAGGCTTTAAACCAGGGTACTTCAAGGGCCAGATGCAGGGGAGTGGTATCAGGAGACAGATATCTAGTCTCATGCGCTCCCAAACGCATCTGGTGGGACCGCTGTGAGATACAGGAAGCTGGACTAGATGGGCCTTTGGCCTGATCCAGCATGGCTCTTCTCATGTTCTTATGTTCTTATGAGGTCAAAGTGAATTACAATATGGAGGACTCACAACTAGCTTCGTCAGTCTGAAAAAGCTGTTTGGATGAGCAACCAAATGTTTCAATCTCTCAAGAAAAGAAGTCCAGTTGCCATGACTCAACTTCCAGGTGTGTGTGCATGTGTCTCTTCACCAAGCCCATCATGTCTAACCGGAGAGGTGTAATATGCATAGGCAAGAGACAATGAACATTTCTAAATTTCCCTCCCAACTGCTTGTTTTCCACCCATTCTCCCATGTAGGGGGTTATAAGACCATAAAAACCACTTCATTGGTACAAAAAGTTTTATTTAAAATCTTCATGCTTTTAAAAACCCCAGCTCAGTGGTTTAAGTATCTGACTGTGGAGGCAGAGGTCGTAAATTTGACCCCCCACTGTGCCTCCTGTGAGTACAGCCAGCCTGCATGGCCTTGGGTAATTTATTTATTTATTTATTTATTTAAGTGCTTATATCCCGCTCCATCTTCCCAACGGGAACTCTGGGCGGCTAACAACGCAAAAACTAAAAAGATAAAAGCTAAAAGAATAGCAGGCCACCAACAAGGGCAGCGGAAGACAAGATGGCGGCAGACGTTTAGGGATAGGAAAGAAAAGAAAAGAAAAGACTGTAAGCTGCACAGTCTCAGGTTACCCCCAGAAGAAGGAAGCAGCAAAGTACGTCTGAGTGTTTTCTACCTGGGAAACTCTGAAAAGGGTTGCCGTAAGTCAGAACCGACTTGAAAAAGCATTATTATTATTATTATTATTATTATTATTATTATTATTATTATTATTATTATTATTATTATTATTATTATTATTATTATTATTATTAGAGATGGGCACGACCAGAAAAAATGACGTTTCGAGTTTTCGTTTGTCGGGATGGGTCTGTTTCGGGTTGTTTCTGTTTGTCGAGGAAATTTTCAAAAATTTGTCGTTTCCGTTTGTCGTTTGTCGTTTGTGTTGGGGTTGGGGTTGGGGTAAGTGGGCTCTTGGAGGCACCTCTCTGGGTGCCTCTGACGTCTGACCCACTAAGAAGGGAAGGGAAGGGAAGGGAAGGGAAGGGAAGGGAAGGGAAGGGAAGGGAAGGGAAGCGTTTCGCGTTGCCGCCGCGTACCATACATTTTTACATTATGTTAGGGTTGGGGGGTAAGTGGCAGAGGCACCTCTCTGGGTGCCTCTGACTCACTAAGAAGGAAAGCATACTGGCGTACTGGCGTACAGGTTAGGGGTAGGGGTAGTGGGCTCTGGCTGGGAGGCACCTCTCTGGGTGCCTCTGTGACCCACTAAGAAGGGAAGCGTACTTGCGTATGGATCTGGATTAGGGTTGGTGTTAGGGTTAGGGTTAGGCTTAGGGTTATGGTTAAGGTTAGGGTGGGTTAGTGGGCTGCACCTCTGGGTGCCTCTGACCCACTAAGAAGGACAGTGTACTGGCGTATGGGTTAGGGTTAGGGTTAGGGTTAGGGTTAGGGTTAGTGGGCTTTTTATGCCCTCTGGCACATCCAGAAGTCTCAGTGAAAACCTGGCCATGCGATTGGTGGAATGGGTCCAAAATTTTGCATGGTCCCATCCCATGGCCAGCCCATCATTGCGCAGGTGTAAAAAAATAAAAATAAAAATAAAATAAAATAAAATAAATGGAGATGTTTTATTGCAAGAAAAACCCACTGCTGCTACTATAAAAAATCAGGCATTTAAAATACCTAATTTTCAAATGTTTCTGTGGTGCTTTGGTGGGTTTTTGGACCACGATTTAAAAATAAATATTGCGGTTGCCATTTTGGATCCCCCCCACCGCATGGCAAATGGAGATGAGGACGATGCCCCCCCCAGCCTGGTACCAGCAGCCCAGGACAGGAGAATGGGGGAAGGCCGGGGACCCCCCCAGAAACCACCCCTCTCTGGTAGGTGCCCTCACTGAGGCAGGCATATTTTCGCCTGCTTTTTTCGCTGGGAATCGGGTTTTTTTAAACTTTTTTTTCTGTGCTGCTTGGCATCGCGCGATTGCCGCGATGCCATGAACGACAACGAAAAATCAGACCCAATTTTTCTTTTTCGGTTCGGGTTCGAGCTGGAGCGGAGTAATTCTCGTTACCGTTACCCGTTACGTAACGATAACGAGAACCGAAAACGGAAACGAGAATTTCGCCGCTCCGTGCCCATGTCTAATTATTATTATTATTATTATTATTATTATTATTATTATTATTATTATTATTATTATTATTATTATTATTATTATTATTAACCACACAGCCCTCTACGCTGGATTTTGTATTACCAATCACTAGTCGAACGCTTCCCAAGCATTTAGGACTCAGTGATGTATCGGCGAATTATGTGAGCAGATCCCAGTAAGGTGGCTTTCTGCAGCTGACTGATGGTGATTTTGTCAACTCCAATTTCTTCTAAATACTTGCTTAGCTCTTTAGGTACCACACCCAGCGTGCCGATTACCACTGGGGCCACCTGTACTGATTTATGCCAGAGTCTCTGAAGTTCAATTTTCAGATCCTGATATTGGGTAATTTTTTCAAGTTGTTTCTCAGTGACTCTACTATCACCTGGTATAGCAACATCAATGATCCCCACTTTTTTCTTCTCCACAATCAAAATATCCAGGGTATTATGCTCCAAAACCCTGTCTGTCTGTATTCGGAAGTCCGAAAGTAATTTTGCATGCTCATTATTATTATTATTATTATTATTATTATTATTATTATTATTATTATTATTATTATTATTATTATTATTATTATTATTATTTAACCACACAGCTATCTACGCTGGATTTTATATTACCAATCGTTTCGGACTCAGTGATGTATCGGCGAATTATGCGAGCAGATCCCAGTAAGGTGGCTTTCTGCATCTGACTGATGGTGACTTTGTCCACTCCAATTTCTTCTAAATACTTGCTTAGCTCTTTGGGCACCGCACCCAGTGTGCCAATTACCACTGCGACCACCTGTACTGGTTTATTCCAGAGTCTCTGAAGTTCAATTTTTTATTATTATTATTATTATTATTATTATTATTATTATTATTATTATTATTATTATTATTATTATTATTATTATTATTATTATTATTAGTCTCATGTGCATGGGGAGAATCGGAAAAATCGGGTCCAAAAGAATGGAAAACTTTCACCAATAATCTTCATATCCCTGCCTGCTTGGCCATAACTGAGTGAATTGATTCTTTAATAAATTCTTGTACCATTTTGACAGCCAACCAGGGATTCCATCCCATCTGTGTGCACCTGGAGGCACTGTCAGACCTTGCTCCTCCATTTGTGCTTGAGGAATCCTCTGAGGTACCTGGAGAAAACGCTGAGAGAACGTTCTCTTCAGATGCTGAGCAGCTTTCAGCTGGTAGCCCATGGTCCCTTCTTTCAGAAGTACCAAGATTGTTCTTAGAGCCACAGCAACAAGGCATGACTCCTGGGTTACTGAAATATCCTTTCTGCCGACGGTGGCTAAAGATGATTTGTCTATTGGGGGAAAAGAAGGATTGTCCTTGTCAAGGATTGTAGTTTTGACAAAATGTCTGTAGTATATATTTAACAGATTACAAAATGGATTCTGTAAATTGTATCATGTCATGAGCTAGACAAGATGTGTATTAGGTCTAGGACACAGGTGCAAGGAATAATGAGCCTGTAAAGTCAGGATGATTAGTGCCAGGTGGAATAGTTTGATCACCTCGTTTCATCAAGGATCTAATCGGGCTACAGCAGGTAGCTGTATGTATAAAAGTAGCAGGCAAACCAATGTAAATTGGGACTGCCTACGGTGAGAGACTTTCCCCACGCTCTGTTGTATCTTATCTATATGGTGTGCTTTGTATATTGTTATTGCATATTACTCTTTGTCATGTGTACATATGTAATATAAGTTTTGAACTAAGTTCTATTGCCTTGTTCATTTTTCTCCTAGCTCCACAATCACTTCCACAATGCTGCTAATTTCTGCTAGTAGTTTATATTTCCTTGAACATAACAAATCCCTATCTGCACAATAGGGTTATATACTTTAACAGTTCTAATTAAGCACCATAAGAGGCCCAGGGACTCCAAGCCAGACTTCCAAGAGCTGAACACTCAAAGTCCTCTGCTTGGAGAGCTGAATGTCAGCTTGGAATCAGCAGGCCATTCTCTGAGCTGGATTTACAGTCCAACTTGGGGAGAAAGATCTTGCCTCTAGGTGGAAAGTCTGCTTTCTTCAACATTGGTGGTTTTAATAAATGATGCTGTAGGGAATGACCTTGTATTCATTCAGACCCTTAGCCTACCTAGCCCAGCAGTGTCAGCACTGACAGGCAGCAACTCCAGCCTATCTGGAGACCACAGATATTCCTAGGTGGTCTCCTGGTGTTCTGGTTGGGTGTGACCTTGCTGCACATCTGCCATCAGAAGACCTCAGGTATGTTCAGGTTGATATGGCAGATGTCAGTGTATTAATCTCCAGTAGAGATTGTCTTTTCGTTTCGGAAGTGGGTCAGCTTCCGAAATGAAACATGGGAGCCCAGCTGGCTTACCTTGCATTGGATTCGCACAGAGCTAAACTCCAACGAGGAACAAACCTCTGATGTCATCTTTTCTTCTGCCTGGTGCTGGCCAATCAAACAGGGAGGTAGGATGATGCATTTCCCTGCACAGTTTCCAATTGGCCAGCGCCAGGGAGAAGGAAAGATGATGTTGGAGGCTTCTTCCTTGTTGAAGTTTAGCCCCGCGCGACCCCAGTGCAAGGTGAGGGATTGGTTGATTGCATTCCTCCAGTTCCGAACACCAGCTGGGCTCCAGCGCTTCGTTTCAGAAGCTGACCACGTCTGAGACAAAAAGCCCATCTCTAATCTCCAGTTATTTCAGCTTGAATTTATAAAAAAAAATGTGTGGACTTCAATAGCACTCAAATGAAATCTTCTGCCATCCTGACCCCTGACCTGCCTGACAGCTTGCCGATGGTACTCCCATTGTGCAAAATGAATGCTTGAAATCAGCATGATCAGCTTGATCATGTTTCGGGTAACAGACCAGTGTACTTGGTATCCCTGCTTTGTTTGAACCATTAGGCAAGATAGTAAGTTGAGGACTTTCTCTACTGAAGGAATTATATATATAGTTATATAGTTATATATAGTTATATATGGAAATTTACAATTGAGGATATCTCCAGTTGCACAGCTGCTGTTCATTTTAGCTCTAGTTTTATGCTTTCTAATTTTGGCAACAATACATCTGTTTGCATGCAGTTCTTTTTTATCTTAAAATTATACAATCTTAGAATACAGTAGTGAAGTTGGAAGAGGCCTATAAGGCCATCAAATCCAGCCCCCTGCTCTGTGCAGGAATACAAATCAAAGGATATCAGCCAGGTGGTTGTCCAGATTTCTCTTGAATCCCTCCAGTGCTGGGGCACTCACCATTTCTCGAGGTAACTGGTTCCATTGCTGTACTGCTTGAACAGTTAGGACGTTTCCCCCTGATATTCAGCCGATAGCTGGCTTCTCGTAATTTGAGCCCATTGTTTCATGTCCTACACCCTGGGATGATTGAGAAAAGATCCTGTCGCTCCTCTGTATGACAGCCCTTCAAACACTTGAAAAGTGCTATCATATCATCCCTCAATCTTCTCTCCTCTAGGCTAAACATTCCCAATTCTTTCAGTCTTTCCACATAGGGCTTGGTTTCCAGCCCTCTGATCATCCTTGTCACCTTCCTCTGAACTTGTTCTAACTTGTCGACATCTTTCTTGAAGTGCACTGACCAGAACTGGACACAGGACTCAAGCTGAGGCCTAACCAGTGTCAACTAGAGGGCAGCGGCGTAGCAAGGTTTTGGGGTAACTGGGGACAAAGTTGTTTTTGCGCCCCTCTGGTCCTCCCCAACCACCCAGCAAGGGGTGGGGCAATCCTGCCGTGGCGTGTGTGTGTGTGTGTGCATGTGTTAGTGCATGCCTTACCTCTCCCACGGTAACGATGAAGAGTTGGAGCCACCATGCTCACATGCCTGCTTCCTCCCCCTCTAGGCACCCCCAGATTTCTGCACCTGGGGCAGATGTACCTCCCCCCCCCAGATATGCCTCTGATAGAGGGGGACAAGCACCTCATGGGGTTTGGAAATTATACTTCTGCTAATGTCGCCTAAAATAGCATTTGCCTTTTTGTGTCCACATCATACTTCAGTTTCCTGTTGTTTAGCCGACTTTTCAGTATGATTTAATAAATTAGCAAATCATCTTTGGCATCCGGGTAGCCTGTGTTTAGAAATACACAGGAATATTTCGAGCTGGGTCTTGGAGGAGGGGGAACAGATCAGAGCAACCAGGCATCTTGGGGGAAAATGATGTTCTTAAAACAAAATGGATGGTTGATTAATCAGCACATCCCCTCCTAATAAAACATGTCTTAATGAGCTCTTTGGAGGAGCAGAAATCTATCATTTATTGTACAACAATCAACCTGAGAACCTTGCTGATGTCAGGCCAAATAATTAATGGCCTGAGAGGGATCGGGAAGCAGTGGCTGAAAATGTAGTCGTCCATCCGTCATTCTGTGCAAAACCTGCAGCATCTACAATCTTCCTTACCCTGCAGGGGATCTGGGCGAGGAGGTTCGACAGAGATATGAGGGAAGGGGGAATAGCATTGAAGCTTGTGTATTATGCCTGTTGTAATTTATCCATGTGCCTTTCTGATAATACCGCGTAAGGCAAGGCACAATCTCTGTACTTACTTTCTGAAGCTCATCCATGTACCTGACAGTGGTCCCAGGGAAAAAAAAACCAAAAGCAATGTGTGCTGCTTATATACTGCCCTATAACACTTAAAGCACTCTCTGGAAGGTTTACAGTTCATTTATGCAAGCTATGCATTGCCTCCTGCCGCCCACAAACGAGCTGGGCAGGTACTCTAGAAGTTGAGTCATGGCAACTAGACTTCATTTTTCTTGAGAGATTGAAAATTTTCAATCAATGCTTCAGACGGATGAAGCTGTTTGGATGAGCAGTGAAACATTTTGATTTCTCAAGAAAAACGAAGTCCAGTTGCCATGACTCATCTTCCAGATAAACTCACCTGGATGACTGAGAATCTTCACAGAGCTGGATACTCATTTTACTGACCTCAGAAGGATGGAAGGCTGAATGAACCTTGAGCCGGATACCTGGAATTGAACCCCAGGTCATGACTACAGTCATGGCTGCAGTTTAACCACTGCACCATGAGTCTCTTACATGATTTAAACTCTTCAAAGAAAAAATAAGAATGCAGAAGTGGTCCCTCTTCTGTGCCATATGTGTTGCTGTATCAGTTGCATGACTGGTTGTATGACACACATAGAGCCTTTTCACACCACCCCTAAGATCCGCTGGCCACTTAAATTCGGACCAGAGATCTTAGGTTTGTCGCTGCGTTCCCACCCCCTCCACACTCCTGGCTGCTGGCTGCGTGAGGGGAGGGAGAAAAAACAGGAAGAAAAGAGACATGGCTCACCTCTGTTCTGCCTCTCCCTCTTGCCTCGGCAACATTCCAGTCTCTTAAGCAGCTCTTAAAGGGGCGGGAGCAAAAAAACAACAAACAGAAGTGAGGAGAGCCCCGCACTCACTATCGTTACACCGCATCAAAGAATTTTCACCTCCAGCAGGTACTTGAAAGGTGCGCTGGGACGCGCTAAAGTGGGCATGGTCGCACTTAATTTCCTGTAAACTCCGGAGTTGGTGGGGAAACATTTTTAAGCTCCGGAGCTGGGAGCCATTTGCCCCGGAGTTTAGGGGTCGTGTATAAACGCCCATAATGGCAAAGGGTGGGGACACTCAAGTGATTATTGCTTCCCATACAGTTTTTCATAGCAGGAGTCTGGTCTTTAGGACGAGTGTTTTTATGTGCTGTCAAGTTGCCTCTAACTTATGCTGACTCAATGAATGAAATCTTCAAAATGTCCTGTCCTCAACAGCCCTGCCATTCTCTTGTGAACTCAAGCCTATCACTTTCTTTAGGGAAGTCAATCTGTCTCAAATTGGGCCTTCCTCTTTTACTGCTGTCTTCCACATTTCCCAGCATTATTGTCTTTGGTAAAAAAAAAAAAAAAAACCTGCTGTCTCAGGATGTGCCCCAAACAGGACAGCCTCAGTTTCAACATTTTTGCCTCCAGAGATTGTTCAGGCTTGATTTGATCTGGGACACACTTCTTTATTTTTCTGGCAGTCTAGGGCAGTGTTGGTGAACCTATGGCACGGGTGCCAAAGGTGGCACTTGGGGTCCTTTCTGTGGGCACCCGACATCGCCCCTTCACAGCCCCCTGTATTCAGGTTAAATTGCTGTATTGGCACTTTGTGAATAATTAGTGGTTTTTGAATCACAGTTTGGGCACTCAGTCTCTAAAAGGTTTGCCATCACTGGTCTAGGGCATCCACAAAGCTCTTCAGCACTGCATTTCAGATGAGTCTTTTGTTTTCCTGCCAGCTGTCCAGCATCCACACCCACACGTTGATCAGAAACACAAACGTGTGGATTATCTTGACCTTGGTCACCAGTGGCACATCCTTATACTTGATGATCCTTCATTCCCACCATTTCAAGTCTCAGTCTTCTGATTTCCTGGCTGCAATCTTCATTTGAATTGACAGAACCAATGTATAGTATATGAAATTTCTAACTGTTTCAGTTTCTTCATTGCCAATGCTAAAGTTGTGTAGTTCCTCTATAATCCCTTTTTGTGTCTTCTTGTTCATCTGCAGTTGTCCCTTGGCAAGTTGAAACTAGAGTGCACCATTTGAATCAATGGAACTTACACAGTGACTCACCAAATCCCCACTGATTCAATGGGCCTACTCTAGTTGCTAAGCAACAGTATTTCACTGTCAACTCTGTGTGCTAGCTAGGCTAAACTATCGGATAGCAAAAGGATTTGCATTGTCTGTTCCAAATGCTATCTAAATTGTCAAATTTCTTTCCACATTCATGGCTTTATTTGTAAAATAGCAAATTTGGTATCTAATTTGAGTTTTATATTCTCTTCTGATGAGAGGCTATACATGGTCAGGTCGTAATCAGAAAAAAGGGTAGCTACAAGGGATATAAATTTATAGTAGGTCTAAACCCAACTGGTTGCTCCAAGCCTGTCTCGCCATAACACTGTGCCCTGCTAAAATTACCACAAAATATCAGGAAAGACTGCAGCGATACCCCCAAATTACAGTGTTCACTTGGCGCAGTTGACATGAGGCCCATTTTTTTAAACACCGGAGAAGTCAAATGCCAAACACTGCACAAGAAGCTATTGTCAGCAGGATGGTGGAATAGGTAATGCCATCTCAGCGAGCGGAAGCAGTTGAAAGAAAATGAAAGAAGAAGAAAAAACCCTTTCTTCTGATATGAACAGCCAGAGTGTGGGAAATCTCATTTTAGTTTAACAGCATGGCTGAAAAGGTCACCCTGGCTAGAACAGAAAAAAACAGCCTCTTGTGACAGCAAGGAGCATTTGTTCTGTGCTGTTTCTTAACCCCTTGCCTCTACAAAATGGAGGAGGTGGGGAAAGATGGAGAATTTCTTTTATCTAAACATACCACAAGAATGGCAGGGGTTGGTCATAGATGATGGTGAACTGCATGGGTGGTGGTGGTGGAGCCTAATGGGATGATGAGGGCCTCCCTGACTGAAATTCCCTCTTCTGCAGCCCTACCCTACTAAAGATAAAAAAGCAGAAAAAGAAGCCAGGTACTAATTCAAGAAACTGCATGTCCATTTACCTCTATGAAAAATCAAATTAAATCAAATCAAAATGAATATTAAACAACCTCTAAGATTCCCCCCGCACATCCGTGCAAGTCGTGTCCAACTCTAGGGGTGGTGCTCATCTCCGTTTTCAAGCCAAGGAGCCAATGTTGAGCACGTCCATGGCCATGTGGCTGGCATGGCTGCAAGGAAACGCTGTTTTACTTTCCTGCTTTTTATGGCAGTATTTATTTATCTACTTGCATTTACATGCTTTTGAACTGCTAGGTTGGCAGGAGCTGGGGTTATCAGCGGGAGTTCGCTTGGCTGCGTGGCTCTGAGTGACACCTTTGGCACCCATGCCATAAATTCATCAACACTGCCCTATACTGATTTCACTAGGTTTATTCTGTGGATGTCTAAGTTGGTATTTACACTAAATCCAGAGAGCCAGAGCTAGAGTGAGACACAGTGTCCCCCCCACCACTCCCAATATGGGTGATCAATAGCTGTCTGTAATGTGGAACTTTGGGTATTTGAGGATTCCTGTGACTGCACTTGAAAAGCAGAGCTTGGTCATATTACTTTTGCAGACTACAATTCCCAGAACCCCTTTGTTACTGTGGGCAGGGAAAAAGTACAGGCAGTATCGGAGACAGCTAACCATGCATTAACCATGCATCCTGGTACAGAGAAGGGCGAGGGTATGGAGGAAATGTCTTATGAGGAACGGCTTAGGGAACTGGGAATGTTTAGCCTTTCAAAAAGAAGACTTATAGGGGATATGATAGCTATGTTTAAATATTTGAAAGGATGCCATATTGAAGAGGGAACAGGATTGTTTTCCATGGCTTCAGAGACTAGGACTCGGGGCAATGGTTTCAAACCACAGGAAAAGAGATTCCATTTGAACATTAGGAAGAACTTCATGACAGTTAGAGCTGTTCGGCAGTGGAATATGCTGCCACAAAGGGTGGTGGAGTCTCCTTCCTTGGAGGTTTTTAAGCAGAGGCTGGATGGCCATCTGTCAGAAATATTGTGATGGGGTTCCTGCATGGCAGGGGATTGGACTGGATGGCCCTTGAGGTCTCTTCCAACTCTATGATTCTATAAACACAACATGCATTCTGAGTCTTTTGAAAAAATCAGCTTTGAAAAATTACTTTTTGGGATTACAACTCCCAGTATTCAGGCTGTCTGAGCAGATTTTGAGAGTTGTAGATTTCTTCTAGAAACAATAGATGACAGAGTGGTTTTCCCATCATGAGCTGTGAAGTGTAATTTCCGTCTGCTTTTGAAAGTTAGGCTGCTTCTACTCTGAACAATCATTTTTAGGGATTACACAGCCACCCTGTTACAGCAGCTCCACTGGCTGCCAATCAATTTCTGGACACAGTTCAAAGTGCTGGGCTTAATCTTGAAAGCCCTAAATGGTTTGGGTCCAAACTATCTTGAGAAACATTTCTCCCTTCATGAGCCTGCCTGGGTGTTAAGATCATAAGGAGAGGCCCTTTTCTCAGTCCAGCCAACTTCACAGTTGTGTTTGGGGGGAACATAAGAGAGGGCCTTCTCTACAGGTCAGTGAGCCTTACATCTGTCCAAAGGAAGATGGTGGAAGGTCTCATTCAAGACACAATCATTCAAGAGACACATAGAAGAACAAACCTTGCTGAGAGAATATCAGCATGGCTTCTGTAAGGTAAAGTCTTGCCTGGCAAACCTTTTAGAATTTTTTGAAAAGGTCAACAGGGATGTGGATTTGGATGAACCAGTGGATATTGCCCATCTTGATTTTCAGAAGGCTTTTGACACAGTCCCTCACCAAAGGCTGCTAAGAAAATTGCCAAGTCAGGGGATAAGAGGGCAGGTCCTCCTGTGGACTGAGAACTGGTTGAGATTCGGGAAACAGAGTAGGTGTCAATGCACAATTTTTACAATGGAAAGAAGTGAAAAAGGTTGTGCCCCAGGGATCTGTCCTGGGACCGGTGCTTTTCAATCTGTTCATAAATGACCTGGAGACAGGGATAAGGAATGAGGTGGCCAAATTTGCAGATTACATAAAACATTTCTGTGTGGTAAAAACCACAGAAGATTGTGAAGAGCTCCAGAAGGATCTCCCCAAACTGGGGGAATGGGCTGCCAAATGGCAAATGTGTTTCAATATAGGAAAATGTAAAGAAATGCATATTGCGGCAAAAAATCAAAACTTTATCTATCAACTCATGGGCTATGAGCTATCCGTGAGATATCAGGAAAGAGATGTTAGTGTGTTAGTGGACAGTTCAATGAAGGTGTTTACCCAGTGTGTGGCAGCGGCAAAGAAGGCCAATTCCATGCTAGGGATTATCAAAAAGGGGATTGAAAGTAAAACAGCCAACATTATAATGCCATTGTACAAAACGATAGTAAGGCCACACCTGGAGTATTGTGTACAATTCTGGTCTCCGCATCTCAAAAAAGACATAGTGGAACTGGAACAGGTGCAGAAGAGAGCGACTGAAATGATTACTGGGCTGGGAGCCCTCCCTTATGAGGAATGGCTACAGTATTTGGGTCTTTAGTCAGGAAAAAGGCACCTGAGGGGAATATGATTGAGATGTACAAAATAATGCAGGGCATGAGTCAAGTCGATAGAGGGACACTCTTCTTCCTCTCACAGAATACCAAACTAGGGGACATCCACTCAAATTGAGGGTTGGGAGAGTGAGAACAGACAAAAGAAAATATTATTTTTACTCAGTTTGCTGTTAGTCTGTGGAACTCACTGCCACAGGATGTGGTTGATGACATCTAGCCTGGATGCCTTCAAAAGGGGATTGGACAGATTCCTGGAGGAAAAGTCCATCACAGGTCACAAACCATGATGGAGACTTGTAATATCCAGGCTTAAACCTGGGGTAGTTCAAGAGCCAGATGCAGGGCAGTGGTATCAGGAGACAGATATGTAGTCTAACACGCTCCCAGAAGCATCTGGTGGGGCCCTTTGAGATACAGAAAGCTGGACTAGATGGGCCTTTTGCCTGATCCAGCATGGCTCTTCTTATGTTATCATATTATATATAGTACTCCTGACAGATGGCCATCCAGCCTCTGCTTAAAACCCTCCAAAGAAGGAGACTCTACCACCCTCCGTGGCAGCATATTTCACTGCCAAACAGCTCAAACCATCATGAAGTTCTTCCTAATGTTTAAATTGAATCTCATTTCCTGGCATCATCTTGGCACCGATTCCCATCTTGCTTTTTGAAAATATCTAGGGTTCATCAAGCATCAGGTTTGAAAGCAAAACATTTGCTGAAATTCTGTGAGCTTGGATTCTAGCCTTATCTCTAGCCTTCTAGGCATGAAATATTAGAAAATCTCTAGAAATCTTCTAATGCAATAGCAGTTGCTATCTGCGTTTCACCTTATGATTTAAACCTTGACTTGCTGGCAAACCCATTTTGCCCACAGCGCAAATGTTGTGGCTCTTTTCCTTCTTTGAAAAAGAATGGCTGGGTCTCTACAGAAGGTAAATCAACTTCTTCCTAGTAAGAAATAAAACTTATGTCCTGGTATGTTGAAGGAACAGTTTTGTATCTGTGACCAAACAGTCTCTGGTGATGTATATTCTACTCAACCTTGAGGGACCCTTTGAAGGAAAGCCTGGAAAAGTCATTTTTAAAGAATACAACTCCCCGAATTCCCCTGCCAGCATGCTGGTCAGACTATTCTGGGAGCTGACTTGAATCAATAAAATATTAATGTAATGATTCTGGCAGACTCCGTAGGGAGAACCACAGACAGAGCAGTGGTAGAAGCCCCAGAGAAGTGGGCAACTCTGCTTTCCCAGAGAATCTTTTAATACAGTGGTGTCCAAACTTTGGCCCTCCAGATGTTTTGGACCACAACTCCCACAGTCCTTTGTCTTTGGCAATACAGGCTTGGAATTCTGGGAGTTGTGGTCCAAAACATCTGGAGGGCCAAAGTTTGGGCACCCCTGTTTTAATATCTTCTCCCCTGTGAAATAAGATGAGAGTAGAACATAAGAACATAAGAAGAGCTCTACTGGATCAGGCCAAAGGCCCATCTAGTCTAGCTTCCTGTATCTCACAGTGGCCCCACCAGATGCGTCTGAGAGCGCACAAGACTAGATAAAGTTTTAAGCCTGGAGATTACACACCTCCATCATGGTTTGCAAACCTGTGATAGCATGTGTGGTGTAGTGCCCTCAGGACATTGTTATGTGCCCTCCTGCACTGTAGGAGCATCAACAACCAATCCTGTCCCTCCCGTGTATGACTACCTTTCATATCTCCCCTCAAGCTTTTCTTCTCCAGGATAAACATGCCCAGTTCTTTCAGCCTTTCCTCACAGGGCTTGGTCTCCAGTCCCCTGATCATTTGTGTTGCCTTCCTCTGAATTTGCCCCAGTTTGTTGCCATCCTTCATAATACAGTGGACCCTCATATAACAAACGGTTTGTAAAACATAAAATCTGTACAACATAAAAAATTCCAGAGATAGGGGAAATTTGCTTAACAGAATTGTCTATGGGGCAAATTCGTACAACATAAAAATGATTGCAATTAGGATTATTACTGTGTTTTCAATGCATTTCTATGGAAAATTTGTATAAAGGAAAATTTGCTTAACATAATTTCATTTGGAACGAATTAATTCCTTTATACAAGGTGTCACTGTATAATACAGCACTACCTCTATGTATGAGTTTAATCCGTTCTGAATGCATGCTCATAAGTTGAACAATTTGCAAGTAGAGCAGCTGTACCTAAAAAACTAAAAAATTGAAAAAAATAAAAAAATAAAAAATTGAAAGTAGAGAATACTGCATCTAAAATTTGTAAGGCAGCAGTTAAAACGCCAACAGTTTTCCACTCTTAAGTCGAATTGCTTGTAAGTAGAGCCACTCATAAGGAGAGGTACCACTGTATAATGCATATAAGATGTATACAAACATGTAAACATCAATGTCAAGTCAATTTTATTCTACAGCCAAAGGCCCAATAAGTATACATCAATGTGCACATAGTATACTTTTTATATATTTATCTCTATATCAATCTATATTTCAGTTTATTTACTTATTGACTTATTCCATTTATATCCCACCGTTCTTCCATAGATGGGATGCAGGATGAGTTACAATAAAGAAGTAAAAATACAAAACACGAATAAAAGCATAAATATTTTAAAACTCAGTTTGGAAAATACACCTGTCCTTGAGATGGACAGATGGGTTTTTAATTGGTGTAAGATTGGTTGATTGTCTCAGCAAGTGACAAGGTCAATTGTATTTTATTGTGGTTTTTATTGATTGGTTTTATTTTATATTGTGAATTGTAACAGATCAGTATAGAAGTGGAAATAACAAACAAACAAACAAACACACAGCCAAGATATTAGAAATCTTTTTTTCTGCTGGCAGAAAGGTAACGATGAGAGAAATGTCTAGCTTCCATTTGCAGGGAATGCAGGTGCTTGGGAGCAGCCTAAAACAAATCTGATACAGATATTTTGATATTAACACCCATTTGCACAGTACAAATTAGGAAGTCACTTCCCCTGCATTCACTGACAAATAGTCATGCACATCTTTCAGTTTTATAATACAGTACAGTGGACCTGTACTGTGGTTACATTTGGTGTTCAGGACCATGGACAGTAGTATGCAAGGAAAGCAGGCCATTGGAAACAGAGGGGCTGAGCTGTCCATGGTGCTGGTTAAAGCTCTTCAATAGCTGCATTTATTATGTTTAAGGTAGAAAATTGTAGTTGCAATTGTTATGCTTCTGTGAAGAAGAAGAAGAAGAAGAAGAAGAAGAAGAAGAAGAAGAAGAAGAAGAAGACAACTGAGCATGTTTAGCCTTGAGAAAGAAGACTGAGGGGAGATATGATAGCACCTTTCAAATATAGTACCTGAAATGCTAAAATATAAGGAAGGGGAGGATCTCCATCAACCTGGAGTGCAGGACACACAACAATGGGTTCAAGACCACAGGAAGCCAGATTTTGGCTAAATACTATGCCCGTGGTTCTCAAACTTTTTTGACATGGCACCCTTGTTGGGTTAAATTTTTTTTGCGGCACAGCTATCCTTAAAGCGGTTTGAATATTTAGGAAAAGAAGGAAAAAACAGTGCAGATTTAATGCTCAGTTGTCTTTAATGCAGTGAATGAAACTGTTTGGATGAATTTTTCATTATTTCCTTTATGTTTATGGGAAAGTTAGTTACTGCAATTAAATATTATTGCCACAGCACTCCTGGCATATGCTCGTGGCACCCCACGGTGCCACGGCACCCAGTTGGAGAACCTTTGTACTAGGCAAAACTTTCTAGTTGTTAAAGCAATGGAACCAATGACTTTGTGAGGTGATGTGTACTGGAGGCATTCAAAAGACAGTCACCTGGCATATATCCTTTGACATGTACTCCTCCTTTGAGAAAGGGGTTGGACTCATTGTCCTTGTAGGCCCCCCCCCCCTTTCCCCCTTTTTATTGGTTTCACATATACAGAGGGGTACAATGGAGAAGGGGTTCAGCTGGAAGCAAATTGGTTGAATACAATTTTAAACAAATAAATGCTTTGAAACTTTCCATCACCTATTGCCTAGCCCACCGTTACAGTGATTTTTTTTCCAGATTTTATTTCAGTAGCCCATAAGGAGAAGTCCCAAACAACAAGGAATGTTTTTTCTGTGTCAACTTAGGAAGTTCAGACTGCCAAAGGAACTGTTGATTCAATTTTATAGAGGCATTATTGAATCTATCATCTGTTCCTCTATAACTGTCTGGTTAATTCTGCAACTAAGCAGGACAGATATAGACTTCAACAGATAACTGGAACTGCAGAAAAAATTGCTACTAATTTGCCATCTATTGTGGAATTGTATACAACACGAGCTAAAAACTGGGTGATGAAGATATATACAGATTCCATACATCCTGGGCATAATCTGTTTCAACTGTTACCCTCAGGATGACCTTTTAGGGCATTGCATACTAGGACAACTAGATATAAAGATAGCTTCTTTCCAAGTGCTGTCAAACTGTTGAATGATTAATTTTTTTCTTTTCTTCTTTTTAAAATAATAGGTTATATAGTGTTGTTGTACTGTGTTTTTATTGTCAAACATGATTCGTATATTTCCTTCTTGCATATGGAGAGCATTTTTAACCAAAACATATTCCGGGTGTGTCCAACCACACTTGGACAATAAAAGGATTCTGAGTCTGATTTAAATCGGGTTCCAAAAGGCCCACTTTAGTCCAAAGTCTGAAATATCCTTTTGAATAAATCTTAAAGATCAAAGCCGCAGACCAGCAAATTTCCAGTTTCATGATTCTATGATTCTACCACCACCACCACCACCACCACCACCACCACCACCACCACTATGACTACTACTAAAATTTCTAGGATATTTTGCACTACAGTGTAGGAAATAAAAATGTGAGATCCTAATGCAATATACCTATTGCTTATTATTGCATCCACGCACACCCTCTTCCCCACTGAGTATATTCTGTGTGCATTCATACGTGTGTTTGTACTGAATTCTTTCATCTGCATGACATTCAGAATTCGAGTATGAGAATCATTGGCAGGGTTAGATGGGGAATTAGACACATTTTACGAGTGCACCTGATCTTTCCAGGTTAGAAGTAAAACCTGGAAGTCATGATTGTCTATAATTATCATCAAACGCTGTTAACATGGCAACTGAGGAGGTTGGCAGAAATCATCAGCATTATGTTTTCTGAGCAGCAGAAATTATATCTGCTGAAAGATAACACTAAAACATAGCTTCAGCCCAAATTAGAGACTGGGAAGGCAGTTTGAAGTGAAGGAGCTTATTTTCAATCTGGAATAAGAGGCTGGCAGAAATCATCAGCATTATGTTTTCTGAGCAGCAGAAATTATATGAGAAAAGTACTATTGCTGAAGGATAACACTAAAACATAAAGGCGACCCTGTCATTTGTATGTCCGTCCCAGCGAGGGCGGGGGGGAGGGGGGGAGGAGGCGGGGGAGTTCCTCCGCCCGCCGCGTGCAGGAAGAGCGGCAGGTGTGTGTATTTGATTTGCTCATTCATTCACTCATTTGTTGTTAGAATGTTAAGAACATAAGAACATAAGAAGAGCCATGCTGGATCAGGCCAAAGGCCCATCTAGTCCAGCTTCCTGTATCTCACATTGGCCCCACCAGATGCTTATTTTATTTTCTGTTTTATTTTATTTTTGGGAGACGATGATGGCGCATGAGACTAGATATCTGTCTCCTGATACCACTCCCCTGCATCTGGCCCTTGGGGGAAGTGTGTGGTGGGGGATACCCTGGTTTTAAGCCTGGAGATGATACATCTCCATCATGGTTTGTAACCTGTGATGGACTTTTCCTCCAGGAATCTATCCAATCCCCTTTTGAAGGCATCCAGGCCAGATGCCATCACCACATCCTGTGGGAGGGAATTCCACAGACTAACAATGCACTGGGTGAAAAAAATATTTTCTTTTGTCTGTTCTTACTCTTCCAGCCCTCAATTTGAGTGGATGTCCCCTAGTTCATCAATCCTACAGGCTCTAACAAGGAATACAGGACTGAATTATCACCTTTGCAGGTATTCAGGAACAGAAGTGGCAGGTATACTCATGCAGAAAATTGAGGTCACAGATACAAAGTTTGGATAGACTAATTGTAATTGAGGATAGGGAAAGTCCTTGTGATGGTTTGGCAAAGATGACGCTCTTTGCCTGCTCTGAGGCACACATCTCTAAGTTTAATGCTGGAGCGGCTTATAAAAAAGGCCTCACACAGCCAGAGCTTGGTTTGCTAAGAAAGCTCGGCCGATGGGCTGAAGAAGTTTGATGGATTGGGAAGAGTGGCTAATTGTTGAAGATCCCAGCTCACACGAGACATATGGATCTCAAGGAAGATTGCTGAGGGAAAGCAATTGGTGAGGTGTGATATATAATACACTGGTATCTTGTATAAAGGAATTAATTTGTTCCAAATGAAATTCTGTTAAGCAAATTTTCCTTTATACCAATTTCCCATAGGAATGCATTGAAAACGGATTAATCCCTAATCGCGATGATTTTTATGTTGTAGGGGTTTGCCCCATAGGCGATTCTGTTAAGCAAATTTCCCCTATCTCTGGAATTGTTTATGTCATACAGATTTTATGTTATACAAACTGTTTGTTATATGAGGGTCCACTGTAATTAGATCAGGGGATTTGGGAGACCCAAATTTTCATCTCAGTGGGACCATGGAGCAAACCCTTCAAAGGCTGGGCACACATCAAGAACAGTCAACTTGATGATCAGGTTAGGATATTTGGCAGGAACTTGAGAGTTTGACTTTGAATGAAACCTCCACTGAGCCACAATTTTTATTTATTTATTTCTGAGTATTTTTACCCTGCCTTTCTCCTTGGAAAAGAACCCAAGGCGGCTTAGTGAGTAATGAGGGACAATATACAGTCCAGTACAATTAAGACATACAGTGGACCCTGGTATAGCAAATGGTTTGTATAACATAAAATCTGTACAACATAAAAAATTCTGGAGATCGGGGAAATTTCCTTAACAGAACTGCCTATTGCACAACATGAAATGTTGTATCCCTACAACATAAAAATGGTCGCGATTAGGGATTACTCTGTTTTCAATGCATTCCTATGGGGAATTTGTATAAAGGAAATTTTGCTTAACATAATTTCATTTGGAACAAGGTAACACTGTATTAAAGTTTAAGAACAGGTAAGTGAGGGGTGTGTTGCTTCCTGAGTCTATGTCCATGGAGTTTTCTTGGCAGGAATACTGGAGTGGCTTGCCAGTCTCTTACAGCATTAAAAGGCAGCATTAAAGCTAAAAAAATACGCGAGAAACCTCACGAGGTGGTCACCCACTGCAGTCTTTAGCACGGCTTTTGGACGTCGAATCCTTGTGGCGAGTTACCCGGGGAAAACAAAGGGAAGCGGGCGCGCCGGCGAGCGTTTGGCGTGTTGGGACTCCAGATCTGGGGAGCGGGGTTCTAGTCCTCAGTGAGGCGTAACGTCCGGGCCCCTCTCGGCGTGCTCCTCATCGAGGTCCCCTGACCGTTGCAAAGCAGGCACCGAGGAAGATTGGTTTGGGACTTGCCGGGTGGTGGTGGTGGTGGTGGTGGTGGGGAGAGGAAAGGCGCGTCCCCGAAGCCGCCGCGCCACGCCTCGTCTCGTCGGCGGCGGCGCGCTTGCCATTGCGCATCCCCGGGCCTGCTCGCTTTCGGGCTGGCTGGCTGGCTAGCTCGGTGGCACCGCTTTGCTGGGGCGGGGGTTGGGGAGGGGATCCCGTCCCGGGGCGCGACCACCATGGCGCTGAGCAATTTCCTCTTCGCCCAGTGCCTGGGCTACTTCTTCGCCTTCCTCTTCAGCTTCATCGTGGTGGTGCCCCTCTCGGAGAACAGCCACGACTTCCACGGGCGCTGCCTCCTCTTCACCGAAGGCATGTGGCTCAACGCCAACCTGACGGCCGAGCGGCAGCGCTTCACCGTCCAGGAGTGGGGGCCCGAGTCCGCCTGCCGCTTCAGCCTCTTCGCCGGCCTCCTCTCGCTCTTCCTCGCCGCCGCCCAGGCCTGGCGGACCCTCTTCTTCCTTTGCAAAGGCCACGAGGAGTAAGTGGCCGCCGGCGGCGGACGGGCAGCCAGGCCAGGAGCCGTGGGAAAGCGGGGGGGGGAGGAGGAGGAGGAGGAGGAGGAGAGATCGGGACGAAGGCCGAGAAATGGGAGGGGGGGTTCCTTAAAGATGGGTCTTCCTTGGGGGTCTGACATCGGATGCGATGCGCGTGGCTGGGGGGAGAAAGGAAGGAAGCGCGCGCGGGGGGAGATGGAGCAAGGAGGGAGGGAGGGCCGTTCTTGTTCGCTACCCCCGCGGGGGGGGAAACAATCTGGGCAATGGTTGTTTTTTGCGGACTACAACTCCCAGAATCCTCCCGGCTACGGGGAGGCTGGGATTCTTTTAGATCTCGAATAGAATGGTCCCCATTTCTGCAGGGAGGGGATTCTGGGGTCTGGAGATGCTCAAAGCCACGCGCGCGCCCCATCTCTGCAAGAGGGGTTTCCTTGTGTCATCCCCTGCAGCCCCGTATTCTAAGGCCCGACTTAACTCCAGCCCTGTGTGATGATGGTTCATCACTCCATTGGGAAAAATGAGAGTGCGGCGGTATCTCGGCTCCTCCCAGCCAGCCCTCTTCCTAGAGCCCTCTAGCCCCACGCGGGGAATCAGGCCTAGATGGTGTTCCCTCCTCTGCTGCCTGTACGTGTGAATGCTTGCTTGCATGCCCAGGTGCATATGGGTATGAATACCTGTTTTTACCCCCAGCTCTGCCTGTGACCTGAGGCTTCCCCGTTTTGGTCTACCATTGGCTCTTAAGTCTGGAAAAAAGGCACCTGAGGGGGGATATGATTGAGACGTACAAAATAATGCAGGGCATGAGTAAAGTGGATAGAGGGACATTCTTCTCCCTCTCTCAAAATAACAGAACTAGGGGACATCCACTCAAACTGAGGGCTGGGAGAGTAAGAAGAGACACAAGATTTTTTTTTTAACCCAGCGTGTTGCTAGTCTGTGTAACTCCCTGCCGCAGGAGGTGGTGATGGCATCTGGCCTGGATGCCTTCAAAAGGGGGTTGGACAGATTCCTGGAGGAAAAGTCCATCACAGGTTCCAAACCATGATGGACATGTGTAATCTCCAGGCTTAAAACCGGGGTACTTCAAGGGCCAGAGGGAGGGGAGTGGTATCAGGAGACAGATATCTAGTCTCATGCACTCCCAAACGCATCTGGTGGGGCGACTGTGAGATACAGGAAGCTGGACTAGATGGGCCTTTGGCCTGATCCAGCATGGCTCTTCTTAATGATGCTTACTCTTAGTGTGCATGGGGCGATGGGCAAAGGAAGGAGAGGGACTGAAATTGTTCATTTAAAATACATCATCATCATCATCATCATCATCATCATCATCATCATCATCATCATCATCATCATCATCATCATCAAAACTGCAGAGCCAGAAGGGACCCTGTTGCTCACTGAGCCCAGTCCTTGTCAAGGAAGCACAGTGGGAATCGAACCCCCAAACAGATACCTAAACTACTGAGCTACCCAGCAGTGTGTTTACTTAGTATCTGTGTATTTTATTTATTTATGGATCACTTATTGGCCAAATGGTCGCTATATTTCTTCATCATAGAAATGTAATACATTTTTAACACTATGTGTTGTCAAGTTAAGAACGTAAGAACAGCCTTGCTGGAACAGGCCACAGCCCATCCACTCCAGCATTCTGTCTCACACAGTGGCTCACCATTTGCTTCAGGGTATTCCCAAGTAGATGTCTTCACCTGCTTATAATTCCCTGCAAATGGCATTGAGAGATCTCTTGCCTATCTCTCCAACCCAGAGGTTGTCCTTAGGCATCCATAATGATAGCCATGGATACCGTTGTTCTCCATGAACTTGTCCAGTTTATAACAACTAGACCCACAGTTCCCCAGGTATACAATACTGAGAAGTAGTTTGTCATTCTGCTCTTCTGGTGGTGCTCTGGGACTGTCCAGCTTGCCACAGACCACAAGAGTTGACCCCTCTCCATGGGAGGTGGTGGGAGGCATATGGTACATCCGCTCAACAGCCAGGTACATCCTCTCACTGACCTATCCAGCCATAGAAATGTAAGCTACACAAAGAATAAAATGAAGTGCGTTACAGTGGTTTAAGTGTGTGGGATTTGGATTAGGAAGATCTGGGGTCTAGTCTCCATTGAACCATGAAACTTATTGAGTGGGCTCAGTGGTTTAGGTATCTAGCTGCGGAGGCAGAGGTTGGGAGTTCGATTCTCCGCCATGCCTCTTACAAACAGAGCCAGCCTCTGTAGCCTTGGGCACGTTGCACAGTTCCCAGAGTGCCCCCAAAAGAAGGGAATGGTAAACCACTTCTGAGTACTGTACTTGTTACCTGGTAATCCTTGAAAGGTGTCACCATAAGTCAGGATTTTCTTGAAGGCACTTTATTTATTTATTTATTTATTTATTTATTTGAATATTTTTACCTCACCTTTCTCCTTGGAAATTGATTAATTGATTGAATGATTGAATGAATAAATGATTGATTGAATGAATGAAGCAAAACCAATACTCATAACCTTGTTGCTTTAATGAAATGTAGTCTATTAATGCCGTAAGATGTCCCTCAATTCCTTGTTCTCAAATACAGTGGTACCTTGTATAAAGGAATTAATTCATTCCAAATGAAATTATGTTAAGCAAATTTTCCTTTAAACAAATTCCCATAGGAATGCATTGAAAATGGAGTGATCCCATTTTTATGTTGTACGGATTTTCCCCATAGGCGATTATGTTAAGCAAACTTCCCCTATCTCCGGAATTTTTTATGTTGTACAAATTTTATGTTATACAAGCTGTTTGTTATACAAGGGTCCACTGTACTTGAACATGTCTTAATTGTACCGGACGGTATATTGTCCCTCTTTACTGTAAGCCGCCTTGGGTCCTTTTTCCAGGAGAAAGGCGGGGTAAATATACTCTAAAATAAACCAACCAACCAACGAACCATTGTTCATAATGATGAGGTAGGCCATCTTGTCTTATTTCGGCCTCTTCCTCTTTCCAGCAAAGGCCAAATGAAACTTGCAGAGGCCTTGCCCCACATCTGGCTACTGCTAGATTTTAGAGGAATATTTGGAAGATCATACTGAACAATTTATGGGTGATGGCAGTGAATCATTTCCCTCTTAACCATGTGTTAAGTCATCTACGAGGAATGAACAGAGCTTTCTTGAAGGGATGCTAGTAGAATCATATTTGATAGATTATGTTTTGATTAATATACAGTGGACCCTTGTATAACAAACAGCTTGTATAACATAAAATCTGTACAACATAAAAAAATCCAGAGATAGGGGAAATTTGATTAACATAATCACCTATGGGGAAATCCGTACAACATAAAAATGGGATTACTCCATTTTCAATGCATTCCTATGGGAATTTGTATAAAGGAAAATTTGCTTAACATAATTTTATTTGGAATGAATTAATTCCTTTATACAAGGTACCACTGTAGATCATTCCTCCCTGTCAATCGCCTGGGCATGCAGTGTAAAAAACAGATCGACAGAGGAGCACCAGAAGTTTGGAAATGTTTGCCATCAAGTGCTACTCTCAGCGAGGGTGTCAGTGGTGTAATCCCTTCTTAGATCTCTTCCTTGCCTTGAAAACCTACAAGGGTTGTTATTTTCTACAAGTTAGCTGTGTCATATGTTGTCACTTTGGTGTCACACATAAGATGGTCTCCAGGGTGGATAAAAATCAGTGCTTTCATTTTAAAAAAATCAGATTGATTTAAATCACGATTCAAATAAAAAAGAGATGTTTAAAAAGAGTCCTAAACTATGAAAAAATCAAATTTCATTATTTAAATCAAATCCATCCTGATGGGGTCTGATTAGAGATTTGAAGGCCCGGAAAAATATGGAAAATTTCAGAAAAACATTTTTCTGTTTTTTTTTCCTGAAGCATTTTTGGTTTTTTTTCTGAAAAATTGGAAAAATTGAAAAAATTGAAAAAGGAAAAAAAAAAATGATGATGGAATGTTTTATTTTAACATGACGAATAAAATATTTTAAGACAGGGTGTTCAAATACTTTCCAAATCATTTCTAAAAATATGCATAGTAGTTTCTGTGGACTGATAACAAGCAAGTCCTAGGTTACAAATTGAACTCTCCAATGCAAGAACAAGAAGCCTTTCTTCCTTTAGGAGGTGCTGCTATTTTCACAAGAAAAAGAGAAAGGGTTCGCTTTTGTTTTTGCATGTGGGTGGGTATGTTTGGTTCTGTTCTGTCCTCTTCACTAGGCCTCAAAGCACTGGAAGTAAATACAGAGCAACAGAAATGATTCTGATTAAATTTCATGCCCATTCATTGAAACTTAGTCCCAGTCCCTTCTATACATTTCCCCCCTCTTCAATTCTTTTTATGAGAATGAGGGTTTTGTTTTATGTTTATTTAATACTGTGGAGAAGAAATATGAATAATTGTTAATTCTGGAGTTTTAAACATTGTTTTGTAGAGAGTTTTTTTTCTTCCACATAAACTAGTAAACAGTTCAGGAGATTATTACTCCATTTGTTACAATTAATTAACTTGATTTAAATTAACTGTTCTTGGGTCTGCCTTGGGTCCCTTCGGGGAGAAAGGCAGCATAAAAATAAAGATGATGATGGTGGTGATGATGATGATGATGATGGTGGTGGTTGTTGTTGTTATTATTATTATTATTATTATTATTATTATTATTATTATTATTATTATTATTATTATTATTATTATTATTAACTTGCATATGTCTTAAATGTTCTGGGCTGTATGTTGTCCCTTATTATTGTAAGCCACCTTGGGTCGTTTTCCAAGGAGAAAAGTGAGGTAAAATATTCTAAAATAAATAAATAAATAAATAAATAAATAAATAAATAAATAAATAAAATTTAAAATGTAAATTCTGTTTGTAATAATTATTTGGATACACTATATTTTAGTATACTAGTTGTGATAATTTTATGCCAAGCCAAATTGTCCATAGTCATATTTTTTGTTCCTAAAGTAACAGAATGACTTTCAAGCTGAAAAAAAAGGGGGGGAGGGCAATCCCCCCCAATTTTTCTGCCTTTCCCCCTTCCTTTTGCCTAAGAATCTGTACTTAATTTCTTTTTTGGGGGGGTTCATTTATATTGATATCTTTATGGTATATTAGGAATCTGAACTTCATTTCAAGGGGTTGGTGGTTCAGATTAAATAAGAAATGCCCTTTTAAAGAAAATATGTTCTAATATGCCTGGAAGAGGATGTGAGATCAAAGTAAAGGGTAAATGGAAGTGATTTGTCACCAAAAACATAACGAGAGAGAAGGAGGAGTGAAGTTCTTCTTAAAACCAAGATATGTCAGTATCAATTTTTTTAAAAAAACTAGAAATGTACTACAATGGGTTTTACTGTCTTAGCAGACAGTAGATGCTGGATGATTCTGATATTTCTGCCTTTTGATAAGAAATTATGTTTATGTTTACAGTTTATTTACAGTTTGCCTGTTTATAACTCTTCCAATAAGAACATATAAAAATAATTAGAACTTCAGGGCAGTGGGGTGCCCCAGGGTTCTGTTCTAAGAACATATAATGACTTATTAATGACTTGGCGGAACGAATAGAGAGGATGCTAATTAAATTTGCAGATGATATCAAATTGGGAAGGGTTGCTAATTCCATAAAGGATAGGATGAAAATCCAAAAGGACCTTGACAGATTAGAGTACTGGGCCAAAGCTAACGGAATGGGGTTCAGCAGAGGGAAATGTAGGGTGCTGCATCTAGGTAAAAAGAATGAATTGCACAGATATTGGATGGGAGACACCTGGCTGGAAAATAGTACCTGTGAAAGGGATCTGGGAGTCTTGGTGGACCACAAATTGAACATGAGTCTGCAGTGTGATGCGGTGGCCAAGAAAGCCAACACAATTCTTAGTTGCATCAAGAGAAACATAGTGTCAAGGGAAGTGATAGTACCACTCTATTCTGCTCTGGTCAGACCCCACCTGGAGTAGTGTGTCCAGTTCTGTGCACCTCAGTTTAAAAAGGATGTTGACAACCTTGAACGGGTCCAGAGGAGGGCGACCAGGATGGTTGAGGGTCTGGAGGAAATGTCTTATGAGGAACGGCTTAGGGAACTGGGAATGTTTAGCCTTTCAAAAAGAAGACTGAGGGGGGATATGATAGCTATGTTTAAATATTTGAAAGGATGTCATATTGAAGAGGGGACTCGTTCGTTTTCCATGGCTCCAGAGACTAAGATTTGGGGCAATGGTTTTAAACTACAGGAAAAGAGATTCAGTTTAAAGAGATTAGGAAGAACTTCCTGACGGTGAGAGCTGTCCGGCAGTGGAATATGCTGCCACGGAGGGTGGTGGAGTCTCCTTCTTTGAAGGTTTTATAGCAGAGGCTGGATGGCCATCTGTCAGCAGTCCGGTGATGGGGGTTCTTGCATGGCAGGGGGTTGTACTAGATGGCCCTTGAGGTCTCTTCCAATTCTATAATTCCATGATTCTAAACATTTAAGATTACTTTACAAATGTAGGCAATTAAAACCCATTAAAAGCTGTCTGGATAGCTCAGTAGTTTAAGTATCTGGATACAGAGCCAGAAGATGGGAAATGATTCTCCACTGTGACTTCTGAGAGAAAAGCCAGCCTGTGTGGACTTGGACTAGCTGAGCAGCCCCAAGGCAATCTTGGCACACAGGATGATGATTACCATACAGTACTGTATATAGATTGTGGAGATAGATTATTATTATTATTATTATTATTATTATTATTATTATTATTATTATTATTATTATTATTATTATATAAAGTGTATATCTCTCTGTGGATACACACATCTATCTATCTATCTATCTGTCTGTCTGTCTGTCTGTCTGTCTGTCTGTCTGTCTGTCTCCACTATCAATTGACAGCATGGTGCCCCAATGGCATCAATGGAATTTCATTTAGTGCCCAAATGACATCAATGCCAGTGAACCACCCAAGGAGGAAGACAACCCACAACTGAGGTGCTACATTTGAGGAACTCTTCCATGTCTGCACAGAGTGTGTGCCATTCTGCCCTCAAGTCCTGAACAGTCTTTGCACCATTCTGGCATTGAGAGGTGTGATACTTGTTAGAAAGTCTGATGTTTGGGCCTGTTTCAGGCACAGTTAAGAAAGGCATATGGGTCAGAATTCTCATGCAACTGATGAGGATATCAGTTGGCAACTGATAATGGCTGTGTTGATTTCTTAACTTGGCGCAATTCTCTTCCAAAAGTGATGCCATTTGCCCCATACCATCCTAACCACCCAGAGTGGCACTGGTACCAGATGGTGCGGTATATAAATTAAATAAATAAATAAATAGGCAAGTGGATTTGGAGTGTTGAAGCAATTGTTGGATGGTGACTCAACATTTGTGTAAATCCCACTGAATCAAGGGGTCTGCTCTAGTTGGAATTGCCAGTGTGACTTGGACCCTGATCGTCTAGCAGAGTGAGGCGGTAGAGTTCTGAAGGGATTGGAAAGGGCTGTACCACATTAAACAGTAGGTAGTAAGCTGCAGTTTTGTTTGAAAGCCCACTGCAAATACAAAAGTAAGAGGAGAAAGTTACAATATGTGGAGCTTGAACGTTCTAAAATGTCTTAATCGTGACCAGTGGTTCCCAACTTTGAGTGCCCAGATGTTCTTGGACTACAGCTCCCAGAAATCCTGGACAGCATAGCTAGTGATGAAGGTTCCTGGGAAATTATATCCCACAAACATCTGAGGAGGCAAAGTTGGGACCCATTGCTCCAGAACAGTGGTGGTGCACCTTCAGCACTCCAGATGTTTTGGACCACAGCTCCCAGAATTCTGAGCCTAGGTTGCCAAGGACAAAGGACTATGGGGTTTGCGGTCCAAAACATCTAGGGTGCTGAAGATTCACCACCACCATTGCTCTAGAACAGTGGTTCTCAACCTGTGGGTCGCCAGTTGTTCCTGGATTGCAACTCCCAGAAGTCTTCATCACTAGCTGAGCTGGCCAGGATTTCTGGGAGTTGCAGTCCAGGAACATCTGGGCATCCACAAGTTGAGAACCACTGCTCTGGAACATGTGTGTGTGTGTTTTAAGAGAAACATTTGGATAGGACTGGTGCTGCTGTTAGGCAGAATGAGTCAGGAGTGCCATCTTATCCTTCACCTTAAGCCCCCAAATGGCTTTAGATGGTCCTGTATTCAGAAATATCACCACTACCTGAAGGCTAACATGGTACAGTTTCACTCAGGTTAATACCATTGCAGACTCACCTTATTTGGGCACATGTGTAGGCTAGACCTGAAACGATCTTATGAAGAAGTAGTCCACCCACAAGACTGTGTGGTACCTGTACACAGTTATTGGCTTCTTTTCCAGATCTCCCAAATTTCACATCTTGATAACTGTCCTACTTTCCTGCTAGAGTAAATTAGTGGTAATTGGAGATTTGAATTACTTTGCTGTGCTGCTGAAATGGAACAGCTAATTTAGGAAGTCCTTCATTGTTCTTCTTTCTTTCTTTTAAAAAAAAATCCCATATTTTATTTCCACTGCTTTTGGCAGAACTTAGGAAAGTTAATTTTTGCACTACAGAAATTCCCAGAATTCCATAGGCAGTCTGACCAGTGGCCATGCTGGCTTTTGTGTGCTTGTTTGATCTTCTTGGTTCATTTGTTCTCTTTGGTTGGTTTATTGGTTTTAATTCTTGGTTCTTTATTTGGCTTTCGTTGTAAACCACCCAGAGTCCACTGGGGAATATTGAGCGGTCTAGAAATGCATAACTGCATAAATAAATAAATAAATAAATAAATAAATAAATAAATAAATAAATAAATGCAAAAAATAAATAAATAAAGAGAGAGAGAGAGAGAGAGAGAGAGAGAGAGAGAGAGAGAAAACATGGGTTCCCACATGGACTAAAATTCCCAGAAGTCTTCACCACTAGCTACAATGACCAGGATTTCTGGGAGTTGGTTCCAAGAACATCTGGGGACTCAAGAGTGGGAATCATTGTTCTAATGCAGGCATGTCCAAACTCCGGCCCTCCAGATGTTTTGGACCACAACTCACACAGTCCTTTGTCATTGGCAATCTAAGGTTAGAATTCTCAGAGTTGTGCTCCAGAACATCAGGAGGGCCAAAGTTTGGACATGCTTGTTCTAATGTTTGATTTCTTTCATGCTCCCCAGTGCACATGGGTTTGCTGATAAAATACAACAAAAACAGAAATCATGTTGTGTGATTGTGCTGTGATTCTTTTCTGTGGCCCCTTTTTTTCTGGTACAGAGGAGCAGATATATGCTCCACTACCACAAAATACCAAGGGGTCCTTGATGCCATTATTCATCCATACAGTTGTATTCAGATTACTTCCTTGCAATCCCAATAATGGATGGTAAGGGATAAGAATCCAGATAAATGGAAGGAAGATATTAGCTCCCCTCTGTTCAACACTAGTTAAGTACTGCGTCCAGTTCTGGATGCCACACTTTAAGAAGGATGCCATCACAGTGGAACAAGTCCTGAGGAGGGCATTGACGGTAGTTAGGGGTCTGGGCACCAAGCCCTATGAGGAAAGACTAAAAGAACTTAACATGTTTAGCTTTGAGAAAAGAAGAGTGGGTGGAGATCTGAGAGCACTTTTCAAATACAGTAATACCTCAGATAACGAATGCCCCTGATAACAATTTTTTTGGATAACGAATCACAAGTTCCATGTATAGGGCTACCTCGGATAATGAATTTTTCCTATGGGCTGCCTTGGATAAGGAATCACAATTTCTAGGTATAAGGTCTGCCTTGGATAACGAATTTTCTCTATGGGCTGCCTCGGATAAAGAATTTTCCTATGGCCTGCCTTGGATAACGAATTTCCAGCCTGCATTGGTAAAAAAAGAGTTATCCTGGGCTGTATCACATCTGTACCTTTAAAGTGCACTTTTATAAAGAGTTTTTATAAAGAGTTTTGAGCAAAAACCTAGGTGCCCGTGTCATTTTCCCAGGCTCTGGAACAGATTAATTGGTTACCCATTCATTCCTATGGGAACCATGTTTTGGATAACGAATTGCCTTGGAGAATGAATTAAATTTGTTATCTGAGATACCACTGTACTTGAAAGGCAGTCATACAGAGGAGGGTTAGGATCTAATTTTGCTCAACTGGATCTTTTAGAATGTAGAGCAGCTAGGTCCTTTCCAATAGAGCAGGGGTGTCCAAACTTTTTGCAAGGAGGGCCAGATTTGGTGAAGTGAAAATGTGTGGGGGCTGACCATTCAGCTGCATTTGGCCCCTGGGCTGGACTTTGGACAAGTCTCTATAACATGCAAGGAGGCGGGGAAGACACTGAGCAACGGAACTGGGGCTGGGCAGGCTGGGCAGGTGGCTGGGGGGATGGACAGAGGCAGGGAAGGCATACAAGCCATAGAACTGCAAGCTAACACCTCCATCCGGTATGGGGAGGGGCCAGCTGGCAGAGATGTGTGACAGGCTGAGCTGGCGGGAAGAAGAAGCTGCAGGCCACTCAGAATTTGAAAACAGGCCGCATTTGGCCCCCGGGCCTGACTTTGGACATGGCTGCAATAGAGCCATAGAGTAGGCAGCTGTAGCTGTGCTCAGGGCCGGCACTAGGTTTCTTTGCACCCTAGGCAAGGGGTGGACAGTGGGGGGCAGGGCAGGGGCGGCGGCGGGGTGGGGGGCGGGGGCAGCGAATTGCGGGGGACAACGATGGGCATGGGGGTGGGTGCCAATGGGCGCGGGGGCGGTGGGCGGACAACGACGGGCGGCTGGCGGGCGGTGGGGGGATGGACGGAGGTGGCCAGCAGTGGGGGGGCAGCAGGGGGGGCAGCAGGCTGGCCAGCGCCCTCTCTCCATTTTGGCGCCCTAGGCAACTGCCTAGTTCGCCTTAATGGAAGCGCCGGTCCTGGCTGTGCTACAGGATGACAGAAGCAAACTTCCCTGTTACTATTTGCTTTTGGAAGGCTACAATCCTGTCCATCCCAAATATCTATATAGATTGCAGGAGTTCATCCTTGGCTTGAAGGAGACATGAAACAGATCGACTCTGTTCTCAGGCCCAGGCGTTCCTCTCTGTCCCCCTGTTCTCTCCCTGTTTGTACCAGCCAAACATGACTCAAGGTTTACCCAGTAACAGAGAGAAGCCTTGGGTGCCAAAGTTGCTACTTGCAGCTCTGTTGCACAAGGCAGCAGCTGGCGGGATAGCACTGTGTGTTGGGCCATGGACTGGAATGAGAGGTCAGAGGTTTGATTCTCCGCTATGCCTCCTGGCTGGAATAGACAGCCAAAGTGGCCTTGGGCAGACTGCACACCCTCAATAGAAATGGTAAACTGTTGTGTTATGAACTACACACAACACATTGAGGTGGGTGGCAAGCAGGCTCAGCATCCCAAATGTGTCTCTCTGTGTGCGAGACTCTCACCTGGGACCCAAGGCTTTTATTGGTTACTTACAATAAACAAACACGCATAAGAACATAAGAACATAAGAAGAGCCATGCTGTATCAGGCCAAAGGCCCATCTAGTCCAGCTTCCTTGTATCTCACAGTGGCCCTACCAGATGCGTCTGGGAGCGCACAAGACTAGAGATCTGTCTCCTAATACCACTCCCCTGCATCTGGCCCTTGAGTACCCCGGTTTTAAGCCTGGAGATTACACACCTCCATCACAGTTTGGAACCTGTGACTGACTTTTCCTCCAGAAATCTGTCCAATCCCCTTTTGAAGGCACCCAGGCCAGATACAATCACCACCTCCTGTGGCAGGGAGTTCCACAGACCAACAACGCACTGGGTGAAAAAATATTTTATTTTATCTGTTCTCACTCTCCCAGCCCTCAATTTGAGTGGATGTCCCCTAGTTCTGGTATTTTGTGAGAGAAGGAGAAGAGCTTCCCTCTATCCACTTTACTCATGCCCTGCATTATTTTGTACATCTTAATCATCTCCCCCCTCAGGCCCCTTTTTTCCAGACTAAAGAGCCCCAAATGTTTTAGCCTTTCCTCATAAGGGAGGTGCCCCAGCCCAGTAATCATTTTAGGTGGGGGGAGAGGGAAGGTCTTGGACAGAGTTGTGGCTCCTCGCGTAGGGAATACTTATCTAGGAGGAAATCCTTGCCAGTGGGGAAATCATTGACAGGGGAGAGGAAGGGACTTGGACTGGTCATGTATGCCTCCAGACTGGAGGTCGCCTGATCAACCTGATATCTGGGTAGCCATCTGGTTTCTCCTTGAGTCATGCCTGTTGTGGGCTGACCTCTACCATAGCTCAGGGTTATCCAGAGTTCACTCTGGCCTAGTGTTTCCATGCCTGGCCATGCCCTTTTGGTGGGTGACCTCAATCTCAGAGCTTATGGTTTGCTTCAGTGATTTGTCGGTGCCTCCTGGGGTTCAGAGCATCTACGTGGGCTCCCTACAGCAGGCATGTCCAAACTTCAGCCCTCCAGATGTTTTGGACCACAACTCCCAAAATTCCAAGCCTGTATTTCCAATTGCAAAGGACTGTGAGAATTGCAGTCCAAAACATCCGGAGGGCCAAAATTTGGACATGCCTGCCCTACAGTAAACCATTTCTGAATACTGTGTGCCTAGAAATCCGTGAGAAGTGTCACCACCACTCGGAGTCACCTTGCTGGCACATCATAATAATTATTCTCCCAGGGCAGGGAGAATCTATGCACAGTGCAGTGTTAAGGCACCCGTTCCACGTTTATTTGTCCTCGAATCCTCCCTCTCTGAGCCTTGCAGGTTTACTTGGAACAAGGGTTGTTACATTTACACAGATAGCAGTGCTGTCAGATCTCAACACTGCAATTTATGTTGCAGTCGGACATCTAGCATTGGGAGTCTACAAGGTACGTTGACAACACATCCCCCCACTTTTTTTTTTGGAGAGATGAATAATTCTTAACTGATGGGACATGCATTGCACAGTCCTGCCATTACTTAGCTTATGAATTACTTAGAATGTATGTTCCTTTACTGTAACTCTCTCCAGCCCTACCCAGCCTACTCAGCCATAAGGGATGATGGGAACAACATTCTAATAACATCTGTATAGTCACATGCCCCCCCTTTCATAATTTAGGGAGAGTCCCATGTTGCTAATGACTTACGTTTTTCTCTCTGCTCCTCTCTCCCCATTCCCATCTTTCACGGCAGCTCCTTTTTTTACGCCTTCCTGAATCTGCTGACCAGCGCCTTTGTGGTTTTTGTCATCTTTATTGCCAGCACCATCGTGACCGTGGGCTTCAATATGTGGTGCGATGCTATTACCGAAAAAGGAACCATGCCAAATAGGTGAGTGCTGAAGATGAAGTTTTTTTTTTTTAAAATACTGTTGTTTACTCACAGAAGCAGATAAATCAGGGGCCAAGAACAATACGCAGTGATTGTCAAAGAAAGGGAAACAAAGAAAAAGAGGTCTATCCTGAGGGCTGTTTTTAAAACGGTGATTAAAGCAAGGCCGGCAAAGGAAGTTTCTTATTGGAAGCATTCTGCTTTCAGACTACAGACTACAACTCCCAGAACCCACTGAGCTTATGGGCATATAAATATAGTTGGAGTACAACCTTCTGGGCCCCTCACTGGTAGTTTGAGTGGCCAGGACTGATGGTTCGTCCAGCAAAGACCATACAGTCCCTAGTTCCAAGGCTCTGAATTATAACAGGGAATTTGGGTTCCTGAGTCATATTTTCGTAATATGGTTCCCAGAATCTCCCAGCTGTAGCCACTGATGCAGGTGGTGGATTCCATAAAGGTGTGGCCCCATCAAGTAACAGCATATTTTATGTAAAGTTACTAGGGCCATGCACATTCCCAAATGGCAAAGTGTTCCCATAATGAAGAAGGTTACTAATTAACATTTAAGACCCACAAGGAGGACCTTTGTCTATTTGTCTTGAATATGAGGGAACATGACCTTGACTGCCAAATGGTTAGTCTGCTCTCCTGCTCCACTTGAAAAACTGAGAAATGCAAAGAGGTCCAGGCAGGGATAGACAACGTACAGTAGGACCCCAGTATCCTCTGGGGATTGGTTCCAAGCCATCCCGTGGATAATGAAAACCGTGGATAAGAGAAAACACCAAAATGTTCCCCAAAACAGCTGTTTTGTGATAGTAACTTGCTTCACAGCTGCTGTTTTGCAACAGTAGCTTGCTTTATAGCTGTTGTTTGTGACGGTAGCTTGCTTTACGGCTGCTATTTTATGACAGTAGCTTGCTTTACAGCTGCTCTTTGTGACAGTAGCTTGCTCTGCAGCTGCTGAATTATTTATTTTTCCTCTGCCAACCGTGGATAACTGAATCAGTGGATAATGAATCAGGCCGAAATGGGGGTCCTACTGTACATCCTGAGATCTTCCTGAAGGCCCCAGGGACCCAAGTATGATACCTTAGTGTTTCTCTTCATTTTTCATTTGGAAAAGAATCCCTCACAAAAAAAATATTCTTAAAGCATAAGGAAATGATTTGTTGATGTTTTGTGCCCCTCAGAACTGTCTAATCATTTCTGGCTTTTTAAAAAATATATATAAAAAAGAGACCCTTTGGGACCTAAAGTTGCTCAAGAGGGTCTTAAAATGTGGGTGCTATATGAAGCATGAGCAAAAAAAAAAAGGACATATTTGGTCCCCTCCCCAAGCTGGATGCAGAAACAAGAATTGATTCAGGCAGCCTCTTCTGGGACTAAAATATTTAAATAGGAACCTGAAATGTGGTAAATTTGCTGCTGTATTATTAGCATTCCTTTGAATATTTTTTTTTAAAAATGGGTAGTTGGGGGAAAGTTGGGTGGGGCACAAGTTGTGTCCATCCCTCCGAGGTCCAGGGATGTACTTGTGTGTTTTCCTGAATCTCAGAAAGTTGCTTGTCTCTTCTGTGAACCTGAGTTCTTAAAACTCTGAAAGTGCAAGATAGAAATCTGGATTTTAAATTTTTCTTATAATAGAAGACAAATCTCATTTTTGATCTTACAGCTATGTACAGGATTGACTTTTGCCTGAAGCATGTACATTTCTCTTATCAAATACTGTACTGTACTTGAATAAGGCTAAGTACTGGTAGTTTTCCAGTAGCAATTAGATATATGTATCTAACATGCTTCCTATCTGTGGGATAAATTTACTATGTTATGCAATGGTGATACCTGTTTCATAATGCTAGTTATAATATATAAGTATAAGCAATTACTCAATGAGTAATTATTCTGCCAGTCTTTGGTTTTGGTATTAGCGACAAATATATTGAAATATATACTAGCACCTTATCTAAAACGCTGGGTAATAATGAAATTGTAGTTAAAATAGTGACATTTTATGTCATATGATAATATATCAACAGCAGTGTTACAGAGTTAATTTTATGTTTCACCTTGTCATATGTTGTAAAATGCCATTAGTGAATGTTCTGTTTAGGGCTGCAACGATTATTCGAATATTCGGTTAAAATTCTCTCTGGGTTTTTTTGGGGAAAAACCCTGACTGAAGAATCGAATATTCGGATAAGCCTCCAAGATGGCCGACCACACTGGAAAGGCAAGAAAGAGAGAGAAGAGGCCTCCCGAAACCTCCAAATCCCTGGAGTTTTTTTCCACAGCGCCAAGTAGAAAATCCAAGTTAATTGGCTTTAAAAAGGTATATATATATATATATATATCTGTAGGCAAACTTGATCTTATCAACTTTTTGGTCTGGAGCATCTGAAACAAAAACACGCAAACACCCTCTTCTGAAGTCTTCTCTGGTGATGTCATAAGGTAATGGAGGCGCATAAAATGGGTTTCACTGGGTGGGAAGAAAGCAATGAGGTGGGATGATGCCAAATTGTGTGTGTGTGTGTGTGTGTGTGTGTGTGTGTGTGTGCTTGTGTTAGTGTTTGTGTTTGTGTGCTTGAGTGGTGGGATATAACAAAAGAGGAGATGCTTATTTTTAAACTTTCTTAAAAAGCTGAAATTTAGGGTCTTTCTATGCATTGTTCTTTTGCTTTTTTTCTGTGCATTGCTGCTTTCTGACTCACACTGTTCTTTATAAGTCTGAGAGGGGAAACAGTGCAGACATTTGAAATAGAACAAGAATGGCACAGTACTTAAAGAATCCTAAGGCATTTATTTATCAGAGCCGACAAAAGTACATGGCTGCACCCACACTGTTCGATTAATGTGACACACGCAAGACTTCCAGGAGTGTTATGGAGTTGCCCTCTGTTGTATATTAGCAAAGTATATTGTGCGATCCATAGGCCTGTTTCCTGCCTTCTCATAAGGTGGCTTAATCACTGATTTGAGGTCGCTGAACCTTTCTGCCATAGCAACATGCCCACAAAATTCTCTTTTCTCCCTGATTAAATTGGGACTATGAAAACAAAAATTGCCATTCAACCAGTTATAACTGATGAATCAGAACCATCATCTAAGGCAAGCATGTCCAAACTTTGGCCCTTCTGATGTTTTGGACCACAACTCCCAGAATTCTAAGCTTAGATTGCCAGTGGCAAAGGATGTGGGAGTTGTGGTCCAAAACATCTGGAGGGCTGAAGTTTGGACATGCCTGATCTAAGTTCAGATTGTAGGAAAACACAAAGATCTTTCTTCTCTCCAGAGTGGTTTCTGGCTCTCTCCATTGATCCTTTGCTACTTGTCTTTTATGTTGCTACTTAGGAGATTCTCCTGTCAACAGAGGCAGCCTTTCCCATTTTGTGTGCTTGCAAGTTGTGCTTCTTTCTGCTCCTCCATATGCTTTTTGTCTTGGAATCACAGTGCTGCGGGATCCAGCCTTTCTTAGTCTGTCTGCTGCTCCATTGAGTCAGTCATTCTAAATGCAGTGTGTGTTTGTTGTGTCAGACTTTTCTTTTAATAAGATACGGCTCATTGGTCAAAATCCAGTCATAAATCACAATTAGAGGAGGGCCATTGAATCAGTGGAGATTGGATATGTCAGCTCTTCTGTAAATTCCTTGTGTGGGCCTTCTCTCTTTGAAACATACTACTAGATTTCAGCCAGTATTCATGCCAAGTATCATGTCCCTGGGCTTCCCTGTTGTGGAGCTATGTTGGAGACAGGCAGGCATATTCTGTCTTAGAGATAATAGGAACATAGGGGTGCCTTTGTACTGTGTCACACCATTGTTTCATTTAGATTAGCTCTTCTAGACTGACAAACAACAACTTTGTAATCATGGTGACCTTGAGATTCATGGGTTTGAACCTGGCACGTCTCTTATGTAAATTAGTGCTCTGTCCCTGAGCGATGGTCCTTGTCCACAATTTATGGACAAAATGCAGTTTGCATTTGCTGCTATTTCAAAGACTCTATAAGACAGGCCTGCACAACAGGTAGACTGCGGGCTACAGGTAGCCCACCAAGGGTTTGAAAGTAGCCCGCCGGCCATCAATAAAAAAAGTGAGGGGATGAGTTATCCTGCCCTCCCTCCCCCATTCCAAGGACCACCACTGCCCCAGCAAAGTTCTGGGTCTGCCAGCCCATGATCTCATCCGAGCGAGGCAGTTCAAGGGCCATGGCACATTTAAATCTGTTCCCTCTAGAATGGATTAATTTGTTTTCATTGCATTCCTATGGGAAACCGCAGCTCTACTTACAAAAGTTTTTACTTTTGAGCATATGCTCAGAACGGATAAAATTTGTAAGTAGAGGTTTTAGTGTAGTAGCCCTCAGACACTTTGGGCTGGAAAAAGTAGACCTCGGCCTGTTCAAAGTTGAACAGCCCTGCTATAAGTGATATTCTGAATGCTCAATTGCAATATAGTATTATTATATATTTATTTTAGAGTATTTTTATCCCTCCTTTCTCCTTGGAAAAGGACCCAAGGCGGCTTACAGTAATGAGGGATAATATACAGTCCAGTACAATTAAGACATATTCAAGTATCTGAGAAAAAGGGAACTGAAGGACATCTTACAGCATTAATAGACAACATTACATTAAAGCAACACGGTTATAAGTAGTCATAAACACAAAATCTATGTGAACCCATAGATTCATATAAAATACACATGGTAGTCCATCATTCAGGGAAAGCTTGCCTGAAGAGAAAGATCTTTGCCTGTTTCCGGAAGGACAACAGAGATGAGGCAGTCCTGGCTTCTAGTGGGAGGGAGTTCCAGAGTCTGGGCGCAGCAGTCGAGAAGGCTCTTTCATGGGTTCCCACGAGACGAACCTGTGAGGGTGGCGGGATGGAAAGTAGGGCCTCTCCTGGTGACCTTAACACCTGAGTCGGTTCATACTGTGAGATCTGATCTTTGAGGTAGCTAGGACCCATGTCATATAGTGCTTTGTAGGTCAAGGTCAGCACCTTGAATTGTGCTCGATAGCTGACTGGCAGCCAGTGGAACTGTTTTAATAGGGGTGTAATGTGATCTCTGTACCCCACCCCAGTCAGCAGTCTGGCTGCTGCATTTGAACCCATTGAAGTTTCCTGAGACTTTTCATTGATAGCCCCACATAGAGCGCATTACAGTAGTCCAGTTGGGACGTCACTAGGGCATGTTTCACCATGGCCAGAGCTGGTTTCTCAAGAAACCACATGGAAAATGGCATTCCCCCTTCTCCTTCCAGGCAGCATATTTTTTTGTTGATGAGACTGTTGGATGGACTGCAGCTGTCGTGCATGACCATCACTGGTTAAACTGTGTTATTAATATCCTCAGTCCAGAGTATCATAGCACCCAGTGATAGTGGGACTTGAATGTATTTATTGCAAGTCTACACCTGTTCTCCTGCAAACAGGAGACGGAATGCACTCCTCACTATAATGCCCAACATCTAACCTTAGAAATAAGTGGAGAACTAATGGGTGTTATCAAGGAGCCCCCTGGTCCAGCATTCTGATTGGGAGTCAGATTTCTCTTGTGCCATCAGTTCTGCATGACTTGCAAACATGGATCCCTGTGTCCCCTTCTACACCATCTAGACCAGTGGTTCTCAACCTGTAAGTCCCCAGATGTTCCTGGACTGCAACTCCCAGAAGCCTCTACCACTCGTTGTACTGGAAGGGGTTTCTGGGAGTTGCAATCCAGGAACATCTGGGGACCCACAGGTTGAGAACCACTGGTCTACATCAACTGTTTGACTGATTCCCCAGGACCCTCTTTGTGGGAATGATAGAACACTCTTTAACCCAAGCACTGTTTTCTATGTGAAAACCTCAGTTTCTGCCAAAGGCTGACGAGGCGTTTTGTGAAGCCTGCAGGAAATGATGATGTCACCTACCACTCAGAGACATAGTGCTTTTTGTACTGAAACAGAACAATAGAAACAGAAAAAGTTAGGAGAGATCCTTAATGTTTATTCCATTCCATTTCTGCAAGTCTTATCTCTGTTCTCATCTTGTCTTTGATTTGAATTAAGTTGCTAGGCTTTATTCTTCTCTCTCTTCTGTTTGCAAAGGAATTTAGGCTTGGCAGTGGGTTTGTTGGCTGTTTTTGTTTTACAGTTAAATAGGAAAGATGTTAATATGCATTCATATTTGTACACAATTTACCACTGATTCAAATGGGCGTGCATTTTGAAGATGGTTTTATCCATTCACATTATAAATGGGCTTGCACATATTTTTATATCCATGAGATGCATGGCAAGCCTCACAAAGCTGTGAATTCCTAAGGCAATGTGTGCATTTTCAAGTAGATCTTGTGAGATGCACAACAGTCACATTCATTGAGACTCAGGATCCTTGCGAAACCACATTCTCCCCCTAGTAAGAATCCTTTTTTTTGTCAAGGCTATCCTGTTTAGACTGGGAGGTCTGCATATTTGAACAGTCACTTCAGATTACAAGAACAAAATGTATGTACAATACTTTTAAAACCACCATGTGGAAAGGCACATTAAGAGGATGACTGAGTTTCGGAACGTAGACTCCCCTGAAACACTCAGGGAGCTTCTTCTTTCCTCATAATCTGCAGGAAACTGACTAGAACAGGGAAAAATGGCAAAGCAGTGGAAGGAAGGTTGACATTTTGGCCTTTGTTCAGTTATTTCTTGCCTGAGATCAATAAACCGTAACTAGCTCAACAGCACGCCCTGAGACAGGCTGCCATATGAAAGTTTATCTTTGTTTTCAACGATAGTGGGATGATTGCTTTTTAATGAAGATGTTGTCTTTGAGTGGTTATATAGGCCTATATTGCTGCTAGAAAATGGAGTTTTATTGAATGCGATTTAAAGGTCTGGTTGGGCTGATGCTCAAAAAGACCATTTGGTGTGGCTGAAATGATTTTAGTTTCTTTCCCTTTCATCCGAAATATCTTCTTCCTCTAGCTGTGAAGAATTGCAGGATATAGATCTTGAGCTGAATTTAGAAAACTCAGCATTCTATGACCAGTTCGCCATCACACAGGTAAGTAAAGAGTTACTCACCAAAGCTTCTCTGTTCATTGAAATGATGGCCTGTAATTTGGGAAAATGAGCCTGAAAATTATCTCACCATCTCCATGTTCTGAAGTAGCATGCTCCTTGCCATTCAGTTGTCGATCTGGTATTTGGTTTCAGAACTGAAGTTTCTTGAAAAAGCCCATGGTATGATATGAGGAAGGGCTATAGGCTATGGAATGTGCATGTTAGTATGGGTTGGGACAAGCTGTCCTTCAGCAGTATTGCAGGGTATGACCTAATATTTCCAGATAGAAGCTAGTAAAGTCTGCATGCCCTGAAGATGTAACATGAAATGGAGATTATAGTATCTCGTGTGTGCTTTGGTTGCCACTATCGTATAGCCCAGTGGTTCTCAACCTGGGGGTCGGGACCCCTTTGGGGGTTGAACGACCATTTCACAGGGGTTGCCATGAGCCAGTGAAGAAAAAGGCACAAATGGCTTGGGATTGGAGGAGGAGGGGGAGGAAGGGAGGGGGAAAGCGTGAGTTACAGCTTGATAGGTTAGAGGAGATGTCAGTCAATGTCACCGGAGGCTGTGATTGGCTGAGGGTGCCTGTAGAGGGAAGTTCTCTATGGCACCTGTGGCAGTGGCCTGCCAAAGGGGGCTTGTGGCCTCTTCCAAGGAGGGCAAAAGGGGTCACCACAATGTGAGGAACTGTATTAAAGGGTCGCGGCATTAGGAAGATTGGGAACCACTGGTATAGCCCAATTTTCAGAGGATGTGTCTTTCTGTCTCACTCACTCACACATTCACTCAATCTCTCTCTCTCTCTCACTTACAGAGAGAGAGAGAGAGAGAGAGAGAGAGAGAGAGAGAGAGAGTCTCATTCTCTGGAAAAACAGTGGCTGAAATCCTGTTGCTTGTTTGTGCAAGTGGCCTAGCGTTAAAGAGTCCCTGCTAGTATTCTCAAGCACCTGCCAAGCCAGCAGGCATGCACGGCGCTTCAAGAGTCGCATAAGTGAACCTTTATTTGTGTGAATATGATGCAGTTTGCCTTCCACCAGTATTGGAAAGAAACAGAATCTCAGACAATGGGTATAACTGAACTTTTAGAATTAGCAGTCCAGGATAGAATTAGAAATGGAAGAATACTTTAAGAAATAAACTAATCTGGAAAATGCATCCTCACAAGCCTTAAACATTATTCAGTTTAGAAATTTTCCACATAATCAGTCTGTTCTAGATTGTTCCATAAACTTTGTTTGAGATTGTACTGTAGATGGTATAGAATGGGAGTCCAGAAACTCATGTTCGGGAGCCAAACCCAGGGTTTTTTTTTAGGTCTACAGTACTGCAAGGGTTCCCATGTTGCTTTTCTTGTGACAAAATTATTGAGTTTTCCAAGTTTTTAACAGACCTGCCTCCCAGATCTAAAAGGTTGGATGCTCTCTCTTAAAGCTTATCACCAGCATGAGTTTTGAGTTGAAATACATAGGTCCTAGTACTAACCTTCCTAATGCTGCAACCCTTTAACACAGTTCCTCATGTTGTGGTGACCCCTTTTGCCCTGCTTGGAAGAGGCCACAAGCCCCCTTTGGCAGGCCACTGCCACAGGTGCCGTAGAGAACTTCCCTCTACAGGCACCCTCAGCCAATCGCAGCCTCTTGTGCCATTGACTGACATCCCCTCCAACCTATCAAGCTGTAACTCACTCTTTCCCCCCTTCCTCCCCGTCCTCCCCCAGGCACAAGCCGTTTGTGCCTTTTTCTTCACTGGCTCATGGCAACCCCTGTAAAATGGTTGTTTGACCCCCCCAAAAGGGGTCCCGACCTCCTAGTTTGGGAACCACTGTCCTAGTCTTTCACCTTTGCTTCTGTTCAGCAAATACAAAGTTTCTCTGAAACTGAAGCGATCCTTACTTAGGATAGGAATAGGAATAGGAATAGGAATCTTTATTGTCACTTTGAACCTAGTTCTTTAAAAACTCATTTAAAACATTTCACATAGACTTAAAAACAGGTACAACACATAATATGACATATAAAATGACTAAAATATGACATATAAAATAAGCTGACTTCAAAGTCCAGGATTTCCATTTAAGGCCAATATTGCTCTAAAAAAGAAGCTATTTTTGAGACGGTTTGTTTTAGCCCTAAGTACTCTATATCTCCGTCCCGATGGCAGCAACTCGAAGAGCCAAGCGTGATCCCCTGCCATTGATATATGAAATAGTATTAGTCATTGTGTGCCTCCATCTTCGCCATGTTTCTCAAATCCTTCTCCTCCTCTCTTTTTCTCTCTCTCCCTTGTTTAGTTTGGTCTCTGGGCTGCTTGGGTGACCTGGCTAGGAATTACCATCTTGGCCTTTTTGAAAGTTTATCAGAACTACCGTCAGGAAGACCTCCTGGACAGCCTGATTCATGAGAAGGAGCTTTTGCTAGGACGATCCTCTTCACGAACTTCCTTTCAAGAGGAGAAAAGTGGCATGATTTAATGGGAAGCCGGGGTTGGTTTGCTCAGTGGGTTGTGGGCTTTGTATGTCGGCATTTCTGTTTTGCGGATTGTGAAAGGAATTGTGGTTGTCATCCCTGCAAAGGTTTTTCAGAAAGGAAAGCAGATCTGGAATTAAATAGCCCTTTAAGGATATCTGTGTCTACCAAAACATCCCTGTCGAGAGAGTCTAGTTCACACACACATATTCATCAAGTTCTTTTATCTTTGAATTCCTTGGCAACAAATGAATATCAGACAAATTTACTTGCTCTCTCCATGGAAAAGTATTCTATCGGAGTTGTTGTGAGGACATATTGAAAGTCCGTCTTTGGGGATTAATTTGTGATTACTCTTTCACACTTGCAGACCAGCCCTTTTTGCTTGTATTTGAACCGGATGGACAGGCATGTGTGAACCAATCCATAGACATCACACTTTGTGCCACTTCTTTGATATAGGTTCAGTCAAATTGGCATTTACAGGATAGTTACATATAATCAGCTTTAGATAGGGGATTCTGGTTCATGCTCTCCTCTAGGGATGGGCATTTCGTTTCAGAACCAGTAGATTATGAAACAAACCACATGAGCCCAGGTGGTGCTCGGAACCAGCTGATACATGTGGATCCAATTGCTTTACCTTTCTCTCTGCTAGCACGAAGCTGAGCTGCAATGAGGAAGCATGCTGCGACGCCATCTTTTCTGCTCCATGCTGCTGGCCAATCAGAGAGGGAGGCGGGATGATGCCTGTCCCTGCACAGCTTCTGATTGGCCAGCATCACCAATCAAGCACAGATGACGTCGCAGCATGCTTCCTCCTTGGATTTTAACTGTGCGTAAGACAGAGAAAACACTGCTAAGCATGATTAAGGGGAAAACAAGATATGAGAGACAACCTGGTATTAGAAGAGGTGAATCCTTAAGGGTTGAATGAGTGTGAGTGTCATAGCAGGATTTTTTCCCTCCCCTTCCCAGAGTTGGCAAATTGACTGGCTTTATTTTGTGATTGGTTTTTGGAACATAAGCAAAGGATGCCTTGGATGTCTGATTTCTCAAACACTAATCTCTGCCTGAATTGCATCTCTCCACCACTAAAGTGCTTTCAAATGATAATGAAATTTTCATAGCATCACTATCTGTCCTGGATCCAGCACAGTCTCATGCGTGAATTGGGCCTAATTAGGTGGTGGCATATTTAGAGCATTCCTTTCGCTTCATAGTGCAGGTATGCGGGCTGGAAATGCACAAGTGCATAGCATTAAAGCATCCATGCCAGATGTGAAACTATTTTGTAGCAAAGGGAAGGACAGGTGTGGTCTTTTCCCTCAGCTGAAGTATCTGGGTAAGTCAGCGGGCAGATGAACTGGAGGCTGGAAAAGTTCCAAACGTGCTAAAGATGTACCTCAGAATGGACCTGCTCTATGGCCTATTAGAAACCATCTTTATCGGTGGCCATAGGTGGAACCTATCTGTAGGTCTAGTTGAGTAAGATATAGCTTTCCTTCTTTTATGGCACAAGGCTAGTTCAAAAGGACAGGCAAGAGTGAAATGATTAGTCTCAATTAGGGCCGCAGTCCTACCAGCGTTTTCTGCGTAGTTTCCTAGCTGCGAAGTGCGTAGTAAAAGATCGCATGCTAACTGGGAAGAGAAGTAAATTCTGGTCCCAGCCGACCACGCCCCTGGAATAGCAGTTTTGGCGAAGTTTCCTAAACCACTGCCAGGGGCTGGATTTAGAAACTTCGCTTGAAAATGCTTACTTACTTGCTTCTGTAACCACGACAGGACCCTGAAAATACGCAGTAAAATCAGTTGTTCTCCTTTAACACCACAGAGGTTTGGAAACTAGAGCCGGAAAGAAGGGCAAAATGCGAAGTAGACAAGTAGAGACCGAACCAGAATATGAAAATACGATGCAGAAGAGAGGACACTAACTGCACATTAAAAACCACGTGACCGTCCGGGAAAAAAAAACACGCCGGAAATTTATATACGCAGAAAACTCTGGGAAGACCGCGGCCTAGACCAGATGCATTAAGTGAATGGGATTTGTTAAGTCAACATTTTTAGATGAATAACAGAGTAATAGAAATAAAGAATTGGAAGTGATCAAGAGATTCAATGGGTTGTTTCCAGTTGGGAGTAGAAATTTCAGTCTTCGTGACATTTATCCTTACTCATGAAGAGTTGTGACATTCTCCTCCTCCCTGGAAACAGGACAAATAATTCCTTGTCATTCTCAACAGAGTGTTTACGTTGGCGAGGGTGACGTTCTGTGCCTTTTGCACCATTTCTTGCTGCAAAATTGCACAATTCGTGCACCTGGAGAGGTTGTTGGTCTTTTTCTCAACAATTAACCAATTCTTCGTCTCTTGCTTTTTGCCAGTGTGATTGTTGTGTGTTTGTGTGCATGTGTGGGTGTGCACATGTGCGTGTCTTGCTTTCTCGGAGACAAAGGAGAATATAGACAATTTGCACAAAGTACAGTAGGAGATGTTCACATATTTTTTAAATGTTCCTTGTCAACACAGGCCAAGCTGACCAGAACAAATAAGTTAGCAAGTAGTATTTTTGTCTGTAATTAGAACTAACAATTACATTGAGCCCTACATTGTTAGTACATCTATAGGTCAGCTCACACAGCCGACCTGCATTGGTAGCTGTGGGAACAAGGAGTGTACCTCACCATTTAGCCTCCCAAGGTGTGTTACACAGGATTCAGTCTACGTAAGGTTCAGCTTTCATCAAGACCTACCGCAATCTCTTGAGAACTGAACACTGAGATTCTGCACTAAAAAGGGTGCAAGTTCCTAACATAGGAATTTGAAAGTGGCATCCCGAAGATGATCAGAGATGCCAGTCGCGTGAATCAGCCGTTCTGGCCATCCAGGCTGTCAGCATGATCTTGACCCATCAAGGCTTTGTCCCGTCTCTTATTTAGCAATCCATTCTGAACACAGCTGCTGAGACATTTTTAGCAGAGTTAAAACAAAGATGCTTCACTCCTACGGGGCTGGGCAGATTCCAAATCTGAATCAAGGATTTCAAAATATGGAAATCTGGTAACTAAAAGCTGCAAGTTCTTTCTAAAAAAATGAGGCTATCCCTAAAACCGCCTCTTAATAATTTTAATGCATTATTTTTGCCAGATTTATGGTAATTTATAGTCAGACCTTGATATCCACAGGAGATCAGTTTCATAGAATCACAGAATCATAGAATCATAGAGTTGGCCTCAAGGGCCATCTAGTCCAACCCCCTGCCATGCAGGAACCCCATCACAATATTTCCAACAGATGGCCATCCAGCCTCTGCTTAAAAACCTCCAAGGAGTTTCAAAGGGGATCCCCTCCCGTGGGTGCCAAAAACTGCGGATAACAGTGAATCTTATGTATAGCATTGTCTCTGGTTTCCTGCAGTGGTAAAGTCTGATAACTACATCCTGGCAATATGTCTTTCTGGGGATTTTTCCCCTACTTAATATTTTAAATATTTCCAGACTATGAATAAGTGAAATCTTGGCTCCCGTGAATCCAGGAGTCCTACTGCATTTCAACCAGTGGCCAAACTGAAAAAGTGTGTGTGTGTGCGTGTGTGCGTGCACTTGCACATGCACAGGTACGCTTTTTAGAAAACCTGCTTTTGGTGGGATTTAGCTGAAAAGATGTGGAGACAGAGTGTTTGGTGGGAAACTTGCTTTGACTTTCTTAATGATGGCGGTTGGGTGAAGAGTATATAAGCCATTGCATTCTCTTAGGTGTACTCTTTGAGAGTCTGCTGAGTGCATTTTTGTTGAGTTTCAACTTGGAAGTTGACCTGTAAAATATATTATTATCGCTTAGTAAAATGTAATGAAACAGGCAACCGTTAACAGCTTGCCTTGTAATCTATTAATATATAATGCTTGCTTCTACATATATGCGACTACAGTCTCGGTAATATATTCTACAGTACTAGTAGCTCATTTGTGGTATGGCTCTCCTTGGGTCTGTGTAATTATTATTATAAGATGCAGAGTGCAGCTACCTCCCGTGTGTGTGTGTGTGTGTGTGTGTGTGTGTGTGTGTGTGTGTGTGTGTGTGTGTGTGTGTGTGTGTGTGTGTGTGTGTGTGTGTGTGTGTGTGTGTGTGTGTGTGTGTGTGTGTGTGTGTGTGTGTGTGTGTGTGTGTGTGTGTAAAATATGCAATTGACCCTATTCCCCTTCCATAGTACAATAGACCCTATTCCCCTACATAGTACAATGAAATTGAATGCTATCTCAGGCATAGAAACTAAATTTTAAAAAAGAAAAGAAATACATTTAAAAAGTAAAAAAAGATTAAAACACTCATGCACATCCATCACCATGGTGTGAGTCTGGATTGGGTTTTCAGGAGAACATACACATAAATATATCACAGCAATGGTCATTTTACTGTTGTGCCATGGAGTTTTCTTGGCATGGAATACTGGAGTGGCTTTCCAGTTCCTACCCCATGTGCCTACAGCACCTGGTATTCCCTGGTGGTTGCCCATCCAAGTAGTAGCCAGGCCTGACCCTGCTTAGCTTCCGAGGTCAGGCGAGATCAGATGTGCTCAGGGCATCTAGACAGCTGGTCATTTTACTAGTAGGCATCTAAAACAGTGTGCTTCCTGGATCCTATCATTCTGTCTTAATGTGCCAAAAATTGGATTTTCCTTTGCCCAAACTCCTTAACCCTAGCCAACCACGATCGATCAGTTGACATGTATTATATGGAAGATATATACTATTATGTGGAAGATATATACTATTTTATCTCTTTGTGACCCCATGTAAATGTGCCGTCCTTTCCCCAAACAGCTACTGTATGTTCAGTTTCTCCAAACAAGCTCCTGCACTTCCTTCAGTTGAGGTTGGATTGGATTGGCAAATGCCACCTAGTGCATTTCATAAATGAGCAAAGGACTTCAGTCCGGGTTTCCTACAACCAAACGCATGATGCCACATCATGCCCCAGACGAGCAAGAGACATCCATGGGTGTACGTGTTCTTCTGCATGTGTTGCCACTGCTGATGCAGAACCATATCTACATAGGTACTCCCATTGTGATGTTCATCCAAGACCTGCTGAATGGTCTGGATATTTGTTTTGAGAGGCATGGAGAATGTGTATTGACATTTACAGCTACGCATTGGTAATTTTTAAGATGCATGTATGGATATATGTCTCGTGTGCTAAAACCCTAAATTAAAACCCTATTAGCTAGATCGGGTTCACCTGATGAGCTTACCAGTGATGGCAAGAACCTGCATCTCTCACACTTTGGCCCAGCACTCTGACCACAACACTATATTGTCTGTCCATCTCTAGTTGTTCACTGGTGCAGCTGGATCAGGTTGAGAGACTTCTTATTTTATGGCACATAGAGGCTTGGAATTTCTTGTAAATGTCCCATCAAATTATGGAGTCAGCCACTGAGAAGGTCACATTATTTATGTATTACACTGACTTGCTCTTGCAAAATTCTCTCCTGCTCTTGTTTTTCTCATAAATAAGCCTGCACACCTGACATTTTAACTGGGGTGGTAAAATTCCAAAGTGAGAAAATGAGATACTATATAATATTGTCTGCTGGTATAAGAAATGCATTTCTCTCCAATTTTCCAAAGATAAGAGCTGCTTTCTGATATGGGCCAGAATTCTGTCGCTTAGTTATGCTCTCAAAAGTGTAGTGGCATAAACTGCATTGGTGAATTGTCAACATTTTATGAGTGATATGGGCCAGAAATTCTGGATCAGGCCAAAGGCCCATCTAGTCCAGTTATCCTCTCAAAAGTGTAGATATCTGGCATAAACTGCATCTGGGTGAATTGTCAACATTTTATGAGTTGCCACTTCTAGGAATGTCCAATCCCCTTTGCATCCAGGCCAGATGCCATCACCACATCCTGTGGCACCAACTCATGTGAAAAAATATTTGTATGAAAAAGATGATGGATGCAAGTGACAACTTGCAACTACTGGCACTTTGCTACGTAACTGTACTTTTTGCTATTACATTTATGTTGGTGTAACTAACTGATAGGATTCTGGCCACAACTGTTTATAAGCAAAGGGACACCTTCTGTAAGACTTCATATGCCAAACATAGTGCTGCTACCTGCTTTTTTGAGTCTACATACATTTAGATAGATCTTTATTTATGGTTGCTAAACAAATCAAATAATGCACATCACCTAAATTTATCTGGGTTAAATGTAACTACAATGAAGAGCCTCATGTGACCTCTGCAGAGGCATTTATTTATTTATTTATTTATTTATTTATTTATTTATTTATTTATTTATTTATTTATATCTGATTCGGTTCTGATGTTTTATACACTCTTCATTGTGGAGCTGTTTTGCTTTTAATGTTTTCTTTTGGAATTATTGCATATTTAACATTGTTCATCACCCTGAGTTCCTTGGGGGAAATGGGTGGTATAGAAATATAGATATGAATAAACATAAACAAATATTTATTTATTTATTTATTTATTTATTTATTTATTTATTTATTTATTTATTTATTTATTTGGGTTGGGTTGGGTTGGGTTGGGTTGGGTTGTATATGGCCCATCTGGCTTCCAAGGCCAATCAGGGTAGCCCTGAAGACAACTCCATAGAGCTGTTTACAAACTCAAAATGATTTGAATAGGAACACTTCATATTTCTTTTTAAGGACTTTGGGGTTCCACTCACCCTCTAAAACCCCTGACAAAAAACAAACTAATGATGCATCTGGGAGCTTCCAGTTTTTGTGTGTGTGTGTTTAAACTCACCCAGCTTCCAGCATCTCTAGGCTTGATATGGTCCCTAGTGTTCTGATTTCCAAGTCCAAGATGTTTCTCCCCTGTTCTAGGTAGTGGAACTTATAAGGGTGCCAAATTATGAAGTAAGAGCTAGGAGGTGGGATGATTTTGACATGGTTTCACCCTAGAATCATGAAGCTGGAAGGTGCCTATAAGGCCACCAGCTCCAATTCCCTGCTTAATGCAGAAATACAAATCATAGGACATCTGCCAGGTGGTTGTCTAAATTTCTCTTGAATGCCTCCAGTGTTGGAGCACTTACCACCTTTTGAAGTAATTGTACTGCTCTAAAGGTTAAGGAGTTTGTGTGTGTGTGTGTGTGTGTGTGTGTGTGTGTGTGTGTGTGTGTGTGTGTGTGTGTGTGTGTGTGTGTGTGTGTGTGTGTGTGTGTGTGTGTGTGAGAGAGAGAGAGAGAGAGAGAGAGAGAGAGAGAGATTCAGCCCATTGTTGCACATCCTGCACTCTGGAATGGCTGAGAACAGATCCTGTCCCTCCTCTGTATGATAGCCTTTCAGATATGTGAAACGTGTTATACAGTATCACCCCTCAGTCTTTCTTTTTTCCAGCTTAAACACGTTAGTTCTTTCAGTCTTTCCTCGCAGGGCTTTGTTTCCATCCCCCTGATTATCCTTATTGCTCTCCTCTGGACTTCTTCCTGTTTTTCAGCATCTTGTCTTGAAGTATGATGTCCAGAACTGGACACAGTACTGAAGGCGAGGTCTAACCAGTGCTGAATAGAGGGGGATAAGCACCTCATGGTATATGGAAATTATTCTTTTATTAATCCACCCTAAAATAATATTTGCATTTTGGGGGGCCACATCGCACTGTTAATTCATATGGATCACTGATACTCTTGCCAGGAAAGTTCTTGTTACATATTTCTGTTTTGATTAATAAATATATGCCTGTTGATGTGTATGTGTATGTCCTCCTCTTTCTTTCATATGGGTAAGATTTTTTTTTATGTGAACGGATGTCAATGTGAAACAGATACAACGGGTCATAACTGATGAGTGATTACTGGTCTAGATGGTGGTCTACTGCACTCTCACTGCCATCCAGTGTTGAAATGAGTGTTTAATTTTGAAATTCTAGATCACTGTGACCTAAAAGTTTGGTAACCTGATTTGTTTGGCCAAACTTGGAATGAAGGGAGATTAAACAGTATGTTAGGAGATCCATAAATCATTCATTTTTTATTTTATTTTTTTATAAAAAGGGCAACTGCGCCATGGGGGAAGGAAGCAAAAATGCAACTATGGATGATACAGTGGTATGTATCTGCCACCATCTTGTCTAATTGTGTTCTTAGGGTTAGAACCTGTATGTCTTATGGACATAACTCATTTAATCATGCTTCTATTTAAAATGCCAAATTCAGAATGCAAAAATTTGGAATTGAACAGGTGCATTTTGCATTTCTCCAAGCATTTATTAAACTGCTATTTCAAAATGTATCTGTATGCCTTGCATTGTCTTTTGGAGTCTTTATTTGCTATTTCATTGGCCATGATTGCATGCCATGTACAACAACTGAGTTACAAAAATGCACTGCACTACCTGACTTATGTAGAACTGAACATACAGTTCTTTTCGAATGTGCAGAACAAAAAAAAATTACCATTTTGTTGTGATTTTTATCTCTTCAAGCAAAACTGAGGTTGCTTGGCCTGTACTCTGAACCTATAGCCAATTTCTATTGTATGTGGTGTGTGGGCGTATATATGGGGTGGGGGAAGTTGCCTAAAGTAGCATATTGTTGATACTTAATGAACATGTCTTACCTCAAATGCTTCTCTCTGCCCTGCCCCAGACAGCATATTGGGCTTCTGATCTGGTGCCATATATAATAAATTGTCTGGAAAGTTTGTGTGCCTTTGATTTTCATTTAAATTGAAATGGAAGAATCACAGAATTTTAGGACTTCTGGTTTCTTTGATCTCTCTTTCTTGTCCCTACTAGTGGTTCTGCTTCAAGTAAGAAGTATAACACTGCTCCCCTAAATGGCATGTGTGTGTTGTGTCGTTACAGTTGTGACCGACTCTTCGTGACCCCATGTCCATGGAGTTTTCTTGGCAGGAATACTGGAGTGGCTTGCCAGTTCCTACTCCAGGCGCCTACATCACCTGGTATTCCCTGGTGGTCGCCCATCCAAGTACTAACCAGGGCTGACCCTGCTTAGCTTCCGAGATTGGATGTGCTTAGGGCATCTAGGCAGACTAAATGGATTGCTTTCAGGTATGCCTAAATGGCATACCTGAAAGCAACCCACACTCTGTGAGTACTGTGTGAGCAGTGGTGAATTGTTTTTCTCACTAGCAGCACTGAACATAGTCTCTCTGTTGCTGCTAGGGGAATATATTTTCTTCCTACTCCATTTCCCCCCACTCAAATGCCCAGAAAGAGGAACAAAATAATTCCTTATGATTTATGTCCATAGCAATATCACATAGCCAATGAGCTTTGGCGCCAAGATGATTTATGAAGCCAAATCATAGGCTTGCAATTTTTTTAAGTAGAGAGGAAAATGATACTCAGCAACGGTAATGTAGGCACCTAGAGGATGCACAATTCTTTCCATGAAATCGTGGCACATGAGAACAAGAAAACCAGAGCCCTCTGAAGATGCCAGCCGCAGAGTCTGGTGAAACATCAAGAAAAAAATCTTGCAGAACACGGCCAAACAGCCTGGAAAACTCACCACAACTATCAGATCCCGGCCCTGAAAGCCTTTGAGAATACATCCCCCCCCCCGACCACTTCCTCTTGTTGGCCAGAGAGGAAGATCCTCTGTTGGTTTCAACAAGAGATTTTAAATGTATGGGAACTACACCCCTAAATGAAGATAGCTGTTCCTTGTTGCATGGGGGTTTAAACATTTGGAAGCATCAAATGGGTTGTCTGTCTCTTTTTGACCATTCAGTCTGTAATTGTGCCTTGCCTCATACTGTAAAAAAGAAATTGCACTAGTTTTTGTGGAACACCTTTTGCACACATTTTAGAAAACCTTAACCCATAAGATCTGCTTCCGTTCTCATGCTGGAGTTGACAAATCTTGAGGAAGCTGATGGGCCTTCCAGCAATCTGAGTTGAAAAGGAAAGATGAAATTTCTTTAAATCCCGGTCATGAACACAAAGCAAGGGGAAAGAACTGGGAAAAGTAGAGTGTGTTTTTAAACGCATTTTTAACCCACCTTCTCATCACTGAACTTGATATGGTTCTCCTCACCGTTTTATTTAAAGCAGCTTTGCAAGCTAGATCAAATGGGAAGAGTGGGATTTTCCCAGGGTCACCCATTGAGTTTTGGGGTTCTCTAGGCAGTTGACTTGAGTTCTTCCAGGTCCTAGGCCAGTGATGGTGAACCTTTTAGAGACCAAGTGCCCAAACTGCCATTCAAAACCCACTAATTTTTCACAGAGTGCCAATACAGCAATTTAACCTGAATGCAGGTGGCTGTGGAGGGGCGATGTCGGGTGCCCACAGAAAGGGCTCTGAGTGCCACCTATGGCACCCGTGCCATAGGTTCGCCATCACTGTCCTAGGCCAACATTCTAAGTCAGGATTGTCACTAGAACCTCTGAGTTTGGGGAGGAAAAACACCCCATCTTTCATATTAACTGTGTTTGAGGACCTCTGACTTTGATGAAGCCCAGTGATAAATTTGCTGCTGCTCATAATTTGCATTGCAACATGATTCATCTTTTTGATTTCAATGTGTAGTGGTCTTCCTCAGCACACTCTGCTGTTAGATATTACCAGCAAAGGAATATATGGCTGTGCAGGAAGAGAGTGGCGGGCATAGGGTTGATGTTTATGGTGATAGACTCATGATTCATGTCATGTATTCGTCTCCAAATCTGCCAGCTCTAGCGTCAGTTGACCTCTACCTCATTTTTACCCATGCTATGATGACGACAGGGTCAAAAATGTGATCACGAATGATATTTATGTCCAAAATAGATTTCTAATGTTGCAGTTCCTTTTCTGACTGCCGCTGGGGAATCATTCACTGGGGGGAGTGATGTTCATAGATCAATTCAGAGTGCTGCTGTTGGAAGCACTTTTAAATAGACTGCTTCTGTACAAACACTGTTGATGAAACAATAGCAACCAGTCTTCATCTTCTTCGCTCTTTGTATGCCATCTTCCATTTGCTTCTCATCTTCATCTTCACCAGCAGGATTGTCTTGTAGGTCTGTGCTGAGGAATGCCAGTCTACGGTTGGACTCTATACATTTCGGGACTTTTGCAAGCGACCTCCTGAATGACAGAGTACAGTGGAAACATAGTTTTGCTGCTCAAGTGAGAATTACTTGCTGAATCACTCCCACTGGCTGCTGGCACGTGAGGGGAGGGAGAAAAAAGAGAAAGAAAGCTCACCTCCGTTCTGCCTCTCGCTCCTGCCGAAACATTTCAGTCTCTTAAAGTAGCTCTTAAAGGGCGGGAGCCAAAAACAACAAACAGAACATGGATGCACTCACTTCTTGGAAGGATCAAATAATTTTTCTCTCTGGTTTGAAAGTTTAGCTCGGGGCTCAAACTGAACCACAAATTCCTGTTAACTCCAGAGCTGGTGGAAACATTTTTCAGTTCAGCTGAGCCAATTCAGAGATCCTGTATAAATGCCCACTGTTTTGCAAAGGTGAGAATTACTTGCTGAAATTTCCCCATCTCAGTGCTTTATTCTGCTTTGGAAGAAATGGGTGTCCACCCAAGGTTTTGTTATTTCCCTCTCTGGTTTCCTGCCACCGGGGCCTGAACCATCATCACTGGGCCACTTCTTGAGCCAATTCGATCCTGCTGCCCAGCAAATCAAGAAATTTCCCCATCTCAGTGCTTTATTCTGCTTTGGCAAAATGGGTGTCCACCCACCGTGTCCCCACCTGGTCCTGCCACCGCCACCATCATCACTGGGCCAGAACAGCCCTCTGCCCAGGGAGACAGGTGTGTGAGGACAGGCAGGGGTTACCTCGGACAATCCCAAAACATGAATTGTGGGCTGGTTTGTTTTTCAGGGACTTCATGATGGTTTGTGGGTCAGAGTTCATGGTTTTCCGGTTTGTTGCCACCTCTGCTCTGGAATCACCATGAAACCACACTGCCAGGTGACCAATCAGACCTCTGAAAAAGGAACTATTAGTGAGATCAAATGAAACCTTTGCCTGCCTATATCTCCTATGGCAGGAGGTGAGGTGTGGGGTGGGAGGAGATTTAAGAGATCAAGAGGATTCCAAGTGGGGATCCCAAACTTTTGAGCCTCTTGGGTAAATCCTCAGTTTAAACATAGTAGCCCCATGGTGGTACAAGTTATGAGCAGGTGAAGCAACAACATTATTTATTTATCTATTTGATTTATATACTGCAACCATCTAGCGAAAAGCTACTCTGGGTGGTTTACAAACATAAACAAAATACAATAAAACACATTAAACAACTTAAAATAGTAAATAAACTAGTCAATCAAAACCATGATGATGATGATGATGATGATGATGATGATGATGATGATGATGATGATGATGATAATAAATGTTATGCCTTCCTCTCTTATCTGTATCTTTAGCTAGTTGTGACTCTTACTACCACGGAGATACTGTATGTACAGAAGACCCTCGTATAACAAATGGTTTGTATAACATAAAATCTGTAAAACAAAAAATTCCAGAGATAGGGGAAATTTACTTAATAGAATTTTTCTATGGGGCAAATCCATACAACATAAAATGGCCGCAATTTGGGATTATTCTGTTTTCAATGCATTCCTATGGGAAATTTGTATAAAGGAAAATTTGCTTAACATAATTACATTTGGAACGAATTAATTCCTTTATACAAGGTACCACTGTATAGGCATTGAGGACATTGTATTGGCCCTTATTGTACATGGATTTTCATCCACCACCACCCCAAATAAAATAAACCCATTAGTATTTAAAGTGACATCATATTTTATAAAGTGACATCATATTTTACCTTCCCCTCCACTCTTTTTGTCCTTTTTTGTGTAGCCTCAAGGATGATAAGATGAGTTAAGCGTACAGATACCTTCTCTGGAAAACTAATGAGGAATTTCCCAGGAAGCACAATATTCTGATGGGAATATTATCTCGGTTACCTCAGCAAACACACACCAACATCTATAGTTGCCAAATAAGCACTTTTCGTAGCATCTTCTCTGTGTTGTAATTGTTTCAGAAGCTGACTGGTGGCATTTCACTGTTAGTGGTTCATCTCATACCAGGATTAAATCAATAATATTACTAGGATGCTTATCCTATCTTATTCAGTAGGCCTTTAATTGTTTGTGAGATCACTAGGATACGATGCACTCGCTGCAGAAAGTACTGTAGAATGACAGCAGAAAGGATATGAGGATATGAAGGGCAATGTAGTTTTTGATGGCCTAGTGTCAGACCCCTTCAACATCCAAAGCGGAGTGAAACAGGGCTGTTTCTTTGCGCCAACCTTTGTTTGGGATCTTCTTTGCTATCATGCTGAAGTATGCTTTTGGAACTTCAACAGAGGGTATCTATCTCCGGACCAGATCAGATGGAAAACTCTTCAATCTCTCTAGATTGAGAGCAAAGTCTAAGGTACAGGTGAAATGTTTGCGGGATCTCCTCTTCGCTGATGATGCCGCCATTACTGCTCACTCTGCCGAAGATCTCCAACAACTCATGGATCATTTTAGTAAAGCTTGCAAAGATTTTGGGCTAGAAATCAGCCTGAAAAACACACAAATAATGGGCCAGAATGTGGACTATCCTCCTCGCATTACAATTTCTGCAAAAGAACTGGAAGTTGTCCATGACTTTGTGTATCTTGACTCAACTATCTCAGATACACTCTCACTAGAGTCTGAGCTGAATAAACATATAAGTAAAGCAGCTACTATGTTTTCCAGACTAACAAAGAGAGTATGGCTCAATAAGCTGACAGAACATACAAAGATACAGGTCTATAAAGCTTGTGTACTGAGCACACTTTTGTATTGCAGTGAGTCTTGTACCATCCATGCCTGACAGGAAAGAAAGCTTAATACCTTCCCTATGCGCTGTCTTAGGCGAATATTCAACATTACCTGGCATGACAAAGTTCCAAATAGCATAGTCCTGAATCGAGCTGGAATCCCTAGCATGTACACTTTATTGAAACAGCGACGCCTACACTGGCTTGGACACATTGTGAGAATGGATGACGGCCCGATCCCAAAAGATCTTCTATATGGAGAACTAGTGCAGGGAAAGCGCCCCAGAGGGAGACCACAGCTGCGGTATAAGGATATCTGTAAGAGGGACCTGAAGGCCTTGGGAATGGACCTCAACAGATGGGAAACCCTGACCTCCGATCGCACTGTCTGGAGGCAAGAGATACAGCATGGTCTACATAAATTTGAAGAGGCATTTGTCCAACAGGCAGAGGAAAAGAGGCAGGCACGGAAAGAACGAAACTCGAGGACCGGGCAAGAAACAGAATACATCTGTCCCCAGTGCAGTAAAGACTGCCATTCCTGAATTGGTCTATTTAGTCGCTCACAATAGGTGTTGTTTTTAGGATCTCTACTCCAGGCATGATACCATAGTCTTTCAAGACTGAAGGATGCCAATGAAGGATACGATACTCTCGCTGCAGAAGGTACTGTAGAATGACAGCAGAAAACGTGAAGTGATTATTGTAGACAGTTCCGTTGTTAAACGAGAAATGGCTCATTCTCTGCTGAGTTCTTTATTTTTTTAAAGGCTTTAATTTTTCCCCCTCAAATGTATTCAGAGGTCCTGAAGTAAAAACCACCCATTGTATTCCAGCTCTGTTTGGTTCTGTGTGCATTGCTGCTCATTGCCTCATAAACCAAGCCCAGCATTTCAAAACCACATCTCTGATCTGAAGAAAGGCGATAGCAAGCTGGGAGTGAAACTCTTCCAAGATTTGGAAATTTTGCCTTGCGATACCGTAGCACAGACTTAAAGCCAAAAGCAGTAGCAGACAAAGGAAAATCCCAAGGAACCAAGGCACGGCATTTGCTGTCTTCCTGCGAGCTGGAACATAAAAAACAGAAAAGTTGAAAGGAAGGAAGGAAGACGGTAGAATTGCGCTTTCCCCTGAAGCAGGTTTAAACCACTTCATTTACTCAAGGTTTTCTGATCGCCAGGGCAATGCCTCAGTGCTATATAAGCACATAGAAGCACATTATCTTGGGATATGTACTGTGACCAACAGCAGTAAGAAAATTAGGTTATATTTCATCACTTATCATCTCTGATACAGTTGTCCCCCGCCCTTTCGCGGTTCATATATTGCGGTCCCGGTATATCTCGGGTCTGAGTATATGAAAAAAAGGCTCCCTGGGGTAAGGAGGAAAGGCCATCCCAGGCCCGTCGGAGGCCCCAAAAGTGCTTCCCCGCAAACCGGAACTGACTTCCGGTAAACCAGAAGTGACCTCCAGATCACTAGAAAACACTTTTGGGGCCTCTGGGGGGACTGGAAAGCCTCTTGCAGGCCCGTTTGGGGCAGCACCAGGCCTGGGGTAAGTACAAGAGCCCCCAGAGAGCCCACCCAGTCCCGACCTGACCCAGCATCCACATATTGCGGATTTTCAATTATTGCGGGTCGAGTCGGGTCCCTAACCCCTGCGATAGGTGGGGGTTTACTGTATATGTTATCAAGGCTTCTAAGCTTACATACATGCTGTAGTTGGTGAAATACATGTCTCAAGAGGCAATTTCTGGGAAACTGCAGAGACCCTCTTGGTTAAGTTTTTTTCGGCCAAACCACAAAGAGGAAAGAAGAACGAAGCTCTTGTGTGAGGCCTCTCACTCTCACATAGCCACTGAATGAAAAAATTACTTTTCTCCTGGCTTTGCTATTAGAAGTATTCTTTCTTAAACTGCTTAGTAGGTTTATGCAAGAGATTGATTTCAGTTCAAATGAGGACGATTCTTCATGTGTGAGCATATGGCTCTGTTATGTACAAGCCCAAGACTGCTTACATGTCCTTAGTGTATGACAAGTTATAAAGGTGTTCTGTTCCACCTTAGAAATTGTCCTTCTATTCTTCGAATAGAAGCACCCATATGTGCATTTGAATACATCTTTCTCAGAACCTGAAGCTCCGATGTCTGCCTCTCTGTCTGTCTAAAAGGCTAAACCCATTGCAATCCAGAATGTTTGTGGGTGACAGTACAAAGGGCACATGCTGTATCTCCTTAAGGAAGTGAATTATACTTCCTAAATTGCATATGTTCATTACATTTGGCTGACTCAGGTGAGTAATCTTAGAATGCAGGGATGGAAGGGACACTATGGGTCATCCAGCCAGCCCCTTTCAAGGAGGCATGCTGAGGATTTTGAAAATCCAGTGAGACTTGTTCCCTCTATCTGAAAGCGAAAAATAATAGAATAGTGAAGTTGGAAAGGGCCTATAACAGGGATGACAAACCTTTTATAGACTGAGTGCCCAAATTGTGATTTAAACTCCACTAATTTTTCACAAAGTGCCAATATAGCAATTTAACCTGAATACAGGTGGCTGTGAAGGGGTGATGTCGGGTGCCCACAGAAAGGGCTCCGAGTGCCACCTTTGGCACCTGTGCCATAGGTTCACCAACACTGGCCTATAAGGCCATCAAGCCTAACACCCTGCTCCATTCAGCAAAAGAAATCAATGGGCATTCACAGTTCGGTTTTTTTTTTAGCTCATGTCCCAGAATTCTCCATTTTGGAACTTCCAAACTTAAGCTCTCCTGTGGGGCTTCATGGCCTAGGTCACAGTACCCTTGGGCCTAGTTTGCTCAGCCAGAAGATGGCATGGCCTGTGTTTTCCTCAGATTTGGCCTAGTCTCCTGTTAGAAAAGGAATTTGCCCCCAGTACAGTGGTACTCTGAGAACGAACTTAATTTGCTCTCTGAGGCAATTTGTTATCCGAAAACATTTGTTATCCAAAACACAGTTTCCCGTTGAAATGAATGGGAAACTGATCAATCCATTCCGGAGGTCTGAAAAAAGGCAAAAAACGGGGGTTTCCCCTCATACCTCTTTATAAAGTGCATTTTAAAAGCATGTGGTGCCCCCCAGAACACCCTACCCTGCAGTGAAAAGCAAACCCGGAGAAAATAAAGCAGCAAGACTACCCCAGCCCGTTCTTGCCTGCAGAGCAATGGAAAAGATTGCAAACATGGACAGAAGTAAGCAGCAAGACAACCCCAGCCTGTTCCCGCCAAAAATGAAAAGAAAAGCAGTGCAAAGATTAATAAAAGCTGGCTCCCGGCCTTTCCAAGTTCAAAAGGGCCAAATCCCTCAGCAGAAAATGTCCAGAATGGTTCCAAAACACCATGGAAAAAAACGCTTCTCAAGACATGATGAAAAAATTGTTATTGGAAGCAGCCCATATGGAACATTTGTTATCTGACACAGCCCTATACCCGGAAATTTCCGTTCACTCTCCAATTTATTTGTTATCAGAAACATTCATTATCCGAGGCATTACTGTACTTGCTGGAAGTTCCAAGCAAGCACTGAGCAACTTCTTTTCTACCAGGAAATTGGGCTGGATATTGGTCCATCCTAGGCAATGATGTCCTCCAACCTAGCCTTTCTCCTGGTGAGTACAAGATGTTTTTCTGGTTGGTGGAACTTTCAGTATGGAGAATTCTGGGATTTGGGCTCCCAGCAATACACACAAATGCCTCCTCCTTAATATGTGTTATACAGTACCACCCCCATACCCGCTGATTCGCCACCCACTGATTCAGTTATTTGTGGTTGGCGAGCAGGGTGCGAGGGGCTGGGATTGTGGCAGTCTGTGGAGCTATGTCTCTACCGCTACCACTGATGCTGCGGGTGGGCTGGCCATGGTTTTGAGAGGGGGGATTCCAAATAACCCCCTGCTGGAGAGTGTGGAGAAAGAGCTGTGAAGGGACATCCCCATCTGTCCTGCAAACCCCGTCCGCTCCTGCCCTAACCTCAAGGCGAGCATGTCGCCATGAGGAAAATGGAATTATGTACCATCTGTCTCCTCAGCAGTTGTGGTGGTGGTAGCGGCTGAAGCATCGATGGGGGTGGTGGAAGAGGCACCCGTGTGGCCCACAGGTGTCCACAGGGCCATGTGGACTCCTCTTCCATTTCCACTACCAATGCTGCAGTTACCACGGCCACCACGGCAACCACTGAGGAGACAGACGGTCGCTATGTTGCCGTGCTGGCCTGGTGGTGAGGGCAGGGGTGGATGGAGGTTTATTTATTTATTTATTTTGAATAATTTTACCCCAATTTTCTCTTTAGAAAAGGACCCAAGGTGGCTTACAATAATGAGGGACAATATACAGACCAGAACATATAAGACATATTCAAGTTAAGAATAGGGAATTAGAAGAGGCATCTTACAACATTAAAAGATAACATTAAAGCTACCAAGAACACACAAAAGGAAAAAAATCCATTATGAGGGATGGAAACGAGCATGGAAACACTTGTGTTCTTATGAGATCAGTCAATGCAATCATGCATGGTAATCCATCTAAAAGTCACATAACAGGTAGTCCCTCATTCAGGGAAAGCTTGCCTGAAGAGGAAGGTCTTTGCCTGCTTCTGGAAAGATAGCAGAGATGGGGCAGTCCTGACCTCCAGGAAGGAGTTCCAGATTCTGGGAGCAGCAACCGAGAAGGCCCTTTCATGTGTTCTTCTGAGACACATCTGTGAAGGTGGCAGGATCAAGAGAAAGGCCTCTCCTGATGACCTTAGCACCTGAGCTGGTTCATATTGCAAGATTCAATCTTTGAGGTAGCTTGGACCCAGGCCATTTTGTGCTTTGTAAGTTAAGGTCAGCACTTTGAATTGTGCCCAGTAGCTAAGTCTGTCAAGGTCTTTTAGGATAGGATGAAAATCCAAAAAGACCTTGACAGACTAGAGTGCTGGGCCAAAGCTAATGAAATGGATTTCAACAGAGGGAAATGTAGGGTACTACATTTAGGTAAAAAAAATGAATTGCACAAATATAAGATGGGGGATACTTGGCTGGAGGATAGTACCTGTGAAAGGGATCTGGGAATCTTGGTGGACCACAAATTGAACATGATTCAGCAATGTGATGCGGTGGCCAGGAAAGCCAATTCGATTCCTGGTTGTCTCAACAGAAACATAGTGTCTAGATCAAGGGAAGTGATAGTACCACTCTATTCTGGTGTTGTCAGACCCCACCTGGAGTACTGTGTCCAGTTCTGTGCGCCTCAATTTAAAAAGGATGTTGACAACCTCGAGCAGGTGCAGAGGAGGGCTACCAGGATGGTTGAGGGTCTGGAGGAAATGTCTCATGAGGAACAGCTTAGGGAACAGAGAATGTTTAGCCTCTCTAAAAGAAGACTGAGAAGGGATATGATAGTTATGTTTAAATATTTGAAAGGATGTCATATTGAAGAGGGAACAGGTTTGTTTTCCATGGCTTCAGAGACTAGGACTCGGGGCAATGGTTTCAAACTACAGGAAAAGAGATTCCATTTGAACATTAGGAAGAACTTCATGACAGTTAGAGCTATTCGGCAGTGGAATATGCTGCCGCAGAGGGTGGTTGAGTCTCCTTCTTTGGAGGTTTTTAAGCAGAGGCTGGATGGCCATCTGTCAGAAATATTGTGATGGGGGTTCCTGCATGGCAGGGGGTTGGACTAGATGGCCCTTGAGGTCTCTTCCAACTCTATGATTCTATGATAATTGGCAGCCAATGGAGCTGCTTTAGTAGGAGTTTAATGTGATCTCTGTAACTCACCCCAGTCGGCAATCTGGTCACTCCATTTTTGACCCATTGAAGTTTCCTGAGACTTTCCATTGGCAGCCCCACAAGTTGTGGGGCAGCAGGCGAATGGCCCTTCGCTGTTCTTCCACCCTCCCTGGTGTGTGTGTGTGTGTGTGTGTGTGTGTGTGTGTGTGTGTTTGGGGGGTTATTTGGACCCCTCCTCTCGAACCCATGGCCAGCAGGTGCCTGCCCGTCCACAACATCAGTGGCAGTGGTGGAAGTGGCGCCTGCGTGGCCCGTAGGTGTTCACAGGTACCTGCCCGCCCATAACATTGGTGGTGGAAGTGGAGGTGGTGGCTGTGCAGCATCACTGCTTTTGCCCCGGCACTCCATTAACATTGCAGCCCATTCCCCACTGCTGCCACCCCCAGATAAGAGTGTCAGCTCTTATCCACAGATTTCGGAACTCACAGAGGGTCCCAGAACTGATCCTCTGCAGATACAGGAGTCCTACTGTATGTGTAGATCCACTCACACACATAGCAAATACAGAAATGGTGCCAGATTGTTAAGGAAGAGGCAAATAACCCATCCAAGGCTTTACGTGTCCATGGATCTAAGGAATTAGCTGGTTGGACAGCATAGCAAATTAGGTATCTGGAATGATAAACCATCTCTGAGTACGTTATGCTTAGAAAATCATGAAATGAGTTTCCAAGTCAGAATTGACTTGATGGCTCATGATTATTATTTAAGGAGCAATCATTCTAATTTTGCAGATTTTCCCACACAAATCATCCTTGCAAACATGGAACCTCCCCGGGTTGGTGGTGATTTGGCACTGATGAAAACCATTTTGTTCTCACTTCCTTTGAAAGCCCTATTAGGCTTGTTATCAGTCAGATGGGACTTGACAGCACATGATGTATATATTGTATTATTGTTTGTATCTTGATATTTTAAAAGCATTATGTTGTGATAACACTGCAAATTTAATTCTATTTTAACGTGTAATCTTACTGTATTTTAATGTACAGTAACTCCCTGCCCATTCGCTATTCATATACTGCGGTCCTGGTATATCGCAGAACTGCAGTATATGAAAAAAGCCCCATAGGGTAAGCTGAAGAGGCCTGTATCAGGCCTCCTGTACTTACCCCAAGCCTGGCGTTGCCCCAAACAGGCCTCCAATGCTTTCTAGCAATCCGGAGGTCGCTTCTGGTTCAGTGAGATACACTTTTGGGGCCGCTGACGGGCCTGGGAAGGGTGTCGGAGGCCCGTTTGGGGCAACTCCAGGCTTGGGGTAAACCCCAGAGAGGCTCCTCAGTCCTGACCCAACCCTGCATCCGCATATCGCGGATTTTCAATTATTGTCGGTTGGGTTGGGTCCTTCACCCCCCGGTGATAGGTGGCGGGGTTTTTTTTTGTACTAAACTCTATTTTATTTTAATTTTCTATTGTTTTTAATTCTATTGTAAGCCATGTGGGTGTTGTCAGAGAAAGGCAGCATGTTCAATAATTAAGTAAATATGTAAGTAAAAGTTCATATTATGGGAAAATGTTGGTGCATGAATTTCAGTATCAGGTTAAAACAGCTTTTGCAAGTGACAACAAAGAAGCAGGCCTTCTTGGTGGCAGCCCCCAGTCAGTGGAATAAGCACCCAGTTGAGGTATGCCAGGTTCATTTTCTTCTCTCCTACCATTCAGGAAATTAGTGAAGTGAGAAATGTACAAAGCTGTTCCATGAATGCTGTTAATATCAAATTTTAGTGTTTTTGCTTTCTTGTGCTTTCCTTTTTGTTTTAATTTTAGAACTAGATCATGGAACTACCATCTTGTTGTATTGCTACTGGGGGCATGCTGGGTTTGGGTTTTTGGGCTTTGGTCTAAAAGTTATGCCATCTGTGTAATTGTATTTGTGACATAAGAGCATAAGAACATAAGAAGAGTGATGCTGGATCAGGCCAAAGGCCTATCTAGTCCAGCTTCCTGTATCTCACAGTGGACCCAACCAGATGCATCTCAGAATGCACAAGACTAGATACAGTAGACCCTTGTATAACAAACAGCTTGTATAACATAAAATTTGTACAACATAAAAATTCCGGAGATATGGGAAATTTGCTTAACATAATCGCCTATGGGGAGAATCCGTACAACATAAAAATGGGATCACTCCATTTTCAATGTATTCCTATGGGAATTTGTATAAAGAAAATTTTGCTTAACATAATTTCATTTGGAACGAATTAATTCCTTTATACAAGGTACCACTGTATCTGTCTCATGATACCACTCCCCTGCATCTGGCCCTTGAAGTACCCCGGCTTTAAGCCTGGAGATTACACACCTCCCTCATGGTTTGTAACCTGTGATGGACTTTTCCTCCAGGAATCTGTCCAATCCCATTTTGAAGGCATCAGGGCCAGATGCCATCATCACATCCTGTGGCAGGGAGTTCCACAGACTAACAACGCCCTGGGTGAAAAAAACATTTTCTTTTGTCTGTTCTTACTCTCCCAGCCCTCAATTTGAGTGGATGTCCCCTAGTTCTGGTATTTTGTGAGAGGGAGAAGAGTGTCCCTCTAGCCACTTTACTCATGCCCTGCATTATTTTGTATGATAAAACCTCACAATCTGCTAAGGAAGGACATATTGGAGAATGGCAGGCGGCGGAGGAGTGTTAAATACCCACAACCCTTCGGAGGTATGCCACATCTCTGCTGCTGATTGCTCTCTCTTTCACTGCTGCTTTGCAGTTGTCTGGCAGCAATTCAAGTTCCCAGACCTTTGAATGTGTTGTTCCGGCCTTATGACCTTGAATATGGCTCTTTGGCACATGCTGCTTAAACAGCAGCAACACACACCTCCTTCCGAAGGAAGAGTGGATAACAATGATGAAATCTAATGGAGCGTTAAAAGGATGTGATTATATACAACACGAACAGGATTACCATAATTAATGCATGTTCTCTGATATTCTCCCTGTTGCACTTTTCTCTCCGCCCCCCATCCATTTCACCAAAAAAGAGAGCGCTTAAATAGTTTGAAATGCTAGGCAGCGCTGGAAAATTATTTAATGCTTACTGAAACACCAATTAGGAGACTAGGTTTCACGACCTTCTGCCCGTAAAGTGAGCAAGTGATAGCTGGGCCTTTCCAACTGGGAAATGAAATGAAAGTGAGTTGGCCCACAGTTATGTGGTCTCTGGAAAATTACTCCAGGGCTATAAGGATTTTCAGATCTCACTGTGAGCAGAGGAAGGGGGTCATTATTGGAGCAGGGAACTGACCTCGTAAGCTTCTGCAATAAGACTGTGGAAAACTCCACTACCAATATTCTCCTAGCACCAGAATTCTTAATATCAATGACCAGAAAGAAGTGGGCCCAGAGGGGCATTTTCTCTCTGGTGTAACAAACTAGGGCTGGAACTGTGTGCTTGTCTGACCCAGGTTTAAACATGAAATGGCTTTTGTTGCTCCCAACTCTGCGTACTTCAAAAGAGCTTTGGGTGCTATCTTGAAGCGCAACGAGGCTTCAGCTGGGTGAGGATCCCCCATCTCTTTTATTTTATTTTATTTTATTTTATTTTATTTTATTTAAGAGTATTTTTACTCTGCCTTTCTCCTTGGAAAAGGACCCAAGGACTTGCTTGATCTGCAGGTGGCTGGATGGCATTGGCTGGGGAGCATGATGGTTGGCGTGTCTTTGACAGCTAGGGAGACCTCCTCTTCCCCACCATTGCTGCTGCCAACATGTGCTTCCCGGCTGCTACCATCCCAGCGTCCTGCCGGACAAGCAAGCCCTGTGGAGGTGTGGAAGTATTATAAATGAGAAAACCAAAACCACACAAACACAGAGATGCACACATTGTGATGGGGGTAAGGCCGCTGGGTTTGAAAATTAACCCTGGCGCTCTCCAGAGCTCACCATTCTATCCTCCATATTCCATAGTCACTTCAGAGCTATGAAGTCATAGAATCATAGAATCATAGAGTTGGAAGAGACCTCATGGGCCATCTAGTCCAACCCCCTGCCATGCAGGAACCCCCATCACAGGATGCCTGACAAATGGCCATCCAGCCTCTGCTTAAAAACCCCCGAAAAAAGGAGACTCCACCACCCTCCGTGGCAGCATATTCCATTGCCAAACAGCTCTAACTGTCATGAAATTCTTCCTAATGTTTAAGTTGAATCTCTTCTCCTGTAGTTTGAAACCATTGCCCCGTGTCCTAGTCTCTGAAGCCATGGAAAACAAACCAGTCCCTTCTTCAATGTGACATCCTTTCAAATATTTAAACATTGCTATCATATCCCCTCTCAGCCTTCTTTTTGAAAGGCTAAACATTCCCAGCTCCCTAAGCGGCTCCTTGTAAGACATTTCCTCCAGACCTTCAATCGTCCAGGTCGCCCTCCTCTGGACCCGTTCAAGATTGTCAACATCCTTTTCAAATTGAGGCGCACAGAACTGGACACAGTACTCCAGATGGGGTCTGACCAGAGCAGAATAGAGTGGTTCTGATTTATCTGTGGATCAAGGAAAGCGCCTTGGGTCCTTTTCCAAGCAGAAAGGCAGCGTAAAAATACTCTAAAATAAATAAATAAATAAATAAATAAATAAATAAATAAATAAATAAATAAATGGGAGACAGATTGTGCTTAAGTTCTCTGCCCCAATGAGATTTTCTATACACCCCCCTCAGGCCGTTGTGCATTTAACAAGCCTATTCAAGCCACTGTCCACCTAACAAGCTTATTCAGACCAGGGTGGGGTGAAACCAAGGCGAACTATAAATTGTAAACCTCCCACCAATTTTTCTCATACTGATGAAGCTACTTGGATGAGAAGAAAAGAAGTCCAGTCGCCATGACTCAACTCCCAGACAACTCACAGAAGCTTTCACCACTAGCTATGCTGGAAAGTAGAGATGGGCATGAAACGAACATTTTTTTGTTTCAGTTTTCGTTTTTTCATTTTGTTATGTAATGAAACGACAAATTTTTTCTCTAAAATGAAATGAAACGAACAGAAACACCAGAAATTTTGTCATCCGTTTCGTTTTCGTTACAGTATACATTGAACTGCTTTAAATGCTAAAAAAATCACAAAAATTGAAATAAATCGTAACAAAACGGTAATGAAATGAACGAAAACAAAAATGATTTTTTTGCAAAAATTTGCAACAAACAGAAACGAACCGAAACGGACCCCCTAAACGACAAATGAAATGCCATTTTTTTTATTTGTGCCCATCTCTACTGGAAAGAGTTTCTGGGAGTTGCATCTGGGGGGTCACTAGGTTGGGAACCACTGCGCTAAAGTATTTAAAAAGAGAAGAGAAAGGAGAGTGAATGGGGTGGGAGGCATCGTGACATATTTATTTTCTTAAGACTTACCAGAAACTCACCTTAGATTTTAATAATCATTTGTCATCAAGTCAATTCTGACTTATCGTAATCCTTTTCATGCTTTTCTACAAACAAAGTACTCAGAAATAGTTTACCATTTCCTTCTTCTGGAGGCATCCTGGAACTGTGCAGCTTGTCCAAGGCCACACAGGCTGGCACTTATCCCTAGGGACAGGATGGGGAATTGAACTCCCTAACCCCTGGCTCTACAAGCCAGATATCTAACTTACTGAGCCGTCCAGCCAGCGCAAGGTTTTGGTGCCCCTTAAATGTCAATACCTTGGGGCAAAGCCCCAATTCTCCTGCCCTAGTCACAGCCCTGATGTCCCATCCCAGCGGTGTGGCCTTCCCATATTTGGGAATTCAAGGCAGGGAACAACAGGTAGGAACAGGAGTGAGTTAGGAAGCCCACATCATCCTGGCTGCGTAGATAGCAGCACTGTAGGTAAAGCAAAGTGTTCTACTTATATACCACCCCATACCATTTCAAGTAGTATCTGGGCGGTTTACAGTTTTTAATAACAGTATGCAGGCTACATATTGCCCCACCCCCAGCAAGCTGGGTACTCATTTTACCGACCCTGAAAGGCTGGAAGGCTGAGTGAACCTTGAGGCTTCTACCTGGTATTGAACCCCAGGTCATGAACACAGTTTTACCTGCAGTACAGGCATTTAACCACTGGGCCATGGGACTCAGGTACCTGTCATCCTTTTAAAAAAACTTAAATAAATAGAAAAAAATATCCACCAAGTACATAAGAATATAAGAACATAGGAAGAGCCATGCTGGATCAGACCAAAGGCCCATCTAGTCCAGCTTCCTGTATCTCACAGTGGCCCCATCAGATGTGTCTGGGAGCGCACGAGACTAGATATCTGTCTCCTGATACCACTCCCCTGCATCTGGCCCTTGAAGTACTCCGTCTTTAAGCATGGAGATTATACATCTCCATCATGGTTTGTAACTGATTATGGACTTTTCCTCCAGGAATCTGTCAAATCCCCTTTTGAAGGCATCCAGGCCAGATGTCATCACCACATCCTGTGGCAGGGAGTTCCACAGACGAACAACAAAATTTATGTGAGAGGCATTGTTGAGCCAGTGTCTCCTGATAACTTGTTGAGTGTGACAGAACACCAGTGTGACAATTTTTGTGTGAGCCCTTTTGTTATTATTTTATAATAACATTCTTTTTCTATGAAGCTATTTCCATATGGAATGTGCTCCCAAATGCCTGATGCTTGCCTTGGATAATAACTATATATATATATATTTTAAAAATGCAGTGTAAAGTGTAAACATTTATCTAGTATATGTCTAGTGGGGGAAAAGATTTTGAAACACAACAAAGCCACAAAATGTAACACCACAACCTGTATCATTATGGTTAAAGATCCGCTGTTCACTCTGGCTTATGTAAATTAGTGGCGATTACTAGTGCTGGATTTCATGGCAAACAATTAAGCTGTCATACCGAGTGAACATGGAGGGAAGTAGGAGTCATAAAGGCCAGCAACCAACCCATAACAATGTATCAAAAAAATGCAAACGGGGAAAAGCCAGAATGCTAAGAGCAAATCATTTTAAAGCACCCGAGAAACCGAATCAATGTTCCCTAATAGAGTCAGGAGGAACTATTTGCAGCCAATGATTTATTCATCTTGAGTGAAGCCTTTCTTTCCGTTTCCAAATTATCTCTGAACAGGCTTCCATTTTCTTTGTTAAATCGATTGCTATTTAAAATTACTCTCTTTGTGCCTTCTGTGAATAAATGTCAACCGGTGGCTTTCGCTCGCTCACGCCTCCCTGTGACAGCTGATTCACATGTTATTCCATTTGCATGGTCTGATCTTTTTGTTCTGGGCTCTGGAACGTCTCACACAAACGGGCGTGAAATTGCTTCTGTCTCTTAACTGAGCAAGGTAAAGGCCGGCCCTTCTCCTTGCTAGAGAGCAGCCCTCCGGAAAATGCATGTGAGGGAATGATTAGGAATTTGGAAAGCTTTCCTAGCACCCACCCACCCCGGATTCTAGGACTTGTAGGCTTGCAGTGCACAAAAGCCTAACTTTAAGAGACAAATTGCTGTAAGGCTGTTACTTCATGTCCTACCTTGTTCTGTGATTACGTTTGTACCGTGACAGCGTTGTTTGCGGTCATGTGGTTTTGTCCCTGTTCAGTCCCTGTTTCCATTTCCTCAGGGGTGTGATTACTTGTCTCGTGACAACTGATACCTCACATCCTTGTTCCGTGACAAATTCTGAATTTGTCTTGTTTTCTTAACACTTTTTAAAAATATCATAAATAAAACTTTTTTGATATTTCGATTTACTAGTCTTCCGGGATTTACACGTCAGTGCTACAGAATTTTCAGTACTTTTTTAATAAACATTTGCACTGCATGGTGTTTCCCATAGGGAAACAAATGTTGAATGCCACTTCAGCCGCTGGCCACTAGGTGGACACTGGTTGTTGTGTGACAGGCTGTTACTTCACGTTCCTTGTCTCGGAAAAGGAACTGGGAACAAAGCATGACAAGAGAATTCCCCAGCCCAGGGGCAGGTACAGCTTGTCACACTCTGTTCCCGGTTCAGGGGGCGTGGTCGAGACAAGGTTTTGCTGTCACGCTATGGACGTGAGGTAAGATTTTTTTATACCTGTCCCAAGCGGGACAGCAAGGAGGGATGAACAGGACATGAAGTAACAGCCTAAGTCAGAGAATCTCCTAATTGCCCCGAGAGTTGGAAGCAAACACTGCTGGAAGAAAGCCATGTGGATCCCCTGGACAGCCAGAAAGACAAAAAAGTGGGTCCTAGATCAAATCAAGCCTGGATTATCTCTAGAAACAAGCATGGTAAAACTGAGGCTGTCCTACTTGGGGCACATCACGAGAAGGCAGGGTTCTCTGCAAAAGTTTGGGGAAAGGTAAAAGGCAGAAGGAGGAGAAGACCAAATACAAGATGAACTGACTCCTTAAAGCAGGGGTGGGGAAACTTTGGCCCTCCAGATACTTTAGACTGCCACTCCCAGAATTCCAAGCCTATGTTGCCAGAGATAAAGGACTATTGGAATTTAGAAGTTGAAGTCATGGCAACTGGACTTCTTTTCTGGAGAGACTGAAATGTTTTGCTTCTCATTCAAGCAGCTTCGTCAGCCTCGTGGTGCAGTGGTTAAATGCCTGTACTGCAGCTAAAACGGTGCTCACGACCTGCGGTTCAATCCCAGGTAGCAGGCTCATGGTTGACTAGAAGCCTTCCATCCTTCCGAGGTTGGTAAAATGAGTATCCAGCTTGCTGGGGGTGAGGTTGGGGACAATGTGTAGCCTGCACGCTGTAATTAAAAATGTAAACCGCCCAGAGACTACTTAAAGTGGTATGGGGCGGTATATAAGCAGAACACTTTGCTTTTTGAAGAAGCTGCTGATGAAGCTGATGAAGCTGCTTGGATTAGTAGCAAAATGTTTCAATCTCTCAAGAAAAGAAGTCTAGTTGCCATGACTCAACCTCCAGATAACCTCACCTGGATGATTGAGAATCTTCACAGACAAAAGACTATGGGAACTGTGGTCCCAAGGATCTGAAGGGCCAAAGGTTTCTCACCCTTGCCCTAAAGCAGTGGTTCTCAACCTGTGGGTCCCCAGATGTTCCTGGACTGCAACTCCCAGAAGCCTCCACCACTTGCTGTGCTGGAAGGGGTTTCTGGGAGTTGCAGTCCAGGAATATCTGGGGACCCACAGGTTGAGAACCACTGCCCTAAAGGAACCAACGGGCTTGAGTTTACAAGAGCTGGGCTGGGCTGGGCTGTTGAGGACAGGACATTTTGGAAATAACAATTTGTTGGATTGCCATAAATAGGTGACCATGTGACAGCAGTGTACAATAACAAACAGAAACTTCTGTTGGCATTATCGATTGGATACCCAGTCATGCATGCAACAGATTATGTCTATTCAGGTTTGTTAATTCATGGCAACTTGCTTCCAAAAGTTACACCCTTTATGTAACTGAGTGACAGGATTTTGGCCAATGTTTCTGACACAGCAGGTGGGAAGGGAGTCATTCTAGGTTTTAATGCCTGGCTGTGTGAGGAAGCTGTCCAATGAATTCATGGCAGAGTGACAGTCAAACGATATTTCCAGATTCGTAGCTCTGTGGATAGTACGCTCTGCTCCCATTTGCATTAATCTTTATTCCAATTACAAATCTGTGCGATCAGTAACTGCAGCTCTAAGCCAGTTCCACAATGGCCCCGTAGTAACACGTCAGAGATTTAAACTTACCAACTATGTAGTCACAGCAGGAGATGTCTAGGAAATGGAATGAAAAGGATTCCATTAATAACATTGCTGCGTATGGCCTCTCATGCTTAATAATAATAATAATAAGGGTAAATTTGGCAGAGAACCTAGCTGCAGCTTGGAAATTGCAGTTCCCAGGCAAATGCTAATGCTCATGGTTCAATTACAAAAATAATAAGCTAGGATTTTTTTAAAAACTGAGAAAGAAGTGTGAACGCATTTCAGGGGATCCAACTTTCTGCCAAGCAATCCCAGCTCATCGTTCTCCAAGAACTTGGTGCTCTCCAAATCTGTTGGATTACAAATCTCATCACCCTCAGCCAGCATTATTTAGGGCTGAAGGGAGTCATAGTCTGGCTCCTCTAGAGGGTGCCAGGTTCTTGGTGAAGGGTATCTTTGTATTCTCAAAGGCTTTCACGGACAGGATCTGATAGTTGTTGTGAGGTTTTTCGGGCAGTTTGGCCATGTTCTGGAAATTCTCCTTCCTGACATTTCACCAGACTCTGTGGCTGGCATCTTCAGAGGGCAAGGAGTGCAGAGAAAACTCCGAGTTCCCTGAGCTCCTTGCCTTCTGAAGATGCCGGCCACAGAGTCTGGTGAAACGTCAGGAAGAAAAACTTCCAGAACATGGCCAAACACCCTGAAAAACTCACAACAGCCAAAACTATCTTTGTTTAATCAACGTAGGGGTGTAACCCAAGCTTGACCCCTGTGAGGTGCAGAACTCAAAGAGCGCCCATGGCACTGATAAATTTAGAGCAGACCTTGAAAACCATACATATCCATACATTTCAGGGGGTGATACTGTCAGAGTGTCTCAGCCAAAACATTGGAATCCAGAATCTTCTTGGAAGAAATCATACCGGCAATGATAATTACTGTAGATGTTGATTGGGGACTGTAGGATGCGTTAACAGAAATATAGTCTCCACATCTTGTAAAGTACTAGTCCTCCTCTAGTCAGCACTGATTAGGCATCATCTAGAGTATGATGTCCAGTTCTGGACGCCACACTTTTAGAAGGATGCTGACAGACTGGAACAAGTTTGAAGGAGGGCAATAAGGATGATCAGGGGACTGGAAGCCAGGCCCTATGAGGAAAGACTGAAAGAGCTGGTCATGCTAGCCATGAGGGGGGGAGCCTGAGGGGAGATATGATAGCATTTTTATTTGAGCGTCATCCAGAGTTGGGGCAGGATCTGTCCTTTGTTCTCCCAGAGTGCAGGGCATTTAATAATGGGTTCAAACTACAGGAAGCTAGACTTCAGTTGAACATCGGGAAAAACTTCTTAACTGTTAGAGCAACATGACAATGGAACCAATGGTCTGGGGGAGGGTGAGTGTTCCAGTGATGGACTGAAAAGAAAATTGGAAAACCATCTGTCAGATCTGCGTTGACTTGGATTCCTGCCTTGAGCAGGGGGGTAGACCTGATGGCCCTTAGAGGGCCCCCTCCGCTGACTGCAGTATTTTATGATTCTAGGAAATTTATTTATTTATTTATTTATTTATTTATTTATTTATTTATTTATTTTCAGACTTATATACCGCATCCTATTTCCCTAAGGGAACTCAGGGAGGTTTACACAAATTAAAAACGGTAGCAATATACCAGTAAAAACAGTATTGGCAGAAAGGCGGCGGGGGGATTCCCCTAGCAGTTATCGAAGGCGTCCTTGAAAAGCCAAGTCTTCAGCTCTTTCCTAAAGGACACCAACGAAGTTGCCTGCCATAACTCGCTCGGCAGAGAGTTCCAAGCTGCAGGGCCAGCCACCGAGAAGGCCCGCTTATGAGTTGACGCCTTATGGGCCTCCTTCGGAGTGGCGACACGGAGCGTGTAGGCCAAAGAGGATCAGGTGGGTTGGGCCAGGTCCAATCTTCGGGAAATACGCTCTGCCAGATAGTCAGGGGCCAAGCCATGGAGGGTTTTGTAAACCAAAACCAACACCTTGAACCTTATTCGGGAGGCAATGGGCAACCAGTGCAGGTGGGACAGGATGGGGGTGATGCGGTCGAATCTATGTGCAACAACCACCAACCTGGCTGCTGCATTCTGGACCCGCTGCAGTCGCCGAACAAGGTTCAAGGGGAGCCCCATGTAGAGAGCGTTGCAGTAATCCAACCCTGATATGACCAGCACCCACCACTGTCCTCAGGGAGTTGCCATCAAGGTATGGGTGAATCTGGGTGATGAGCCTAAGGTGGTAAAAGGCCGACCTGGTCACGGCTGCCACCTGGGAGTCCAGGGACAGATCCGGATCCAGGACGACGCCCAGACTCCCCACTCTTTGCGCCAGCTGGAGGGTGGACCCACCCAGACTGGGAAGAGGGCCACAGTACCCATCTGGGCCACCCTCGAAGAACAAAACCTCGGTCTTTCCAGGGTTGAGCTTGAGTCTGTGAGCCCTAGTCCAGACCAAAACTGCGGCCAGGCAGCGATCCAGGGTCTGGACGGCCTCCACTGCACATGTGGAAAAGGAGAGATAGAGCTGCGTGTCATCAGCGTACTGATGACAGCAAGCTCCAAACCTCCAGATGATCTCAGCCAGTGGCTTCATATAGATGTTAAAGAGCATTGGGGAGAGAGCTGACCCCTGAGGCACCCCACAAGAGAGTGTCCAGGGAGCCGACAAAACACCCCCCAAGCTCACTCGCTGGGTGCGGCCCTCCAGGAAGGAATGGAGCCAGCCAAAGGCCAGACCCCCAATCCCCATCTCAGAAAGCTGGCCCAGGAGGATACTGTGGTCGGTGGTATCAAAAGCTGCTGACAGGTCGAGCAGGACCAGCAGGGTAGAGCAACCCCTGTCGGCCCTCCTCAACAGATCATCGTGCAGAGAACCAGAGCCGTCTCAGTCCCATGGCGTGGCCTAAACTCAGACTGGAAAGGATCCAGGACATGGTTCTCCTCCAGGAACGACTGGAGACGCAGGGCAGCAACCCGCTTGATCACCTTGCCCATAAAGGGAACATTGGCTATAGGACGATAGTTAGACATGTCATCTACAGCCAAGCCAGGTCTTTTGATAATGGGCTTCACCACCGTCTCCTTCACCCGACTGGGGAAAATCCTGTCTCTGAAGGAAGAAGCGGCAATTGTTTCTCTTCTTTACAACTAGTGCACAAGCAGTTGGGCGACAGACCCCTTCCAAAAGAAAGAACTGCTTTGTGTGGCTGTAGTGGCATGTATGGTTTTCCAGGTGAAGTAACCAGCAGCTAACCAGTTTCATTTGGTGTTAGCTTTCAGGGATGGCAGCTCATTTTTTCAGCTGCATCAGATTCCCGCTTCATTAGATTTCTTTCCTGTTTTCATAATTTATTTGGGGCACTCACTTTTACAGCATCATTCCCGATTGTTCTCATGGCCCCAGCAGTTATTACTGAATTTTGCTACCAAGGGGGAGCCACGGCACAGCTAGATTTTTCTGATTATTTGAACTGGCTACTGGGTTATTTGCGTCAGATATTACAATGCATTTTAGAGCAAAAACTGTAACCTTCAAAGGGGTGGTGGTGGTGAATGCTAAACTCAACTCCGTGTATGCAGATGTCTCTGTGCTTGTGTCTGCGAATGTGTATCTCTGTGTGTATCCCCCATTTCTTTTTGTTGGGCAAACCAATGGGTAGGAGCACTATGAGAGTTTCCCCAACTGCTGAGCCATTTGTTTGTTTCCAAGGTGCTTTCTTGGACTCATGGGGCTTTTATTGAGATGATGTTTCTTTCTGTCTGCTATTGTGTTTTAAATTGATTGTTCGCAAGTCTTTGGATCCAAGGCTCAAGTTCAAGTCTTCAGTAACAAGTCCTGAATTCCTATTTTAAAACAAATGTTTTTCCCTAGAAGAAAAAGGGTTGGGTGGGTGATTCCAAGTTATAAATCAAGTCTAGACATGGGCACGACTCGGCGAAATTGTCCTTTCCGTTTTCGGTTATCGTTTCCATTACGTAATGGAAACGGTAACGATAATTAAGCCGTCAGAACCCGAACCTGAACCGAAAAAAGAAAAATTTGGTCGGGTTTTTCGTTTCCGTTTGTGGCATCGCGGCAATCACGCAATGCGAAGCACAGAAAAAGTTTTTAAAAGTTTTTTTTAAAAAAACCCGACTCCCGGCCAAAAAAGCAGGTGAAAATATGCCTGCCTGTGGCTTTGCCACCTACCAGAGGGGTGGTTTCTGGGGGTCCCCGGCCTTCTCCCCCTCTTCTCCTGCCCTGGGCTGCTTGCACCAGGCTGGGGGGGTCATCATTCTCGTCCTGTCTGCTGCATGCCATGCGGTGGGGGGATCCAAAATGGCAACCACAATTTTTCTTTTGAAATCGTGGTAAAAAAACACACCAAATCACCACAGAAACATGTGAAATTTATTTATTTTAAATGCCTGAATTTTAATAGTAGCAGCAGTGGGTTTTTTTATAGCAATAAAACGTATTGATTTTATTTTATTTTATTTTATTTTTTATTTTTTTAGACCTGCCCATTTGGGCTGGGCATGGGATGGGACCATGCAATTTTTTTGAACCATTCCACCAATGGCATTGCCAGGTTTTTGACTGACACTTCTGGATATCTCGGAGGGCATAAAAAGCCGAGGCACCTTCCAGAAATCACAGTCGGGTGTATGGATGTGGTTGAGGGAGGAGGGCTGGCTGCTGGTGCTGGTGTGATCCGATCGAGATTGAGGAGGGAGGCTGGAGGCTTTAGGATTTAAGTTAGGCAGGCAGGGAGGGAATTGAATTTAGAAAATAATTTCTTTGATTCCCTGCAGCTTTGTCTGCTGAAGGGAATAGCAGTTTATTCTTTATTTCTTCTCTGGCAGTTTGTGAGGATTTTTTTCTGATATTGGATAAAGGGGAAGGTTCGACTGGGAGTGGGAAGTGTGGATTTATTTCAAAAATATATTATATACTACCATTTATTTTCTATTTTCCCAACTTCAATTTGCTTGCATGCACACACATTTGGGGTTCAAGCCAAGAACAGAACCTCTATCCTAAGTGATATCCTAACTGCCCACTCGCCCGTCCGCCCACGCCGCCACCCGCCTACAGCCCGCGCCGCCGCCCGCCCACTCACCCGCCTGCGGCCGCCGCCCACCCATGACCCCCCGCCGCCCTCCACCCGCCCCGCCTGCTGCCTAGGGCGCAAAAACACCTAGCGCCGGCCCTGATTGCGGGACGCCCCTATGCTCTGGGAAGTCAAATCGCGCTAAATCGCGGTGGAAATGACAAACAACAAATGACAAATGAAACGACAAATTTTTGAAAAATTTCATGACAAACGGAAACGACCTGAAACGGACCCGTTCCGACAAACGAAAACTCGAAACGTCATTTTTTCTGGTCGTGCCCATGTCTAATCAAGTCTGACTCATTAAAAAAAACTACAACCAACAACACCTTGTGTTAAGTCTGAGTTGAGTCACTGGTGGGACTTAAGTCCAACCTGATCAAGATTCTCACGCCTTGGCCCAATCTCTGATATTCACTGGCATACAATGCTCTAATATTCTATAATCTGAACACACCTGGATTGTTCCGGAAAGCAAAATCTCCATCAAATCAATGAATGAATGAGTTACCAAACTAAGTCTGGCAATGGAATTATCAGACAAAATCAGGTAGATTCATGTATTTTTGACAAGAGAACTTTTGTATTCTCTTCCATCCAAATAAGTTAAAGCAAAGCAAAGTGTGCTGCTTATATACCGCCCCATAGCACTTAAAGCACTCTGTGGGTGGTCAACAGGTAAGGATGCAGGTTATACATTGCCCCCAACCTCACCCCGGCAAGCTGGGTACTCGTTTTACTGACCTCAGAAGGATGGAAGGATGTGTGAACCTTGAGCCTGCTGCTTGGAATTGAACCCCAGGTTATGAACACAGTTATGGCTGCAGTGTAACCACTGTGCCATGAGGCGCTTACATGATTTAAACTCTTAGGTGACAATCCTTCAGAGAAAGTATCATGCAGAAGTGGTCTCTCTTCTTTGCCATGTGTGTTGCAGTATCAGTTGCGTGGCTGGTTGTATGGCACACATGATGGCAAAGGGTGGGGACACTCAAGTGATTATTGCTTGCCCATACAGTTTTTCATAGCAGGAGTCTGGTCTTCAGGACCAATGTTTTTATGTGGTGTCAAGTTGCCTCTGAGTTATGCTGACTCTATGAATGAAATCTTCAAAATGTCCTGTCCTCAACAGCCCTCCTATTCTCTTGCGAACTCAAGCCTAGGACTTTCTTTAGGGAGTCAATCCGTCTCACATTGGGTCCTCCTCCTCCTCCTCATTATCATCATCATTTATTTATTTGCATTAGCCATGGCCTTAGCAAAAAAAGGGATAACATTTACATAGATATAAAATTGGCATACTAAAATCAAGATAATAAATACATATACATGCAATATTCCTATATCAGATTTGGACAAGTAATCCATAAATGCTTATTATTTTAAAATCACAGTTGGCCTCATTTTAATTGCTGCTGCTAAAAAATTGGCTATCTGTAGTGTCACCTGTTTGTCTCAGCCTCCGAGGAGTAAAGATATATAGAAATCAGATGAACGACCTGGCTTCTTTACTAACATGGGGAAAAGTAGTTCTTGTCGCACCTCTCTATAAAAGGAGCATAACAGTAGCACATGGGCAAGTGATTCAACACCTTCACCACATGGGCATGTGCGATTTTGTAGAGGGATTCCTTTAAAACGACACTCAAGCATAGCTGAAGGCATGGGTCTTCCTCTTTTACTATTGTCTTCTTCCTCTCCCAGCATTATTGTCTTTGGCAGAAAACCCTGCTGTCTCATGATGTGCCCAAAATAGGGCAGCCTCAGTTTCAACATTTTTGCCTCCAGAGATTGTTCAGACTTAATTCGTTCTGGGACACACTTCTTTATTTTTCTGGCAGTCCAGGGCATCCACTAAGCTCTTCAGCAATGCATTTCAGATGAGTCTATTGTTTTCCTGCCAGCTGTCCAGCATCTACACCCCTTCAGAAATACAAGACCGTGGATTATCTTAGTCTTGGTCACCAGTGACACATCCTTACACTTGATGGTCTTTTTTTTAGTTTCTTCACTGCTGCCTTTCCGCACCTCAGTCTTCTTCTGATTTCTTGGCTTCACTCTCTAGTCCTTAATCCCCTAGATCATATACTTTCAGGGATTTGCTTGAAACTGGGTCTCATTGTTTAAAAATGTGACTGTACCAGATAGATGGAATGGAGGGGATTACACAATGTTCCGAACCGATATAGATATATGTTTCAGCTCAATAATGAATGATGATATGATGTGTGTATCACAGAAATAAAGTCAACGGCAAGGGAACAAGGATTTTTCCTTGAATAACTACATTTCTGTGTTATTTCCCAAAAGAAAATGTGACACAATAAAATGCTGAGAAAGAGGAAAAGTCTCTCTCCCCCCTCCCCCTTTAAGCCACTCTTATTACACCGTTGAAATAATATCCAATAATGTCTTGGAATGGTATTTGTTTGATTTTAAAAAAAAACACACACAAAAGATTCAACCCTTGTCTCAGGGAGAAATGTACAGTGAATGGAAAAATGTCAGCCCTGCCAGAAAACTTTCATTTCTCATTTTGTTGGTGAGCCCTATTGATGGTTTGTTTTGACAGTTGACAAAACAGAATTTTTCAGAGGCCACCTGCGTGAAGGGATACAGACGGCCGAGCTAGCAGTGGGAAATAAGGACTCCTCATCTTTTCTGCCTCCCACCCTTCTGCCCCTTTTAGGTCCTTTCCAGAGCACTCCAGGTATAATTTTTCATTTTTTTACTTTGGGATTGAGAGGCTGGTATAGAAAACATAAGGTCCAGGTCTCCTGTCTGGTTCTGCTCCAGCTGCAACCTCAGAATGTAAGGCTACCAAAGACGGTGGGCAACAATTAAGCAACATATCTATGTCCTGGTTTGAGATCTGTCTCTCTGCAGAGCACATATAAGACTGAGAAAAATGGACAGTCACATGACAGATGAAGAAACCTTGTAGCACAGTGGTTAAATGCCTGTACTGCAGCTAAAACTGTGCTCACGACCTGGGGTTCAATCCCAGGTAGCAGGCTCATGGTTGACTCAGCCTTCCATCCTTCTGAGGTCGGTAAAATGAGTACCCAGCCTGCTGTGGGAGGGGAGGATGTGTAGCCTGCATAATTACATTGTAAACCACCCAGGTCCTTCCGGAAACAGGCAAAAACTTTTCTCTTCAGGCAAGCTTTCCCTGAAAGATGGACTGCCATTATGTGTCCTTTATGTGAATCTGTAGGTTCACATAGATTTTGTATCTGTGACTGCTTATGGCCTTGTGGCTTTGATGTGGTGTTGTCTATTGGTGCTGTAAAATGTTCCTCAATTCCTTGTTCTCAATACTTGAACATGTCTTAATTGTATTGGACTGTATATTATCCCTCATTACTGTATGCCGCCTTGGGTCCTTTTCTAAGGAGAAAGGTGGGATAAAAATACTCTAAAATAAAAATAAATAAATAAATATAAGCAGAACACTTTGCCCCCCCCCCTTTATGACATGCCTACTGGAGGAAGGAGGTGAGGCATCCACTCTTTTTCCCATATATACTAGTGGACAGCCACTAGAAGTTTGGGGCCCTCAAAAAAGGGAGGGGAACAACCCATAAAATTAAGCTATTTTTAAAACTGGAAAAGGCATCCATGTTGCTCTAATAGGCTGACACATTGTTTTGTTAACACATCCATCATTTAGTGGTCTGGAGGAATGATTCTAAGGAAAGCAGTGTTCAGACCAAACTAGAACTGAATGAGTGACACTGGAGATAAATAAAAGAGAAGGACCATTACTTTTTTGGATCATTATATTCTGAACATACCATGCCCAACCATCTCTTCTGGTTCCTGGAACCGAACTCGTCTGTCGACATTTCGTGTTTTGCTGAGAGCTTGGTTGAAGGGTGGTCTTTTTCTCAGTATGGAAGGAGGGCATTTGGCATAGTTTATCTAGAGGGGGGGGGAAAAGATCTTAAATGCCAGATTTACTTACACAGGTGGGTATTTTCTCTTGAGAAGGCTGGATAGTTCTCTAATTTCAGGTATCTGGATGATGAGCCTGAGACTGGAGATGCCAATGCCTGGGACAAGAGCCAACCTGAGGGCATCCTCAGACTCTGGACAAGGTGCAGAAAAAGGGAATGCTGAACTATTTTTCTTTTACCTAAAAAAAAACCCTGAAAAGGGTAACCACGAATCAGAATTGACATACTATCATGTATGTTTTTTGTGTGTATGCATTTTCTCATAAAAAAGTACCCAGTGTTAAATCAAACAATATTAAGAGCTAAATTCAATACAGTATTACCAGATTTTTTTAAAAATGAACAGATATACAAAGATTAAAACTGATAGGTTAAAAGCACTTCTAAAAACATTAAAAACAAGAAAAACACAATAGAGCCATTTTAAGAACCTCCTCTCGGGCAACCAGCCACTGAGAAAAAGCCTAACTAAAGAGAAAGGAGAAAAAGAAAAAGAGGGAAAAACACAAAATATTTTTAGTACTGTAAAGATTTAACAGATTTATTCTATTGTGAGCTATTCTGGACCAAATCTTATTTCTTCAGACATGTGTGTGTGTGTGTGTGTGTGTGTGTGTGTGTGTGTGTGTGTGTGTGTGTGCAAACACATGACCCATGTATTTATTTTTGTTTGTGTGGGAGTCATTTCCAGTTATGGATACAGATCATAGATACAAGACAATGGTTTGTTGACACAAGAGCGGTCATGTTCATTAGTTAATTATTAAGTTGTTGATTAGCAGATGTAGACTTGGCTATCATGGGAATTTATTTTTGTTTGTGACTGGAAGTCATTGGACAAGTTTTTATGGATAAACTTTAGATCATATGTGACACAAGAGTCAATGGTTTGTTGAAACACAAAGAAGCAATGAAAAGTCATGAGAATTCATTAAAATGATTAATTATTAAAACAATTGTTCAGTCTGAAATTAGCAGAGGGGGATAGACTTGAGACATACAAAATAATGGGAATGTTAGAGAGCTCTTCTCCCTTTTACCAGAACTGGGACATACACTCAAATTGAGTGCTGGGAGTAAGAACTGACAAAAGAAAATATTTTTCACAGCGCGTTGTAAGTTTTCCCTGCCACAGGATGTGGTGATGGCATCTGGCCTGGATTAGTTGGAAACTAGAGGAAAAGTCCATCACGGGTTACAAACCATGATGGAGATGTAATCTCTAGGCTTTAAACCAAGTCTTCAAGGGCCAGATGCAGGGGAGTGGTATCAGGAGACAGATATCTAGTTTAGTCCATCATTGTGAGATACAGGAAGCTGGACAAATGCTTTGGCCTGATCAAGCAAAGCTCTTGGAGTTCTTATGTTCTGAGAATGTGACTTTCAAAACCATCCATGGCTTGAAACCTGAATACCTGGTGGAGCAAATCTCCTTACGGGGGCAGGTCAACCCACCAGAGCTTTGCAGGTGTTCTCACTCCGGGTGGCCACGTGTAGAGAGGCCTGGAAATAGTCACCAGAAATCAGGCATTCTCGGTGGTCACCCCATCATTCTGGAATAAACTTCCGAGTGAGATTTGCCTTAGATTAGAATCACAGAATCATAGAGTTGGAAGAGACCTCAAGGTCCATCTAGTCCAACCCCCTTGCAGAGTCCCTGCCTGCCTTTAAGAGAGCTTTTTAAACCTTGCTCTGTAAAGAAGTGTTTGGCGACCACTAATTTAATTTAATTTTATTTAATTTTATTTTATTTTATTTTATTTTATTTTATTTAGTTATTTAGTTATTTGTTAATCTTATACCCCGCCCATCTTCCCACAAGGGAACTCTGGGCAGCTTACAATAAAAACAGGTAAAACAAGCAAGCACAAAACTTTTAATTTAATTTAATTTAATTTAATTTAATTTTTTCCCCAGCTCTCTGGGAGCAGAATAAGACTGCCTTGCTGGTGCATTTTGTTTTATGTTGTTTTTTTATGATGTTTTATTTTAACTGTGTTATTTAATGGTATTCTCTTTATATTGTTGCATTATTGATTCTTTTTTATTGCATTGTTGTAAACCAGCCAGATTTCCTTTTGGAAGACGGGCAGTATATAAATGTATGAATAATAATAATAATAATAATAATAATAATAATAATAATAATAATAATAATAATAATAATAATAATAATAAAATAAATTGGTACACAGGCTTTAAATCCAGTTCATGCAACAATATAATGATTCCCTCCTCCCCTTCTGCCTCTCGCCTGGAGAATTTGGGTCCCTGCCTGGAAATCCAAAAGGGTACATCCATTTCCCCAAAACTTACAGGCCTCCTGAAACCTTGGAACTCTAACTGGTGTGAGAGAATTAATGTTCCCCTCACATTCTTTAAGCCCCTGCAAAGAAAAGCACAAACTTCCCCCAAAGGTTGCTCATTGTACAAGTCTGAGTGGTTCCTTGCTTCAGATGAGAGCAACTTCACTTATACCAACATACAGTGGTACCTCGAGTTACGAATTTAATCCGTTCCGAATGCATGCTCTTTAGTCGAACTACAATGTATAGCCTGCATTACTGTAATGAAACTGTAAACCGCCCAGAGACTACTTAAAGTGGTATGGGGAGGTATATAAGCAGAACACTTTACTCTTAAGTCAGGGTATCTATCTAAAAAAATGGAAAAAATAAGTCAAAAAATAAAACAATGAAAAAAATATTTGTAAGGCGAGCAGACCATATCTAAAATTTGTAAGGTGGCAGTTAAAATGCCAACAGTTTTCCGCTGATAAGTTGGTACACTGACTTAAGAGCAGCTTGACTTAATTAATTAATTAATTAATTAATTAATTTTTACAACTTATATGCCACCTGGGCGGCTCTCAATCAAAGAATTAAAACAGTTAAAACATCAAATATCAATAAATAATTAAAACAATAATAAAAACCTTACACTAAAATAATTACACTAAAATTGTCATCAGAGGACCCACAGTTTATATTGTATCAATTAAAAAAACTTCTTAATTGCAATTCAACTTAATAGCGGAAAACTGTTGGCATTTTAACTGCCGCCTTGCAAATTTTAGATATGGTCTGCTCGACTTAACAATATTTTTTTCATTTTTTAATTTTTTTAACTTATTGTTTTGATTTTTTAGATAGGTACCCTGACTTAAGAGTAGTTCGATTTAGGAGCATGCATTTGGAATGGATTAAATTCGTAAGTTGAGTTACCACCGTATATGGAAAGACCCAAAGCCATGTGAGAGTTTTTGGCTGAGTAGAGAATGGGGTTCAACTTTTAGGGGTCGAAGCTCAGGACACTGTTCGGTGCTCTGAGGCAAATAACCTCTTTTTGCCACGGCACCTGACTTTTATTGGGTGGATTAAAGCCCTCAGAAAACAATCTGGCTGTGGAGCGATCGTATATCTCTCCCATGCCAATATTGTTGCGGCAATATTTTATATGTTTTACAAATTAGATCCATTATTACAGCAATAAAGCGGGATCTGAACATTAGAATTTCCTACTGATATTACAGTAAAATTATTGATAGAATTTTAGTTGGGAAGAGACAAGATTTACTGTGCTGTAGGAGTTTAAAGGCTATGGTAAAACTCTGGAGACCCACTGACATTAAATATAGATATTTCAGTCTAGATGGCTCATCATTGATAGATGAAATAGTTGGTATTTTTATTGTCTCTACCATGTCGATCACATGAGAGAAGCTTATTCATTTGTTTTCCTAGGGCTATTTGTAGATCGAGGCTCTTATATTTTTTCCTAGGCCATGGAAGAAAACAGAGCCTTATAAAGGCTTGTCAGTAGAGATTGGAACGAATAAAAAAAAGACGTTTCGTTTGTCGTTTGTCGTTTGGAGGGTCCGTTTCATTTTGGTTCCGTTTTCGCAAATTTTTGCAAAAAAATCATTTTCGGTTTCGTTCGTTTGTTACCATTTCATTACCATTTATTTCAATTTTTTGTGATCTTTTTAGCATTTAAAGCAGTTCACTGTATTGCAGTAATGGAAACGAAACACATGACAAAATGTCCGGGGTTTCTGTTCGTTTTGTTTCGTTTTGGAGACAAAATTCGTTTGTCGTTTCATTGCATAACAAAATGAAAAAATGAAAACGGAAACGAAAAATTGTTCGTTTCATGCCCATCTCTACTTGTCAGGTATGAGGGGACTTTTTATCGCCCTGTGAGATGGGGAAGGCTAATGCTGTCCTTAATAATTACCATAAAGCTTCCTATTCATGGTCGCTTTAGGAATATAATCTGGACAAAACAGTTACAAGGTAGTCCTCAAGGTCTATGAACCTCTTTATGTTACCATTTTTTGAGATCTCTTTAACTCAATCGAGTCTTCCTCCAAAGTTAACTGGCCTCAGCTCCTTAGAATCAAAGCATTTAATTTTATTTATTTATTTATTTATTGGATTTTTATACCACCCATCTGGCAGCGAGGTCACTCTGGGTAGTCTACAACAATTAACAAATTCAAACAATTCATACAATAAAACCATAAAATAGTAACACAATAAAAATAAAATTAAAAATAAAAATAATATTAAAGTGACATAAAACAATGCAGTTACAAATCAGTTACAAATCAAGATTTAATGGGTGAACACTGAACTTGCATTATATTTGAGGGAATGCCTGCTTAAATAACCAAGTTTTTAATAGTTTTTAAAAGGTAGCCAAAGAGGGAACCAGGCTGATGTCTGTGGTGGAAGGTTATTCCACAGGCAAGGGGCAATGGTGGAAAAGGCCCTATTTCTAGTTTTTTCCTTTCAGGCCTCTCGTGGTGTTAGTTGCCTCAAACGCCTAGCCTGGGAGGATAGGGTATTATGGGCGGTTTTCAGTGGGAGAAGGCGCTCTGACAAGAAACGAGGTCCTAAACCATTTAAGAAGTTTCCAAATAGAGCCTTAGCGCCGCTAAACCAGAACTCCTGAGGATCTCATTGGGGCCATCATTCCCAGCGTCTGAAGGGGCAAAAAATGAACAACACTGAACAACCTTTGAACACACACAATTAGAGATGGGCACGAAACAAGCAATTTTTGTTTTTGTTTTTGTTTTTTGTTTCGTTACGTAACAAAACGAAAAACAAATTTTGTCTCCAAAATGAAATGAAACAAAACGAAACAACAGAAATTTTGTCATGTGTTTCGTTTTCATAGCGGCAAATACATTGAACTGTAATGAATGCTAACGAAACAGCTATTTTTCTTTTTTGTTTTTGTTTTTTCATTTCATTATGTAACGAAACAAAAATGAAATTTTTTCAAAAAATTCTTGAAAAACGAAAACGAACCAAAACGGACCCCCTAAATGACAAACGACAAACGAAACACCATTTTTTGAGCCCATCTCTACACACAATAATAGTGATAAGAAAATAACAACAGAAAGAAATTGCACAATCTACTATTCACCTGCTTGGGGATTCGCATGGTTTGAAAACCTGCAGAAACACATTCCCCTAAATCTAGGTTGCTCACCTCTTATGTGATTTCACTGCAGTCAAGCCAACCATGCAGGGAACATATACCCAGGACCGTGAATGCAAACTCACATTTACTGGAACTGCCAGATTACACTCACGGCCACATGTGCTCTGAACATGCTATCGAGTGAGTGGTAGAACCTGCAATGGACTACAACTCCCAGAAACACTCAGCCACCACATATTTGGTAGGAGCATTCTTACCTTCTCTTTCATGTACATTGGAAAACCTGAAGGATTGTCTTCATGCTGCAAAAACTGGACATTTGCAGAGCTCCTGAAAGCCATGAGAAAAATGGTGCCTGTAAGAAGGGCATAATGCGGACAGCGAATGGCAGAGAGATGATTTCCAATCCCGCTCACATGCCCCGAAACTCCAGATGCTCCCTTGGGATCCCTTTCACCGTGGAAAAGGTGCTGGGGGAATTCTTTAATATCTGAAAATCACTGCCAATGGTAAAATCATAGAATCACAGAGTTGGAAGAGACCTCAAGGGCCATCCAGTCCAACTCCCTGCCATGCAGTAGCCCCATCACAATCTTTCCGACATATGGCCATCCAGCCTCTGCTTAAAAACCTCCAAAGAAGGAGACTCCACCACCCTTCATGGCAGCATATTCCACTGTCGAACAGCTCTAACCATCAGGAAGTTCTTCCTAATGTTCAAATGAAATCTCTTTTCCTGTAGTTTGAAACCATTGCCCTGAGTCCTAGTGTCTGAACCTGTTCCCTCTTCAATAGGACATCATTTGAAATATTTAAACATAGCTATAATATCCCGCCTCAGCCTTCTTTTTGAAAGGTTAAACATTCCCAGTTCCCGAAGCTGTTCCTCGTAAGACATTTCTTCCAGACCTTCAACCAACCTGGTCGCCCTCCTCTGTACCCGCTCAAGGTTGTCAACATCCTTTTTAAATTGAGGCGCACAGAACTGGACACAGTACTCCAGGTTGGGTCTGACCAGAGGAGAATAGAGTAGTACTATAACTTCCCTTGATCTAGACACTATGGTTCTGTTGATGCAACCAAGAATCGCATTGGCTTTTCTGGCCGCTGCATCACACTGCTGACTCATGTGGTCCACCAAGACTTCCAGATCCCTTTCACAGGTACTATTTTCCAGCTAGGTATCTCCCATCCTATATCTGTGCAATTTGTTCTTTTTGCCTAGATGCAGCAATTTAGCCAGATCAGGCGACATGTTCACACATGTGCAATGTTCAATTTGCTGACTAAGTGTTGCATCATACACTACTATATAATGAAGCACATAACTTGCCTCAGTGTGACGGTGCATCGTGAAGGAGCAGCGTGTCACTTTAAGGGCTCTATCACACGTCCTTTAAAATGCTGATTAAATTTCAAGATGAAGTGTTTCCAAAAATATTGTCCCCATGGCCACCAGGCTTTTTTTTAAAACTGGTTTAGCAAGAAGTTGAGAATTTTTGCTCCGGTAAAAAATGCAAGCCAGAAGTCCATGGGAGCTCACATACGATCTGGTTTTCTGCCCCCTCCTCTCCCCCAGCCCCGATCAGCTCATCCTGGCGCTGGTCAGCACTTTAAATTTTTTTAAATTCTCCTCCCCCAGCGGTGATCAGCTGGCCTTCAGGCTGTCAGCACTGTTTTTGTTTGTTTATGTGTTTTCATTTTTTCTCTATCCCCACCAGCTCCTGGGGGCTGGTTGGCACTTTTGAATTTTTTTTTAAATTCCTCTCCCCCCAGAGCTGATCAGCTGGCTTTCGGGCTGTCAGCGCTGTTTTTTTTAAAATTATTTTTCATTTTTTCCTAGTGCCACCTGCTGGCCGTGGGGCTGAAGGGTGTTTTTTAAAAATCTTTGTAGGTGGGAATGGAGATCCCACATCTTCACTCATGTGACCAAGAAAGAAGAAAAGTTGGACTTTCACTATATCTGGATCTTCTGCCAGGTGAGATAGCAGCCTTTGACTGTCACCATTTTGGACTACTGGATTGGACTGTTATGATATTTTGCCTGCCGATTATGATGTGGTGCTCGTATGTACATGCTTACAATGATATACACCGATGCTGGAAATCTCAATGTACCAAAATTCACAATTTGCAGGACTTACCTCGGCACTTGTGCTCTTCCTGGTTCCACAGACAAAGAAAAAGCTGCTTCATCACAGCCTCCACAGCCACATTTTGCTGTTTAATGGACTTGAGCAAATCTGAAGGAAGAGAGCAATAATCTAATAATTTAATAGTCAAGGAAGCATTTGAGTCTGGTGTGTGAATCCAAGCACAGCTACTGCTGAGAGAGAAAAAGAGAAAGAAGACAGCACTGGTAAGTTTCTGGGTTGGAGCAGTTCAGCTTTTACCTCTGCCTCTGCTAACTTTAACTGGTCATTTAAATACAAGGAGCCATTAATCAGCCAAACAAAGGAAGTTGCTAGTTATTTTTGACATAAAAAGGAGGAACATTGGTACTAGATTATTATTTCTAGATTAGTAGCCAGTAACACTGTAAAATCTTCAAGAACCAGAATACTGCACTCATTAAAATGGAGTCTGAGGGAGCAGCTGTAGTTACCTGTAACACTTGTGCCATGTTTGTCATCTTGACAAAACGCACAGAGAACTACACTTGCTGCAAGTGCAAGCTGGTTGCACTATTAGAAGAGAAGGTCCAGGAGTTAGAGGCCTGCATATCGAACCAGCAACATATTAAGGAGCTTGAGCGGTTCTTGGACAGAGCGGAACAGACTATCCAGGTCCAAGAAGAGACAGGGCACACTTCTGAGGATGAAATCACTTCCCCAACCCAGGAGGTAGATGTGTGGAGGAATGTGACTCAAAGGAGTAGAAGGCCAAGGGATCACTCAGAGAGTCTCATATTGCACAATCAATTTGAGGCTCTTTCCCTCATCGCACATCATGAGGCACACACCGAGGAACAACTGGTTCCACCTGAGGATTTCTCCCTCATCACAATTGATGAGATACAGGATCAGGTACATGTAGAAGAACAGGCTGCAGGAGAGAAGCTCCTTCTGCTAGGGGATTCTATCATTAGAAATACGGAGGGATGGATTTGTGATTAGCATGATAACCATATGGTCACTTGCCTGCCAGGTGCAAAGGTTGCAGACATCACGAAAAATCTAGATAGCTTGTTAGAACCGGGAAGGAGCCAGTGGTCATAGTACATGTTGGTACCAATGATGTCGGGAAGGCCAAGCGGTCAGTCTTGGAAGCCAAGTTCAGGTTGTTAGGAAGAAGATTTAAGTCCAGGACTTCCAAGGTAGCATTTTCAGAAGTGCTACCTGTTCCTCGTGCAGGACCCGCCAGGCAGACAGAGTTCAGAAGCCTCAATGCGTGGATGAGGCGATGGTGTCGAGAGAAGGGCTTTAGATTTGTCAGGAACTGGAGAACATTTTGGGACAAGACAAACCTGTTCAGGGGGGACGGGTTGCACTTGAATCATGATGGGACCATATTGCTGGCACTCAACCTCAAAAAGGCTGCAGAGCAGCTTTTAAACTGATAACTGGGGGAAAGCCGACAGAAGCTGAGTGGCATCCGGTTTGGAACACCTCATCCTTGGGGAATGAGGTTGGAGAGGGTAGAGAATTACATAGAGATGACATAGCAGGTATTAGTGCTGGGAGAATAATGGAGTGTGATAGTTTGTCTACTGAAAATAATAGCTGTGGGGGGGGGAGAACAAAGCAGCAGCTGTTGTTGCAGAACCCACTGTACAGGTGCTTCTACGCCAATGCTTGAAGCCTCCAACTAAAAATGGGAGAATTTGAACATTTGGCAGCTAGGGATAACATAGATATAACAGCCATAACAGAAACCTGGTGGAATGTAGAGAACCAGTGGGATACAGCAATCCCAGGCTATAAACTCTATAGAAGGGATAGAGAGGGGCGGGTTGGAAGGGGAGTGGCCATCTATGTTAAAGAAGGGGTAAAATCCAGCAGAATGGAGATTGACAGAGGGTCTGACTCCACCATAGAATCACTGTGGGTTAAACTACCAGGTCCAAGGAGTGATGTGATAGTTGGGGTATGCTATCGCCCACCAGATCAAAAACTTGAGGGGGACCTTGAAATGAGGAGACAAATCATGGAGGTGTCTGAGAAGGATAGGATAGTAATCATGGGGGACTTCAATTATCCCCACATTGACTGGGCCAATGCGAGTTTCGGGCAAGAAAGAGAAACTGGGTTTCTCGACTTGCTGAATGACTGTGCCTTAGAGCAACTTGTCATGGAGCCCACCCGAGAACAGGCAACTCTGGATCTAATACTGTGTGATACTCAGGACGTGGTCAGGGATGTGAATGTCACTGAGCCTCTAAGGAACAGTGACCATGCTGCAATCTCCTTTGCCATGCATGTTGGAGGAAGAGTGTCAAGCAAATCAGACATAAAAAGCCTTGATTTTCGAAGGGCAAACTTCCCTCAGATGAGGAAACTAGTTAGAAAGAAATTGAAGGGGAAGGTTGGAAGAATCCAATCTCTTCAGAGTGCATGGAACCTGTTTAAAACAACGGTAACAGAGGCCCAGCACAAGTGCATACCACAAAGAAAGAAGAGCTCATTTAAGTCCAAGAGGGCACCAGCATGGTTAACGAGTGGAGTTAGAGAGGCTCTAAAGCACAACGAGAGGTCTTTCTGTAAATGGAAATCCTCCCCAAATGAGGAAAATAAAAAGGAACACAAACTCTGGCAAAAGAAATGTAAGAAGATGATAAGAGAGGCAAAGAAATATTTTGAGGAACGCATGGCTAGTAATATAAAGGGTAACAATAAAAGCTTCTTTAAATATGTTAGAATTAGAAAACCTGCCAGAGAACCAGTTGGCCCTCTGGATAGTGAGGGAGGAAAGGGGGAGATTAAGGAGGACGTGGAAATTGCAGAGAAATTAAATGAGTTCTTTGCATCTGTCTTCACAACATAAGACCTTGAGCAGATTCCGCTGCCTGAACGGCCCCTTTTGACTAAAGAATTAAATCAAATACAGGTTAAAAGAGAGGATGTTTTAGGACTAATTGATAAATTGAAGATTAACAAGTCACCGGGCCCAGATGGCATCCACCCAAGGGTTATTAGGGAACTGAGAAATGAAATTGCAGATCTCTTAACGGTAATATGCAACTTGTCTCTTAAAACGGCCACAGTTCTGGAGGACTGGAGGATGGCAGATGTCACACCCATTTTTAAAAATGAAGGAGGGGGGACCCGGGAAACTACAGGCCAGTTAGCCTTACATCTGTCCCAGGGAAGATGGTGGAAAGCCTCATCCAAGAGAAAATCTTGAAACACATAGAAGAACAAACCTTGCTGAGAGAAAATCAGCATGGCTTCTGCAAGGGTAAGTCGTGTCTGACAAATCTTTTAGAATTTTTTGAAAAGGTCAACAGGCATGTAGATTTGGGTGAACCGGTGGATATAGTCTATCTGGATTTTCAAAAGGCTTTTGACACAGTCCCTCACCAGAGGCTGGGGATAAGAGAGCAGGTCCTCTTATGGATTGAGAACTGGTTGAGATCCAGGAAACAAAGAGTAGGTATCAATGGGAAATTTTCACAATGGAGAGAGGTGAAAAGCGGTGTGTCCCAGGGATCTGTCCTGGGACCGGTGCTTTTCAATCTGTTCATAAATGACCTGGAGACAGGGATAAGCAGTGAGGTGGCCAAGTTTGCAGATGACACAAAACTTTTCCGTGTGGTAAAAACCAGAGAAGATGGTGAAGAGCTCCAGAAGGATCTCTCCAAACTGGGGGAATGGGCTACGAAATGGCAAATGCGTTTTAATGAAGCCAGATGTAAAGTAATGCATATTGGGGCAAAAAATCCCAACTTTATCTATCAACTCATGGGCTCTGAGTTATCCGTGACAGATCAGGAAAGAGATCTTGGTGTGTTGGTGGACAGCTCCATGAAGGTGTCTCCTCAATGTGTGGCAGCGGTGAAGAAGGCCAATTCCATGCTAGGGATTATCAAAAAGGGGATTGAAAATAAAACAGCCAACATTATAATGCCATTATACAAAACAATAGTAAGGCTGCACCTGGAGTATTGTGTACAATTCTGGTCACCGCATCTCAAGAAAGACATAGTGGGGGGATATGATTGAGACGTACAAAATAATGCAGGGCATGAGTAAAGTGGATAGAGGGAAGCTCTTTTCCCTCTCACAAAATACCAGAACTGGGGGACATGCACTCAAATTGAGGGCTGGGAGAGTAGGAACAGACAAAAGAAAATATTTTTTCACCCAGCGCGTTGTTAGTCTATGGAACTCCCTGCCACAGGATGTGGTGATGGCATCTGGCTTGGATGCCTTCAAAAGGGGATTGGACAGATTCCTGGAGGAAAAGTCCATCACAGGTTACAAACCATGATGGAGATGTGTAATCTCCAGGCTTAAAACCAGGGTACTTCAAGGGCCAGATGCAGGGGAGTGGTATCAGGAGACAGATATCTCGTCTCATGCGCTTCCAAAACCATCTGGTGGGGCCACTGTGAGATACAGGAAGCTGGACTAGATGGGCCTTTGGCCTGATCCAGCATGGCTCTTCTTATGTTCTTATGAACTGGAAAAGGTACAGAAGAGAACGACTAAAATGATTACTGGGCTGGGGCACCTCCCTTATGAGGAGAGGCTAAAACATTTGGGGCTCTTTCGTCTGGAAAAAAGGCACCTGAGAGGGGATATGACTGAGACGTACAAAATAATGCAGGGCATGAGTAAAGTGGATAGAGAGAAGCTCTTCTCCCTCTCACAAAATACCAGAACTAGGGGACATACACTCAAATTGAGGGCTGGGAGAGTAAGAACAGACAAAAGAAAATATTTTTTCACCCAGCGCGTTGTTAGTCTATGGAACTCCCTGCCACAGGATGTGGTGATGGAATCTGGCCTAGATGCCTTCAAAAGGGGATTGGACAGATTCCTGGAGGAAAAGTCCATCACAGGTTACAAACCATGATGGAGATGTGTAATCTCCAGGCTTAAAACCATGGTACTTCACGGGCCAGATTCAGGGGAGTGGTATCAGGAGACAGATATCTAGTCTTGTGCGCTCCCAAACGCATCTGGTGGGGCCACTGTGAGATACAGGAAGCTGGACTAGATGGGCCTCTGGCCTGATCCAGCATGGCTCTTCTTATGTTCTTATGTTCTTATGGAGACTGGAGATGGATGGCAAAGACGATGCAGCAGCAATCATATATGGATACACAGGGAGGAAAGGGAGGCTAGAACAACAGGACTCAGAATTGGCCAGTGGAAGCTCGGGGCTTCTGTTCTGTGGGGAACAGTGAGTTCATTTCACCTTTAACACAGACTTTTCTGTCTGGATACCTTTCATGTGATGGATCATTTGTCTGTGCTTCCAGAAGTTGGGCCTTCAAGGGCTATTTATTTATTTATTTATTTATTTATTTATTTATTTATTTATTTATTTATTTATTTATTTATTTATTTCAGGGCTGTCTAACTTTGAACAGATCATGGTCTACTTTAAACTACCAAACGTCCCTGCTGTCTACGTACAGAAGCGCGCACGCCGGTCAGCCAGCAGCTCAAGTAAGCAGCCCCGATCCCGGCCACAGCTCCTCGCTTTGCCGGTGCTCCAGATTAGGAAGGCAGAGACTCCTGCAGACAAGCCGTGCGAGGGGGAGGGGTGTGGCACTTGAAGTTAACATAAGGGAACAAATCCAGACCAAATGTCTAGGTGGGCAGGTTGGCCATTTTTTCCCCCCGAACACGCCACTGCTGGCGTTGGATCGGGAGGCTGGCAGGGACCTGGTGGGCTACTTTTAACAGCCCCATGGGCTACTGGTTGCCTGCGGTCACCACGTTGTGCAGGCTTTATTTATTTATTTATTTATTTATTTATTTATTTATTTATTTATTTATTTATTTATTTATTTATTTATATGCCACACCATCTGACCGAAGGTCACTCTGGGCGGTTTACAAAAGTTTAAACATAGAGAGTACAATAAACAATACATTATACAATATACAATATATAACTAAGTGAAAATCAACAAATCAATCATAAATAAAGCAACAACAACTGTGCCTTGTAGGGAAATCCAGCCTGTGGGATCTTGGGTGTGCTGCACTGGGCAGAAGTGGAATAGTACTTCTGACAACACTTATGAGGAAAGGCTACAGCATTTGGGGCTGTTTAGTCTAGAAAAAATGTGCCTGAAGGGGGATGTGATTGAGACATACAAAATGATGCAGAACGTTTTTCTCACTGTCACAAAATACTGTGGAACTCCCTGCCATAGGATGTGGTGATGGCATCTGGCCTGGATGCCTTTAAAAGGGGATTGGACAGATTCCTGGTGGAGAAGTCCATCAGAGGTTACAAACCATGATGGAGATGTGTAATCTCCAGGCTTAAAAAACAAGGTACTTCAAGGACCAGATGCAGGGGAGTGGTATCAGGAGACAGAAATCTAGTCTTGTGTGCTCCTGGACGTATTTGGCGGGGCCACTGTGAGATACAGGAAGCTGGACTAGATGGGCCTTTGGTCTGATCCAGCATGGCTCTTCCTATGATCTTATATTCTTATGCTTTTAACTAGGAAACCTGGGAATCTGTAATCTGGCTTTTCTCTCCTTGTTTTATTTATTTATTAAACGTCTATACTGAGCCATCTAGCAAAATTGTTACTCTGGACGGTGTGCAAACCAACAATAAGCAATATACAATAAGTATGTCAGCAAACATAGATAACTTAAATCGAGAAAATACAAAATTACAATGATAAAAAACAATCATAGTAGAAGTTTTGTATGTTTGGGCAAGTTGTGCTCTGCAACATGTTGTACACTGCCCAGAGTTCCTGTGGGAAAATCAGGTGGTCAACAAACAAACAAACAAACAAACAAACAAACAAACAAACAAACAAACAAATGGCAAATTATCCATAGAAATAATAAGTAATGAGAACAGTCAAGGTAGAGGTGGGAATGAATGCAAAGATAAGCATATACTAGGGTATCAAAGAAAATGAAAAACAAAGAAAAGTTTGCAGAAACAACCAGATGTTTAACTGGTGGTTGAAAGTTTGCAGTGAGGAAGCCAGGCAGATCTCAGAGAGCAAATCATTTCCACAGTGAGGGAAAAACCAAAACTGTTGTCCTTCTTGGGGTTGTCACCCTCAATCCTCTTACCCTGGAACAACAAGTGATCCAGGGAGTTTCTTTTTGGGAGGAACCACTCAACCAAGTATTGAGGTCTAAACCGTTTTTAGGGCTTTGTATGTGTTAGATAATCAGATCACTGAATTTGTCTTTTGCTTCTCCCTCAGAATGGAACCTGCCTCTTTTAGTTCAACCCAGACCTCATCTTGATCTGACTGAGCAGGCTTAAGATTCCAGATTGGTCTAATAATGCCGATATACAGCCTTGCCCTTCAGGTATGCAATCTGCTGAAGTAATAACGCATGTATCAATGCAGCACACTGCTCCGTCATATGAGAGAGGACCTGAATTCTTCTTATGCATAATTTGCTCTTCACTTGGTATTCACAAATCACTAACAATAACTGCGCAGAAATATACTGTGAATATGCAGAAGTCTGCCATTCCTTCTTAGGCTTTCTGATTCTGACTGCAGGGAAGCCGAGAAGTAAACATTATACATTATACAGTACATTCTTTTATGCGCACAAGAAAGCGGCAAAAACGCTATGAACTCTCCACCCTCTCGGTTCCTTCTGCAGGAATAAATACTGAAGACAAGCAAAGTACTTTGTAAATGATGCTTTTGTACAGCTTCCGACTGCCGGGTTCAATTATTCCAAAACCTAGCAATTTTCTTATATCATTGAATCTGGTTTTATTGCAAATAGGGTCATAGAAATAGTCATTTCCAGTGCTAATGGACTTAGTTTATCTTAACTATTAACACTTCCAGAGGCGGTGCATGCCGGCACAGATACAACATTTATGTATATATATATATATATGGGTGGTTGCGCATATATTAATAATGAAGTAACCTTATCCCATGCAATCGGAAAACAAAATCATGTAAGAGCCGGCTGCCGAGTGTGCGGGTGTAACTGGAAGCGTGCATCTCGGACTCACAGAACAGACGGATAATGAATAAATAAGGAAGGAACTTGCACCCTTCCTTGGCTTCCCACGCATCAGCCGATCCTCCATTCAACATTCTGCCTCTTCTGTTCGGGACACATTTGGTACATGATAGGGTAGAACATCGGTTTGCAACCAGAGGGAGGGAGGCGGTTCTCCTTTGTCAGGTACGATTATCCTCAGCCATGTAAAACAATCACAAACACCATGTCCCAGAGCAACCCGAGTCGCAGGGAACGGCAAACAACCTAGTTCTGGATAAGCGGGACATGACTTGCCAGGGACAGCTTCATGAGGGTGCGTGAATGTTTTCCACTCTCCCTTTGTTAAGCAAATACGGTAAAGTTGAAGAGGGCCAGCCATTTCATAGAGAGGCAGACCAATGATCCTTCTAATCTAGCTGTGAGAGCTACAATATCAGGAAGGGGTAGCCCAAGATTGCCGGCTGCTAGAGGCAAAGGAATAGCACCAGGAACAGGCTAGCATCCTCTATGGTCTACTTGCTCTGACAGCAACAAGATGGTTTAGGGAAGGATATTTGTGGCTCCAAGGGATATCATTAAAGCCCACAAAGCCACCAGGAGCCTCGTGGTGCAGTGGTTAAATGCCTGTACTGCAGCTAAATTGGTGCTCACAACCTAGGGTTCAGTCCCAGGGAGCAGGCGCAAGGTTCGCTCAGCCTTCCATCCATCCCTCCGAGGTCCGTAAAATGAGTACCCAGCTTGCTGGTGGGGGGGGGCAACATGTAGCCTGCATACTGTTATTAAAAACTGTAAACCGCCCAGAGACTACTTGAAGTGGTATGGGGCGGTATATAAGCAGAACACTATGCTTTGCTTTGTTTGATATGGCATTATATCTGATTTTAAAGCTATATATGCCTATATGGAAAAGGGGGGGAGGGAATCAATTCAAGAAGACTCCAGCAGCAGATGCTTTTTGCATTTGCTGGGTTGGGGAACAGAATGGGTCCCTCAAATCTCCCTACTTAAAAAAAAAAAACACCACACACACACACAGAGAGAGACAACAAGCCAAGCATGAATTAGTTAGTTAGTTAATTAATTAATTTGTCACAGCTGTCTCTGGAATCTCTGGCTTCATTCCTTTGAAAGTTTATCAGCGGCACTGATTTAAATGTGCAGTTTTTAAGTGCTTAAATGTAAACTCAAAATTCTTAATTTGGGCAGGAAAAATCAGATGCACAAAGCTGGATGTGTGCAAAGGACTGAGGCCCAAAAGAAACATTAGCCAACAGCCTGATGGAGCAGCAAAACAGTCAATGACAGTTTTGCCAGTGTCAAGAGATGTACAGTGTCCAGATCAGGGAAATAAAATTACCTCTCTTATCTGCTTTTGTTAGACCTCATCTGGACCGCTTATTCCAGGGCACTGCAAAGGATATGAACATGTTGGAGTCTGGGAAGCATGATGTTATGAGGGACACGGGAGGGGGCTGTTTAGCCTGGAGAAGATTCAGATGGGATGTGATAACCATCTTCAAATATGGAAAGGGTTATCATGTAGACAATGGAGCATGTGTGTTTTCTATGGCTCCGAAGGAGTCAAACTAAACATTTCAAGCAAACGCTCAGAAGAACTTCCTCGTGGTAACAGATGTTAGTTGATGGGGAAGCCTTGGAAACTGGTGGTCCACTTAGAGTTTTTTTCCCAACAGAATTTGGGCGCTCATTTCACAGAGAAATGAACATCTTGCATCAGTAGCAGGTTGTACTGGATGCCTCTTAATCCCATCTAACCTAAATGATATGTTTCTGATACTGTTCTACAGATCTTTTCTCGGGCAGAAGTCCCAGTGTGTTAAAGTAAACAGATGTGCAATTTAGCAGTGAAAACACTAGCCGTAACATTTGAAAATACTTGCCCCGTGTCTCATTCCTAAAAGATATTCTCCTGTCTCAGCTGCTGGTGTCGGGGCATGGGGACAAGCCCCAAAGGCATGGTTGGAAACAAAACAAATTGGATAGGAAATGGCTTGATGTAGGAAGCCAAATTCAGTGCCATCCCCATAAAGAGCATAAGACAGGCAGGTCCAAACTTTGGCCCTCCAGATGTTTTGGAACACAACTCTCACAGTTCTTTTCCATTGAAAATACAGGCTTGGAATTCTGGGAGTTGTGGTCCAAAACATCAGGAGGGCCGAAGTTTGGACATGCCTGGCATAAGATATGCCCTGGCTCAGAAGCAGCTAAGCAGGGTCAGGCTCGGTGAGGATTTGGATGGGAAACCACCAAGAAATATCAGCTGTTTCAGGTAGGCCTGGGATGGAATTTCTGTAGAAAACCCTGAAACTAGATCTGTGAAGATTCTCAGTCATCCAGGTGAGTTTATCTGGAAGTTGAGTCATGGCTACTGGACTTCTTTTTTGAGAGATAGAAACGTTTCGCTGCTCATCCAAACAGCTTCATCAGTCTGAAACTAGATGGACTAACACTCAGATTCAATACAAGGCAGCTTCCTATGTTGTATTGTAAAAGTGCTTTTATCATGAAGTAGTGGATTCTAATGTTGATTCAAACCTAATGTGCCTATAACTTCAGCAGAGAACAGTGCTTTGCTCTCTCTTAAGTGATACCCTGCCTATGCCTATCAGCCAGATTTGTGCCATTGCACTTTTATCAGCCTTCGGTAGCATAACAAGTGGTAAAGAATGCCAAGAAATGTAGCCTGGGAGCATCTGGAAGCTGCTGTCTACCTGTACATCCCACTTGTACTTTAAAGAGGTGGGGAATGTGCAATGGAGTATTCAAGAAAGGAGGGATAGGGAATCTGCACCCATCAAATATCACAACCTTAGTCCCATCTGCTCAAACATCATGTACCAAAGTTAGGGATGATACTAGTTGCAGTCCAAAACATATCTGGAGGCCCACCACTTGGCATAGAGTTAAAGCATCCTTCACTACAATTTCAATTATAACTATTAACAAAGTGGAATCCACAATGAAATGTTGCTGTACAAACTGCTTCTGGTTAGGGTTTCATTCACCAGGGCTCACCTTTATGCTGTCCTCCAGCTATTCATCTCACTCTGCCTAGCTTTCTGTTCTCCCATCTGTTATGTGACCATTAAGCATACTGGGTCTTGGTTGAACAAGGGAGAAAGAGGGATGCCCATTTAAGCAAGAAAACAATGATAGGAATAACAATCTTTAAGCTTCTTGTTCAAGACCCACAGGCTTTCAGCAAGGCTACAGGTACAGTAGGACCCCCGTATCCACTGATTGACTCTCCACTGATTCAGTTATCCACGGTTGGCAGAGGAAAGAATAATAATTAATAATAAATAAATAATTCAGCAGCTGTAAAGCAAGCTATTGTCACAAATAGCATCTGTAAAGCAAGCTAGTGTCACAAACAGCAGTTATAAAACAAGCTACTGTCTCAAATCAGCAGTCATAAAGCAAGTTACTGCCAGGAAACAGCAGTTTGGAGATGGGAGGGCAGGCATTCTCTCTTATCCACGGTTTTCATTATCCACGGGAAGGCCTGGAACCAATCCCCAGTGGACACCGGGGTCCTACTGTATTCATAAAAAAGTTTGGAAACAAATGATGCAGCAGATCAGCAGAACAGACTGAGCTGTTGGCTCTGGATAGGGGCTGCACATTGGCTCAGCACCTACCCGCTCCTTGTGGTGAGTGATGCACTCTGAAATCTTACAGAGGTACAACTAAATTGGGGAGCTTGGGAATCCTTTGGAATCCTCTTGTGCAAATTCTTGAAAGCTGTCAAAAGATGCTGGAATCAGACAAGGTGATGAAGCCGAGCCATCCCAAGACCTGGAAGTAAGACCCAAAAAGGAACAGTTGCAAACTGCTATGCTATTGCAACAGGGATCAGACCAGCATGCCGAGGGTTTCCATTGAAATAAAAATGAAGGGGCTTGAACTGTTTGGAGAGTGAGAAGTGAAAGCATCAGTAAGACCAGCAGGCCACAAGCTTTTTGGCTAACGCTCTGAATGGATGAAGCACAAAGAACTATTCATAATAGAATCTGATAGCAGAACAGAACACTTACTTGGGGAAGCAGGTTTTGCAAACGGCTGGAGCATTTAGTTGGGCACAGTTTTCCTGGAAAATCTAGACTTTCTTCTGATGGACGAGTAGTTCTGCTGTAGGATCAAATGAAGAAGAAAAGAGGTGAGGAAGGAGTAGAGAAAGTTATTCTTCTTTTCAGCACATCGGGTCCGGACATGCTGAACAGATCAGGAAATGGCAAGCGTTAACAGCTTTTTGTTTGCTCGTCTCTACGGGGAGCGTATTCCAAAAGAAGGGCCTAGGACATTTGATCTGAATGGCCTAGAAAGGGCTTCCATTCTTGTGATAGCATTGGTATGGGTTTTGTCTCGTGATTCAGCTCCTGAAAAAAAGGTGTTTCTTAATGGACACCAAAACCCCAGTTACACTTATCTACTAATCAGGATTAGGGTTTCTCTTCTTTTGCTTTTCTCTTTTCTTTTTTGCTGCCATCTTTAATAAGATTCCCCGTGCAACTGCCTTGGCAGTATCCCATACAGTACACATTGGCATGTCAGGAGATATGTTTTCCTTGAAATAAAAACTCATTTCCTCTTTAAGTTGTATAACTAATTTTTTATCTTTAAGTAGAGAGCTATTGAGTTTCCATTGGGGGTTTTTCCTCCGAAGTCCTATCTTGGTTAAAATGGGATTGTGATCAGCAAATGTATTTGGTAAAATTTCTATTTCTTTAAGTTCCTTCATAATACTAGTTGATATCCAACACATATCTATCCTTGACCATGATCTGTGTCTATGTGAATAAAAAGTGAAGTCTCTACCGGTGGGGTTTCTAGTTCTCCATGCATCTACTAAACCTAATTCTTCTGCTATTTGTAGAAAACTTTGAGGGATTAACTGTCTCCTACCTTCTCTTCCCTTCTCCTTTTCTGATTTTGTATCTATTTTTTTTTCCACCACTGCATTGAAATCTCCAACTATAATATGTTCATCCTGATTGGCTTTGACCAGCTCTTGTTCTAGAAGCTTATAAAAAGGATCTTGTTTTTCATTAGGTGCATATATATTTACGATTAAAGATTTTTGCCTTCTCTCTGTATCTCTATCATTAAAATTCTAGCATTATCGGAGGCAAAGACTAATTTTGGGTTCCATTCTTTTTTAACATAAATCGCCAACCCCTTTTTTTTTTTTTTCTTTTTGGTCAGATGCTGTAAAAACTTCCCCAAGTTTTGGATATTTTAGAAGGTGTTCATCCTTTTTCCTGATATGTGTTTCCTGCAAACATATGATGTCAGCCTTTAATCTCTTTAATTGATAAAATGTCCTCTTCCGTTTCTGGGCTGAGTTAAGACCATTAATATTTAATGAGATTACTTGGATCTGTCTATTCATCCTGACTATTTTTTTTTACTATCCTTTAACCTTTCCTCTCTTCTTTTAAATTCCTTCTTGTTCCAGGTCTTTCCTCCTCGCCCAATTGGGTTGAATAATCTTTCCCATTTCTTTTGGTCCTTCTTTTTCCTTTCATTTCTGCCTCTTCTCTTAGTTCAGTCTCTGACTCTCCCTCTGTCTGTGACTCTTCCATAATCCCCTGTCTCCTCAAAAATTCTTGTGCCTTAGATGTTGAATTTATTGTGTATCTATTCCCTTGGAAATGGAAAAATACTCCCTCTGGTGTCAACCATTTATATTTAATAGACCTTTCTTTCAGGAATGTCACCAATGTTGTATATTGTTTTCGCCGTTGCCTCATTTGCCAAGGAATGTCTTTTAATATCTTAATCTCTGTATCTAAAATATATATCTGCTTCTGTTGAGTTTCCTTAAGTACTTTATCTCTCAAACATTTCCTTGCAAATTTTAAATGTATCTCTCTTGGCAATTTATTCCTTCTAATATATCCTGAGCTTGATCTGAATGCATAATCAATTTCCAATAGGAACTTGTCTGTATCCATTTCAATTAATGGTGCAAGGGCCTCTGTGATTAGTTGTTTTATGTCCTCATCCTGTTTCTCTGGTACATTCTGAATTCTCAGAACATATTCTGCCTTTTCCATCTCCATTGCTACTAAGCAATCCTCCAATCTTTGTTGCTTTACATTGCAACTTTCTACCTGTGTTTCCAATCTTGCCATTGATTCCTTATTATCTTCTAGCTGTCTTGTGTTATTTTCAACCTGATTATGTAAATTCCCAAAGTTTGCACCCAGATTTTTAACCTCTCTAATCAATTCTTTAAGAATTTCACTTGTCTGATCAATTGAGGTTTGCATTTGAAGTAACTGAAGATTATTTTCCTGAAATTTTTCTGTCATGATTTTTTCCAAAGTAGTCTTTTCTGCCAATTTAAGAAGAAAAAGAATTAGAAAGGGCAATACAAGAACTTGAGAAAGAACTTAAACAAAAAAAACCCAAAGAGGAGATAAGAGCAAGGCTGAAAATGAAACAACATCATTTAAATACCCTCTGGACAGAAGAAATGGCAAAAAATATGAAGTTTGCTAGGGTAAACTTTTTCGAAAATGCAAACAAGCCAGGGAGGTGGTTAGCTTATAGACTGAGAAAAGAAAAAGAAAGGACAAGTATACAAGTATTAAGGGATAAAGAGGGGAATGAAAGATATGATGAGAGAGAGATGAAAAATATTGTTAAACAGTATTATGAAAACTTATATCTAAGAAAAGAGATTTCAAAAGAAAAACAGGAAGAATATCTGAGAGGAAATAGTAAACTAAAAATAACAGATAATCAAAGAGCAGCCTTGGAGGAACCTATAGCTTATAATGAGATTGTGGATGCAATAAGATGGCAGAAGAGTGGCAAGGCACCGGGCCCAGATGGTTTGTCAATTGAATTTTATAAGGAATTAGAAGATACAATAACTCTACCATACAAAAAATTACTAGAAGAGATATTGGAAAAGAAGGAAATCCCAGTAACATGGACGCAGGCAACAATAGCCATAATTCATAAAGAGAAAACTGACCCCAAAGAAATAAAAATTACAGACCAATATCATTACTTAACTCAGATTATAAAATCTTTGCTTCTATATTGGCAGCCAGATTAAAAAGGTTCTAGTGCAAATAATACACCAAGATCAAACAGGTTTTTTACCAAAACGTCAGATACGTAATAATATGAGGACAATATTGGATGTATTAGAATACTATGAGGCCCACTCAGAAAAACAAGTAGCTTTGATATTCTTAGATGCGGAGAAAGCGTTTGATAATGTTAATTGGAACTTTATGTTAAAGCATCTAGAATATATAGGAATTGGCCAAAGATTTAGAGATTACATAACAGCTATATATACACAGCAAAGAGCCAAAATAAAAATTAATACTGAGTTTACAGAAGAGATTAGAATTGAAAAAGGAACTAGACAAGGTTGCCCCCTGTCACCTTTGTTATTTATATTGACATTAGAAGTATTAAATCAAAAATAAGAGACCAAAAGGAGATACAAGGTTTGAAAATAAAGCAAGAGGAATATAAATTACAGGCTTACGCAGATGATGTAGTTTTTATATTGGAAGATCCAGTCAATTCAGTAGAGTTATGGAAAAAAATGGTACTGGAATTTGGAGAGATGGCTGGTCTTAAAATAAATGAAGAAAAGACAAAAATACTAACTAAGAATATGGGAATAGAAGAAAGAAGAATATTGTTGGAAAGATCTAATTTTAAAGAAGAGAAGTCCATAACATACTTAGGAATTAAAATAACAAAAAAAAGCAAGTACAGTATATCAAGATAATTATTTGGAAACTATGAAAGGTATTCGATCAGACTTAGAAAAATGGAGTAGGATGCATTTATCAATAATGGGGAGAATTGCAGTCATTAAAATGAATGTGTTACCTAAAGTGCTGTTTTTATTCCAAATGATACCAGTAATAATGAAAAGAGCATTTTTATTGAAATGGATAAATTGGTTTTGAAGTTTATTTGGCAGGGAAAGAAAGCGAGGATTGGGAAGAAGGCTTTACAAGATGGTGTAAACAGAGGAGGATTGGGAGCTCCTGATTGGGATTTGTATTATAAATCTTGTGCATTGGGATGGGTAAGAGAATGGATTCTCTTAGAAAACCCAAGAGTTTGGAAATTGGAAGGCCATGATTTGAATCTGGGATGGCATGCGTTTGCATGGTATGAGAAGGCAAAAGAACAGAAAAACTTTAGCAATCATATGATTAGGAAGGCTTTATGGAGAATATGGGAGAATATTAAAAACAAATGTATAGGAAGATCCCAGGTTGGGTGTCCCCGATAGAAGCCTTCACATACCCAAATTTGATGACTGAGACGAGTTTTGGTAGATATCAAGATATATTAAATAGTAAGACTGAATTAAAAACAGAGGAAGAATTAAAAAAACAAAATATTATATTAGACTGGTGGGCAAAATCGCAGTTGCAATCAAGGTTCAGTAAAGATAAAAAGAAGGTTTTTATATGCAGAAAACTGAATTTGATATATTGTTTTTGGGGAGCGAAGAGAAATTTATTAGGAAAATGTATAAACATCTATTGGAGCGTAAAACCGAGGATGAAATTGTTAAAGATTGTATGATTAAGTGGGCTCAGAATATAGGACATAATATTGAGATAGATAACTGGAAACAACTTTGGGAAGTTAATATTAGGTATATCAGAGCGACTAGCTTGAAAGAAAACGTATATAAAATGTTTTATAGGTGGTATATAACACCACAAAAATTAGTGAAAATGTTTGGAAACGGATCTGATAAATGTTGGAAGTGTAAGGAGAAAGAAGGAACCTTCTATCACATGTGGTGGACATGCACAGTGATTAAAAATTATTGGAAAAGAGTACATGAGATGTTACAGAAAATATTGTGTTGTGTGATACCATTCAAGCCAGAAATATTTTTGTTAAATATCATGCCGGAAATTAAAGATTATAATAAGAAACATTTATTAATGTATATGTTAACTATAGCTAGGATTCTGTTGGCAAAATACTGGAAAACAAAGGACTTACCGGAACAACATGAGCTTCTGGACAGATACTTGGAAACAGCAGAAATGGACATTTTGTCAGAAATACTCAAGGAGAAAGACCTACAGAAGGCAAGAGAACGCTGGAGACCTCTATATGTTTTCTATGAGAAAAAAGGTGCTAATAGACTCTGATCCATAGTAGACTGAATTTATATTTAGATTTGAGATCAAGATTGGTAATGAGGTGTATTTCTATGTAAGGTTTCCTTTTTATTTATTTATAACAATAATAAAAATTTAAAAAAAAAAAAAAAAGGATTAGGGTTGATCCATACACCATCTGGGTGAAAGTATACATCAAGAGAGGCATTGATGAAATGGATTGGGGTACTGCAGCCTTGAAAGCAGCTGTTGCAGTTCAGAGACTATGGGTCACAAGTAGTCTTCCGGGTCCTGCATGTATCCCCTCCCCATCTTCCTTTAATAATCTCCTTCCCCTCAATAGCATAAATATTTCCCTTGTGGAAATGCTTGTAAAACCTTCCTTAGGCTTTGTAGAGAGCTACTTTTGTTTTGCTTTGGGCCCTAAGCACCTTCGTCTAACAGCCCCCCCTTTTATTTTTATTTTATATATTTTGACACTAGATGGGGGCTTTTCCCCCCAGTTAAAAACAAGACAGGGAAGGGATAGAATATCTGCTGAACAAGGAACGGTCACTACCAGCAACACGCAATGGTGGGTATGTTGAACTAGAATTCATAAGAACATAAGAACATAAGAAGAGCCATGCTGGATCAGGCCAAAGGCCCACCTAGTCCAGCTTCCTGTATTTCACAGTGGCCCCACCAGATGCGTCTGGGAGCACACAAGACTAGAAACATGTCTCCTGATAGCACTCCCCTGCATTTGGCCCTTGAAGTGCCCTGGTTTTAAGCCTGGAGATTATACATCTCCATCATGGTTTGTAACCTGTGATGGACTTTTCCTCCAGGAATCTGTCCAATCCACCTTTGAAGGCATCCAGGCCAGATGCCATCACCACCTCCTGTGGCAGGGAATTCCACAGGTCTAAGCTTGAGTTTCGAGTGAGTCTTGAACTCACTGGGTAGGCTTGGGGTCTGTGGCTTTCTCTCAGCCCTCTTACTTCACAGAGTGTCGTGAATGTCACAGGAAAGGAGAAGGAGAAATATGTATGCCACCTTAAGCTCATTAGGGAAAAGACAAGGGTATCCAGTAACCAAAGCTAGCAGATAAATAAGAAGTAATCAACCAGAATCAATGAGGAAATGTCAGTCTCAGTCCAACTGCATCCAGAGAGCAGAGCAGATTCTGAAAGAGGCTTACACCAGCGTCAGACTCCAGGGTGGGCTAGTTTAGCATGCATATTTTAACTGCCAGTTCATTGACGCATACAATACAAGAAGTGGAGCAAAATTCACCTAGAGATCTATAAAGTCAGTTCACTTACTTGCCTGAGCTTCTTCGGACATTGCCGCTTGCTGGAGGCCCCATCAGCAAGTAAGCTGTGTGCTGAGCCTTCCCGCATGTTTATACCACAGTAGGATGTTTAATGTTTCTGTCTTTTGTCTGCAGATCAGGAGAGGTTGGAGTCTGTGCCAAGAAGCAAAACATGGTACAGCCGGTGGAAGAAATGCTGGCTGCTCTCCACTTGTGGGAACTTCCATTTGATTTGACCTCCGAATGGGCGGAGGAAAAAGTGGTGGAAAATGTCCTTTCCTCCTTTCGTGGCACCTGAAATGAAATTGCTGATGTGCCCTCAGCCCTCGTGCCTTGAAAGATGTCTTGGTGGAAGATTTGCACAGTCAAAGCCATGCTTTTGAGGCCCTTTTAAAAGGCTGACTTTTCGATCTGGTCATAAATAAATTAATATGGTATCCAATTCAGGCAAACAACATATAGGCTTTTCAAGCAAAAGTGTAAATACAACAAACGGGTAGATTGATGCCCATGATGCTACTTAGCTTGTAGATTTGGGGAGTATCTCACTTTAGTATTTTAGGTGGGTGTTCTTTTACATGAGCTGACTATGTTGTGTAGTTGGACAGTTCTTTTTCTGAAAGCATCCTCTACGTCCATAATTCCACACACTGCATTCCCAGATGTTCTTGGACTACAACTCCCAGAAATCCCAGTTAGCACACCTAGTGACAAAGCCTTTAGGGAATTTTAGTCCAAGGACATTTGGGAGCCTGAGCTTGGGAACCACTGCTCTACATGAAGCCTGCCCCATCCAGGTCTTCATTAAAAATGAAGAATTATCAGAAAGATAAGCAGGAGGAACTCCTTGAAAACGGGCCTCACCTCTGGTGTAGATGCCACATTTTTATTCCACCTTTCCTTCAGGGAGCTCAATGTGGCATCCATGGCTCTCTTCCCCAATGTCTTTACAACAACTTTGCGAAGCAAGACAGACTGAGCCTTATGGTGCAGTGGTAAAATTGCTGTACTGCAGCTGATGTGTGTGTGTGTGTGTGTGTGTGTGTGTGTGTGTGTGTTGAATCTGGTCTCTGGGTGTCTGAATTTTGTTGTATGTGTATACTGTGTATATACACACAATGACAATAAATTATTATTATTATTATTATTATTATTATTATTATTATTATTATTATTATTATTATTATTATTATTATTATTATTAAGCTGTAACAGTGCTCACAACTTGGGGTTCAATTTCAGGTAGCAGGCTCAAGGTTCATATAAAATCATAGAATCAAAGAATCATAGAGTTGGAAGAGACCTCAAGGGCCATCCAGTCCAACCTCCTGCCATGCAGGAACTCTCATCACAGGACTCCCAACAGATGGCCATCCTGCCTCTGCTTAAAAAACCCAAAGAAGGAGACTCCACCACCCTCCGTGGCAGCATATTCCACTGCTGGACAGCTCTAACTGTCATGAAGTTCTTCCTAATGTTTAAATTGAATCAGCCTTCCATCCCCTACCCAACTTGATGATGATGATGATGATGATGATGATGATGAGAATAACAACAACAACAACAACAACAACAACCTTTATTGTCATTGTACAACCTTTATTGTCATTGTACAACCAGTGTACAATGAAATTAGGGGCAATGAAGTGGGGGCAATGTGTACCCTGCATAATTTAATTGTAAACCACCCAGAGAGTGTCTGTGAAGATTCTCAGTCATCCAGGTGAGTTTATCTGGAAGTTGAGTCATGGCCACTGAACTTCTTTTCTTTAAGGGATTAAAATGTTTCACTGCTCATCCAAACAAAAGACTCTCAAAGCTGTTTGTCTGAGCAGCGAAACATTTTAATCTCTCAAGAAAAGAAGTCCAGTTGCCATGCTTCAACTTCCAGACACACAGCGAGTGCTTTAAGCTCTATGGGGCAGTATATAAGCAGAACACTGACTCTCCCAAGACTGAAATGCATCCCTTTATGTGCCACAGTGGGCAAAAGGTGTAACCAGGAATGATCTGAAGCTATTCACAAGTGCAATTAATCTGGAGACTTATGTAAATCGCAGAAGACAAGGAAGGAATAATATCCATGAAATTAGGGCAAAATATAAATGTAATTGGAGGAAAGCCAATGAATCTCTAAACTACTGCTAATGTACCTTAGGAAAAATGAGTGGCATAGGCCACCTAATGGATTTTGTGACTGAGTGGGGATTTGAATTCAAGTCTTCTCAACCTTACTCTAAGATTCTAATGCAGACATGTCCAAACTTTGGCCTTCCAGATGTTTTGGACCACAACTCCCACAGTCCTTTGTCATTGGTAATGCAGACTTGGAATTCTGGGAGTTGTGGTCCAAAACATCTGGAGGGCTGAAGTTTGGACACGCCTGTTCTAATGCCTTAAGTCACACTAGATCAGGCATGTCCAAACTTCGACCCTCCTAATGTTTTGGACCACAACTCCCAGAATTCTAAGCTTAGATTGCCAATGACAAAGGACTGTGAGAGTTATGGTCCAAAACATCTGGAGGGTCAAAGTTTGGACATGCCTGCACTAGATACTGACCCAGCTAAGCACTAGAACAGCACTTAGAGCAAGCACAACACAGCTGAATAGCACAAAATATACTTATTTCAAGGCTTCTTTGCCATCTTGCAATGGGCTGTACTTCTATCAAAAATTACAATCATTTTCAAATTTACATTTGCATAAGAAATTAGCATAAGTAAATGCCATGCAAACCTATGCCCTATATGCTCCCCTTCTGGATCCTCCTCCCTTTATTTATCCATTAACCCATTTCATTTATTTCTCCCCTTTCAAACATGGATCTTAATTCAGTTTATCATGTACAGTGTCCTCTCTCCTCATTTTTATTTCCACAGCTGTCCTCTGAGATCAAGCTTGGATCTTCTCAGGTCCAGTCTAATTCTAGTGGCTCTAACCACTACACGTCACTGGCAATATATAGTTGTCAGTGTCACCCTAGATATTGCCCCTGGCACAATCAAATTGGTTAAATAAAATGGCCATCAGGTTGACACCAACATGTGTTAAAACAACATGACATGTTAAAATAAACATTGACCAGAGCAACACTGGTGTTTCTGTAAGTTCCATGTAATTTGCTACAGCTAAGTGCAACTTATTGATGAAGTGCCTAGGCACAGACTGGCTGTAGAATCACCACGTGGCCAGTCAGATGACTTGAGAGGCCCCCTAGCAGCTTGTCAATTAGCTGCACTTAGCTGTGGTGAGTTATGCATACCTTACATGCAAACCAATAGGATTCTACTTTATGTTTCTTTTCCAAGCCAGAATTCTAAGTCATATATTAAGGGATGAATGGAGAAGAGTCACTTCTTGTAGACTCTACTTGCAGACTAAATCACATCCATAACATGGGTACTGCTAGCAGTGCTAACAAAAATGGGATATGTCTTATTTTGGATCAGTGGTACCGTTTCAGAGCCAGCAGGCTTTTGCACAACATCTTCCCAACTGATTCATTGTTAAAAAGCAGGAGCAATCCATCTGAGAGATGATGACCTATAAAGCCCCATTGGACTCAGCGGGATATATTTCCAAGTTGAGAAGAGTAAGAACAGACATCGGATACACCCTGGTGATGCCCAAGGGACAAATTTAAATATAGCTGAGCTAAAATTATATAGGACAGAGAATTTCCCTTAAAAGCTTTAGAGAGCTTCCTTTTTCTTCCCTACTTCTGCAAAAGAAAAGGCCATTTTGCTAAATATTATCCAGCTATTTGGCAAGGATTTTCTGTCACAGGGAGGTGATGTAGGACTCTGGTATGCCCTTCCCTAGAAGGCACCTCTGTCTACTTGTTGCACGTGTTTAATGCAGAAGCGTATGAAGGGGAGATCTCAGCACAGTAGGCATCTTGAACTGCTTCTCCTTTCAGCCTGAACTTAACATAATTAAGGGCGAGGGATCATGGGATTTGTAGTCCAGCAACATCTGGAGGGTAATATTTTGCTAACCCAAGAGATACATAATATTTTTACTACACACACGAGATAAATGGCATCTGGGAAAAGCCATTGTCTTCAGTCTACAAATCCTTGCAATGCTCCTTGACTGTCTATCATCAATTACAGCTGCACCCAATAAATTAAGGCTCGGAAGCTTATTTGAGAAACGAGCCATCCAGATCACTTTGGGGAATGAAAGCAGGGGCTGCTCTGGCAACTGGCGCACTGGCGCTTCCTTTCCACGTTCCCAAGGCAGTTGCACCTGCTGATTTTGTCAGAAGCGGTCCAGGTTCTTGTGGCAATTTGCCCAAGTTTTCCTCACTCTCAATGAATAAACATGAAACAGCAGGCAGCCGTTGGCTGCGAGCACAGATAGTAAGCAGGCAACATGGGGAGTCCGTTGCTATTGTTCCTTTGGGAAGTTTGAAGTCCGAGCTCTATTGGGCCCACGCAAAATTGTCGATATTACCAACTTCCTCGACATTCCACACAGGGCTGTGTAGTGTAAATTTATCTTTGCTGCTATTTGCAGATAGGGAATTTATGGGGGACGTATGTGGAGCCCCTGTGCTGGGGAAACCATGAATGTGAACAGCTGGATAGAAATTGAAAGGAATATACAGTACTGTGTATATATATAAACCTCAAAGACAGAACTTCTCTGCGGTGGGCACATGGATTCCTTTTGCACAGCTCCTCATCTCTATTCTCTCTTCCACCTCATATCTCACACAAGAAGATGCTGGATTTCTCATGCACAGAAGACCGTGAATGTGTCCAAGAAGCCAAACTACAAAAGGAGTGACTGATCCCAAGATACAGTATAATGATCCACACACCTATGGCATTGATGGTACGCAAGGACCAATGCTATGTACCATAAGAGAAGAATATTGTAGAGTGGTTCCCAACCTTTGGTCCACATATATTCTTGGGCTAAAACGCCAAGACATCTTCAGCACTAGCTGTCTTGTCCAGGATTTCTGACAATGGTAGTCCAAGAAGATCTGGGGACACAAGGTTGGGAACCCATACTCTGGAGCATTCTGTAAGCCCTGAGCAGAAGCCATTTGGTGAGGCACCTGAAGGGGGAATATGATTGAGATGTACAAAACTATGCAGGGCATGAGTAAAGTGGATAGAGGGACACTCTTCTCGCTCTCACAAAATACCAGAACTAGAGGACATCCACTCAAACTGAGGGTTGGGAGAGTAAGAACAGACAAAAGATTTTTTTTTTTACCCAGCACGTTGTTAGTCTGTGGAACTTCCTGCCACATGATGTGGTGATGGCATCTGGCCTGGATGCCTTCAAAAGTGGATTGGACAGAATCCTGAAGGAAAAGTCCACCACAGGTTACAAACCATGATGGAGATGTGTAATCTCCAGGCTTAAAACCGGGGTACCTCAAGGGCCAGAAGCTGGGGAGTGGTATCTGGAGATAGATATCTAGTCTCGTATGCTCCCAGAGGCATTTGGTGGGGCCACTGTGGTGGGCAGGGTGGTGGTGGGGGCAGCAACAGGCAGGGGACAGTGACAGGCGCAGGGGGTGGACGGCAACAGGCACGGGGGTGGCGATGGGCGTGGGGGGCGGCGGGCGGATGGCGACAGGCAGAGATGGGCAGACGGTGATGGGCGGCTGGCGGGCGGTGGGGGGGACAGACAGCGGTGGCCAGCGGCATGGGGGTGGCAGGCTGGCCAGCGCCCTCTCTCCATTTTGGTGCCCTAGGCAACTGCCTAGTTCGCCTTAATGGAAGCGCCGGCCCTGAGGAGAGAGGAGTCCTTGGAAAAGTCCCTGATGTTGGGAAAGATTGAAGGCAAAAGGAAAAGGGGACAGCAGAGAATGAGAAGGTTGGATGGTGTCATTGATGCAACCAATATGGATTTGACCAAACTCCGGGAAGCAGTGGAAGACAGGAGGGCCTGGCGAGCTCTGGTCCATGGGGTCACAAAGAGTCGGACATGACTGAACAACAACAGCAACAACAACAACAAAGAGCAACTTGCCTGGCAATATCCACCTTGCCATTTATTTATTTTTTTCCCTTTTAAGATTTGGACTCGTTCTTCAAACTGGCACAGACTTGCTGAAATGGTGTTTATTTATTTATTTCGTTTATTTTTAATCCCACCTTTTCTCCTTGAAAAAGACCCAAGGCAGCTTATAGCAATGAGAGACAATGTACGGTCTAGTACAATTAAGAGAGATTCAAGTTTGAGAACAGGGAATGGAGGGAATCCACAAAACCCATTTAGTGTATGATGTATTTCGGCATTGCTTATTTTTGCATTGGTATCCTATGATTTTGATTATTGCTGTTATCACGACTGTTGTGCAGCATATACTCCCATGCTGTCTCCTATTATTGTAGGAGAGTTTCATGATTATCTCCACTGGAGGATGCTGGGTGTTTCCTCTGGTCCCTGCAGGTCAATGCATTGCAGTGATTTGGTGCCATTATGCATTACACTGACTTTGAGTCCATTGTCCCTACTCCAATCCTTTATTGCCTCCTCTGTTTTCAGTAATCTCTGGTCTTGCCATCCGATATTAATGGGTGGGGAGGAGGCTTGCGGGTGTGAAGCCAAGCTGAGATGTCCATTAGAGGCAACTCGTCTCTGAAGATGTGCCAGTCAGGCGGAAAAGGGCAGGAGACCTCCTGACTCCAAAAAGCCCGCCTCATTTGCTTTGCTTCGAAACAGAGCAGGAGAACCTAATAATCAGAGAAGCAGAAATTCACTTTCGCTCCACCTCGCCTCTCTCAGACTGAGAGATGCTGCTTGATTGACCGTGAAGGGAAAAATGTCTTTGTGTATCCAACAGTGTTTAATTCCTGACTTTTAAATGTTTTTTGAAGGGACATCCTTTGACGCGACCTTGTCAGAAACCGTTTGAGAAGCTCACGGAGAAATGCTTGATGAGAAGCCTCAACTCCCCTTACTGGGGGATGATGGTTACTGCAGTGATATAATTTGCTTGTCCCTTATGGATATAATTTTGAAGCTCTACTGATCTAAATGTTGAAATGCCAGAGACAGAGAGATGCCTCTGACAGGATGTGCAGGCAATGACATCCAACACCAACACCAGGGTCTGATTTGAGGAGCAAGACACTCTCATAAGGTATGGGTGATAGTTAGCAAGCATGGCTAATGGTCATAGCTGCCTGGCTGTATCTTCCATGGTTTTGTTTGCCTAATTACCCATCAAGATGCCATTGATTGTAACCGTGAGTTTTAGGAGGGCAGCAACTTCAGCCTAAACCCAGCCCCTAATCACCAATATGGTAAAGCATCACATGCTGCTTTATACTGTCCCATACTGCTTAAATATCTCTCTGGTTGTATTCTCAAAGGCTTTCACGGCCGGGATCTGATAGTTGTTGTGAGTTTTTTGGGCTGTTTGGCTCTGTTCTTGTCAGATATTAGTTAGTGAAATATATGTATTAGACAGGATGTTCTATATGTATTTGATATGTATTGAATTGATTTAAAGATGGCGTCTGTAAAAGTGTAAAGTCACAGTGACTCAATGTATAGTTTTTTCTCATGGAGTACAGATGTTAAGAATTAACATAATGAATTTTGGCTGATGCAAAGGGTTGCAATAGCTATGAGGTAATGTCATTTATGATTGGACAGACATATGTATAAAAATGTTCTGTAAATCATTGTTCATTGGGCCTTCCGTGAGTAAGGCACCCACTTTGTTTCTCTGTCATATACAGTGGTACCTTGTATAAAGGAATTAATTCGTTCCAAATGAAATTATGTTAAACAAATTTTCCTTTATACAAATTCCCATAGGAATGCATTGAAAACGGAGTAATCCCATTTTTATGTTGTACGGATTCTCCCCATAGGCGATTATGTTAAGCAAATTTCCCCTATCTCTGGAATTTTTATGTTGTACAAATTTTATGTTATACAAGCTGTTTGTTATACAAGGGTCAACTGTATTTTGTCAATGTAATGTATGCTGTTATGCTGTTATGCTGTTGAATTTTGTATAAATGTACTAATGTGACTTTTCCCTCTATGCTTTGTTGAACTTTGCATAAGTTCTGTGATGCTGGGATATATTTTTGTACTGTCTGTAATATAGCTGTTTGGTTTTAAGAAAACTCTGTCTCTGGCTAACTATTTATTCAATAAGAATTGCTTGTGCTGATTGATCAAATAGCACATACTCTTGACAGTTCTGGAAGCTTTTTTTCCTGATGTTTCGCCAGACTCTGTGGCTCGCATCTTCAGGGAGCAAGGAGCTCAGGAAACTAGGAGTTCCTCAACTGAAAAAAAAACCCAGTCCCACTCACTTTATAACCCAGAGCACAGAAAGAACTCCTAGTTTCCTGAGCTCCTTGCCCTCTGAAGATGCCACCCACAGAGTCTGGCGAAACGTCAGGAAGAAAAACTTTCAGAACACGGCCAAACAGCCGGAAAAACCTCACAGCAACTATATCTCTGGTTGCTTTGCAATTTAATTGTGCAAGCTACACATTGCCCTCCCCCAGGCGAGCTGGGAACTCATTTTACAGACCTTGGAAGGATGGAAGGCTGAGTCAACCTTGAGCAAGTTTCCTGAGCCTGGGATCGAACTCAAGTGGTAAACAGAGTTATCACCACAGTACAAGCCTCATGACACAGAAACTTCAAATCAAGCACTAAACAGCAGCAAGCCAATGTAAATGTGAATCCCGTTTATTGAATAAATCTTCTGTTGAGACTGCCAACTGGATTCAGGCTATGTTTTGAACATTGGCACTCAATAATACTATCTTGGAACTCAACCAACCCTATCAGAAATATTATACAGTAGTATGTTCACAGATCATTTTGGGGGTTCATGCTAGCATGACCCCCATGCCTGCTCCCTTTCCACTGTCCCTGTCACCTCCCTACCTGGTCCTGCCACTGCCACAGCAGCCATCATCAGAGACAGCAGGCTTTCTTTCTTTCCTTCCAAGAGATGGGCCCTCTGCCTCTGTGCAGGTGATAGCCTATTAGTTGGGTGGCAGGTACATGCACAGAGGAACAGACTTGGCTCCTGGAGAAGCTAGCCTGCTTCTCAGCATGTGTTTACCATCCAGCTGATAGGTGGGCACATGCACCAGAGCCATTGGTTCCATTATCATGATGCTCTAAAACAGTGGTTCCCAATCTGGGGGTCAGGACTCCTTTGGGAGTCGAATGACCATTTCACAGGGGTTGCCAGGAGTCAGTGAAGAAAAAGGCACAAAAGGCTTGGGTCTGGAGGAGGGGGGAGGAAAGGGGGAGAAAGAGTGAGTTTCAGCTTGATAGGTTGGAGGGCATGTCAGTCAATGGCACCAGAGGCTGTGATTGGCTGAGGGTTCTCTATGGCACCTGGGGCAGTGGCCTGCCAAAGGGGGCTTGTGGCCTCTTCCAAGCAGGGCAAGGGGTCACCACAACATGAGGAACTGTGTTAAAGGGTTGTGGCATTAGGAAGGTTGGGAACCATTGATCTAACAGTGCTCTAACAGGTTGTGAGCCATTGCTCATCATGATACCAAAAGGAAAAAGTATTTTGGAATGAATGGGTAGAATCAACAGAAATAAATTCTTCTTCCTTTTCCTCTTCTTCTGTTTGGCTGGCATTTTGATCCAGGTCTGAGGAGAACCTGGAAGGCTTTTCCAGGTTGCCTTGCATTCAAGGTAGGGTTTCTCAAGCCCCAAAGTTCTTTTTTAATTATAATTTTATTATTTTATTAAAAAAGTAGGATAGTTTTACACTGATGACAATCACAGAACGCAAACATCATTTATTTATTTATTTATTTATTATTCACACTTGTATACCGCCCTATTCCCACAAAGGGGACTCAGGGCGGTTTATAAGGTTTTTAATGCAATTATTAACTCTTGCCATCTTCTTGACAAAACATCTTCATCTTCTCCTTTCAGGTGGCTGGAAAGTCTGTCCATTTCAATAGCCGAGTATAATTTCCTTTCAGAGTGTTTTTTGAGGTTATTTCAGAATTCTTCCAAAGTTGAGCATACAAAATTCTGGCTGTTACAATAATGTGGTTAATTACATATTTTTGGTCATATGTTACCTCAGTATCTATAATATTTAACAAAAATAATTCTGGTGTGTATTTTAACTTGACCTCCAGCACAGTGTCTAGTAAATTCTTTACCATATTCCAGAATAATTTGGCTTTTTTACAAGTCCACCACATATGGTAGAAAGAACCGATTTCTTGCTCACACTTCCAACATTTAGCTGAACAATTATACATTTTAGATAGTCTATGGGGGCTAAGATGCCATCTGTAAAACATTTTGTAACAGTTTTCTTTATAAGAGGTGGATCTGAACATCTTGATAGTTTGCCACAGCATATTCCATTTTTCTAAGTGGATAGAGTGCCCACAGTTTTCCGTCCATCTTACCATACATTCTTTAACCTGTGAGTCACTTGTTCTTTCAACTAACAGCATAGTGTAAAATTTACTCAACATTTTTTTCTCACCTGCAGTCAATATTTTATCAAAAACATTATCATTTACCATAAAGCCACTTTCCTTCTGCACAGACTTATAATGTGAATATATTTGTTGATAAGACCACCAGTCTATATATTTACCCCTTCGAGGGATAACTGATTTGGTGGTTTTAGAGACTGGTCCTCATACAGAAGTTGTTTATATGTTAAGATATTACTGAATGACTTTGGACCTGGTCCTCTAATTGCTTCCATTGGAGATAACCATTTGGGAGCCTTAGGATAGAATAAATCTTTAACAGACAGCCAATTTTTAATTAGGACATTCCTTATCCAATGTCTTTTGAACAAGGATGGAATATTTCCTCTGTACCATAAATAATGGTGCCACACTTTGTCTAAGTCATGACCTTCTAAGCCTAAAACTCTTTCGTTCGTCATAGAGATCCAATCCCGTATCCATGTCAATGCTGCTGCTCTATAATACAAAAACAGATTAGGTAATGCAAAGCCTCCAAAATTAGTCCTATCTTGCAAATAAGCATTTTTAATTCTAGCTTTTTTCTTTTGCCAAATAAATATACGAATATGTTTCTCTAAGTCGGACAAAATCTTGAAGTTGGATAAGACAGGTAAGCATTGAAATAAAAAGAGCAGCTTTGGTAAAACAGACATCTTGATGACAGCTATCCTACCCATTAATGACAACTGAAGTCTAGCCCAAGTAGCTAAGTCTGCCTTTACGGATTTAATCAAGGGAGTATAATTGTTATCAATAAGGGTGGAACATTTATTTGATACCGTTATGCCCTGAAGTTCTGATGGAGCCTGGCTCAGCAGAGCTTTGATTACCACTCTTCTTATTTGTGATGCTCAACACCTTGTTGGTACATTGACAATGAAGAACTGGAACAACATACTGAATGGGAGGGAGAAACAGGGATTACCACCTTAGCGAAGAAGAAGAAAAAACTACAACAGCAAAATGTATCAGAACAGAAGCTGTCCATCCAGAAGGGGTGCAGTGGAGAGGAGAAAGGTATAATAAATTTGATTGCAAAAGACTTTGGTGACTGAGTGCTTCCCTCCATCTCCTATAAAATGTTATATAATGAATCCAGCAATTGATGAAATTACAGGGTGTTTTTTTAAAGCCAGTATTTTAACATAGTCAAGTTTGCTAGGTTAGAAGGAATGAATAAAAGGCAATCACTGCACCCTCTGATCTTGCTTAATCAAGATGATGGAGATAAGAGAGGCAGCTGGTGTAACTGGGGCCCACTCTGCAAAATTCCATAGGGAAGAAGCCATTTACAATCTTGTGGACTCCGTCAAATGTTATTTACTAAGCATGTTTCTCCCTCACTGCAGTTATTTCCCAGTGGTCTTAAAACCATAAAGGATTCTAATGCTTCCAACTAATGTGATTCTGAGCTACAAGATCCGTTGTAACGAATGATGGTCAGGTTGTTTCTTTCTGCAGGGTGTTTGCACATCATGCATCCCTAGCAATAGAGCATGCAGAGTTGCTCCCTATGTATTGCACCTGGAAGTTGAGTCATCATGGCAACTGGACTTCTTTTGTTGAGAGATCAAAATGTTTCACTACTTATCCAAACAGCTTTGTCAGTTAGTGGCGAGTCCTCAAATGTATAGGTCACCTGCTTTCAACAAAGCAGTGTGCTGACCCAGAAGAACAAGGTATCAGCCTGATACGATGGAAGAACCTGATCATTCCTTACATGGCTGGAGCTGTTTGGATCAGTAGTAAAACATTTCCATCTCTCAAGAAAAGAAGCCCAGTTGCCATGACTCAACCCCCAGATAACCTCATCTGAGAATCTTCACGGATATATATATTGCACCCTTTTGTTCTCTTTTGGGTTCCTCCTTAAGTGTTGGCACAGCAAGGAAGGGGATCAAGAATGTTCTCACTGGCCGTTACTTCACGAACCTCTCGCTGCGCGGCGAGCCGTAATTTCCGTGCGAATCGACCGCTTTTGTCCGCACGCTCCTCCTCTTTGGGTTCGGCGCCACCCCGACCACGCCCCCTAAACCGTGCTCCAAGCGGGGCGAGAGATTCCCCTGCCGGAGGCCGGGAATCTTTTTCGCTTCGCATCCCACTTCGCATCCAAAGTCACGTGTGGCCACTAATTTTTCTTTTTTATTATTTTTTTCAGTTACTTTTTCTCCGAAATACTGATGAACGCGAGGGAGGCATGATAGCTTTGTAATGGTAGTTTGAGGCGGAAGTTGCTTGGTCACTGCTCTAGGGATTTAGGAAGGGATTACTCGAATGCCCTTGGAGGACCGATGGATCATAAACAACAAATGTTGTGTGCTGGTCCACCTTGTGGCCCTGACGGGGAACAGCATTTTTTTATGGCCGCCAATGGACGAAGCAATACAAATCGGGAGTGGAAAACGAAGGATCATACAGTAATTCAGCTTTGCCGCAAATGACAGCCGGGTATCGATGCATCGATACGCCGCGGTAATTTTTTTAAAAAAATAAAAGAAAGCGAAAACCGGACGTTGAAAGAAAGCACCCGAATGCGAAGGGAGCACGTGAGGTGGCAATGGATTCGAACCGAAAATTTCGCTTGGTGAGGACAGAGAAAGAGGGGTGGGGGCGAAGGGAGACCACGTGACCGCCTTCGCATTCAAAGCGAAGGCAATCCCGCTGCGAAGCGAAGTACTTCGTGAAGTAACGGCCACTGTCTTGAAAACATAGACAATTATTTTGTCTATTCCCCACAATTCATTGTCATCTGTTCTTCTCACTGGTAAATGTTTCAAATAGCTTTGTGTACTGTAATCACATTTCCAGGCCCAATGGGCTGTGTTCTTCAATGATATTATCCCCTTCCTGACTGGATTGCCAACTGACTAATCCCATATTGTTGCCATACTCAATCGCCCTCATTTGCCTCCATAGCATGGTTACCTAGCCAAGTCTGACCAGTTCTGCAGCATCACAATGCCTGCTTAGTATACATCTCCCCCCCAGCCCTTGTCTGAGATTAACTGTGTAACTCAGGTCAAGAATAAAATGGTGAAATATGTCTGTGAAGATTCTCAGTCATCTAGGTGAGGTTGTCCGGAAGTTGAGTCATGGCAACTGGGCTTTTTTTCTTTTGAGATCTAAATGTTTCACTACTCATCCAAGTAGCTTTGATCTCACAAGAAAAGAAGTCTAGTGGCCGTGATTCAGCCTCCAGATATGGTGAAATCTGGTGACTTTGATTTTCACTGGGTGGTTGGAGGCTGAATGTTCTTCTAGCTTTAGTCCTCATTCTATAGAAGATGTCCAGTCCAAAACTACGTTCAGCTGCTTGGTCAGTTCCTTTAAAGCAGGCATGTCCAAAGTCAGGCCCAGGGGCCAAATGCAGCCTGTTTTCAAATTTTGAGCGGTCCGCAACCTGTTCTCCCCACCGGCTCAACCTGTCATGCATCTCCGCCAGCTGGACCCTCCCCATACCGGATGGAGACGTCAGCTTGCATTTTTACTGTTTGCCTGCCCTCCCTGCCTCTGTCCATCCCCCCCAGCCACCTGCCCAGCCTACCTGCCCCCAGCTGTGTTGCTGCAGTGTCCTCCCCGTTTCCTTGCATGTCCTAGAGCAGTGGGGGTGAACCTTTGGCACTCCAGATGTTTTGGACTACAACTCCCAGAATTCCAAGCCTAGATTGCTACTGACAAAGGACTGTGGGAGTTGTGGTCCAAAACATCTGGAGTGCCGAAGGCTCATCACCGCTGTCCTAGAGGCTTGTGCAAAATCTGGCCCAGGGGCTAAATGCAGCTGAATGGTCGGCCCCCACAAATTTTCATCTCACCAAATCTGGACCTGCTTGCAAAAAGTTTTGACTCCCCTGCTTTAAAGTTTGGACTAAAAAAATAAACAAACCAGGATGGATCCTTGCTGGCTCAGCGGCTTAGGCATCTGGCTGCAGAACCATACGTTAGGAGTTCGAATCCTCACTGTCTTTTCTTGACTGTGGTTGGACTCAGGGATCCACAGAGACTCTCCCAGCTCTGCAGTTTTAACGTTATTATTATCTAGGATCATTCTCCACTACCATAGTCAAGGGATGGGGGTGGGGGGAGAGATTTTTACATGTCCAACATGCTAAGTGAGACTGAAGAAAGATAAACTTTTGCACACAGCAAAGTGTTTTGTGGCATGATTTATGTAGTTCTACGACACACTTTACGAACATTCACTTTAAAAAAGAGAGAGAGAATATTCACCCCAATACCACTCACCATGATTTGCCAACCTCAGTTGAGCTTTGACAGCTTAATAATCCTGCATGGTGAGCAAGGATATTTCTGTGTCCATCTCCTCTCACCCTTCTGACAAATAACTAAAATCCCTTACATTGGCCCCTATAATTGCCATGTCAGGTCATGCAAGTCTTTAATAAAAAATATCCAAATTGATGGTTATTCCCCAGCTCAGATGATGGATGCTTTGAAGGCATTAGGGAATCACCAACATCTGACTGGGTAATGACACAAGAAATATAGGGAGCAGCTTTACAAGTCCCTGGTTCAATCATTGCAGCCTTGAGAAGTAGGTGAAGGGGAAACACAGCCATAAATCTAACCACAGATATTTAACTCTTAACAGGGAGGAATATGAATTGAGTACCAAGACATAAATTAAAGGATAAGAGACATTTAGGCCCAAATTGAAACAGAAAGTATTCCTACTGGTGGGGTGACTTGAGACCACATATGGACCCATTAGACCTATAGCCTGTGGTCAGGATCCTGCCACCTTACAATCACACAAGTGGCAATGGGTGTTTCCAAGATTGATGCATGGCCAGTCTTCTGCCAAATGTGAAATAATTGATGTGCTCAGTTCTATGTCCATCGGCAGCCCAGGATATAAGGAAAGCACTACCAGGAATACATGTTGGGAAAAGCCATTCTGATTCAGGAACTTACTGGATTGAATATTTTTCCTATAGTGAATATACGAGAAAAAAACAGCAAATTGCATTGTTGAATCTTCCATACATTTGAGTGGATTGACCCCGTGGCATATTTCAATGTGAGTATGGCACTGACCCCTGGAAGCCCTCTTGGCCACTGTGAGAAGAAGACTACCAGCCACGTAAAAAACCAATGGTTTGTATTTTCTACGTATTTCATTTTTAACATTTAGGATCAATCAGAAGAGGCCCTCTTAATCATACACCAGGATTTGAGAAAACGATTTTAGCTTTCCCTTACATTGAATGATGAAGCGGTTTGGATGAGCAGCGAAATGTTTCTCTCTCTCTTTTTTTTTAATTAAAGAGTTTTATTGATTTTAAAGGAAAAGGGAAGGGGAAGGAAGGGAGAGGGAATGAAGGAAACAATATAAAAAGTTACATTGAATCTATTAAGTCAAAGTAAAGGATTATACACATCAAAGTCTGATAACATGTCAATTCACTAGTAAATTTGCTACTTCTTGCCATCTTCTTTTGTGAAAAGATAAGAGAATGTATCAAAATTGACAAACTTTCCAGATACCTGAAAGGAGATTACGAAGAGATCACCCCCCAAAGGAAATGTTTCTATCGGTCCCACGTCCCTTTAAAAGCAGTTTAAATTACTAAATAAACCAAGTCCAAAAATGCTGTCCCCACGGCCACCGGGCTTTTTGAAAAAAAAAAGAAAAAAGAAAACCCGGTAATGATCCCTTAAGCGAGGTGTCTGTGACTCACCTACGAGGTAAATAATTTTTTGCCTCGCTTTGAAAATGCAGCTTTTAAGGAGGCAGACGCCATGGGACCACGCTGATGATTCGGGTTTCTTTTTCTTTCTTTTTTTGGCTATTCCTGGGGCTGATGGGCTCTGGTTTTTCTAAATTTATTTTCACCTTTGGAGAAACAGGAAGCTCTATCCGGTCCTACAAGCATTAATTTCCCCCAGCAAAGTGGTCCTTTTTTTCAAATACTAGCACCACCTGCTGGCCAAGGGGGGCTGAACTGCACTTTAAAATTAAAAAATAAAACCTCTTGTCCCACATTTAAATCACGTGATGGGATGAAGAGGAAAAGCTGGACCTTCAGAAGATCAGGATCAAAACCCAGGTGTGACCACAGCCATCTCAAGAAAAAAAAGTCCAGTTGCCATGACCCAACTTCTAGACTTACACTGAAATGTTTTAAATCTAGAGTTCTTCCCAACTGGGATATGTGATTTAGAACAAATGGAACTAAAAGGTCCACCCACTTCCATTTACTATATTCAATAGGTGCAGCTATTCCTACAAGAGGACTTGACCACTGTCTCTTTTCATATATGAATTCAAAATTAGGAGCCTTTTAGGGGGAAAGTGTTGGCCAACCCATTTCATCACCAGCAAGAATGTATTTACAGGGGTGCAGACTGAGATTGTATGAAATAAGTACTCAGAGTCCCAGCTGTAGATGAGAAAATCCATCAGCTTAGATTCTCAGGTACGCAATATGGGTGGGTGGGAGGTACTTAATATGGTCAACTGTCAAGATTTTTGCAAATGTTAGAATATATATATATTTACCACTGAACTGAAATGAAAATGTAGCCCATTTTTTGGCTCTGTCCAGGGAAGAAAATACATTTTTTTCTCTTCAAGCATCCAAGGGGAACTTTCACAATGTGCACAAAAAGGCTATTATAGCCCTATGGCAACAGCGGTAGCTTTTAGGGTCTGGCTGCAAAACAGCAGGTTGAAAAAAGGAGGTGGGATGATTAGGCGAATATCAGGTGGGAACATGAGCCTGAGCAGGCCTCGGTTATGCAAATGGGTGGGAGAGTGGTAAAGGAATATGCTTATGGTATTTTTTAAAAAATCTCTCTCTCTCTCTCTCTCTCTCTCTCTCTCTCTCTCTCTCTCTCTCTCTCTCTGTGTGTCTGTGTGTGTGTGTGTGTGTGTGTGTGTGTGTGTGTGAGAGAGAGAGAGAGAGAGAGAGAGAGAGAGAGAGAGTCAACTCAAACCCATCTTTCAGGTTCCACAGAGAACTTTCCTATTGACAGGGTCACAAATCAAATATAAGTGGTACCTTGTATAAAGGAATTAATTCATTCCAAATGAAATTACATTAAGCAAATTTTCCTTTATACAAATTTCCCATAGGAATGCATTGAAAACAGTGATCCCATTTTATGTTGTACAGTTTTGCCCCATAGGTGATTCTGTTAAGCAGATTTTCCCTATCTCCGGAATTGTTTATGTTGTACAAATTTTATGTTATACAAACCGTTTGTTATACAAGGGTCCACTGTAAAACATCATGCTGGTATTATCTCTGGCTGCAAATGCCACATGGGCATTTTGTTTCAGAAGGGGTCCAAGTTCCAAAACAAAACACAACAGAACAGCTACTGTTCGGTACCGGGATCCACCTTCCAGAACAAAATCAACCCACCTCTTTCCTTGTTTTGGGTAGCGCAGGGCTAAACTCCAACGAGGAAGCAGCCTCAGACCCGTCATCTTTCACTTTCCCTGGCGCTGGCCAATCAGAAGCTGTGTAGGGACATGCATTATCCCGCCTCCCTGTCTGATTGGCCAGAGCTAGGGAGAGGGAAAGATGACGTGTCTGAGGCTGCTTTCTCATTGGAGTTTAGCCCCACGCTACCCAAAAAAATGTAAGAGAGTGGTTGATTTTGTTCTGGAAGGTGGATCCCGGTACTGAACGGCAGCTGTTCTGCCATGTTTTGTTTTGGAACCGGATGCCATCTGAAATAAAATGCCCATGACTCATGGACGGAGCCTCATCGGATAGAATTGCATGCAGGATGGAACAGGGTGGGTGGTAAGGTCTTATAGCAGGCCTGCCCAAAGTCTGGCCCGGGGGCCAAATCTGGCTTGTCAGGCCATTCTGAGTGGCCCGCGGCTGGCCGGCCTGCCCCTCCCTCCCCCTCGTTCCCTCCATGATATTTTTTAAAAAAATCTTCCGCCAACATTGACACCGCTGGGAAGCTTGAGGGGCTGGGTGGGCCGGCAGGCCGGTGAGCAGAAGCTTGTGGGGCTGGCTGGGTGGGTGAGGGGGCAGGACACCACCACCAGCACCTCCGGGAAGCTTGTGGGGCTGGGCACGCATTGTGAGGTTGGGTGCATGCCCGGGGCAGTGATCGGGCAGGCCACGCCACCAGCACCGCAGGGGAATGTGTGGGGGTGGGCAGGCCAGTGGGCCTTTGCCACTGCCAAGGAGCTTTGGGGTGGGCTGGCGGGACGAGCCGTTGCCACCGCTGGGGAGCTTGGGGGGGTGCAAGGTCGCACAGATCGCCTCTTCCAAGGGGCGACCTGTGGCCACGGTTCCCTGTGCTTCCTTTGGTCCCCACCTCCCTCCCTCCCTTCCTTGTTCCCCACCTCTCTTGGTTTCCACCTTCTTCCTTCCCTCCCTTTGTCCCTGCCTTCCTCCCTGTGGGTGGGGTTGCAAGGGGTCAGTGGGTGGGGCTTATGGGTCAGTGGGTGGGGCTTGCAGTGGGATGGCAGGGTTGGGGAGCAACCGGCCCCTGATACATTCTCAGCCACCAAATCTGGCCCTCCTTACAAAAAGTTTGAGCATCCCTGTCTTGTAGGGTAATGGTGTCACAGTTGAATTGGAAAGTTAGCTGACAATCAAACATCTAGGATATCAGCTGACTCGAATGTGGTTCCAATGCTTTTTACAAATTATTACTGTAGTATGAAAAGTAGTTTTAGCACTGAATGTACATTCTATCCAGTGAAGGGTGTGTTTTTTCGCACTATTTACCACTGTGAGTATTTTTTAAAAAGCGATTGAAGGCTCAGTTGTGAAAATGGCCTGTAAAACGATGTGGTTTCTATTATGCTCCAGGGTTTATAGCCTTACTGCTTCAAATTTAATATCCGTTCCCATTATGAGTTAATTGCTACTAAAATAGTGTGCCGGTTATAATAAGTATAATAATCTTGCATGGAATTCTTAGGGATGCTGCTATTTCATAATGATGATTATTATTGTCATTGTAAGAAGGGCAGAAATGGCATACCAAAGCAAACAAGTATGATCAGCCATAAGGCTATAGTTAGTGCAGATTATGGAACATAAAATGGCTACTACCTGATAAGGGGGAAGAAAGGAAGAATACATCCTGGGAAATTTAAATGTTTGACCGAAGTAACAGGCCTTGGTTCAATTCTTGTAGCAACTAAGATACAAGAGGTGCAGTTAATCAAGTAAACTGTTGCCTGATTTTTCCCCTCACATGACAGAATGAGCAACCACTGTATCCTCCTCATATCTAAATAAAGAGATACTGTATTTTTTATTCATCTCACGGAGAACACAGTAACTCCTACTAAAGCTGCTCCACTGTCTGCCAATCACCTATTGGGCACAATTCAAAGCACTGGCCTTAACCTACAAAGCACAAAATGGTGTGGGTGCAAGCTACTTCAAAGATCGGATATTGCAGTGTGAACCGGCCCGGGTTGTAAGGTCATCAGGAGAGGTCTATCCATTCCGCCACCTTCACAGGTGCATCTCAGAAGAACACATGAAAGGGCCTTCTCTGTTGCTGCTTCCAGATTTTGGAACTTCCTCCCACTGGAGACCAGGACTGCCCAGTTTCTCCTGTCTTTCTGGAAGCAGGCAAAGACCTTCCTCTTCAGATCTGACCCCCTGCTGCAGCTCACCCACGCTGCCCCAAAACTTCTCGGAGCACCGTGGGTGAGCGGCGTTGGGGAATGTGTTCTCCGCAGCCACTTGCCCGGGCTGCTCCAAGAGTTCTTGGAGCAACCTGGACAAGCGGAGTTGGGGGATCTGATCCACCACCGAGCTGGAGCCTGGGGCATGGGGAAGGGAGAAAAAGGTTTAAAAGCCCAGACTTTTTAAACTTTTTCCCTCCGCTCCCCACACCCCAGGTTCCAGCTCATTGGCACTGGGGTGGGGAAATAAAGGTTTTTCTCCCCCACCCCAGTGCTAATCAGCTGGAGCCCAGGCAGGTCCTGCGGTCCTGCGATATAACGGGACCACAGTACATGAACCGCAAAATGGCGGGGGTTACTGTATATGGATTACCATACATGACTGCATTGACTGATTTCATAAGAACGCTAGTGTTTTCCATTTTGCTTTTCACCCCTCATAATGGATTTTTCTTTTCTTCTTGTGTGCTCTTTGGAGCTCTAGTGTTACCTTTTAATGTTCTAAGAGGCCTCGTCAAATTCCCTGTTCTTAGCTTGAATATGTTTTAAATCAGGCATGTCCAAACTTTGGCCCTCCAGATGTTTTGGACCACAACTCCCACAGTCCTTTGTCATTGGCAATCTAAGCTTGAATTCTGGGAGTTGTGGTCCAAAACATCAGGAAGGCTGAAGTTTGGACATGCCTGTCTTAAATATTCTGGACTGTATATTCTCCCTCAGTATTGTAAGCCACCTTGTTTTCTTTTCTAAGGTGAAAGGTGAGTAAAAATATTCAAAACAAATAATGAAATTGATAAATTAATGAGAATAATTTACAAAAACTGTATTGCAGTGGGAATATAAAGTTATATGGTTGGGACTCTATGGGCCTGCTCAAGTGTTAAAATCATCAGGGGACACCTTTCTCTTGGGCCGACCACCCTCACAGGTGCATCTGGTGTGGACACAGGAGAGGGCCTTCTCTGTCACTGTTTCCAGACTCTGGAACTCCATCCCACAAGAGGCCAGGCTGGTCCCATCTTTGTTGTCCTTCTGGCAAAGGCCCTTCTCTTCCAACAAGCTTTCCCTTAGTGACTGGATGTCTAAGGGAGGTTTTTGCTTTGAGTATTTTGTTGCTTAGAACATCAGAACATAGGAAGAGCCATGCTGGATCAGGCCAACGGCTCATCTAGTCCAGCTTCCTGTATCTCACAGTGGCCCCACCAGATGCGTCTGGGAGCGCACAAGACTAGATATCTGTCTCCTGATAACACTCCCCTGCACCTGGCCCTTGCTTCTAAATCTGCTTTTAGTATTGCGTTTACCAGACATTTTCAATCTCATGTTATTCATTTCTTTTAAAATATTTGAATACTTTACTGATTTTAGCTTTTAATATTATAGTTTTAATGATGTAAGCCATTTGGGGCCTTTTCTTAGAATAGGAAAGATAAAATAGTTTAAATAAAAATACTAAATAAGAGGGGGAATAATTCCAACATTTCCTTTGGTACAGATAAGAATATGTTTCTGGGGGGTCTTTTTCATGCTTTAGTCCTTTTTGTGTGGAGCATTTGTAAAGGTGTTTTGTACAAAATAAAACCTTGGAAGAAGAATATTTTGCACAGAAAAATGCTGTGCAAGTGCAGTTTTTATAATCTGAGGTAAGAAATCTTGAAGAAGCTAACAAGCTCTTAGATTGTTTCTATTTGTCCGAACAACATGTCTGATCAAGCGTGATTAATTTAGCAAGATTTCTTCCCTGACTGTAAGTTAGCTAATTGACAGTACAGTGCTTCAATTAATCCCATTTTTGAGGAAGCAAAGTAGGGAGGCATTGAATTCAAAAACCTGCTTTTCTTTTTTGAACGGTTTTTCGTCTATCTGCCTCTAAGTTACTTTAGGGAAATCTGAGACCTTCTAGAAGTTGTTGAACGGCAACTTCCATGTTCTCTTGAAGGGTATTGATCAAGCATCTGTAGCTGTTTTAGTAACCCCCAGGCATTGACAATCCTATATAGCCACACAAGTGACACAAATTATATATATTTAGAAGGTAGTGATATCCACTGAGCACTCCACATGTATATTCTCATGTCACAAGGCGAACCTTGATTCCTTGCAAACAAACTTTGGTCAAAGCCTTCCGGCTAGGCAGACCACTAAAAGGAGAGACATCCGTTGTAGATCTGGAATGTCTCTGAGCAAGCGCAATGAATCCAAGGACGTCAATTAAGTTGTAGCTGTATAGAGGCCAATTTATCTTACAGTTAATTAACATGTAGCTAGCCAAGAAAATCTTATCTCCGTTCCTCTCTCTGTGAGCTCACCTGGAGCGCTTCCATGGCAAAGATGATGCCAAGAATATAGTCACTCCCAGCCTGAGTAAGTTAGATCAAACGTACCCAGGTACGGACTCAAAGAATACATTTAATTGGTGTCAGGAATACAAAATAAATTGCCAAAGATGTCAATTAATGTTTGATGTATGTAACAGATGTGTGTGACGTAAATTCGGACGGGTGGGGGGAAAGGAGAGTGATTGTGAGTCTATAAAATATTCTGCATTTCCTTTGTTCGGTGGACTTCTCACTTGTTTTGCATCAAGTGAGATTTCTCTGGTTGACAACCAAATAAATCTCTTTCTTGTCTGAGAGACCCAGACTGCTCATTGCATTTTGCAGTGCCTCTCCCTGCAGGCAGTGGACCCGGCATTCTATTCCTTTCACTCTCAGTATTAGTTATACTTTGATAATCTCTCAGCACTTCTATTGCTGAAAGCTGCAAACCAGCAACATGTGGAGGGACATACATTTCCTGTCCCATTTTAAGAGGCATCCTACTGATGATTTGCAAAGAGCCAGAGGTCAGAAATAAAAAGCAGCAATTTAGTTATACATTCATTTATTTTTATTTAAGGCCTACTTTTCTCCTTGCAAGATCCAAGATGGTTAGCTAAAAACAATATCAGGTGGGCAACATGCAACCCCACCAGCATCTCCACAGTTTTTTATTTTCATTGTTTTATTTTGAGGGAAAATGCTGAGCAAGTTCGTCCCGTGTCCTTGACAGGGCCGTATCTGGGGGGAAGGGCAGAAGGGTACATCTGCCCTGGGCGCAGCAATCTGGGGGCACCTGGAGGGGGAGCAGGAGGAGGAAACCGTGCACCCTCCCGCCGCCCAATTATCCTCCTTTCCCCTAAGTCTTGGCGGTGGCACCTGTTCCGCCACCTCCGCCTCTGCACGCCAGGTGAGCGTTGAAGCAGGCAGGCAGGCAGGAGCGCAGTGGACACGACACCTTGCTCCTCTTCTTCCTTGCCTTGGTGGGAGAGGTGTAAGGTGCGTACATGTGCGCTCACACACACACATGCCCATCCGCCTGTGCACACACATGCGCATGCACCCACCCCATGCCCACAGGTGTCACCCCCCCACTGCTGGGAGGTTTTGATGGGGGCGGCGGCAGGAAGGGTGAAAAAACAACCATTGTCCCCAAGCGCTGCAAATCCTGGCTACGCCTCTGGTCCTTGATGGGCGTGTGAGGGGATTTCTGCCATGTTCATGGTTACTTCAGGTCCACTCTCATCCTGGGAGGCATTTCATTGCGTGTTGACGTCGGTTGCAGTCACGTGGTCTTCTTGCGGTTCTGTCCCTGTTCCTGTGTCTGCACAGGCATGATTGATGATACCAGCATTACTGTTTCTGCACGTCTTCGTTCCGTGATGAGATGTGAAATTCCATGCCTTTGTTCTCCGTTTTTTTACCTGACCTTCTGTTTTTTGATGTTTCGATTCTCCGAAGCCTTGCCTTCAATGTGTTATGGAGCTAAGTTTGAGGCATTTGTCTATTAATCTCTCTGCACTGCGTTGCTGACTCCATAGGGAATGTACTGGCGAACGGCACTTCACACTCCTGCCACTAGATGGAGAATGGCACGTTGCAGGAGGAGACTGACCTCACGGGCTCTCGTATCGGAACGAGAAGCAAGATGAGTAGATTCCCGAGCCCAGGGAGGGGAATCTCTCATCCCGCTTACATCGCAGTTCAGGGGATGTGGTCAGGACGAACTCCCTTCATCCTGCAATGGACGTGTGGTTAGATTACTTCGTACTGGTCCCCAGCGGGACCGCGAACAGCGATGAGATGGACGTGAAGTATCAGCCGTTTTGAGCTGTACTCAATACCCTTAGGGCAGACCACATTCCTCATGCGCTATAGCAGACATGTCCAAACTTAGGCCCTCCTGATGTTTTGGACCACAATTCCCAGAATTCCAAGCCTGTATTTCCAATGGCAAAGGACTTTGGGAGTTGTGGTCCAAAATGTCTGGAGGGGCGAAGTTTGGACATGCCTGTTCTACAGGGTCTTGGGGAAAGGTCTTATTCAGCACCTTCTTTGAAAGACCCTTTTAACAGGAGATATCAGGCACCAAAGTTTTCTGTGAGTGGAAAATATATGCTTTGTTAGGATGACATGGCTACCCTCTAACCTCAGAAGGGATTAGCAATTGACTTCTCCAGCTGGCAAGTTGGAACTGAAAGCATGTACCGGCGAGGACTCACATCGATTACTGCCAAAGTCTCTGTGATATTAATGTCTGTTCATCTTATAAAAGTTCAGAGTTTAAAAATGCTTATTTTATTATCCCACTTGTTCAGCCATCTGTCCCCACCCCCACCCCTTTTCAACCTTAGCTAAGTTCTTTTCAAAGGCAAAACAGAAGCTAAGGTGCTCATGTGACAGTAATGCAAAGATCTGGCAACACACAGACACACACACACACACACACACACACACACACACACACACACACACACACACACACACACACACACACACACACACACACACACACACCAATCTATAGTTTGCTTTTGGATGGGAGGAAAGGACTGGCAGAAAGACAATCATGAGATTTGCAGGGAGTTGAAGTCTCTAGGCAGAATCCTGGTAAGACTCAGAAAATCCTGAAGAATGAGAAACGTTCCAAGTACTCCTGGCCTCCAGTGCCTCTGGAATTCTGCCAGTTCTGCTAGACATCAGTTTGCATGGATAGACTGTCAGGCTAGCCAATATGTGCAAGACTTGGGCTCCTTCATAGGATGCATCTAAACACACACTTCTCACTTACTCTGAGCTTACTTGGGTTTGGCCTGATTTAGACACTCCGGGTGAAATCCTGTTCTGGAAGTTATAGAATCATAGAGTCATGGAATAGATGAGTTGGAAGGAGCCTGTAAGACCATTGAGTCCAACCCTCTGCTCAGTACAGGACTACAAATCAAAGCAGATTGACAGCTGATTGTCCTATTTTCTTTTGAATGCCTCCAGTGTTGGAGTGTGTTTACCATCTCTTGTGGTAATTGTTGAGCTGCTCTAATAGATACGACTAGAGATGGGCATGAAATGAAAATATAGCGTTTAGTTTCTCCTTTCGTTTCCTTTTTGTTTCATTAGTAACAAATATTTAAAGAATTTTGGAAGAAATGAAAGAAATGAAATGATTCATTAATGGCTCCCCTGGGTCCTAGAGGCACCAAAATCACAGGGTAGCTTCTTTCGACTCTTCCCAGTAAGCCTCCCAAATTTGGAGATGTTTGGGGTCCAGGGGGCTGAGGTATTAAACTCAAAATGGGGTTACCTAGGAGAAAATTATTTCTAATTGAGCTAGGAAATGGTTAATCGCTCCCCCATAGGGGGGGGCAGCTATTAGCCGCTTTCCAACTCAATTAGAAATGATTTTCTCCAAGGGGGACCCCCTTTGGAGTTTAATAACACAGCCCCCTGAACCCCAAACATCTCCAATTTTGGGGGCTTACTGTACATATAATAGCCTGAGGAAGCTCCCCTGTGATTTCCATGCCACTAGATGCATGGGATCACTATTTTCAAGTACACATTTTATCATAAAAATATATACTTGAAAATAATGATCTCATGCATCTAGCAGCATGGAAATAACAGGGGAGCTTTCTCAAGCTCTTCCCTGTAAGCCTCCCAAATTTGGAGAGGTTTGGGGTTCAGGGGGCCAAGTTATTCAACTGCAAAAATGGTCCCCCAGCCAACTGCAAAAATGATGTACGGCATGTGCCAGCAATATAGGGGTTAAGCAAGGGCAAGTAATAAACTGATCTATTGCTGCCACGGGATGGTATGTGCACAGCACTGTTACTGTTGGGGGGACCCTCTTTGAATAACTCAGTCCCCAGAATAACTCATTTTGAATAACTCAGTCCCCAGAACCCCAAATCTCTCCAAATTTGGGGGGCTTACAGGGAAGAGCTTGAGGAAGCTCTCCCATTTTGTTTCCCAAACCAAAAAAGTGGTTTATTTCATTTTGTTATGAAACGGTTTCTATTGTTTCATTTTGTAATGAAATGAAAGATAAAGATGAATGACAAAACAGCGTTTTATCTTTCATTTGGTGCCTGTCTCTAGATACAACATTTTTTTTGGATATTCAACCAAAATCTGGTTTCCAGTCACTTCACTCCATTATTACATGGAAGGATTGTGAACCCATCCTGCCCTTTCCTAAAAGCTTCCTAAACCTAAATCATCTCCAGTGATCTGCCAATCTCCCTTGTTTGTCTTGTTTTGACACTTTTTCCTAAAGCCAGAAAACTTCCCTAGTTTTGAGGTGGCCAATTGACTTGTTCTAGTTGTAAAGATACTTTCCTACTTTGTTTGATCATGGAGGAACTCATTGCCAAAGTTTCCAAACGTCTCCTTCCAGGTGGTTTTGTATTTTCAGAGCCATTCTCTTGGTGGTAATCAGTGATCATTGATGTATTCTGCTCTGCCGAAGAGCAAAAGGCACAAGCAAGACTAAACCAAACTGGTAACTCTTTGCCATGTGAAGCTCTGGGAATTGCAACGCAGACCTGAACCCCAAGCTAAACAATAGCTTGCATCACGTCCTGGTGCTGAAAGAACAAAACATATCCCTTGTATTTATTAACATAGCATGGTAAATCAAAGAGGCCAGCATGTCTGCCGTCTTGTCTGGAATTATTGGTTCATTCATCTTAGCCTTATTAAGCCGGTTGCATCTATCAAGGTCACATAAAAGGGAATACATACAGATGTCGGCTGTCCAGTGGTTAAGCACAGGTCTAATGCTTCTGGCAAGCCTTCGATTCATATTAATAAAGCTTTAACTTGCAATCCCTACAGGATCCTGAAGATACAGCACCAATAATAATTTCCTAAGGCTGAAGGCTGAATAAGGCAAAAGGTACAGAAACACATATCAAACTCCAATGTGATGTGTTTCATCTACTGATGATGCAGCAGAGGAAGTTTTTTGATCTTTGTTTTTTATTACACTTTTGCTCTCTCACACTTTTACTTTCATATATAAGATCTGTTTGAGTCAATGGCAAGGATGTTGGCAGGTCGTAGGGTCTGAGTCCTAAGTTCCAACTCTTTGGTACCAAGTCCTGAGTCCCAAGCCCTGAGTCTGGGACCCTATTAAAACAAACCTTTTCCCCAGGTAAAAAAGGGAGGGTGGGTTCTAAGGGTGGAGTTTAAGTTATGAGTTGACTCCAAGTCATTGGAAGGGGGAAAAGAAGAATCATGGAATCACAGAATCATAGAGTTGGAAAGGACCTCAAGGGCCATCCAGTCCCCCCTGCCATACAGGAACCCCATCACAATATTTCCGACAGATGGCCACTACAGTGCTCCCCTGCCTCTTCATGGTTCATATACTGCGGTCCCACTATATTGTGGGACCGCAGTACAGTGGTACCCCAAAAGGGCTTGAGGGAAGAAAAAAAGGTTTAAAAGTCCAGGCTTTTTAAACCTTCCCCCCTTCCCCAAGTGCCAGGCTCCAGCTGATTGGTACTGGGATGGGGAAACAAAAGATTTTTCTCCCTCACACCCCAGTGCCAATCAGCTGGAGCCCAGGGCTTGGGGAAATAAAAAAAAAAGGTTTTAAAAGCCTGGACTTTTTAAACCTCCCCCCACCCCTTGTCTATTTTATCAGTACCTGTTCTTCTGTGCAATATGTGTCTGTGTTTATCTTGTGCTGTAAAGTTACAGTGAGTTTTCAAGGCCAGACTGATTTCACCCTTAGCCAGTGGTGGTAAGGAATCCAACTACACAGTATGTTAAATACACAGCATGCAGTTTCTTACCACTGAGAAGTGCTGGGATTTCCCCAAAGCCAGCTGCTAAAGGACACGTTCCTTGGGGGACTGAAAATCTTTGGTTGGTTAAAAAATATTGAATAATATTCACTGCCATGCTGGTTCAGATGAAATATAAAGGCAAGCTTTATTAATAAAACAGAAGGTTGAACACAAAGAAAAACAGACACACATAGACCGGATGATGGTACCTTGTCATCCAGGGACCAGGATCAATGCAACACTCACAGTGGTCACAGAGATTCTGGACACTGGACTGACCATTAGCACTCAAATATCCTTCTGGGAGAGCTGCACTCTTCTATCTGAAGTTCATCTTTCATTGGTATCAAGCTGGCTGTTATGCATGGAATGTTATGCACAGCTATTGGGGCTTGGAGCATATGAAAGCTCAGTGGTTTAGGTATTTCATTGTAGAGCCAGGCTGTGAGTTCGATTCCCCACTATGCCTCTTTGAGAGAGGCTGGACTTTGATGATCCATAAGGCCCATTCCAGCTCTGCAGTTCTAAGGTGGTTACTTCACAGCCTACCTTGTTCTGCGATTACATCTATACTGTGACAGTGTTGTCCGCGGTCACGTGGTTTTGTCCCTGTTCAGTCCCTGTTTCCTTTTACTCATGGGTGTGATTACTTGTCTCGTGACAACTGTTGCTTCACAGTCTTGTTCCGTGACAAATTCTGAATTTGTCTTGCTTACTTAACCCCTTTTAAAAAAATCGTAAATAAAACTTTTTCGATATTTCAATTTACTGGTCTTCCGGGATTTACACGTCAATGCTACAGAATTTTCAGTACTTTCTTTAATAAACATTTGCACTGCATGGTGTTTTCCATAGGGAAACTAATGTTGAATGCCACTTCAGCCGCTGACCACTAGGTGGACACTGGTTGTTGTGTGACAGTTGTTACCATACGTCCCTTGTCTTGGAACACGAACCGGGAACCAAATGTGACAAGAGAATTCCCCAGCCCAGGGGCAAGTACGGCTTGTTACGCTCTGTTCCCGGTTCCAGGGCGTGATCGAGACAACTTTTTGCTGTCACGCTGTGGACGTGAAGTAAGGTTTTTTTGAACCGGTCCCAAGCAGGACAGCAAGGAGGGACCAATGGGACATGAAGAAACCGCCTAAGATTACTGTTATTCTTATCTATCCTGTACAGTTGTAGCCATCTGACACCACCCTTACTACTATGGTGGCTTCCTATGGAGTCTTGGGAGTTGTACCTTGGAGAGGTAGGTGGAATTCTCAGCTAGAGAGCTCAAGTGCCCTTGGCAGAACTACAGCGGATAATTCTAAGCATTTCACTTGATGATAGAGTCCAAGATTATTTAAATAGAGCTGTGACAATTACGAAGGTATCAGCTTCAGTATTCAGGAGAATCTTCCCAGACGAGCTGTTAGAGGTTGATGACTGATACCTAAGTTGGCAGAGGCAAAATGAGTAAATTAGGATCAAAAACCATTCTGGTAGCATATACAGAGGCCTGGACATCTGTTTCATTAGGCAAGCCTAGCTATTTTCATATCCTGGGGTGAACAAATAGCATTGTAACTGCTTGAAAGTTAAATGTGGGTTCATTAGGAGCTGATAGGGATTTGAAAATAAATAATATTAAGGAAGAAAAACCATTTTCAAAAGAATTGCCCCTCCCTCAGATATATTTCCGAGTTCTCTCTGGTGACGTACTTTTCAATGGAAGGGTTGGAGTCAGGAAATGTTTTATCTACTGTAGCATCTTTGACCTGATCCAATGAATACATTTTCCCCATTCCCCATTTTGTCTTTGCCCCCTCATTAAGGACTGAGCTGTTATAATGGCACAGAGTTAGGCCAAAGTGAAGGAAATCTTAAAAGAATTAACAGCATCCTTAAACTGAGCAGAAGTTAGGTTCAGCATTGCTTCACCTGATTTAAAGGCAGGCCATCTGACCCTCAGCCATCTTGATGAGCTGGGATTATATTCTTAACCCAAAACTTAATCCTTGAGAAAAGAAGACTGAGGGGAGTTATGGTAGTGCTACTTGAAAGGCAGTCATCCAGAGGAGGGACAGGATCTGTTCTCATTTCTACCAGAGTGTAGGGCACATAATACAGTCATCCCCCGGCATTTTGTGTTTCATATACTGTGGTTCTGGTGTATTGTGGGAGCACAGTTTATGAAAGGTAAGGCCCCCTGGGGCAAGCTGTATGGGCCCATTTGAGGCCTCCTGCACTTGTCTGAGGCCTGGCGCTGCCCCGAATGGGCCTCTTACGGGCTTCCCGGGCCTGTCGGAGGCCCGGAAGAGGTTTCTGGCAAACCGAAAGAGACTTCCGGATCACCCAAAACCACTTCTGGGGCCTCCAACAGGCCTGGGAAGCCTGTCAGCGGCCCATTTGGGGCAGTTCCAGGCCTCAAGTAAGTGCAGGAGGCCCCAGATAGGGCCCCCAGTCCCAACCCAACCCAGCATCTGCATATTATGGATTTTCCATTATTGTGGTTTGGGTCGGGTCCCTAACCCCCGTGATAGGCAGGGGGATTTGAATATCAGGAAAAATCTCTTTAACTGTTAGAGCAGTGTGACAAATAAAACCAATTACCTTGAAAGTTCGTGAGTGCTCCAAAGTTGGAGGCATTTGAGAGAAAATTGGACATCCATTTGTCACATCTGCTTTGATTTGGATTCTTACATTAAGTAGGAGATGGGACTTGATGTCCTTATAGGCTCCTTCCAACTCCATTATTCTGATTCTATAATTCTTTAATTCCCAGAATAATGCCCAGACAGACCTGGTCCCAAAAGGGAATGTTCAATGGTTTGCTGATTTAAGTGAAGTAGCCTTATGGATAATACCCTGATGTATATGAAAAGATTTTGCAATGTTCCAAATTTTGGGAAACATCTGGTTTTTTTTAAAAAAGGAACATTAAATAAAGACACATGTTGTGGGTTAAAATGCGCACAAAATATGTGCTTGGAGTGCAGCACATTCAAAAATGGCATCTTATCATGAAATTATATGGTTCCAGTAATTCAAGTGTTGGTGCAATAAAGGAACAACAACACAACACAACACAACACAACACAACACAAAAACATTAAGATATTTGGTGTAAAAGGGGCCCAGATCTGATTCATGAACAAACATACGAGAAAATGATGTCCATTGGAAATAACATCATTTATCTATCACTAGTTTCAAGTGGAAGAGGAAGACCAAATACAAGATGGATTGATTCCCGGAAACCACAGTTTACAAGAGCTGATCAGGGCAGTTTGAGGACAGTTGAGGACAGGGCATGGAGGATACAGTCCTCATTTATAGGGTCCTTCCCGACTTACCTATGCATCTCAGGCTGGGCAGCTGAGGATACCAACTCCAAGGGAGACCCACAAGGACACAAGAAGGAACCAGGCCTTCTTGGCAAGTGCTCTCCTCCTCTGGAATGAACTGCCACCTGAAATTTGTGTGGCACCTTCTCTGTAAACGTTTGAAACATATTTGAAACTCCTTCGGCTTCAGCAGGCTTTCCAAACAGTACCATCTGAATAGCCCGCTGAGACATACCGTATATTATTATTTTATTATTTTTATTTATTTATTTACTTAATACTTATATACCGCCTGTCTTCCGGAGGAACTCCGGGAGGTTTACAGCAATAACTATAACAATAATAACAAACCAAAGAAACAAAGAAACAACAACAACAACAACAACAACAAAGGAAAACCACAAGAAAATCACTGAGAAGACAGCAGGACAAGAAAGAAAAGAAAAAGATTAACGGTCGCCAAATGCCTCATGGAAAAGCCAGGTCTTTAAGGCTTTTTTAAAGGCTGGCAGGGACAGTGCAAGGCGCAACTCACTTGGGAGATGGTTCCAGAGTGCAGGACTAGCCACAGAGAAGGCTCGGTTGCGGGTCACCGTTTTCCGAGCCTCCCTGGGCATGGCCACCCGAAGTGAGAGCGCCCGCAACATTCTGGTAGATTGGGCCTCAGTTGATCTCTGAGAGATACTCTCTGCCAGGTATTCTGGTCCTAACCATGGAACCATTTAACATTTATAGCCACTACCTGATTTTAAATTAAATTGAATTTGAATTTTTAACTGTGTTTGCTGAATTGTATGGTTATTTGTCATATGTCCACACGGTTAGCTGTTGTGCATGGCCGAGAATGACCATTGCTCAGATGGGTGGCTTTGAAGTGCAATAAATAAAACAAAACAGTGAAACAGGATTGCCGTAAGACAGAAGCAACTTGAAGGCTGCTAACAATAACAACATGGTCAAGTGAAGATCCCCCAAGATGCGAAAATTGGATGATTAGGGCAATGCATGCAAAGCAAATCAGTTCTGAGAATCTATCTTGGGCATTTCTTTTATAGGGTTGCCATGAGATTCACTGTAACCTTAGACGAGGTGTTTCTAGGTACCGAGTTGCAGTAACTTGCCCATCTCATTCTCTTTTGTGTTCTCAGAATGAGACTGGCTTTCCTCTCCTCTCTCACCTCTGTTCAGTACTGGGCTGCAGGATTTTATTTATGTCTTTCTCTTCAAGAAATTGGTGGGGTTTTGTTTGTTTTTGCATTTCTGTGCATTTTTTCTGCACATGCACACATCTCTGGATACCTTTTTAAAAATACAAATCAGAAATCCATTCGAAGTCTCACAAAAGAATGAAATTCTGAGACTCAGTGTTCCCCATTCTTCTGTTGTCAGTCTCAGGAGGTGCAGAATTTCTATTTTCCATATAGGGACACAAACCCAATAGATTTCCCCCTGGAGGTGTAACCTATGTATAGATGCTTTCCACAGTTGCAATGGTGGCAGACAATGTGACAACATTGTGTAATAAAGAAGACAATTCAATTCATAGCAAAGGTTGTCCATCATTGTGGGTGTGGTATTGCCACAGAAAACCCATTGCATGATCTTTGGTCCCTTTGTAGAGTTTAGTCAATTTGGTGACCTTTAATTCCCCCCCCCCGCCGCCTTCTTGACACCTCTTGCCCAGGGGTTTCCCTCTCTTGCTCTGCTTTTTATTTGCTGTAGTGCTGTTTTTAATTCCGTTGTAAACCACCCAGAGTTCCGTTGGAAAATGGGCAGTATAGAAATAAAATAAATAAATAAATAAATAAATAAATTTCAGAGGAATAGTAGTAACTTTCTCATGGGACAACAAGGCAATACAAAAAGCTTTTTGGGCTTTATAAATAATCAGAAAATCACTTCTGTCAGACATTCCATAGCTGCTCTCCTGAGATGGGTAGTGGTGTTTTCATGATGAAGTATTTTTTTTTTTTGCAGGGGGGAGGAATCAGATAATCTTGTTTACTGCATATTTAAAAGAAGACTCGTGGAGTCCGTTGCTTTCTAATTGAATTTTTATAGAAGCTTAATTAAAAAAAATCCATTGAAGATGACAATGATTGCTCTGCTCTGTATTATATCTATCTGAGAGAAATATGAAAGGACCTTTAGCAGAAGGCAGAAAATGAGAATTCAATATCATTTTTTATAACTTTGTAGTTTCTAAATATAGGAGAGGGAAACAGCGTATGGTCTCACTGTATGGCCTTGTTAGGTAATTAATCCTCCAAACTTTCCCCTCAGTTGCTCCCCACCCACCTGGCTTCGTTCTCTCAGAGATAAGAACATAAACATAAGAACATAAGAAGAGCCCTGCTGGATCAGGCCAAAGGCCCCTCTAGTCCAGCTTCCTGTAACTCACAGTGGCCCCACCAAATGCTTCTGGGAGCTCACAAGTAGAGATGGGCACGACTAGGGAAAATGACGTTTTCGAGTTGTCATGTGTCGGAGGCAGTCTGTTTCGGCTCGTTTCTGTTTTTCGTAAAATTTTGCAAAAATTAGTCAGTTCGTTTTTTTCGTTTTTTCGTTGTCGTTAGTACTGGTTTGGGGGGGTAGCGGGCTCCTGGAGAGAGCTGCAGGAGTCAGCCAGAGCCACAAGTGACGGACTGGCAGACTCTTTGCACCCGCTGTGTCTCACGTACTTGCATGTAGTGCAATGCAAGTAGATCTGGCTTAGGGTTAAGACGGGTTAGCGCAAGGGCTAGGGTTAGGCTAGTTACGGGTGAGGTTAGGGTGAGTATTGGGGTGCACCTCTGGGTGCCTCTCTGACCCACTTAGAAGGACAGTGTACTGGCGTATGGGTTAGGCTTAGGCTTAGGGTTCAGGTTTGGGCTACGATTAGTGGGCTGTTTATGCCCGACTGGCACATCCCAGAAGTCTCTGTGGTCAACCTGGCCAAGTGGCCATGCGATTGGTGGAAAATTTGCATGGTCCACTCCCATGGGCGAGCCCATCATTGCAAATGTGCAGGTGTAAAAAAATAAAATAAAATAAAATAAAATAAAATAAAATCAAGGGAGACTTTTTTTTTTTGCAAGAAAAACCCACTGCTGCTACTGTAAAAATTCAAGCATTTAAAATAGCTAATTTTCGCATGTTTCTGTGGTGCTTTGGTGGGGTTTTGGGCAACGATTTCAAAAAAAATATTGCGGTCGCCATTTTGGATCCCCCGCACTGCATGGCAAATGGATGCGCCCTCCCAGCCTGGTACAGTCAGCAAAACCTGGCCATGCGATTGGTGGAATGGCTCCAAAACTTTGCATGGTCCACTCCCATGGGCGAGCCCATTATTGTGAATGCGCAGGTGTAAAAAAATAAAATAAAATAAAATAAAATAAAATCAACAGAGACTTTTTTTTGCAAGAAAAACCCACTGCTGCTACTGTAAAAATTCAAGCATTTAAAATAGCTAATTTTTGCATGTTTCTGTGGTGCTTTGGTGGGGTTTTGGGCAACGATTTCAAAAAAAAATATTGTGGTCGCCATTTTGGATCCCCCGCACTGCATGGCAAATGGATGTGCCCTCCCAGCCTGGTACCAGCAGCGCAGCAGTAGCAATAGCCAAGGAGAGGGGGGCGGGGAAACCCCCCCAAATAAAACACCCTTCTGGCCTGGTAGGTGCCCTCAGACAGTTTTCGCCTAGTTTTAGGGCTGGGAATCGGTTTTTTTTTAACTTTTAAAAACTTTTTTTCTGTGCTGCTTGGCATTGCGTGATCGCCGCGATGCAAGTAACGAGCATGACAAATCAGACCAAAATTGTTCGTTCGTTGGTTCGAGCTCGAAGTCTGGCGGAGTAATTCCCGTTTCCGTTTCCGTAGAGTAACGGATACGAGTAACGGAAACGGAAACGGGAATACCGCTAAGTCGTGCCCATCTCTACTCACAAGACTAGATATCTGTCTCCTGTCCTGATACAACTCTCCTGCATCTGGTCCTTGAAGTACCCTGGTTTTAAACCTGGAGATTACACATCTCCATCATGGTTTGTAACCTGTGATGGACTTTTCCTCCAGGAATCTGTCCAATCCCCTTTTGTATGGCATCCAGGGCAGAGGCCATCACCACATCATGTGGCAGGGAGTTCCACAGACTAACAACATGATGGGTGAAATAATATTTTCTTTTATCTGTTTTTACTCTCCCAGCCCTCAATTTGATTGGATATCCCCTAGTTCTGGTATTTTGTGAGAGGGAGAAGAGCCACTTTACTCATGCCCTGCATTATTTTGTACGTCTCAATCATATCCCCACTCATGCGGCTTCTCTTCACTTTCTGTCTCTCACTTTCTCTGCTGCCCTTCTCTCTTTTCCCATCTTCCACACCATCAATCCCTCCCCCCCTCATTTGGCTCTCACCTTTGCTAATCCTGGCTGGAACGCTGATGGAACAAATCCACGTGGAATGACTTCCCCAAAGACCGCAAGTTTGAAAACCACTGCTATAGGTCACACGATTAGTGTTTGTGTCATGGAGAAAAGGCCTAAAGCCGTTTGAGGTAGCTTGTGACCAATTGTTGCTTGTTACAAAATTCAAGGAGTTATAGTGGTGGTTGAGTAGCTTGGTGAGTTACGTACCTGGTTGCAGGGCCAGAAGTTGGAAGTTCAGGTCCCACCTAGGTCTCCTGTAAGTAAAGCCAGCCTGTGTGTCCTTGGGCAAACTGTGCAGCTCCAGGACTCCTCCAGACGAAGGGAATGAAAAGCCACTTTCAAATATCCTCTACCTGGAAAATCATTTTTTTAAAAAAGATTGCTGTAAGTTAGAATTCACTTGATGGCAGAATTATAATTATCATTTATTTGACAACCCCTTCATTTTTTCATCCCATATTACTATCATAATTCCTCTTTCTTGCCATCATCTCCTTTCTTCTGCATTCTCTTTCTATCATCCAGTTGCCTCTGCTCACTTTCCCCCTCATCCTTTTTTCTTTTTCTTTTTTCCCACCACCCTCTTTTACATTCTAATTCACTTTATGCTCCATCTGTCATCTTCTCTCTCTCTCTCTCTCTCTCTCTCTCTCTCTCTCTCTCTCTCTCTCTCTTGGTTACTGCTTTTCCTTTCTCTCTCTCTCTTTCTGTCACATCACTGGTCTTGCTATCTTTCGCACACACACACACACACACACTTTCGCTTCCTTCCTCCCTCCCTTCCTTCCTTCCTTCCTTCCCAGTAGACTGTTATACAAGAAAGACAATTTTTTTCTTTCTTTCTTTCTTTCTTTCTTTCTTTCTTTCTTTCTTTCTTTCTTTCTTTCTTTCTTTCTTTCTTTCTTTCTTTCTTTCTATTTATTCAGATCCTACACCACCTATCTGACCACTGGAGTGGTTCACAGCAATAAGAATGGGATAAAATAAAAGTGCAGTAAAAATAAACTAAATTATCACAACATACCGGTATATAAAAACACATTAAATGGGTGGCAGTTAGTTATAAAAAGCTGGTGCTCTCACCGACTCTTCAGTTGGCCAGTTTTGAAAAGCCTGCAGGAATAGAAATGTTTTAAGATAATTCTTAAAAGACAGCTGGGAAAGGGCCAAATGGATCTCATGTGGTTATTCATTCCACAGACCAGGAGGCAACCACCAAAAAGGCCCAGTCCCAGTATTCTCTCCCTCTGGGCCTTCCTTGGGGTTGGCATCCCCAGTTATATGGCCTGGGAAGTACCAGTAGAACAAGAAGTACTTGTTGGGAACACATGGCATTGAGGTGTGTAGGGAGGTCCCAAACTGTTTAGGGCTTTATGTATTAAGACCATCACCTTGAAGCTAATATGGACACATTGGACAGACATATCACTCTCGCTAGAGGTCTGCACTGACCACTTGTTAAGGGGGGGGTTGAAATTTGTCTGAGGATTCCATTGGGATGTAGAACCACTGATTGCCTGCCATTGACTGTAACCCAACCTGGTGTACTCTGATCAGTGGTGTCCACTTCGCTAACCTGCAGAGACATCTTCATAAAAGCTAGTGGAAATAATGCCATATCCGTGCTCTTTATAGACACCTGGGTGTCTTCTTTGTTTAACCTGAGAATAAATGTTCCTGTGGGTGGGATAATCTCTCAGTCTGCATCTCAAGACACTCCCCTTTAACATTCACAAAAAGTGAATCATATATTTATAAAGGACCACAAAAAAAAAAACCCTTGTCAGTTTCGGAATGCAATTTGTCTAAGTGCTGAAAGCAGAATTATTGTTTCATATCCCATAGAACAAGGCAGTAAATCATTCGACAACAGGCTGGACGTTAGAGATAAATGCATTTGACCCACTGGGCTTGATCCATCCATTTTGTTCATGCTAAACAGTGCTGCATTTTCCTCTGTAAGAGTTCCATTGTTTTTTTTTTCTTTTTCCATAGGCTAACTTAGAGGAGGTGGTTTCTGCTAATGTTAAAAGCAGCAGACCCATCCTATAGGTAACTAACCCCATTTTGTAGGATGGCAGGAAATAATGACGAGAAAAATGTGTAGAGCATCTGAAGCGATAGATCAGGAATAGCTACAGAGCTGGGAGGCCAACTCCATTCCTTGCTCCTATTGATCATAGGATCAGTAGGGAAAGAGGACAGTGGCTGGACAGCTCACCCTATTAAGGAATGAGAAGCATAACTACACACCCACTAGGGCAGGCATGTCCAAATGTTGGCCCTCCTGATGTTTTGGACCACAAGTCCCAGAATTCTAAACTTAGAGGGCCAATGGCAAAGGACTGTGGGAGTTGTGGTCCAAAACATCTGGAGGGCCGAAGTTTGGACATGCCTGCACTAGGGTAAAAATAGTTCAAAACAATGACATTTACTTTGTGCACAGTTTTTTCCAAATTCAGCCTCTGGCACTTAAAACAAAGAAATCACTTACTATAGCAGATACAGTATACCCTTCTGCCGGAAGAATCCTTTTCTGCCAGGTCGTCGCAGAAATCTGCGAGCCGAAGGAAACCCACCCACCACCCAGCATGACTGTTCTTCTTGAAGCATTGAAATGGATATGGGAAAAGGGGGGAAGCCACATTATGTGAGATCTAAAGTTCCTGCAGCCAAGGAATCAGAAGACCAGAAAGGGCAGCAATGAACAAATTAGAAAAAGGCCTACGGCCATACCACCCTGAACATGCCCAATCTTGTCTGATCTCAGAAGCTAAGCAGGGTTGGGCCTGGTTAGTACTTGGATGGGAGACCGCCTGGGAATACCAGGTGCTGTAGGCTAAAAAGAAAGAAAGAAAGAAAGAAAGAAAGAAAGAAAGAAAGAAAGAAAGAAAGAAAGAAAGAAAGAAAGAAAAAGATCAGCAAGTGTAAGGATGTCTGTGAAGATTCTTAGTCATCCAGGTGAGTTTATCTGGAAGTTGAATCATGGCAACTCGACTTCTTTTCTTGAGAGATTTAAACATATCGCTGCTCATCCAAACTGCTTTGTCAGTCTGAGGGAAGCTAGTTGCTAGTCCTCCATTTTATAGTTTACTGTGACCTGATGTCAACCTGGTCTGAAATAGGCTCATAAGATGAACAATGGCCTAAATAGGCTCATTAGGTGGACAATATGTTCAATAGGCTCATTCTTCAAGCACAATCTGTCTGCTACTTATCAAGCGGCCATTTCAACAATCTCCAGTCAAATCAAGAATATTTTACACCTCCACCAACAAGGCCATGGCTAATGACTCATACTTTCTGGGTGTTGGGAAGGTCGTAAAGGTGGGCCATTGTCCACCTAATGAGCCTATTGTTCATCTTATGAGCCTATTCCAGACCAGGGTGACATGAGGTCAAAGGTCAAAATGGAGGACTCGCAACTAGCTTTCCTCAGACTGACAAAGCTGTTTGGATGAGTAGCAAAATGCTTCAATCTCTCAAGAAAGTCCAGCTGCCATGACTCAACTTCCAGACAAGTGTACGGATGTGTCACTGGAGACCAAGACCATCTACAGTCGTGTATTTTATTTTCTAATTATTATATATTGGTGTGAAAGCTGGACAATAAAGAAACCAAAGTGTTCTGCTTATAGGTGCTTATAAAGATGAAATGGAAAAAAAAACAGATTCATTTGGAATGTGGTGCTGGGCATGGTGGTGTGAAAAAAATTGTGGACACCATCAAAATCTTATTCAAAACAGGGAAATTTTTTTTACCCATAAGAGAGGTAAGTCACTACCATGTTGCCATGGCTGCAGATAATGCAACTATTACAATTAATCATGGCAGCAGGGGCCAGTTGAGAAGTTGGCAAACATTCTTCCTCTTTACCCCACCTTCCAAGCACAGATCTGCAAAGTACAGATTAACCTTATTTTCCGACTTTCCTTTGCATGTTTCCTTTGAGTGGGTCCACTTCATTTCTCCTAATAAACAGCAATTTGTCGGCTTTATACTTAAGAATTAATCTTGTCAATTATCTGTTGCATCTGTGGAAGTCTATCTGATTGTCCAGTAATTGTGACCTCATCCAAGGGCTTTTCCAATTAAGTTGCAATTTGGCATGTTGGTTAATTGTGTTTTACTTTTCTGATATGTTTGTTGACAGTCGCCGAAGAACCAAATTATAGATAATAGCCCAGGGAGAAGAAGAGAATCTTATCATAATGAAAAGCCTTCAAACAAGCCCGCAGGTGTCCATTTTTAGCACAAAGGGTGTAATTAAAGAGGAAGCCAGCTAATGGATGCTAGTAGAAAGTTGTCCGAGAATGTGAAGATTTTTAACTCACAAAAAAGGCATGCAGAAAAAAATGCCAAGTGGCTAGATTTAAGATTATGCAGATATCATGATGGAGGGCGGGTGTTTTGCCGTTCAAGAGTCACGATGCAGGGCAAGTATACCCTATTATAACACACAACAGAGTGTCATCTTGTTAGCATTTTTGGGGGGGGGCCATTTTGTTTTTGCATTATCCGTCAAATGAGGTTGAAATCTGGGATAATGTATGTCTAAGAATCATTAAAATGGCTGCATGATAAGTGGGAGACAGATTGTGTCTAAGTCCCCCACCCCTGTTGAGAGAGGGATTTTCGATACACTAATCAATGGCTTCGCTGACTCCTCTCACCTATCTTCTCTGTTTAATATGACAAAGCTACTTGGATAAGTACTGAAACTCCTCCGTCTCAGAAGAAAAGAAGTCCAGCTGCCATGATTCGACTTCCAGATTTCATATATATTAAATAATGGTGTGCCGTCAAGTCAATTATTATCAATGACGACCCTTTTAAAGGGGTTTCTAGTAGAGATGGACATTTTGTTTCGGAAGGCGACTGGTTCTGAAACAAAACACCCCAGCACAAGTGGTGCTTGGTGTTGTGTATTGATCTGTATTCCTATTGGTTTCTGTTCCTGTTCCAAAGGGAACAGGCCTATTGGTTTATTCAAGTTGCTGCATTTGGATCCTCAATCCTATTGGTCTCTGCCAAAAGGCAGCTTTGTGATTGGTTGTAATTGTTCCCTCCAAAATGTATCTTTTCCTAGCCAGTCCTGGCTCCTATAAATGTAGCTCCCTCTCCCCAGTCCCCAGTCTTGTTCTCTCCCTGAATAAAGAGCTGTTACACTAGAAGCTGTCTCCAGCCTGCTATGTCTAAGAGCTGAAATCACTGCTGAAATCACTAAAACCCACGCTACTACACTCGGAACCCAGTCCCACCCTCTGGAACAAACATAATCATTATCTTACCTTGCTGTAGTGCATGCTGGGTGAAATTCCAATCCGGAAGCAGTTCAGGAAGCAGTCTCCAATGAACCATCTTTCCCTCTCCCTGGTGCTCGCCAATCAGACAGGGAGATGGGAGCTCCTGATTAGCCAGCGCCAGGTAGAGGGGAAAATGACACATCAGAGGCTGCTTCCTGATTGGAATTTCACCAGTGTGAGCTACAGCGAGGTAAGACAGTGGTTGATTTTGTTCCAGAGGGTGGGACTTGGTTCTGAGCACCAGCTGGGCTGGAGTGTTTCATTTCTCTAGTTTCTAGATATAAAGTACTCAGAAGTGGTTCACCATTCTCTTCTTCTGGGGCTGTCCTGGGATATTACAGCTTGCACAAGGCCACACAGGCTGGCTCTTCCTCCAGGAGTCACAGTGATGAATTGAAGCCCCAACTTTTTGCTCTGCAACCAGATTTCTAACTCACAGAGATATCCAGCCAGCTAAAATCCTTGTTTGGTGAATGAATGAGCTAGTATATGACGGGAAGTATGGGTTGAAGTTAATGATTAAACTTCAACCTTAACAACAGAGTTTACTGTGAATGACCATCTCCCATAAGGAAAGATAAACAATGTAAAGAGAACTAAAATAATGAAATAACATAGACTTTGGCCCTTTGTACACAACCCCTAAACTCCGCCGCAAATGGCTCCCAGCTCTGGAACTTAAAATTGTTTCCCCACCAGCTCTGGAGTTTACAGATAATTAAGTGCGACCATGCCCACCTAAGCGCGTCCCAGCGCATTTTTCAGGTACCTGCTCTCTGGAGGTGAAAATTCCTGATGCGGATATAACGTAGTGACTGCCCGGCTCTCCTTGCTTCTGTTTGTTCTTTTTTTGTCCCCCACCCCTTTAAGAGATCTGAATGCAGTGCCGGGAAGGCAGAAGGAGGTGAGAGGCATTCTTTTCTCCCTTTTTTTCTCCCTCCCCTCACGCAGCCATCAGCCAGGGGTGCAGAGGGGGTGGGAACGCAGGAACAGCGACAAACCCCTAAGATCTCTGGTCCGAATTTAAGTGGCCAGCGGATCTTAGGGGTCGTGTGAAAAGGCCCCCACTCAATTCTGTAGAAAAATAGAATATTTGTATTGTTTGACAAATATATATATATACATTAAACATAAAAATACAATGCTTGATACTCAGCTCTACATAAACAACTTAAAAGAGTTCTATACCTGCTTATACTCAGCAATCCCTTTCACAACACAATGCAAGAACCCAGAACTGTAACTTAAACTTTAAATGTATACTACTAGTAAAGTATAGCCCTCAACTTTAACAAATAAGTATACAGCATATACAGTAGGCAGAAAAATACACAACAAGCAAATAGCTCAAACAGAACCAGAAAGTTGGTATGCCTGAATCCAAACAGATTCAGCAAAGTGTAACACCAGAGACTTTCCTTAAATACATTTCTGGCTGCTTGATTACCTACACCTGCCCAATGCAGCACAAAACCTCAGTTTGATTGCCTCACCTGCACTGCCACACCCCAAACACTCCTATAGTGCCTTTTAGGAAGAACAGGTAAGTCAATCATATTCACAATATTTAATTTATGTTTGTTTTAAATTTTATAAAAACTCAACAGTATATGGAATTAAACATATAGTATTGTATATCAAAAGACGAGAAATATCATTTCTTGAAAATCCCTAAAGATGTTTCCTTGTGTTTTTATTCTGCACATTTTTCCTTTGTATCTTGCAACAATGGTGATTAAACAAGAGTCCTATAAGAGCGTGCTCAGTACATGACCACAATCAAAAAAAAGATGACAGGGTAATAAAAAGATTATCCTCTACCACCCGAAAGGAAATTATTGTTGTTACAACAGCCATTATTGTGAACTTAATAGAGTCAATTTTCCGCTATAGCCATTCCAGAAATCTTTTTCTTATGCCATTTTAAATGCTGAAACATTGCCCTGGATAATTGGAAATCTGAACAGTAAGCATTGTGTTAATTTCCAAAACATCAGAACAGCGAAACTCACTAGAAGCAATGGTGAAATTGATTAGACATTTGCTCCTGGATAGAAAAGGATAATATGAACCAGCAAGGAGGACCAGTTTTTAATTATCTAAGATGTTGTTAGCAATAATGAGCAGTAACTGGGGATTATTAATCACTGCGTAATTAAACTGATTTGCTCTTGGCTTTCCCATGTCCTGGATGCTCCCTCCTCTTGTCATCATCACCTCATCCCTCCCCATGATGATGTATGACGCTAATACATCTTTGGACGAAGCTTCTTCCTTAATGATCTATTAGTGAGAAGTGTCGTGTAAGTGAGGAAGAGGATGATGATATACTACTGCATATATGGTGCTACAGCGAGCAAGGAAAAGGTCAGACAACAAATTTGGCAGAGTTATGGGGAGGCAACCCATCATTCTTTAAATGTACTTTGGTGATTCCAAGGGAATCTCACTGAAACAAAGCTCACCTTCCTTGTGGCTGCTGCAGTCAGGCCAGCCTTGACAGGATGCACAGCTGGGAAAAGCATCATCTTTACAACCCCAGCTCAACACTTTTACTCAACTGTACTGGCTTTACATGCAAAAGCAAAGCAAAATAAAATTCTTCTGTTTATATACTGCCCCAAACCACTTCAAATAGTCTCTGGGAGGTTTACAGTTTTTAATTACAGTATGCAGGCAACACATTGCCCCCCCGCAAGCTGGGTACTCATTTTACCTACCTCGGAAGGATGGAGGGCTGAGTGAACCTTGAGCCTGCTACCTGGCATTGAACCCCAAGTCGTGAGCACAGTTATAGCTGCAGTACAGACATTGAACCACTGTGCCACAAGGCTCCTAAAATTTGCAGATGCAGTAGACATCGGGCTGAAACCATGAAAACTCTCTAGGGGTCAAGGGTGAACAAATTTTAGGGATGAAGGGCTCAAGCTGCTCCTTCCAAGAACACCCTACAGCCCCCCCCACCCAAAACCTTACTGCCAGATCTGTCACAATGGCACTAAAATTTCAAAGAAAACAAACAAACAAAAAACCCTGAGAAATCCCCTTTATGCTTTCTTCGGTGATGCTGAGGGCACATTTGTCATGTTTAGAGGGTCCCTGGCAGTTCTGAGAACCCCATACACATCTGGTCACTAGAGGCTCCATGGGGTCTTTTAATACTCCCATTATTAGAGTGGAGCTGGCTGGATTTCAGTATCTGGCTGCGGAGCTAGAGAGTGGGAGTTTGATTCCCCATTATACTTCCTGTGTGGCCTTGGACAAACTATATGTATCTAGGTCCTAAATGGCTTAGGACCTACATACCTGAAGGACTGCCTCCTTCCATATGAATCTACCTGGCAATTAAGATCTAGCCAGGGGACCCTCCAGAAAGAGCCATCCCTTAAGGAGGTGAAAGGGATGACTTGTAGGAACAGGGCCTTTTCGGCAGCTGCCCCCAGATTATGGAATTCCCTCCCAAGTGAGACCCTCCTGGCACTAACGTTGATGACATTCTGGCGCCAGGTAAAAACACTCTTGTTCGAGAAATTTTGTAACTGATTATTGTGGGTCGTGATGGTGATTTTAGTGTAGTATTTTAATATATTGTATTTATTGTATTTAAATGTTTTTATTGTTTTAATTTTATTGCAATTTTGATGTTTTAATTGTCTGAATTGTTTATTTGGATTGTGAGCCATGCAGAGACCTTTGTGTAGTGGGCGGCATACAAGATAGATAAATAAATAAATAAATAAATAAATAAATAAATAAATAAATAAATATAGCAGTGGTGGCGAATCTTTGGCACTCCAGATGTTTTAGCCCACTGCTCCCAGAATTCCAAGCCTGTATTGCCAATGACAAAGGATTGCGGGAGTTGTGGTCCAAAACAATTGAAGTGCCAAAGGTTCACCACCACTGCTATATAGTCTAAGAAGTGCACTCAGAAGAAGGGAATGAGATTGACTGACTGACTGACTGATGGATGGATGGATGGATGGATGGATGGATGGATGGATTGACTGGCCACCTTTCTCCCAAAAAGAGTAGTCAAGTGTGAATTCTGTGGGTGTATATATTGTTCTAAGGACCAGCAGATCTTGACCTCTGAAAGCTGCCTCTTTTTTTTATTGTTTCTTTATACCAAACTGAGGTCCTTGGAGAGCAATCATCACCACCACCTTTGAACTGAAGAGCTGGAAGAGACATTATGGATCATCAAGTCCAGCCTCTCTTGAGGCAGCACAGTGGAGACTTCAACTTCCAACCTCTGGCTCCACAAGAGACCCACACCACTGAGCAATGGAGTCCCATCACTTCCTGGCAGTTTGTCCATGGTACAAATGACTTGGAGGGTCAATTCACTGAATTGGACAAGCAGATCATACACATCCCCACCAAAGGAAAGAAGTAATAAGAAGCAGGACAAGAAATGTGCTTAATTCTGGCTCATTGGGAAGATGAGTCACAAGGCAATCCTTACAAGCCAAGCAACAGTTGAGTTGAGTTGAGTTGAGTTGAGTTGAGTTGTTTACAGCTGCAGCACTATAGCCTCAGGATGATGGGAATTACATAACTACCTCTTCCTGGCCTAAAATTCTAGTAGTGTTGTGGTTGTACCTCAGGGCTGGAAGAGAGAAGGATAAAAACATAAGAACATAAGAAGAGCCATGCTGACTTCAGTCTAACCTTCCCTGCAGTTCATTCTCTGCTCTTCCCCTTTTAGTTCTTTTACCAACTGCCTCTCTGGGAGTTGAGCAGAGTTGGCCCTTTCCCAGAACAGTTCAGTTCCCAAGCTTTCTTTGAACAACACTCTTTTGAAAACTGTTGTGAGTTTTTTTGGCTGTTTGGCTGTGTTCTGGAAGGTTTTCCTCCTGACATTTTGCCAGACTCTGTGGCCGACATCTTCAGAGGGCAAGGAGCTCAGGGAACTAGGAGTTCTCTCTGTGCTCTGGGGTATAGAATGAGTGAGACTGTGGGGGTTTTAAAGTTGTGGTAAAGGGGAAACTTGTCCTATACAGAATAATAGGTGTTAATCATTGTATTGTGATGGAGGGATTAAGAAGTTTCACTGCAATCAGGGGTGGCAGCTATCCTTCTCTGTGGTTGATAGGTGTCATTAGCTATTCTATTTTGTGAATTGATTGCTGGTGCTTGTGGCTGGCTGGGAATAACTGAACTTTGATCTTTTGCTGGATGTAGCTTTCAGTACTGGAAGCTGGGCTTTGTTGATTTTAAACTGTGCTTATGTTTGTGGATTTCAATGGCTTCTCTGTGTAGTCTGACATAGTGATTGGTAGTATTGTCCAGTACTGTACCTCTGTGTTCTGGAAGAGGATTTCATGTCCAGATTGTTTCTTGATGTGTGGACAGCTACCGCTGATTTTTCTGGTTGTTTTAGTCTGTTTGGAAAGTTTCTGCTGCTGCAATTTGAAATGTTAATAGCCTCCTATTTTCTGCCTTTATGGAAACATCACTGCTGTTATCTATTAGGACTGATATCCTTTTGAAAGAGAGGGTATGTAAGAGTGGGACTTATCCCAAAGCCAAAGGGATTTTTGTCAACAAATGCCTCTAGATTAGAGATGGGCATGAAAATATTTTTATTCATTTTTATTCGTTAAGAATAAAGAAAAACAAAACAGAACAAAATGAAAAATTTTGTACCGTTCCATTTCATTATTCATTTTCCCATAGGAATGCATTGAAGCAATGCATTCCTATGGGGAAAAGCCTGCAGCTTCCCCCCAACGTGCCAGGCGTGGGACACCGGGAGATTTTTAAACTTTTTTTTTGCCACCCCAAGCACCAATCAGCTGTAGCAGGGGCTTGGGGCAGCAAAAAAACAAAAAAGTTAAAAACTTAATTTTTAAATAAAAACATTTCAAATGAAACAAAACAAAACAAAATGCTATTTTAGTGCTTCCTGCCCATCTCTACTCTAGATAGCTGGTAACTAGAGGAAGTATCTCATTCAGCATTTGCAGATAATCCCATACTCAACATGTTTTGCTAGGCAGAATGGAGTATAAACTGTTTGAGAAATCTTATCAGAGATTTACTAGGCCTGAAGGAATCAAATTTTTAAAAAAGAAGTAGAAGAAAGAAAAAAGCCATGAGCAAAGTTACAAAATCTTCCCAGGCATTAAATAATCTCCACAGATATCATTCCAGGGTGTTCTGGGTCTTTCTGATGCATTCCACATGTTGGCTTCAATTTTATTTCTTTTAAAAGAGGAGCCCATTGGAGAATGTCGTGGCTCTGTAATTTGAAGCTATCGCTTGGCACTTAGTGTGGCATTTCTGTATTATTCGGTCTGCTCGGCAGTTAGACTTGCAGTGAATTACGTGGGGTAACGGAGCAGAAAAGCACTTCTCTTTTTTTCTGGCTTGAAGGTAGTGAAATGAAAGGCATGACAAGAGAAACACTGGATGCTCTCTCTCTCTCCCCCATCCCTTCTGCCAAAAGTTCATGGTAATGATGCATCAAATAAACACTTGTAAAGGGCATAATTACAAAGCATTACTTTGTGAAACTACCTTTTCAGTGTCTGGAGCTGAACGCTGGCTGAACGAGACAGTGGGTTTTAACATAGGCTATTTCTATACTGATTGTGAACCTGCTCTTCAAGACACAAAGAGCTGCAGATGGTTGCTTCCAGATCAAATCAAGCCTGAACAACCTCTGAAGGCAAAGATCTTGAAAGTGAGGCTGTCCTACTACTTTGGGCACATCATGAATAGAATAGAATATAATAGAATCACAGAGTTGGAAGAGACCTCAAGGGCCATCCAGTCCAACCCCCTGCCATGCAGGAACCCCCTTCAACGTACTCCTGACAGATGGACATCCAGCTTTTGCTTAAAAACCTCCAAAGAAGGAGACTCCACCACCCTCTGTGGCAGCATATTCCTCTGCCAAACACCTCTAACTGTCATGAAGTTCTTCCTAATGTTCAAATGGAATATCTTTTTCTGCAGTTTGAAACCATTGCCCCGAGTCCTAGTCTCTGAAGACATGGGAAAAAAACCTGTTCCCTCTTCAATATGACATCCTTTCAAATATTTAAACATAGCTATCATATCCCCCCTCAGTCTTCTTTTTGAAAGGCTAAACATTCCTAGCTCCCTAAGACGTTCCTCGTAAGACCTCTCTTCCCAACCTTCAACCATCTTGGTCACCCTCCTCTGTACCCGCTCGAGGTTGTCAACATCCTTTTTAAACTGAGGTGCACAGAACTGGACACAGTACTCCAGGTGGGGTCTAACCAGAGCAGAATAGAATGGTACTATCACTTCCCTTGAACTAGACACTATGGTTCTGTTGATACAACCAAGAATCGCGTTGGCTTTCCTGGGTGCCGCATCACGCTGCTGACTTATGTTCAGTGTGTCCATCTCTAAAGTTAATGTTAGAGGGGAAGTATATATTTTCTTCAGTGAGTCAAGAAACTATCAGAAGCCAAATCAATGGAAGTAGCCCTTCAGACAAACCAAAGAAAGTGTTATATTTCTTTTTTTCAGAATGATGTAGCGCCTCAGCAATAGTTTACCAGATATTTAGAAGACATTTCATTGTCCATGCTTCTCTGCAGAGGAGCAAAGGAAGTGTCCAGTTTGCCAATATCATGGAGTACATCTTCATGATATCAGAAGGAGCCAGACCAAATTAAGTTGCTTGAACTCTGGTATGCCGTTTGGATGCACAAGCTGGCTTCAAAAGAGCCATTATAGAGGAGCCCACATATGAGCGTTGTTTTCTTCCATGCCATCAGATAGTGAGACATGTCCCTGACATTCTTTGACAGATTCTGCAAAGGACTGAGATGAAATTCAGCACAATTCTCAAAATTTAAAACTATGATATTTATTTATCTATAAAAGTATACATTCTTTTGGCTAGAATTGCTGTGAAAATCTTTGCATCTTGATTTAGAAGAGATATTGGTCTATAGGATCCAACACCTGTTGGATCCTTGTTAGGCTTGAGAATTAAAATAGTTAACGGGTTTTTCCAGGAGATAGGGGCTTGCTCTCCTTCCATTATCTCATTGTAAAGCTTGTTTAGCTTAGGTATTAACATTGATTTAAATATCTTATAAAATTCTGGTCCCAATCCATCAGCTCTTGGAGTTTTAGCATTCTTTAATTTGTTTATCACATCTTCTATCTCCTCCTCTTTAATAGATTTCTCCATTTCAAGCCTGTCTACCTCTGCTAATCTTGATTTTAGGTTTTTTACAAATGTATTTCCTGTTGTTGTTAGATGTATATAAATTTTGGTAAAATTCTTGGATCACTTTTAATTTTTCTTTCATTTGTGTACACTTGTCTTTTATCCTTCCTATCATACTTTTTTCTTTTCTTTTCTGTGCTATCTTGGCTAGCATCTTCGAATTTTTATTACTATATTCAAAAAAGTTTCTTTTCAAATATAGTAAATTTCTTTGAGTTTGTTGTAATTCTATATCTTCTAGTTCCCTTTTCCTAGCCTCAATCTGAATTAAGATTTTTTCATCTTTACTTTAAAAAAATTGAGATTCAAGGCCTGCTATTATAACTTCTAATTTTTTCTTGTTTACCTCCTCTCGATTTTTTATTATAGAATTTTCTCTTATTATGTAGCCTCTGGCCACAGCTTTCAGTGTCTCAAATAACTCCTATTTGTCCACCGCCTTCTTCATTAATGTTCCAAGTTTCTAGCCATTCTTTTTGTATTCTTTCTACTGTATCCGGGAACTGGAAAATTCTAGAATTTATTCTCCACCTTCTAGCTTCTCTATAATTCTTCTTGTTTTCTATTTCAACAGTCATTAAAGCATGGTCGGAAATTTTTATCACCTCTATGTTTGTCTTTGCAATTTTAGGTAATAAGCTTTGTGAGACAAATATAAAATCTATTCTAGAGTAAGCTTTGTGGACTGGGGAGTAAAATGTATATTTTCTTTCATCTCCCTTCAGTTCTCTCCAAACATCCTTTAAACCTGTATTTGCGATGAATTTTGTTAGAGTTGTGTGTCTAACCCTCCAGTCCGCATTCTTATTAATTATTTTGCCTTTAATTTTATCCATGACCATATTAAAATCTCCAGCCATAATTACATGTCCCTTCTGTACCTTTTCTATCTGCTCCCAAACCTCTTTGTAAAATAGGTTTTAATTAGCATTTGGTGCATAAACATTTATCAATGTATATTGTTCTGTACCAATTTTGCCCTGAAGAATTATATATCTACCTTCCATATCTTTCACAGTTTTTTCAAACTGGTTTCATTAAGGGTAGACAAATGTCGAACACTATAAGAACTTAAAATGTTCTTCATAAGTTGGGAAGAGCACAAGATAAAGCATGTATTCTATCCTTAGATGTATTTAAAGCCTTTGATTGTGTTCAATGGTCTGCATTAAAACTTCTATTAGAGAAATGGGGTTTTGGGGAAAAATTTAGGTGTAATAAATCAACTTTACTCAGATAGTACTTCGTCAATTATAGTCAATGATGGGATGACAGAACAGATTACTTTAGGCTGAGGAATGAGACAGGGATGTCCTTTGTCACCTGTTCTGTTTTGCATAGTTATTGAGCTATATGCAATAAGGGATGATCAACTAACCAAAGGTATGGGGAAGGAGGGGAAGATTAAAATTAGTTGACTTGCGGATGATGCCTTGTTAAAAATAAAAAATCCGTCAGAAAATATACCAAGAATAAAATCACTTTTAAAGGAATTTGGCGAAACAACTGGGTTATGTGTAAACTGGCAAAAATCAGAAATTATGCTGTTTAATCATGATAAACAAGATATGGAGGAGATTTCCAACTATGGACTGACAGTTTGCAAATATATGAAATATTTAGGGATACTTTTAGACAAAGATTTGCTTAAGACCAAAGAACGGAACTATATCAAATTAAAGGAAGAGATCAGAAATAAATTACAAAATTACTCCAAATTAAATCTATCATGGTTTGGTAGAATAGCATGGTAAAAATGAAGATACTTCCTAAAATTAACTTCCTTTAGGAGTTTAGGGGTCGTGTATAAAGGCCCTGTGGGAACTCATTAAATCCACAGCAAACCCGTTTCGCTATATATATCGAGTTGTCGTGTGTCGGAGCCGGCCCATTTCGGCTCGTTTCCGTTTGTCGCGAAATTTTTCAAAAAATTGTCGTTTCGTTTGTCGTTTGTCGTTAGTACTGGTTTAGGGGGGTAGGGTAGCGGGCTCCTGGAGGCACCTCTCTGGGGTGGATGCCTCCTCTGGCCCGCTACGAAGGGAAGGCATTTAGCAGGCTCCTGGAGGCATCTCTCTGGGGCGGATGCCTCCTCTGGCCCCCTACAAAGGGAAAAGGAAGGGTACATGACCGTGTAGCCATTGCGTACCAAGTGGCACTGGCAGAGGCACCCCTCTTTTGGGTGCCTCTAGCTCACTAAGAAGGACAGCATACTGGCGTACAGAGTTTTTTTGGAACTTTGGACTGGTGAGCGAGGTGAAAGAATGCCTCTGCTGGGCGCCCTCTGGCTCACTAAGAAGGGAAGTGTACTTGCGTGTAGTGCAATGCGAGTACAGATCTGGCTTAGGGTTGGGGTTAGGGCAAGGACTAGGCTTAGGGTTATTACTGGTAAGGTTAGGATGAGTTAGTGGGCTGCACCTCTGGGTGCCTCTGATCCACTAAGAAGGACAGTGTACTGGCGTATGGGTTAGGGTTAGGATTAGGGTTAGGGCTAGGGTTATAGTGGGCTTTTTATGCCCGACTGGCACATCCCAGAAGTCTCAGTCAAAACCTGGCCAAGTGGCCATGCGATTGGTGGAATGGCTCCAAAAATTTGCATGGTCCCATCCCATGGCCAGCCCATCATTGCGCAGGTGTAAAAAATAAAAATAAAAATAAAAATAAAATAAAATCAATGGGATTGGAGACAGACGTTTATTGCAAGAAAAACCCAGTGCTGCTACTGTAAAAAATCAGGCAGATAAAATACCTAATTTTCGCATGTTTCTGTGTGGTGCTTTGGTGGGTTTTTGGATCACAACTTCAAAAAAAATATTGCGGTCGCCATTTTGGACCCCCCCGCACCGCATGGCATGGTGAGATTATGAGGATGCCCCCCACCAGAGCAGCCCAGGACAGGAGAGGGGGAAAGGCCGGGGACCCCCCCCCAGTAACCACCCCTCTGGTAGGTGCCCTCACTCAGGCAGGCATATTTTCGCCTGCTTTTTTGGCCGGGAATCAGGTTTTTTAAAAAACTTTTTTCTGTGCCGCTTGGCATCGCGCGATCACCGTGCACGATGCCATGAATGACAACGACAAATCAGACCCAATTTTTCTTTTATCGGTTTGAGTTCGAGTTCTGATGGCTTAATTGTCGTTACCGTTTCTGTTCGGTAACGGAAACGAGGAACGGAAACGGAAACGAGAATATCGCCAAGTCGTGCCCATGTCTATATATATATATATATATATATATATATATATATATATATATATATATATATATATATATATATATATATATATATATATATATATATTCGTAGATTTTCACGGGTATAGGTATGCATGTTAGGGTGGATTCGGGTTTCTTCCCGTGTAGAAATCTGGTTGTTTTGGCGGACGTTTCGACGAGGTCTCACTCGTCATCTTCAGGCTGGTGTTCTGGCTTCTTTCTTCTTGAAGCAAAGTGTGGTCTCAGTTGAAGTCCTTCTATAAATACTGCTGGGGGTGTGGTTTGCTTGCTCTGTTGCTGATTGCAGGTTCCTTTGTTCCTTTGTTCTTTTGTGATCTGCTGTGTGGCTGAGGCGATCGTTAAGGGATTAACTGCTGGTGGCTGTTTAGATGGCTGTTTAGATGCTGGTGGGTTAGATGGCTGGTGGGTTCTGGCAGTATCCTGGGCTTTGGTGGAGTGGGGTCCTGTGTCTTGTGAATTCATTTTGGTCTGGCTACGTGTCTGTGGTCTCCCAATGTTTTTTTGGGGTGTGTGAGTGTGCTCCATGTGGTGACTGGAGTGGGGTGCCGCAGTAGATGGTGCAGTCGTGGTTTTGTTATTGGATGGTGGTTTCGTTTCATCTGTGGGAAGGGTCTGGGTTTGTGTTTGGTGTGGATGGAAGGTGGTGGCATCTTGTGTCCTTTTGGACCTGGTGTCAGTCTTTGTGACAGAGGCTCGTCTGTTGACCAGGGCTAGTTTCCAGATGTCAGGCAAGCGGGAGGTGTCATCACGTTTATTCATGTTGTTTGGGTGTTTCTCTATTTCAATGGCTTCCATGATTATTCGACTGTTGAAGTGTTCAGTTTTGGAGATGAGTTTGGTTCTTTCAAAGTCAATTTCATGACCTGTTGTTTTTATGTGCTGGAAGAGAGAGGAAGATTTTTTTCTTCTTTTTGACTGCGTTCTTGTGTTCTGCGATGCGTGCGCTTATTCTCCTGTTTGTTTGTCCGATGTATGTGGCTGGACAGACTTTGCATGGTATTTCGTAGACTCCTTGGTTTTCTAGCTCAATCTTGTCTTTGGGGTTTCTTAAAATGTTGGCTATTTTTTGGTCGGTGCAAAAGGCTGTCTTGATATTGTGTTTGTGGAGAATTTTGCTGATTTTGTCTGTGGTGCCTTTGATGTAAGGGAGGAGGGCGGTGCCGTTGTTCTCTTCTGTTTCTTGGTTCTTGGGGGTGTTTCCTTTTGGATTAGTTTGGTGATGGTGTTTTTTGGAATCCGTTCGCAATTAAAACATTCGAGAGAGTGTGTAATTCAGTTTTTAGGTGGTCTTTGTCAGCGAGGCGTTTGGTTCTGGAGATGAGGGTTTTTGCTACGGAGTTGATCTGTGCAGGGTGGTGGTGTGATTGTGCATTTAAGTAGCGGTTTGTATGTGTTTTTTCTGGTAGATGGTATGTCCTAAGGAGCCGTCGGGTTTTTTTGTAGATTAGGACGTCCAGGAAGGGAAGTTGGTTGTTGGCTTCTATTTCCATAGTGAATTGTATTTTGGGGTGTAGGCTGTTGAGATGTGTGAGGAAGTTGTTCAGTTTATCTTTCCCGTGTGGCCAGATAACAAAGGTGTCGTCAACATATCTGAGCCAGAGTTTGGGTTTATGTTCGGACTTCTGTAACGCGTTGGTTTCAAAGTGTTCCATATATAGGTTTGCGATGACCGGTGAGAGGGGTGATCCCATGGGTGCCCCTTCTATCTGTTTGTATCTTTGTCCATTGTGGATGAAGTATGTGTTGGTTAGGCAGTGGTTGGTCAGATCTAGGATGTGCTTGGGGGTTGTATTTGTTGTGGATAGCTGTCAAGGCTTCTTGAATGGGCACTTGTGTGAAGAGCGAAACAACATCGAAGCTCACGAGTAGGTCATTGGGTTGTAGGTCTTGTTTCTTTATAATTTCTATGAAGTGGAACGAGTTTTGTACGTATGAAGTGATGGATTCTGCATAGGGCTGGAGTTGTTTGGCAAGAAATTTGGCGAGGTTTTGTAGAGGTGAGCCTATGGAGCTGACTATGGGTCTGAGAGGTGTTCCTTCTTTGTGAATCTTGGGGAGGCCGTAGAGCTTGGGGCATCTGGATGATTTCTCTCTGGGGATGATGCTTGGCTTGATTTCTTCACTTAAGGGAGAGGCTTTTATTTTGGCTTTGGTGGTTTTTTCCAGGTAGGTGGTGGGGTCTGTGTTCAAAGGTATGTAAGCAGGGTCTTGTAGTAGGTTGGATAGTTTGGCTTGGTAGTCGGATGTGTTCATCACCACTGTGGCATTGCTTTTGTCTGCTGGGAGAATGATTATGTTGTTGTCTTTCCTCAGGTTGGAGAGGGCTTTTGTTCTTCTTTGTGTAAATTGCTTCTGGGTGGTTTGCTGGAGCAGAGGACATTGGTGACTTGAGTCTGATTTTGTTGGCTTCATCTGGGTTGATTTTGGTTAGGCTGGCTTCCACTCCGCATATGATGTTTTCGGTGGGGATGTGTCTGGGGGCGACTGCAAAGTTGAATCCTTTGGAAAGGACTTTGGTCTCTGCGATGGTGAGTGTCCTGTCTGATATGTTGTGAACTGTTTGTTTCATGGGCTGTTGTGGGGGTGGGCTTCTGGCGTTTTCCAGTTTGTGGAGTTTGTTGGTGTGTGTGTCTGTCTTGTGGGAGGTCTCTGTTTCAGCTCTCCAGGCGGCCAGTTGCTTGGATTTGTTCCAGAGTGTTGGGTGGATTTTGTTGCTGAGTTTGAGGTGGAGAGTGAGTAGGTCTCTGTTGGTTTGATCTAGTAGGTATCTTTTCCTGTGTAGTTCGCTTCTGATTAGGGCTAGTTCTGTTCTTTTCAGGATCCTTTCGCTGGATGGGGTTTTTGAGTGGAATTTCAGTTGGAAGCTTGTGGGGATCACATTTTTGTCTCGGCAGTTGCGTAGGAATGCAATGTCACATAAGATGGTGGCTCTTCGGACTTCTAGTTTCTCGTAGGTTCTGGTCAGCTGGAAGGTTTCCTCCCCGTAGAGGTCGGATATTTGTTTTCGTAGATTTTCACGGGTATAGGTATGCATGTTAGGGTGGATTCGGGTTTCTTCCCGTGTAGAAATCTGGTTGTTTTGGCGACGTTTCGACGAGGTCTCACTCGTCATCTTCAGGCTGGTGTTCTGGCTTCTTTCTTCTTGAAGCAAAGCGTGGTCTCAGTTGAAGTCCTTCTATAAATACTATAAATACTTCATCCACAATGGACAAAGATACAAACAGATAGAAGGAGCACCCATGGGATCACCCCTCTCACCGGTCATCGCAAACCTATATATGGAACACTTTGAAACCAACGCGTTACAGAAGTCCGAACATAAACCCAAACTCTGGCTCAGATATGTTGACGACACCTTTGTTATCTGGCCATACGGGAAAGATAAACTGAACAACTTCCTCACACATCTCAACAGCCTACACCCCAAAATACAATTCACTATGGAAATAGAAGCCAACAACCAACTTCCCTTCCTGGACGTCCTAATCTACAAAAAACCCGACGGCTCCTTAGGACATACCATCTACCAGAAAAAAACACATACAAACCGCTACTTAAATGCACAATCACACCACCACCCTGCACAGATCAACTCCGTAGCAAAAACCCTCATCTCCAGAACCAAACGCCTCGCTGACAAAGACCACCTAAAAACTGAATTACACACTCTCTCGAATGTTTTAATTGCGAACGGATTCCAAAAAAAAACACCATCACCAAACTAATCCAAAAGGAAACACCCCCCAAGAACCAAGAAACAGAAGAGAACAACGGCACCGCCCTCCTCCCTTACATCAAAGGCACCACAGACAAAATCAGCAAAATTCTCCACAAACACAATATCAAGACAGCCTTTTGCACCGACCAAAAAATAGCCAACATTTTAAGAAACCCCAAAGACAAGATTGAGCTAGAAAACCAAGGAGTCTACGAAATACCATGCAAAGTCTGTCCAGCCACATACATCGGACAAACAAACAGGAGAATAAGCGCACGCATCGCAGAACACAAGAACGCAGTCAAAAAAGAAGAAAAATCTTCCTCTCTCTTCCAGCACATAAAAACAACAGGTCATGAAATTGACTTTGAAAGAACCAAACTCATCTCCAAAACTGAACACTTCAACAGTCGAATAATCATGGAAGCCATTGAAATAGAGAAACACCCAAACAACATGAATAAACGTGATGACACCTCCCGCTTGCCTGACATCTGGAAACTAGCCCTGGTCAACAGACGAGCCTCTGTCACAAAGACTGACACCAGGTCCAAAAGGACACAAGATGCCACCACCTTCCATCCACACCAAACACAAACCCAGACCCTTCCCACAGATGAAACGAAACCACCATCCAATAACAAAACCACGACTGCACCATCTACTGCGGCACCCCACTCCAGTCACCACATGGAGCACACTCACACACCCCAAAAAAACATTGGGAGACCACAGACACGTAGCCAGACCAAAATGAATTCACAAGACACAGGACCCCACTCCACCAAAGCCCAGGATACTGCCAGAACCCACCAGCCATCTAACCCACCAGCATGTAAACAGCCATCTAAACAGCCATCAGCAGTTAATCCCTTAACGATCGCCTCAGCCACACAGCAGATCACAAAAGAACAAAGGAACAAAGGAACCTGCAATCAGCAACAAAGCAAGCAAACCACACACCCCCAGCAGTATTTATAGAAGGACTTCAACTGAGACCACGCTTTGCTTCAAGAAGAAAGAAGCCAGAACACCAGCCTGAAGATGACGAGTGAGACCTCGTCGAAACGTCGCCAAAACAACCAGATTTCTACACGGGAAGAAACCCGAATCCACCCTAACATGCATATATATATATATATATATATATATATATATATATATATATATGTTTTCGTAGATATATATTGATATATTGATATATATATATTGATATATATATTTCGTATATATATATTGAGTTGTCGTGTGTCGGAGCCGGCCTGTTTCGGCTCGTTTCTGTTTGTCGCGAAATTTTTCAAAAAATTGTCGTTTTGTTTGTCGTTAGTCATTAGTACTGGTTTAGGGGGGTAGGGTAGCGGGCTCCTGGAGGCACCTCTCTGGGGTGGGTGCCTCCTCTGGCCCGCTACGAAGGGAAGGTATTTAGCAGGCTCCTGGAGGCACCTCTCTGGGGCGGATGCCTCCTCTGGCCCCCTACAAAGGGAAAAGGAAGGGTACATGACCGTGTAGCCATTGCGTACCAAGTGGCACTGGCAGAGGCACCCCTCTTTTGGGTGCCTCTAGCTCACTAAGAAGGACAGCATACTGGCGTACAGAGTTTTTTTGGAACTTTGGACTGGTGAGCGAGGTGAAAGAATGCCTCTGCTGGGCGCCCTCTGGCTCACTAAGAAGGGAAGTGTACTTGCGTGTAGCGCAATGCGAGTACAGATCTGGCTTAGGGTTGGGGTTAGGGCAAGGGCTAGGCTTAGGGTTATTACTGGTAAGGTTAGGATGAGTTAGTGGGATGCACCTCTGGGTGCCTCTGATCCACTAAGAAGGACAGTGTACTGGCGTATGGGTTAGGGTTAGGGTTAGGGCTAGGGCTAGGGCTAGGGTTATAGTGGGCTTTTTATGCCCGACTGGCACATCCCAGAAGTCTCAGTCAAAACCTGGCCAAGTGGCCATGAGATTGGTGGAATGGCTCCAAAAATTTGCATGGTCCCATCCCATGGCCAGCCCATCATTGCGCAGGTGTAAAAAATAAAAATAAAAATAAAAAAAAATAAAATCAATGGGATTGGAGACAGACGTTTATTGCAAGAAAAACCCACTGCTGCTACTGTAAAAATTCAGGCAGTTAAAATACCTAATTTTCGCATGTTTCTGTGTGGTGCTTTGGTGGGTTTTTGGACCACAATTTCAAAAAAAATATTGCGGTAGCCATTTTGGACCCCCCCGCACCGCATGGCATGGCGAGATTATGAGGATGCCCCCACAAGAGCAGCCCAGGACAGGAGAGGGGGAAAGGCCAGGGACCCCCCCCCCAGTAACCACCCCTCTGGTAGGTGCCCTCACTCAGGCAGGCATATTTTCGCCTGCTTTTTTGGCCGGGAATCAGGTTTTTTTAAAACTTTTTTTCTGTGCCGCTTGGCATCGCGCGATCACCGTGCGCGATGCCATGAATGACAACGACAAATCATACCCAATTTTTCTTTTATTGGTTCGAGTTCGAGTTCTGATGGCTTAATTGTCGTTACTGTTTCCGTTGCGTACTTATGGTCATTTTTACATGAGTATATCCTTGCCATTGTACTTATTTCCGTTTACAAACACTTAAGCTGTTATGCACAGGAGAAAGCAAAAAAAAAGTTGTATTTGGTGATCATATATGATAGCTGACATATTAGATTTTTGTATACTGACATATCAGATTTTTAAAAAAACATAAAAGAGTACCGCAAAATGACAACAAAAATTAAACTTTGATGCAGACCCCGTACATGGGGTTGCATAAGGTACAGAACATTAAAATGTGTCGGTTCTACCACGTGACCGCAACAAAATAAAATACACATTTTACTTTGATGTGGTACAAAGTTGATGTGGGGTAACAGCCTTTGTTGCAATTCAAGTTGGCCCATTTGAGTCAATGGAACTTGCAGAGGAGTTAACTCACTAAATTAAGTCACTCTAATTGCCATTTATTATCCTGAACAACAGGATTTGGGCCATGGACTCTTTCTGAATAAAAGAAAGAAGAATAAAAGAAAGAAGAAGTGTGGTGGCTCAGTGGGCTAGAGTGCTGAATCTGTCAGCTGTGGTTCGAATCCTGGGCGCCACACAGTGGAGTGAACTCCCACTGATAACCCCATCTCCTGCCAACCTAGAAGTTCAAAAGCATGTAAATGCAAATAGATGAATGGGCACCGCAGTAAAAAGCGGGAAGGTAAATAGTGTTCCGTGCGCAGAAGTGTGTTCAGCCATGCCGGCCATATGGCTATGCATTTGCACAACACTGGCTCTTTGGTTTGAAAACAGAGATGAGCACCACTGCTAGAGTTGGACAAAACAAGCATGCATGTGCGGGGCGAACCTTTACCTTTACCTATGCTGAGCAACAGGATTTGGGCCATAGACTCTTTCTGAATAAGTCCGGCCTTTTGTGCTTGTGTTTCTCAGTGCAAACAAACTTGCAGACTTTTTGCAAAGGCACAGTGGGAGGGAGAAGGGTGAGCGTCTCGGGGAAGGTGGAGATACATGTAGATAAAAATGAAACCCAGACACTTACATTTCTCCACCCCCCAAATCTCCCTATGGGTGGAAGATTCTTGCTGTTGTAGTCTTTTAAAAGACAACTGTTCCAAGTTCTACACAAACATCAGTCTTGCTGTTCATTCCGGTGGAATGGGTGACAGGACCGAAAGGTGCTCTCACGGCCTGTGTCTAAGTTCATGGTGTGAAAAATTAAGAGCCTTCCAAAGGATGACTTTTGCAAGAATGCAATGATCTCTGCATCCTCTTTCTCTCTCTCTTGACAATGAGGTGGGTTGGGAGGGCATTTGCTTGTTGCTAACGGCACTTTGCGGCTGTCTCTCCCTTCATCATGCAGTCTATGATTTTCAAGTTAGCCAGGTGAGGTGGAAAAATAATGACGGACAGGGAAGCTAAGCTCTTTGTCAGTGTCAGGCGGAGAGGTCTTTTTTTCCCCCTCCTGGCTTGAAGTGCAAGAAGGATGCTCCCCTTCAAAACCTGGAGAACTGGATTTTTTTTTTTTGGTCATCTCATTTTTTGGAAGACCAGAACCACTTCTTTAGTTTTAAGAGGGAAGGGAAGGAAGGAAGGAGGGAAAGGCACCCGCTCATTGGAAACCCTTCTTCTGAAGTTTTATCACTTGAGCGCTAGGCAAAGGAAATTAAAACAAAGGGGAAACCAATTAAATGTCGAATACCTCGTAAACGCTCTTCATCCGAAACAATGAATCATGGCAGAGAGAGGCGGCTCTTAATGTGAAGATTGGGCTTAAAACCAACGTCGATGAAGCTTTTTCTCCGTTCTCAATTTGCCATTAAGACCCATAACGGCTCTTCTGAGAGAGGAGATAACATGGTTCGCTAGCCATTTAAGAAGTCCGGATTTAAGGATGTGAATAGGATAGCACAGTAAGAAGCTTTTTAAGTGGATGGGAACAGGGCCATTAGCACTAGCTTCTAAGTTTATCATTCTCTTCAGTTAAAAAGTTGCCTAGGGCTTGGGTCAAAATTCTCAAGTATTCCTTACTCACCCATCTTCTGGAGTTTCTTCCTAGAAACTTTCTTCCTAGAATGTGCTTAGCACATTTCATCGATGGTAAATGAGCATCGATGAAATATTTGAAAGGATGTCACTTTGAAGAAGGGACTGGTTTGTTTTCCATGGCTTCAGAGATTGGACTCGGGGCAGTAGTTTCAAACTACAGGAAAAGAGGTTCCATTTGAATACACTATTAGAAAGAACTTCATGAGAGTTAGAGCTGTTCGGCAATGGAGCATGCTGCCACAGAGGGTGGTGGAGTCTCGTTCTTTGGTGGTTTTTAAGCAGAGGCTGGATGGCCATCTGTCAGAAATATTGTGATGGGGTTCCTGCATGGCAGGGGGTTGGACTAGAATGCCCTTGAGGTCTCCTCCAACTCGATGATTCTATGATTATATGATACTATGAGCTACAAAATCCAATACTGTTGGGGGATTTTTAAAAAAACATGTTAATTTTGTTCTTGTTGTTGTGGGCCATCAAGTTGCCCCCTGACATAGGGATACCCTATGAATGAATTACCTCCAAAAGGTCCTGTTATGAACAGCCCTGCTTTGTCTTTGGAAACTCAAGGTTGCGAGGGAGTCAATCCAGCTCATATTTGGTCTTGCTCTTTTCTTGCTGCCTTCATCTTTTCCTAGCATGATTGTCTTTCCCTGAAAGTACACTTCTCTTATGCTGTGCTCAATTTCAACATTTTGGCTTCTAGAGAAAGTTCAGGCAACCACAAGGAAGGTGTCCTTTTATTTGGATTCCTTCATGGAGCAGGGGGTTGGACTTGATGGCCTTGTAGGCCCTTTCCAACTTCATGATTTTATGATTCAATCAAGGACCCCTTTATCTGCATTTCTGGTGATCCATGGTGCCCAAGAACTTACAAGAATAGCAATCCAAATAAATCCTAAATCCTCATTCATTCATTCATTCATTCATTCATTCAATAGCAAAGCAAAACAAAGTGTTCTGCTTATATACCGCCCCATACCATTTCAAGTAGTCTCTGGGCTCTTTACAGTTTTATTTACAGTAATACAGGCTACACATTCCCCCCCCCCAGCAAGCTGGATACTCATTTTACTGACCTCGGAAGGATGGAAGGTTGAGTCAACCATGAGCCTGCTACCTGGGATTGAACCCCAGGTCGTGAGCGCAGTTTTACCTGCAATACAGGCATTTAACTACTGTGCCACGGGGCTCATTCATTCATCCATCCATCCATCCATCCATCCATCCATTCATTCATTCATTCATTCATTCATTCAATTTGAAATATTATTTTACACCAGCTTTCATTGTAAAGAGACTCAAGGCATTGCTCCCTCCTATATCTTCCTGCTTCTTCTGAAACCAATTCACAATGTAGGAAAATTGAGAGGGGGAGTCTCACTTTTTGGGAGATGCAGAAGCCTCTGGTAGGGCCCTGAAACCTGTTGATAGGAACACCCTGGGAATGAGCTGGTTCACTCTTAACAAAGACATCCTCCGATCATTAGCTTTAGGAGTGAACCAGCCTGTTTGTGCAGAGGACCAAATGGCAGATGAAATGCTATTACCTTTTTGTTACCCTTCTCATCTGGCCACCATAGCAGTGAAACTGCATTTATGTGAGTTCTTATGTGAGTTCAGGTGGTCAGCGTGAGGTTATTGCTTTACTGAGTGATGCTTGAGTGAGGACCTGGAAACTTTTGAATGATTTCAATTCATGGAGGCACCTTCCATGGAACTGCAGCTAGTAACGATACCAAACTGGATCATCTGACATAATATCTTCGGTTCGTTGAAAAAACACTTCTGGCTCCTGGCTCCCATGATCTTTTAGCCACAGGGAGGTGCTGGGAGCGATGGTCCAGCCCCCACCCCAATGTTTCTAAGCACTAGATATGCTTTGTAGGCGACACGTATATACAATGGTACCTCGGTTTACAAGTACCTTGGTTAATGAGTATTTTGATCAACAAGCAAAGATTTCTGAAGATTTTTGCCTTGATCAACGAGCAATTTTGTTGGGAGTGAAAGCAGTGGCGCCACACTGCCTGTCCTTCCTTCAGGCATCCTGAACTGCCTCTTCCACCTCCTTGTTCTGCTCGCTGAGGCGCGGGGTAGGCTGCCTGCCGGTGGCTGGCAGGCTGTACCTGGAGAAGCTGTGCTGGGCACAGATGGGCCTGCCAGCCGAAGGAGGGAGGGGAGGAGCGGCAGTCCTCAGGGGCCTCTCTGCCTCCCCGCCCACCACCAGCACTGGCATCCAGGCAGCAGAGGTGGCTTGATGACCCTCACCAGCATCCCAGCGAACCCCTGCCATGGTGCTGCGGGCAGGAGCTCACAGACTGCGCAGGCTCCGCTTCTGCCACTGCTCCTGCAGGCGGGTGCTTGCGGGCTGTGCCACCTCTGCCACCAATGATGTGGGTAGGTGCCCCTGGGCCGAATGGCCTCTGCAGATACTACTACTGTGCCACCTGGGACGGTATGCCGCCACCATCCCTGCTCCTTGCATGGCCACTTGCCATTCACAGATAAATGAATCCATAGATGGCGAATCAGCAGCTACAGGGCTGCTACTGTACTTCTGTTAATGCCTCTTAAAAATGTTTTTGGCTTTTTTAAAAAGCCACATCACTCTTTTCGCTCATATTCAGCTTTTGATCAACAACCTCAAAATCCTTTCCCCTCATAGTATTAGTGAACCTAGTATCCCCCATCTTATAAGTAGGATCTCTCCAAAATGGGGGAATGGGCTGTGAAATGGCAAATGTGTTTCAATGTAGCAAAATGTAAAGTAATGCATATTGGGGCAAAAAATCAAAACTTTATCTATCAACTCATGGGCTCTGAGCTATCCGTGACAGATCAGGAAAGAGATCTTGGTGTGTTGGTGGACAGCTCAATGAAGGTGTCTATCCAGTGTGTGGCAGCGGTGAAGAAGGCCAATTCCATGCTAGGGATTAGAGATGGGCATGACCAGAAAAAATTACGTTTCGAGTTGTCGTTTGTCGGGACGGGCCCGTTTCAGGTTGTTTCTGTTTGTCGCGAAATTTTTCAAAAATTTGTCATTTCCGTTTGTTGTCTGTCGTTTGTACAGTGGTTTAGGGAGCGTAACGATTAGCTGCCGTTATACATTATGTTGGGGTTGTTAGTGTGACAGGAAACCTCGTCGGCACTTCTCTGTCTCACTAAGAACATTATGTTAGGGTGGGGGTTAGTGTGTCAGAGGAACCTCGTCGGCGCTTCTCTGACTCACTAAGAAGGAAAGCATACTGGCGTACTGCCGTACAGGTTACGCTTAGGGAGGGAGTGAGGGAGTGGGTCTCTGGAGTTGAAGGCACCTCTCTGGGTGCATCACTCTGACCCACTAAGAAGGGAAGTGTACTTGCGTACGAATCTGGGTTAGGGTTAGGGTTAGGGTAAGGGCTAGGCTTAGGGTTATGGTTAAGGTTAGGGTGGGTTAGCGGGCTGCACCTCTGGGTGCCTCTGACCCACTAAGAAGGACAGTGTACTGGTGTATGGGTTAGGGTTAGGGTTAGGGTTAGGATTAGGGTTGGTGGGCTTTTTATGCCCTCTCTGGCAGATCCAGAAGTCTCAGCAAAACCTGGCCATGCGATTGGTGGAATGGCTCCAAAATTTGCATGGTCCCATCCCATGGCCAGCCCATCATTGCGTGTGCGCAGGTGTAAAAACATAAAAATAAAAATAAAATAAAATAAAACAAAATCAATACGACGTTTTATTGCTATAAAAAACCCACTGCTGCTACTATAAAAATTCAGGCATTTAGAATACCTAATTTTCACATGTTTCTGTGGTGCTTTGGTGGGTTTTTGGACCACGATTTCAAAAGAAAAATTGTGGTCGCCATTTTGGATCCCCCCCCCCACTGCATGGCATGCAGCGAGACAGACGACGAGGATGACCCCCCCCCCAGCCTGGTGCAAGCAGCCCAGAACAGGAGAGGGGGGGGAAGGCCGGGGACTCCCCCAGAAACCACCCCTCGGTAGGTGCCCTCACTGAGGCAGGCATATTTTCGCCTGCTTTTATGGCCGGGAATCGTTTTTTTTTTAAACTTTTTTTTGTGCTGCTTGGCATCGCGCAATCGCTGCGATGCCATCAACGACAACGAAAAATCAGACCCAATTTTTCTTTTTCGGTTTGGGTTCGAGCTGGAGCGGAGTAATTCTCGTTACCGTTATCCGTTATGTAACAATAACGAGAACCGAAAACGGAAACGACAATTTCACCTAGTCGTGCCCATGTCTACTAGGGATTATCAAAAAGGGGATTGAAAATGAAACAGCCAACATTATAATGCCATTGTACAAAACAATAGTAAGTGTACAATTCTGGTTACCATATCTCAAAAATAGTGGAACTGGAAAAGGTGCAGAAGAGAGTGACTAAAATGATTTCTGGGCTGAGGAATGGAGAGCCTTATGAGGAAAGGCTAAAACATTTAGGGCTGTTTAGTCTGGAAAAAAGACGACTGAGGGGGGATATGATTCAGATTACAAAATAATGCAGGGCATGAGTAAAGTGGATAGAGGGACACTCTTCTCCCTCTCACAAAATACAAGAAGTAGAGGACATCCACTCAAACTGAGGGTTGGGAGAGTGAGAACAGACGAAAGAAATTGGACAGATTCCTGGAGGAAAAGTCCATCACAGGTTACAAACCGTGATGGAGATGTGTAATCTCCAGTCTTAAAACCAGGGTACTTCAAGGGCCAGATGCAGGGGAGTGGTATCAGGAGACAGATATCTAGTCTCATGTGCTCCCAGAAGCATCTGGTGGGGCCACTGTGAGATACAGGAAGCTGGATTAATGGGCCTTTGGCCTGATCCAGTATGGCTCTTCTTATGTTCTACTTTTTTTCTGCTCCAAATTCTCTTCTAACCCCTTCTCTTTTCTTCTCTTCCCCTCCTTTGATTAGAAAGGCTCCATTGATTTAGCATTCAGGCCCGCAGTGTGGTTTGTTTAATGTATAGATCTGTCAGAACTTATAAATCTTTACAGTGTTATGGATGGTGTTATTAGTTTTGATCAAGATTAGAGCTGAAGGCGCGATGATGGGGCCGATGCCGGCGCTTATGGGCTATTCAGGCGCAGCTCGAATATTAGACGTCGGCACCCACCCAGCCTTCCCCTCCATGGAAATTCAAAGCACGTGTCTATTTAAATATTGATGGCTCGATTGTATTGATGAGAAAGCTGTCCCTACATGGGCTGAGGGCTCCGTTCTAACAGCATGTGTTCAGAGCCATTACACGGAAGAAAAGGCAGTGATAAAGGATTGGGGCTGCTGCTTAGTTCTGCACACACAAGTGTCCATGCGCAGCTGCTCGATAGGTATGGCTCTCAGATTCTGGGACAGGATTCTAATATAACACAGTGACTCCCTTATTTGCTCCATACAAAGTCCAGCCTTTTCAGCTAAGCCGGTCATTTTGTACTCTGGTCTTATTTTGATGATGATCTGAGTTTCACCTGGCCCTGCGATTTTTTTGTTTGCTTCTTTGACGCTTACTTCACGTCCTTCCTTGTTCCGCGACTAGTTTTGTACCGTGATAGCGTTGGTTGCAATCACGTGGTTTTGTCCCTGTTTGGTTCCTTTTTCTCACGGTCATGATAACTTGTCTCACGACAACTGTTACTTCACAGTCTTGTTTTGTGACAAATTCTGAATTTGTCTTGCTTTCTTTTTAATATTGTAAATAAAACTTTTTCGATATTTTGATGTACTGGTCTTCTGGGATTTACACGTCAATGCTACAGAATTTTCAGTACTTTCTTTAATAAACATTTGTGCTGCATGGTGTTTCCCATAGGGAAACTAATGTCGAATGCCACTTCAGCCGCTGACCACTAGGTGGACACTGCTTGTTGCATGACAGTTGTTACCACACGGTCCCTTGTCTCAGAACAGGAACTGGGAAGAAACCGTGATAAGAGAATACCCCAACCCAGTGCCAGTAACTATTGTCACTCTCTGATCCCGCTCTGGGGGCATGGTCAAGACAAATTGCAGCTGTTGCGCGATGGACATGAAGTAAGATTTTTTTTTGTACCGATCTGAAGCGCAACACTTACAGAGACAAAACAGACGTGAAGTAACCACCTTTGTTTGTCTTCTGTCACATTCCCCCTTTTCCAGGCCCAGGATGGCTTACATTTTTTAAACCATAAGTAATTACAGATCTCAATCACCACCACAATAATGTGACATCAAGTCCATTCTGACTTATGGAGATCCTTCCTTGAATTTTCTAGGTAAATAGTATTCAGAGGTTGTTCTCTTATTTTGGAGGGCTCCCTGAGACTGTGCAGCTCACCCAAGGATACACAGGCTGGCTGTACTCACAAGAGGCCCAGTGAGGAATTAAGCTCCAAACCTCTGGCTCCACAGCCAGATCCCTAAACCACTGAGCTATTCAGCCAATTAAAGAAATGCTGCTTACAATTCTAAACCGTGGAATATAAATATTGTAAAATATAAATATTGTAAAATGGTACAGAAAAGTTTTTTAAAGCCTACAAAACCTCCCCATCTCAATAGTCTGCTGCTCCCTTAAAGCCTATCTAAAGATATAGGTCTTCTATTGCTAGAGGATATAAGAACATAAGAATATAAGAAGACTCATGCTGGATCAGGCCAAAGGCCCAACTAGTCCAGCTTCCTGTATCTCATGGTGGCCCCACCAAATGTGTCTGGGAGCACACGAGACTAGATATCTGTCTCCTGGTACCACTCTCCTGCAGCTGGCATTTGAAGTAACCTGGTTTTAAGCCTGGCGATTCCACATCTCCATCATGGCTTGTAACCTGTGATGGACTTTTCCTCCAGGAATCTGCCCAATCCCCTTTTGAAGGCATCCAGGCCATATGCCATCACTACATCCTCTGGCAGGGAGTTCCACAGATTTACAACACGCTGGGTAAAAAAAAATATTTGCTTTTGTCTGTTCTCATTCTCCCAACCCTCAATTTGAGTAGATGTCCCCAAGTTCTGGTATTTTGTGAGAGGGAGAAGAGTGTCCCTCTATCCACTTTACTCATGCCCTGCATTATTTTGTATGTCTCAAACATATCCCCCCTCAGGCGCCTTTTTCCAGACTAAAGAGCCCCAAATGTTTTAGCCTTTCCTCATAAGGGAGGTGCCCCAGCCCAGTAATCATTTTAGTCACTCTCTTCTGCACCTTTTCCAGTTCCACTATGTCTTTTTTGAGATGCGGTAACCAAAATTGTACACAATACTCCAGGTGTGGCTTTACTATCGTTTTGTACAATGGCATCATAATGTTGGCTGTTTTATTTTCATTCCCCTTTTTGATAATCCCTAGCATGGAATTGGCCTTCTTCAACGCTGCCACACATTGGGTAGACACAAAAGGATGACAAAGGATGACAAACGGGCCAACCAAACTGCCCAAGGAAGAGAGTTTTATGAACTGGAAGCAGTCATAGAAAAAGCCCTCCCTCTGTTCCTCACCAACCTGCTTTGTGAAAATTCATAGAGTGGTTTGGAGAACCAGATACCTGACTGAGGACAGGGAGTTCAATTTCCCAACGTGTTTCTTGAGAGAAGAGCCAGCCTGTGTACCCCCTGGTTGAGCATTCTGGAACACCTCCTGAAGAAGGGAATGGTGGTGCATTAAACCTAGAAAACTCTGGAAATGGTTTCAATAAGCTGAAATCAACCATTGCATGTTGTTGTTCTCATCATCATCATCCTTCATGTTGGATTGCATTAGCAGACAAACAAACAAAAAAACCCTCAAAAGGAGAAACAAAACAAGGATACGTTCAACACTGGTCCATTTATTCCTGTGTGAGATTCTTTGTTCCCAGAGTAGCACATATTCCAATGTCTTGGGCAATCTACTGTTTCCAGGGCTCCTTTTCCAGTCCTTGGGCGTAGGAGCCCTGGGGTGCAGTATTTCCCATGGCAAGCTTTACACAGGCAATGCTACTATGGGCAGCTTTCTTATAGAGTCTCATCACAAAGTTAGCTAAAGAGAAAATGGACGAGAGAAGAATCTAGGGGTTTATGAGGGAGGGGAATTTAGTGTCTCCTAGCTAACTCACTTTTTGCTGTTGCTAAGAAGATGTGGGGATTTGAAAAAAGAAACACTCATAAAGAAAGTTTGCAAAGACAGTGTATACATTATAGATGAGGCAAAAGGAGCTCGCACACCACACACAACAAACACACTCACAACAGCAACTCAGGCAACCCCCCCTCCCCTAGTCTTGTACAATATGAATAACATATGCACCAAATGAATCCCCTAATAAAACAGATGGGGCAAATTACATTTAATAATGTTTGACAATTTCCCCAGGTCGTTAATGGTTTGTTAGAAATTAGTCCCTAATGTTTTAGGGATTGCTGGCTTGTACAGCCATTTGCTTGGTCTTCATTTACATGTTCCGTTTCGAGCCTGTCAGATTTCCGATCATCACCTTCTGGTGGTTTATCATCCTTTGATGCTACTGAGGGATTATTTCAAAGGTCAGTGTTGGTATGTACACTGCAGCATATCTCATATGGGCAGAAAGTAAATTTGAATCCAGGTATACCTTCACATATACTACAAAACATAGGGCCCTTGAGATTATCTAGTTTAACATTCGTCGTATGATGTCTCTGCCCGGCAGATAAGCCTTAGCGGAGCCTGGCAGAAAAGCTATAGAATTAATTTGGCAGATTTCACATTAAAAAGTAATTCTCACTCGCTATGGCCTGTGCCACAGACCAGGAGAGATTGCCTCTGCATGTGAGAAATTGTTGCCAAACGAATTAGAAATTAATGAATCAGGATGTGCGAAGAGTCCTGCTGCATCACACTGTGGATCTGTTTTATGCATGGGGAAACTCCACTTCTCAGACTGGGGCCGGCCCTACCATGTGGCAGAGTGAGGCTGCCACCTCAGGTGGCAAATGCTAATGGGCAGATAATGGGCAGTGTATTATGTGCCACATGACCTGTTTAGAACCCTCTGTGGCAGACAAGGACGGCCTCCAGCGTTCCAAGGGCCAAACATACATGTCTGTTGACCTTAGAGCTACACCCCATCTTCCACCCACTCTTCCAAAATATTCTGGCAGTGTTTTTAACCAGGAAAAAAAAATCCTTTTGCTTTCCAGCGACTGAAAATGCTTTTAATTTTTTAATAAAAATTTGGGAGTTTTGGAGGCCTCAAAATGCAGCAGCACTCTTTCCCACACGCCCCTTAGCAGACTCGTCACCTTTACCATTGTGAGAATGTTGAGGACTGCATATGGTCCATGCCTGCTCTGAGTCACTCAACTGCCCTCAAGCATCCTGTTAACAGAACTGTAATCAGATTCATCTTTTTTTAAAAAAATGTGGAATCTGTGGGAGGAGTGATAATATCTCCATTTTGTCTGGAAGTTGAGTCATGGCATCTGGACTTCTTTTCTTGAAAGATTGAAATGTTTCACTGCTCATCCAAACAGCTTCGTCAGTCTGAGGAAAGGTAGTTGTCAGTCCTCCATTTTATAGTTCCCTTTGACCTCATGTCACCCTGGTCTAAAATAGGCTCATACGATGGACAATGGCCCGAATAGGAGGAAATCATGCTGCTGCTGCAGCCGCTGAAAGCCCTGGCCTGCTGGGGAGGCTGAATGGCTCTGGCCGGCCTGAGAGTGCAAGCGGCCTGGCTGTACATTGCACCACCACCACTGCTGAAGGTCCCAGCCAGCCGAGAGGGTGAGTGGCCTGGTGGTATGCCATGCCAGTACTGTCGCTGCTGCTGAAGGTCGTGGCCAGCCTGAGATTGTGAGCGGCCTGCCGGTATGCCATGCTGCCACCGCCACTCAAGGCCCTGGCCAGCCTGAGAGTACGAGTGGCCTGGCGGTATGTCACGTTGCCGCTGCCACGGAAGGTCCCGGACACCTGAGAGGGTGAGTGGCCTGGTGGTAGGCCAGGCCACTGCCACTGCTGAAGGCCCTGTCCCCGGAGCAGGAGGAGGGGGTGGGCTGCCCGGGAAGGGGTTTTCTGGGCCTTCCACTTTCATTTTGTAAAAAAATCATTTTGTACGATTTTTTGGGGGGGGAATTCATACAAAACCAAACAAAAGGAAATGTGGTGGTGGTGGGAGGAATACAATAAAACACAATGCAATTCCTCTGTTTCCTGCCCATCCCTACTCCTTATGGTTTTATTCCTTTCAGATAGATTTCAGTTGAGCAACCTTTCAAAGACCAATCCAGGATATAAAACTAGCCATGGGGGAATCTGCTTCTGCTGCTCTTCAAAGTGTGACACACAAGACTACTACAAGTGAGAAAGATCTTGGAATTCTTGTAGACCCTCTGAGGAATATGAGCCAACAAATGCGATCTGGCTGCAGAAAAAAACTATTTTATGCCATATTAACAGAAATACAATCTCCAAATGCTGTGAAGTCCTACCCCTTCTCTATGTGGAATTGGTTAGGCCTTGTTTCGAATACTTTGCCCAGTGTGGGACACCACACGTTAAGAAGGATGCCAATCAACTGGATGTTTTGACATTATGGCCTTATAGCCCCCTCCCAAATGAATTATTCTATGATTTTATGATTCTGTGGTTCAAAATGCACCAATATAAAATCATAGGGTCCAGCCCCAAGGAGCTTCCAATCCCAAATTTCATGCAGGGGGAAAAGGTTGGGGGGATAGGAGGCCAAGAGATGACAGGAGCTGTACAGTCTGTTAAAACAACATCCAGAAATATGAAAGAAAGAATTTGAGGGGGAAAGCTGACAGCGCAGTTAAGCAGGGATGAATATAAATAAACTACAGATAGAAGAGCTTATCTCATTTTAGAAAATGACACAGACAGAAAACGAACAAATTCCCCAGTACGGTTTGACAAGCTATAATTACTTTCTGGAGGTCAGACCAATGCAAAATTATGCATTTATTGTGTTTTTATCTCACCTTTCTTTTGAAAAGGTCAGCGGCATGTATAAGGCATCCTCTAACTTCATAACAACCCTGTGAGGTAGGTGAAGCCGATAGATGAGCTGTAGTCCAGGGCCATTTCATGACACGAAAGAGGAAAGTGAATTAGCCCAATATATTTTGATGCCTGAGGCACAGCAGGAAATGACATTTTACACAAAGCAGAAAATCTGATAAGCACCCTCACCTCATCCTTAACAGTAAAAGAACAAAAATAGCAAAAGAAACGATAATTTACTTTCCTGTTAGAGCAAGATCAGAAAATCTTTGCAAGGATCAAGTATACATTTGCAGAAGAAACAAATGTTGAGGTGGATGAGGTGGGGAAAAGGGAGAATTGGCTGCATCTTTTAAACCAGTGTTTCCCAACCTTGGGTATCTCAGGAGTAGAGATGGGCACGGAACAAACATTTTTTCATTTCCATTACCGTTTGTCGTTTCCGTTACGTAACGAAACGACAAACGAAAATTGTGATGAAAATGAAACGAAACGAACAGAACCACGAAAATTGTGGTCGTTACATTTCGTTTCCGTTAATGGCAACACGCAATGAAATGAGCTGTTTTAAATGTTAAAAAACGCCCTGGACATCCGTAAAAACACAGCGATAATTATTTATATTGTCTGATAATACCTACCGGGGGGGTGTTGGGGGTCCTTAAAATGTTTGTTTTTGTCTTCTCCCATCACTATGTATTTTTCTTTTCCCTTTAAAATGGATGTCACCACCAGCCACAAAATGGAGGCAAGCCATGTGATGTGGGATCATGTTCAACCAATAGCATGCCCAGGTTGAACATGATCCCACATCACATGGCTTGCTCAGTGCAGACTGGGCGGGCAGGTCTGGCAGCCACAGAGGGCATAAAAAGCTCTGGCAGGCCCCGTCCTCCTTGCAGTTTCTGGTGGGAGTTAGGGTGGGATTGCTGTCTCTGCGACTCTAGCTTCAGTCCTGCAGCCTCCCTGTGTGTGTGCGTGCTGTGTACCTCTTGGTGAGTACCCTCACCTGCCCAGCAGTGCAGTCACTCTGCAGCTGCCTTGCACCCTGGGCAATGCCTGCCACTGCCTTTGCAGCCTCCCTGCATACCTAGTCTATACTGTGTCTCTTCCAGCATCCGTTTTTTTTTTTAGTGTTTTCCCTCTGGTCTGGGGCGTTGGGGGATGCCTGCACACGGAAATGCTTTAAAAATTGCGCAAAAAGTGGGTAGAAACGACAAACGAAAAAACGAAAAACAGTAACAAAATTTTTCAAAAAATTCCCCGACAAACAGAAACGAACCGAAACAGACCTCTCAACAACAAACGAAAAACCGAAACACCATTTTTCTGTTTCGTGCCCATCTCTACTCAGGAGTTCATGGACTGCCACTTGTGGTGAAGTCTTCTGAGAACTCTAGTGGTTTGCCCAAAGTTGGGAAAGTTGGATGGTCTATAAATGCAAATAATAAATAAATAAATATTGAGGTCTTTGCTAAGCTTTTTTTTTAAATTTAAATTTAATTTTTTTTCAACCTTGGGTATCTCAGGAGTTCTTGGAGTGCCACTCCCAGAAACCCCAGATACCACAACTTGTGGTGAAGTCTTCTGAGAACTCTAGTGGTTTGCCCAAAGTTGGGAAAGTTGGATGGTCTATAAATGCAAATAATAAATAAATAAATATTGAGGTCTTTGCTAAGCTTTTTTTTTTAAATTTAAATTTATTTTTTTTCAACCTTGGGCATCTCAGGAGTTCTTGGAGTGCCACTCCCAGAAACCCCAGATACCACAACTTGTGGTGAAGTCTTCTGAGAACTGTAGTAGCTTGCCCAAAGTTGGGGACCTCTGTTATAATTTATAAGCCATTTTATCTGGCCTGAATACTATGTTGCTTACCATGTTGCACACCATTCAGAGTTCCCTTGGGAAAGTTGGGCAGTCTATAAATTCAATAAATAAATAAATAAATAAATAAATAAATAAATAAATAAATATTGAGGCCTTTGCTAAGCTTTTTTATTTTATTTTATTTTTGTTACTTTAAGGGACTTTTACACTCCCCCTGATGTTTTATCCTCTGGGCAGACGAGGAGTTTCAAAAAGCTCACTGTTTTATGGATTTGGATTGTTATTTATTTATTTACTTGATTTATATACCGCGCCACCTGACCAAAAGTTACTCTGGTCCTAATATAGGCATTCCTCATTAGCAGACTTGGAATTTTGCTTTATTGATATGGATTGAAGCACACACACACACACACACACACACACACACACACACACACACACACAACACACACACACACACACACACACACACACACACACACATCTGGGATATCTGTCTAATATGCAGACCTTTTAAAGACACCTAAATGAGCCTCACCTGGAAGAAAGACCTAAACTGGATGGGTTTGAGGCTGAAATTAAGCCTAACTGTGCTTAAGATTTCTGCTTAGAAAGAAAACCCCTAGCTAGCACTGGGACAGGAGCAGGAAGATTGGGCAGAGCTAGGCCTGCCTCAGCCTAAAACTTTTCCAATTTAGATCTTTTCCCTAGGTAATCTAGAAGCTGAGTCATGGCAACTGGACTTCTTGTGAGATTGAAACGTTTTGCTCCTCATCCAAGCAGCTTCGTCAGTCGGATGAGTTAGTGGCGAGGTCTCCAATTAATAGTTCACCTTGATTTCACATTACCCTGGTCTGGATAGGCTGATTAGGTGGACAGTGGCCTGGGGTGTGTGAAAATCCCACCTGTGCAATCCTTCCCACCAACCGTTAAGTATGGGTCATTAGCTGTGACCTTGCTGGTGGAGGTGTGAAGTGCTTCCAATTTGTCTGGGGATCCATGAAAGGGCAGCATGATAAGTGGCAGGCAGATTGTGCCTAAATCCCCCAACTCTGCTGAGAGAGGGATTTTCAGTACACACGTGAATAGAGATGGGCACGACTAGGGAAAATGACGTTTTCGAGTTGTCGTGTGTCGGAGGCGGCCTGTGTCGGCTCGTTTCCGTTTTTCGCGAAACTTCGCAGAAATTTGTCGTTTCGTTTTTCGTTTTTTCGTCTGTCGTTAAACTGGTTTGGGGGGTAGCGGGCTCCTGGAGGCACCTCTTTTTTTGGGGGGGTGCCTCCTATCCTCACCCGCTAGGGAAAGCAGGCTCCCGGAGACCCCTCATACATGGGGGTCTCCTCTCCTCACCTGCTGCAAAATGGCATGCATGCATAGCCATATGGATATGATTGCATACCCAGTTGCACGGAGAGACACAGAAGACTGGCAGAGGCACCCCTCTTTTTGGGGTGCCTTCCCTGCATCAGTCAGGCCTCGGGGGCATGGTTTGCATGATGTCACGCATGCTGCCGGCCGAGCCAAGCCTGCAGGAGTCACCCAGAGCCACAAGTGGCGGACTGGCAGACTCTCTGCACCCACTGTGTCTCACTAAGAAGGGAATTGTAGTGCAATGCTATGCAAGTACAGATCTGGCTTAGGGTTAGGGTTAGCGCAAGGGCTAGGGTTAGGCTAGTTACGGGTGAGGTTAGGGTGAGTATTGGGGTCCACCTCTGGGGGCCTCTCTGACCCACGTAGAAGGACAGTGTACTGGCGTATGGGTTAGGCTTAGGCTTAGGGTTCGGGCTACGATTAGTGGGCTGTTTATGCCCAATTGGCACATCCCAGAAGTCTCTGTGGTCAACCTGGCCAAGTGGCTATGCAATTGGTGGAATGGCTCCAAAAATTTGCATGGTCACTCCCATGGCCAGCCCATCATTGCACAGGTGTAAATAAAATAAAATAAAATAAAATAAAATAAAATAAAATCAATGGAGAGAGGAAAGAGGAGACATTTTGTTGCAAGAAAAACCCACTGCTACTGTAAAAATCCTGGCAGTTTTAAAATAGCAATTTTCGCATGTTTCTGTGTGGTGCTTGTGTATTTTTGGACCACGATTTCAAAAAAAAAATTGCCGTCGCTGCCCCCCCATTTTGGATCCCCCGCCCGCACTGCATGGCATTGGCGACTCGAGTCCGGCTGCCCAGAACAGGAGGGGGGGAGGCCGGGACCCCCCCCCAGAAACCACCCCTCTGGTAGGTGCACTCTGCACTGCAGGCATATTTTCGCCTGCTTTTTGGCCTGGGAATGGGGGGGGAGTTTAAAACTTTTTTTCTGTGCCGCTTCTGCTTGAATTGCGGCGGCCGGCGGCGAGTCCGGTGCTTGTTGCGAGTGACTACAACGAGGATTCCCCCCCCCCACCAGAGCAGCTCAGGACAGGAGAGGGGGGGTCAACCACCCCTCTGGTAGGTGCCCTGAGCCCTCACTCAGGCAGGCATATTTCCGCCTGCTTTTTGGCCGGGAATCGGGTTTTTTTTTAACTTTTAAAAACTTTTTTTCTGTGCCACTTGGCATCACGGGATCGCCGCGATGCCAGGAACGACCACAACAAATCAGACCCAATTATTCTTTAGTCAGTTCGAGTTCGAGTTCTGGCGGAGTAATTCCCGTTACCGTTTCCATTCCGTAACGGAAACGAGGAACGGAAACGGAAACAGGAATTCCGCCAAGTCGTGCCCATCTCTACACGTGAATGGCTTCCGGATCTGACTCAACTTATAGATAACCTCACCTGGATGACTTAGAATCTTCACAGATGTCTTTTCCCCAGATGCATCACATCTCTGTAGTTCTCTGTAGGTAAGTAGAACTCCCAGAATAGAGAAATGTGGTATTTTGTATTTCAGAAAAATCCTATCCCTAGTATCAAATGTTTCCCTGAGCAGATTTTAAAAGGTAGAATGCCAGTACTGAATTCTGGCCTCTGTAATTAGAAAGGGGTAAAACATAAATATGTTTGATAGGGCATGTGATTTTCCTCAACTCCAAATTTTGTGCTCCAGCATGCTTTTTTTTGTCATTGGTTGTTGAGAGATAATGTCTCGTTTGCAAATCTCATTGCTGAGGCATGTATTTCAAAGGAAATGCTGCAGTGGTAAGAAGAAGAGATTCACATAAAACACATATTAACATAATTTGACTCTTAGACACTGAAGAAAACAGCGAGGAGGAAAGTCTTCCAATTTGGAGGCCATACAGTCTCTTCTTTATCCACCCATAACTTTGTGTGCTCCCATAAACATCTACCCCACCATTGTGGCAAGCAGAGGAGACCTGGCTGTGGCCTGCCAAAAGTTATGTCAGTGAAGCACAAGCTGTGTCGATTTTACCATAAGGAGCCTCGTGGCACAGTGGTTCCACTGCTGTACCACAGCCAAACTGGGCTCATGATCTGGGTTCGATCCCAGGTGTCCAGCTGAGAGGGTTCGTGATGATCCCATAATGGTTCCAATGAAAACTGGTCAATAAACAACTGGCGACAACTGAAAATCCAACAAACTTTTGTTTTTAATTATCAGATATAAAAGACTCAACTTGTTCATTCACATCTTTTAACACTTTGTATTCTTCAATACAAAGGGGCGTGGTAGCTCAGCGGGCTAGAGCACTGAAATGTCAGCCGCAAAGTTGGCAGCTCGGCAGTTCAAATCCTGGGTGCCACACAGCGGAGTGAGCTCCTGCTGTTAACCCCAGCTCCGGGCAAAATTGCAGTTCAAAAGCATGTAAATACAAGTAGATAAATAGGTACCGCCATAAAAAGCGGGAAGATAAACAATGTTCCGTGTGCAGAAATGTGTTCAGCCATGCCGGCCACATGGCCACGGACTTGCACAACACTGGCTCTTTGGCTTGGAAATGGAGTTGGACACAACTAGCACGCATGTGCGGGGGGGGGGGACCTTTACCTTTACCTATTTTTCAATAAGAGGCAAACTTTGAGTTTCAACATAAAGAGGAGAACTTTTATTATAATCTTCCTTCAATATTTTGCTCTCTGATGGGGAAATGGTGTCAGGTTGCCCGCCTATGACACCGAGTCCCACAGCAAGGGTACCTGGCCCAAGCTGCTGCATGTTTCTTTTCCCCCATAGGTCCATGGTGGTACAGTGACCCCCACCATTTCGCGGTTCAGGTCCCGCAGTCCCACTACATCACAGGATCACAGTACCTGCACTGCTGGGGGTGTGGGGGGGACAATCGGACCACCCCTGGGGAGCCATCGTGTTGCTCCACGCCATCCCTCCGCACGCCTCCCAGGCTTCCCGGAGGGGTGTGTGTGGCCGGGAGCCATCACATGGCTCCCCGCCAACCCTTGCCCCCTCCGAGAAGTCTCGGGCCGTGCGGGGGGCGGCACCGGGGGCGGGGCTGCAATCTCCATTGAAAAGCATTGCCAATGCGTTTCAATGGAGAAATTTTCCCCATTGGAAAGCATTGAGCCAATGCTTTCCAATGGGAAAATTTTCTCCATTGAAACACATTGGCAATGCTTTTTAATGGAGAAGCCTCCCGGGTGCATGGGAGGGCAGTGCTGAGCAATCGGATTTCTAGGCGCTGCCCCCCGCCCCCCCAGAAGCCTCCCGGGTGTGTGGGAGGGCAGCGCTGAGCGATTGGATCACTAGGTGCTGCCCCCCACCCCCCAGAAGCCTCCCGGGTGCGTGGGAGGGCAGCACTGAGCGATCGGATCACTAGGTGCTGCCCCCCGCCCCTGAAGCCTTCCGGGTGTTTGGGAGGGCAATGCTGAGCAATCGGATCGCTAGTCGCTGCCCCCTGCCCGCTCTAGAAGCCTCCCGGGTGCGTGGGAGGGCAGCGCCGAGTGATGGGGTAGCTCCATGCCACCCCCCCACGCTCTGCCACAGGCACGCGATTGCCCCCCAGCCCCCCCGCTTCTTCATCATGGATTTTCACGGATTGCGGGTGGGGTGGGTCCCTAACCCCCACGATCGGTGGGGGTTTACTGTATCTTTTCTCTTAGTCTTTCATTTCCATAAATTGTTAATACCTGTACCGACGACCACTCTATGGGTAAAGGAGGTGGCAATGGCAAGCCCATGTCAACCTCCTTCTCAATCTACATAAACTTCTGTCTTGTCTCTCTTTTTAATTCCTCCTCCTTTTCACACTTCTCTTGCCATTCATCAATCTCTCCATCATTCAAAAAGTCTCCACTATTGGTCCCTTCCATCCCCATCTGTTTCCCTAACTTCTCTTTACATGTTCCAACAACCTTGTTTTTCTCTCCTTTCACCTTTAAACTAATCATCTCTCTTTCAACATTTTTAACATCATCATCATCAATCACAAATGCCTTCTTTAGCAGATGTCACACCTTCTTTCATCTCTCTCTTTGTTGTCTCGCTCACACTAGCTCAAGGTTTACTCAGCCCTCCATTCTTCTGAGGTCAGTAAACTGAGTACCTAGCACTTTAGGTGGCAGGGCAATGTGTAGCCTGCCTGCCTCATTAAATTGTAAACCATCCAGAGAGTTCTTTAAGCACTCTGGGGCAGTATATAAGCAGTGCATTTGCTTTGCTTTGCTTTACCAATCTAGTAGGGCCAATCTAGTGATATCCTACATGTCTGATATCCAACGAGCAGCGTAAGTGCAGAGAAGTTGATCACCGAAAGGTGTTGCAGAGTTTCAAATGCCTGGTAGAATTCCATTTTTACTGCACAGTAGAAGTACAGAGACCCATAAAGAAGAATAGCAACAGGTTGTTCAGAGTCCACACAAGTCTGAGAGCTGCCTAGATGCCCTGAGCACATCTGATCTCGCTTGATTTCAGAAGCTAAGCAGGGTTGGCCCTGGTTAGTACTTGGATGGGCGACTACCAGGTGCTGTAGGCGCCTGGAGTGGGAACTGGCAAACCACTCCAGTACTCCTGCCAAGAAAACTCCATAGATATAGAGTCATGTAGAGTCGGTCACAACTGTAACAACACAACACACAAAGTCTGAGAGGGGCATGGTGGTTTAGCGGACTAAGGCTCTGAAAACTGTTGACTGCGAAGAGTCGGCAGCTCATCAGTTCGAATCCTGGGTGCCATGCGGTAGGCGAGCTCCCGCAGATAACCCCAGCTCCTGCCAACCTAACAGCTTGAAAGCATGTAAATGCAAGTAGATAAATAGGTACTGCCGTAAAAAGTGGGAAGGTAAAACAGTGTTTCCTTGCAGCCATCCCGGCCATTTGGCCATGGACTTGGACAACACTGGCACTTTGGCTTGAATATGGAGATGAACACTGTCCCTAGAGGCGGACAGAACCAGCCTGCATGTGCAGGGGGAACCTTTACCTTTAAAGTCTGAGTAACTCAGTCTAAGACATTTGTAAGAGAAGAATAAAAACATATCTTTAAATACAGTTGCTTGAAATGACAAACTTCAGCTTGTGTATACTGCTTTCTTTACTGCACAGCATACATAATTAGCAACCAAAGGAACAGCAAACAAACAACTGATTCCAACCAACAGATGAAAGAAAAAGGAACATTTAGCAGAGAGGTGGTGGAATGACAAATTCAAAGGCCGGAAGGAATCCTTAGCATGGTAGAAACAGTCACACTACCACAGAAAAAGTCCTTCTAAGTCACTCAAAGTACAAACATGGGAGGCTTTCAATAAAATTCCAACAAAAGGTTCAGCATCTGATGAAGAAGTAGTGCAACAAGAAAAAGAAACCCACAATGAACTATTTGTGAGCTACATGAAAGAAGGGACTAATAACAATAAAGTTTTACTGCTACTTCAAGGAGGGACCATCTACACCAACAAAATTATAAAACACCAAGGATTTCAAACTTCATTCGGACTCATTCCTACACCAGTTTGTGCATTTCCGCGCATATTTCTCCAAACAGATGCATTTTAATGCAGTTTGTCCTGAACATTTATTTTTTTACAAGCAATTTCCCCTAGTATGATGCATTTCTGAATGTTAGGTTCACTAACCAATGCATTTTTATGCATATTTCCCCCTTGCGTATGTATTTCTTTTCTATGCAGTTCTTTATGGGAAAACAGAATTACCAAACTGGGGGGCAAGTGGAAATATCAAAGTATAATTGTCAAGAATCCAACTGGAGGAAAACTGTGCATGTAAGGGCAATTCTGCAGCTGTTCTTCCCCTCCTGCTGGCTCCCCTTTGCAGGTTGGGCCATGCCACATTGTTAATACTGTCAGTGTGAGGTTGGGCACACAAAGGTAAAGCTCTGGAGGAGGTGCTTATGCAACCACCGTTACACAATCATATACGGCTCCCAATTTTGGGCCCCCAGATGTTCTTGGTTGGACTATAACACCCAGAAATCCTGACTGGCACACTTAGATCGCTACCGCATTTCCGCGAGCAGCCGCTTCTTATTTTATATCGCCTTTTCTCCTCCCGTGGTCACGTGGTTGTTATAGGAATTCTGCTGTTCGCACTTAAGCAGGTAGCTAACAATCGGATTTCCAGTTCTCACTTTATTGAACCGCTTTAAAACTTGGTATGCCAATGCGTTTCTCTTCAACCAAGTAAATGAAATTAAGTGACAACGAGCTGCAACTTTCGCATAATGAAGTTGGTAAACGTCCTGGCATGGTGGTACAATTCTGTTTTCCATGTTTTCTGAAAGCAAAAAGGCAAAGGATAGGGGACAAGGAGGGGAGACATGACTTAGTATATCCAGAAATTCAACCAAATCGCTTAAAAGGGAGACGCAGGAAGCGATGTAAAAAAAAACCACCCCCAGTGGCCATCGCAAGAAGAAAGTGTCACCATGGGCAAAAATGGGCATGGCCAAGGGGGTTCTTCAGATAAATTGTTTTGAAAACCGGACAGTGATTTTTAAGGCGCCTTGTTTTTAAGGTGTTTTAAATCAGAAGTGCGGTAGCGGTATTAGTGGTGAAGGCCTCTGGAAGTTTTAGTCCAAGAACATCTGGGGACCCAAGGTAGAGAACCACTGGGCTAAGTCAACAAGGCTCCGTGGTTTAGGTCTCTGTCTGTGGAGCCATAAGTTGGGAATTCAGTTCCCTACTGCGCCTCTTTGACAGAGGGCGGCCTCGATGGTCCATAAAAATCCTTCCACCTCTGCATTTCTAAGAAGATTCTAAGACAGTGGACACCAGAGCCGTTTCTGCCTCCTCCCAGGTGGAAATGGAAGGCAACCCTGTACCTGCTTCTTGGATGTAAGCCTCTAGCAGCTCCTGGGGTTTACTCCCAAGTTAACCCAAGTAAGGTTGTTCTGGAAAGTTTTCAGAGTCGGCTTTCTATGAGCAAGGTGCAAATATGTGTGTTTTGCACAACTTCTGAAAATGGTCATATGTGGTGGTTTGCAGTGGCCCTTGTCAACTGAAGTCCATGCCACGGGGGCTACAACAGGAAATGGATCCAACACCAGATAATCCCTTGGTGTCTTTGGATCTCCCAGAGATCAACTTCATCCTGACTGACCAGAGTTTCACTCATCGTTTCGCTTCGGGTGGCCACTGCGAGGGAGGCCCATAGGATGTCTACTTGTAATTGGGCCTTCTCGGTGGCCGCCCCAACACTCTGGAATAATTTGCCGCTGGAGATTAAGCTGGCAGAGTCTCTGCCAGCCTTTAGGAAAGCCTTACAGACCTGGCTTTTTGTGGAATCCTTTGGTGATCGCTGAGCGTACATCTGTGAGTTGTTGTTGGTTGTTTCATCTTGCCCCTGTCCTTTTTCTTGCTGGACTTTTTATGGTCACATTACTTGTGTTGTTATCTTTTTTTAGTTTGATAGTTGTTTTATTTATCATGGGGGTTTAGACTGGGTTCTTGTATTTGTTATTGCTCTACACTGCCCATAGTTCCCAAGGGAAAATCGGGTGGTTAACAAGTACAAATATAAATAAATAAAAAAGTTCAGCTCTTCCCATGGCAGATATCCCCAGCCAATATAAATGTTTTGCATATTTTTACTCCATTAAAGACAAGGACAACTCGATGCAGCTTTTGTTTTATTTATGGATTTGGTATTCATCATTCTGAATGCACACACCCAACTGCCCCCACCTATACCAGTGTAATCATTGCTAGCACTACAGTAAGAGTTGGAGAGTTTTGAAAAATTACCTGCCACTAGAGGTTATTCAAATTCTGCCCTTGATTTATTAGTCTTGACATTTTTAAGGTCTGTATCCATAGCTGGTAGTTAGCTGTATTGCTGAACCAACACTTTAAAACACACACACACACACAGAGAGAGAGAGAGAGAGAACAGAAGGAACTATGAAGAACAGTTTTTCAGGGTGAGCTTATTTTATTTACACCATTCCACACTGAACAAACATTAAAAATTTACAAAGTAGTATTGATTCGCCGCTCCATCAAAGTGGATCTGACTAAAGGGAGCCTTCCTGGAAGTTCTCTGTGGTAATTGTTGGGTTGCCCTGGTGCCGCTTACTTCGAGAGCACGTGTAAAAGCCAGGAAGAGAAGGAAAGCATGAAGGAATCTAAAGGAACAAGAAAGAAAACTTGTTGATGATTGCAATAGAAAAGAACGGAAACTAGTTTGCCTTCTTGGCACATAACTGAGTCCTTCCTTTCATCTGTTTTTATGTTAAGTGTATGGGCCCATGCATATGTGTGTGTGCTTGTGTGCATGTGATCTATTATGTACCCACTGGGAAGGTGTGCCACTAGATGGCAGTCTTGTCAGCTAGTTGAATTGTTCCCCGGGCGAAAATTCCCTTGGTGTTAAGATCCAGGAAAAAGATAGCAGAAGAAAATATACTATAGCAGAAGTTGACATCAAGTTGTCTGGAGATCAGAGGGTTAATGCCAGAGGATCATCTGCCTTCTAATACAGTCTGGGAATCAACAACTGTTCAACTGCTGAAAGATGGCTGCCTATCTTGCCACGATCAGAACTTTTGAGCCTATCTCTAGAATATTAACAAATGTTTGGTTGAAAATCCACCCTTTTAGAAGCTGGTGAAAATATTACTCTGCAACAGTAGAGTGATATGATATTAGCCCACACTGGGTATCACATAGGGTCAAATTGGACATTAGAATAAGTATTGCTAAAGATTAACTTATTTCCACTTCCATGCTGGGCTTTCCTCAGATGTACATGCGTTAGCAGTTTAATTTCCAAATCCACCCTACATTTTACCTTCCAATGACCAATCAAAAGCAAAGTACACTAAATATACAATATGTCATCCAGGGAACATAAGTCCTGTGGCAATCAGATGGCTTTTATCGCTGGAGGGAGTACTGCTTCTAAAAACATGGTAAGAATGTCATGTAATTTGACCCTTAGTAATGATATCACTTCCAACTGATCTGAGAATACTGACTTTCAGCATTCTTTTCCCACATGCAACAGTCCTGATCTTGATTGAAGGTGTGTCTCCATTACACAGTTGTAGCAGTTAGACAGTACTTCAACTGTCCCAACCTTGTGGAATCTGGGATTCATCATTTGATGAGGCAGTTGGAATTCGGTGCTAGAAATTTCTAGTACACTCCTGAACTGCATAAGAAGATACTAGAAGTAAGAGATGGACATTCCAACTGTTCAAGATAAGAGTCAAAATCCAGATGCTTATCTTACTAAATCATACCCCACTGAAGACATGAGGATTTAGCAAGCCAATTCCTCCATACATTTAATTTATTTAAGTGCTCCTACTCTGTCTTAAGATGCTAAATAAAACCCAGGAAGAATTGACTGGTTTGAATCAATGGAAGTTACAGAGAATGTGACTGACCAAATTCCCACTGGTTCAATGGACCTCCTCTAGTCTAATGAGCCTATTCAGGCTACTGTCCACCTAACAAATCTATTCAGATCAGGGTGGAGTGGAACCAAGATGAATTATAAATTGGAAGACTTCCACCAACTTTTTCTCAGATTGACAAAGCTACAGTACTTTGATGAGGAGTGGGACGTTTCAATCACACAAGAAAATAAGTCCAGTTGCCATGACTCACCTCCCAGGTAACTTCCCCCTGGGTGACTGAGAATATCCACAGACACAACTAACCAATGTGATTCTGGCTGATATGTCTAGTTTTGCACATTTAGAGCTCTCTTCTAAGAATGGGCTATGTTATGTTTAGTTAAATACAGGTTAACCTTCATCCCTCATTTCCTTGTGTGTTTGTTCTGTGCTGTCATGTTGGAAACAATTTATAGTGACCCTATGAGGGGTTTCAATGTGAGTAAGGTACTTAAGGATTGGTTTTACTGGTTCCACTCCCCCAATGAGTTCCGTTGGCCAAGTAGGGATTTGAACCCTGTTCTCTGGAGTCCTATTCTATTCACTACACCACACTGGAAGTCCTTAGACTCCTTAGCTCTGTTCCGTTCTATTGGATTAGATTTTTCCCAGCACACTGAGAAGAGAAGCATATAACCCCACTCTCTCTGCTGATGGATTCTTTATGAGATCTTTGCAACATCTAAAAAAGAAATGCCCCACGCAAGCAACAATTATGGAAAATCCATGTGCTTCCTCATGGATAGTGGCTCTAAAAAAGAGAAGGAAAATGCTACAAAGAAAGTGATTGGGTAGAAGAGAGTTAGACAATCCCTTCTATATCTTCTTTGATCATCACAGGTCCTCATGCTTATAGTCGCTACCCCGCAGGAAGCTCATAAGACCTCTACCCGGAACCGTGCCCTTTCTGGGGTGAGTCCCATTTGGTGGAACCGGCTTCCCAGTGATATTAGGACCGTGGAGCCCCTCTCAGTCTTTAGGAAGCGATTAAAAACTTGGCTCTTCAGGCTGCTTTGGGTGACTAATGGTGGTTTATCCTATTCTCTTTTCCCTTCTTTTTTGCCACTATCGTATATCCCATGTTTTTTCTAATTGATTGTAATGTCTTGATCGATTGCGCTTGTTTTACATTTGTTTTTATAGCTGAATTGTATGGATTTTCTTGCTGTGAACCACCCAGAGTTCCTTTGGAAAGTTGGGCGGTATATGTGTGTGTGTGTGTGTGTGTGTTAAGAAAACTGAGCTAGGAAGCACCTGGATAGGGCTTTTTTCCCAAGCCTAGGTGGAGACTCCCTCTGGGATTTGTATATAATCTAATCCATAAAAAACAGGCAAAGTTTCCAAAACCTGTGTAAAGTCTGAACAAAGAGTGCATGGACCGTCTTATATCCAGTTTCCATTACAAATGTTAAGAAAAGTAAAGTTACAACAACCGCAAAGTCACTGGCCTAAAACAAAGAAATAAGCACAATAAAGCGATGGAAGACTACGATTTCCAGAGTCTACACCTCAAGTCACCCCAAAGGCACAGAAAATCCCCCAAAGCAGTAAAGGTAAAGGTAAAGGTAAAAGTAAAGGTTCCCCCCGCACATGCGTGCTAGTCATGTCCGACTCTAGGGGTGGTGCTCATCTCCATATTCAAGCCGAAGAGTCAGTGTTGGGCAAGTCCGTGGCCACGTGGCCAGCATGGCTGCAAGGAAACACCATTTTACCTTCTTGTTTTTTTACAGCAGTACATATTTATCTACTTGCATTTACATGCTTTCAAACTGCTGGGTTTGCAGGAGCTGTGGTTATCAGTGGGAGCTCGCTCCGCTGCGTGGCACCCGGGATTCGAACTGCTGAGCTGCTGACGTTGCAAGCAACAGTTTTCAGAGCGATAGTCCACTGAGCCACCACACCCCATGCCCCAAAGCAGGCACACCTTCTATTGAATGTAATGAGGGCCATTAATAATAGTACTGCACACACTAGCTATGAGGTTTTCCAGTCCCCCACCCAGAACTCCCACAATTCACCAGGAATCAACCCCCAGTTAGAATTTTGACAGTTTTATCCAAAAACCCAAGTTCTTAGAGGAGTTTCAGTAGACACGTCTACTTTTTGGCTACATCCTCTCTGCTGCCACAGCTATTAGCCATAGAGAAGGACATGGGCGGAGCTTCCCACATTCCGTGGCATCTGCAAAGCATTAGAGGACTGGTGGTCTTTTTCAGAGGCACCCTGTAAAGACTACTGCCCACCAACGCTTTGGAGTTATCATGGAGCATAGAAAACTCCACCAATGGCCTTCTCCATGCTTTAATGACCATTTCTACAGAGAGAACAAAGAATGGGTGAGCATCCTGAAACTCTTATGGGAATTTATGGGATTATTTTGGTAAATGGTCAAAATTCTAGCGGGGGGAATTTCCTAGTTGGTTCCTAAATTTTCGTCTGTTTGGGACTCTAGAGGCTTGTAACTGGTACTGCTTATTGATTACAGATAAGTACTCGTCTCACTCTTTCTCCAAGAGTTTAGAAATTTTAGAAAGTTGGGGTGTAATAGAAATTATTCTGTCTTGACTTATTTTTCTCTCTCCTTGTTATTGTATTCTAGTCTACTGTTTTTAATTGATGTACTCTGCAATGGCCTGTGTGTCAAGCAATTAAAATTTTGGGTTGGTTGGTTGGTACTGGGTTCTGGTAGCTTTAGTGGGGGAGAACCCCTTGAAACCCATGTCTAGCACATACATTAATAGGAACAGTACTTTTCTTGCAGGAAATGTATTGCCTTCTGGATACGTTTGCATTGGAATTGCCATGACCCCTTACTGTTGTCTATGGGCGCTTTTACATGACCCCTGAAATCCGAGGCAAAGGGCTCCCAGATGCGGAGCTTAAAATTGTTTTCCCACCAGCTCCAGAGTTTAAAAAAAACCTAAGTATGACCACGGCCCACCTAAGTGTGTCCCAGCACATTTTCCAAGTACCTGGTCTCAGAAGGTGACAAATTTCTGATGCGGATTGCAAAGCAGTGAGTGCCAGGCTCTCCTCGCCTTGTGGTGGTTTTTTTTTTTTTTTTTTTTTTGCCCCTGGCCCCTTTAAGAGACTGGAATGCTTCCCGGCAGCTCCTTTGCAGAGCGGAGGTGAGCCTGCATTTATTTCTCCCTTTTTTCTCCCTCCCCTCACGCAGACAGGAGCAAGGGAGTGCAGAGGGTGGGAACACAGCAAGAGGAGCAAACCCCCAAGATCTCTGCTCCGAATTTAAGTTGCCAGCGGATCCTAGGGGTCGTGTAAAAGCGCCCATGTTGGCCAAGACTAATGGGAGACGCAGCCCAACAACACCTTGAGCCCTCCACCCTCCATTATGAAGCCTGTGAGTATTTGGCCTTGATCAAACCCAGCTGGCTCTCCCTGACAGATGTTGCCAGAGTGCATAGGATCCAGCCACATGGAAATTAGCTTTCATATCCTCCGGGATCAGATGAACCAGAACTGTGTTTCCCATATGGCCATATGTTTTGTGATTAGCCTTGGGGTGGCGGTGGGGGGCATCCCAGCTCTTGACAGTTCTTATGGTCCAGTGCTTAACAAAGGCCATCCCATGGAAGCAGGCAGTGCAAAGCTGATACAAAACATTGTAAGTGGGGTTAAAACTCCAGTTTGAGCATTGGCTCTGTGTAGATGCAGATCCTTTCATGAATGGAGGGGGGTTAGTCTCATGCCACATAAAATTGCACAATGCGCTGGAATAAAAAGCAATTCAATTCAGAGAGAAGTAGCTCCACCGGTGAGGTATTTTAGGTTTTTATAAATAAGCCTATAAATAATACATTTCTATTTCCCCCCCTCTGCTCTTATTGCTATTGATATGCAGCAGAGATTGCTCCGAGTCCGGGTTTAAATCTGGAGATATTTTTATGGCTTCAGGTCATTGCTGTTTTACTTTGTACGAAAGCACCCAGCCGCAAGTCAGCCCTGCATCTGTTTATTTCTGCATGCCTCGGTGGAGATGTTGAAAAGCTCATGTGCTCTGGGTTCCTTCTACCTGTCTTTAGACTCTGCTAAGTGCCTGCTTTTATGGATCAGCTGAAGAGTCCAGATTGCTGGGTAATTTAGGCATTTTTAATGTCCAAATGTTGGATGTCAAACTAATGGATGATGGGCCATCAAACACTGAAGGAATTACATAAATAATATTTTGTTTTTCATAGGGAGGCCTCTGCTGCCATTTCATGAAACTGTCAAGACAAAAATGCCACCCACCCACATTCATTTTATTTCTTTATTTTCAAAAGCATGAAAAGGTTTCAGGGATGATACAATCCAAAGAAGGCTGCTAACTGCTTATATATTTGCTAAAATATAGCCTTTTTGCCTTCAAAAATATTTGTATTTCTTTTTTATTTGTATTTGTGTTCTTGTATCTGCAAGAATATTTTATTTATTTATTTGATTTGATTTGATTTATATACTGCCCATCTGGCAGAAAGCCACTCTGGGCGGCTGACAACATAAAACAAACTGATTAGAAAATACAGATACACAAAATAATAAAAAGCAAAAATATTACAAATGAAAGCATAACTAAAACAACATTCATAAAAATCAAAGATAATTAAGATAAGCTAATGGCAGATGAGATTAGATCACTAAATCAATAAGGCCATGTAACAGTTAATAACCAGGAAAAGCAGATTGAAATCACCAAGTCTTCAATCTTTTCTTGAAGATCAACAATGAGGGACCAGGCAGATCTCCAAGGGGAGATGGTTCCAGAGTCTAGGAGCTACCACCAAGAACACCTGGTTCCTTGTTGACTTGCGGGTTTCCCTCGATGTTGGCACCCTCAGATGACCGGCGTGTGACAAACGAATGACATGGGCAGAACTCTGGGGTAGGAGCCTCTCTGACAGTTGGGAAGGTCCCAAACTGTTTAGAGCTTTATATAGCAACATTAAGACCTTGAAGTCAATACGGTCATGGATCGGCAGCCAGTGCAGTGCGGTCAGAGTCGGGGTAATATGATGGAATCTTTTAGTATCTGAAACTAGTCTGGCCCAAGTATTCTGCACCAGCTGGAGCCTCCACATTAAATTCAAAGACAGCCCCACATAGAGAGCACAACAGTAGTCTAATCTTGAGACTACCAGTGCATAGACCAACATAGTGAGAGCACCAGGGTCCAGGAAGGTGCACAGTTGTGCAATCTGCCTAAGGTGGTAGTGTGCGATAAGGACCACTGATGCCACCTGGGCCTCCATAGTGAGCACCGGGTCCAGAATTATGCCAAGATTGTGCATCTCATCCTGCATGGGAAGAGTCACCTCTCCCAAAACTGAGGGAGTTTCCCAACCAGCCAACACCAGGTGGTCCCAACGGGAGGACTTCCGTCTTGCCTGGGTTCAACCTCAGTCTATTTGCTATCATCCATTCCAGAATGGCACCCAGATAGCAATCCAGGGACAAAATGTCATCCACTGCAAATGGAAAAAAAGAGATATAGACCTGGGTGTCATCAGTGTACTGATGACAGGAATCATACCACTTAACATGAAACCTCATACCGCTTAACAATCTCCCCCAGTGGCCTCATATAGGTATTAAAGAGCATAGGGAAGATGATAGACCCCTGAGGTACCCCAAAACTGAGGGACATAGAATCATACAATCATAGAATCATAGAGTTGGAAGAGACCTCAAGGGCCATCCAGTCCAACCCCCTGCCATGCAGGAACCCATCACAGTATTTCTGATGGCCATCCAGCCTCTGCTTAAAAACCTCCAAAGAAGGAGACTCCACCACCCTCCTTTGTGGCAGCATATTCCACTGCTGAACAGCTCTAACCGTCATGAAGTTCTTCCAAATGTTCAAATGGAATCTCTTTTCCTGTGGTTTGAAACCATTGCCCCGAGTCCTTATCTCTGAAGCCATGGAAAACAAACCAGTCCCCTCTTCAATATGACATCCTTTCAAATATTTAAACATAGCTATTGATAGGAATGGGTTAACATGCCTCAAAATCAAAAGTAGACCCAAATGAGCTCACAGGGTATAGGGCCAAATTGACCCAGCAAACTTGGCATCACAGCTGGGAACTTGGCACCCGTGGGCGCCGATCTCTTACAGTACGGAGTACAGGAGATAAGATAAGGATGATTGACATTACCTCATGGCACCAGAAGCGTCAGTTAGATGAAGTCATTCTGGTGTTTGTAGCCAGATGGGCATAGGCCAACATAAACAAACACTTGTATGCGTACTAAAATACGTCACCACATCATGCAAAAGAGTATAAAAGACCACGGAAACCATCACTCCGGGAGTCCAGAGAGCAGCAAGGCCGTCAGGCCATGCAGTGCTCAGATCCTAAACTAACCCACTCTCTGTAATGTCTAAATGTCCTGTGCTGTATATTTCTATCTGTCTTTAATAAACCTTTTGCTATAACTAACTAAGTGTGGCAATTTTGATGAACCACCAATGCTGCATTGACAACTTATAATGGTGCATTGACAACTCACAAAGAAAACCATCAAATACCAATTTTTAGACCAAATTTTATTCTTATCACTATCATATCTCCTCTCAGCCTTCTTTTTGAAAGGCTAAATATTCCAAGCTCCCTAAGCTGTTCCTCGTAAGACATTTCTTCCAGACCTCCAACCATCTTGGTCACCCTCCTCTGTACCCACTCGAGGTTGTCAACATCCTTTTTAAATTGAGGTGGGCAGAACTGGACACAGTACTCCAGGTGGGGTCTGACCAGAGCAGAATAGAGTGGTACTATCACTTTCCTTGATTTTCCTTGATGCAACCAAGAATCACATTGGATTTCCTGGCCGCTGCGTCTCACTGCTGACTCATGTTCAATTTGTGGACCAAGGGGTGGAAGTCATCTCCCCCAGCTGCACTCACTGGAGACGGTCCCCCAAGAAGGAGCGGAACTACTGCAAGGCAGTGCCTCCAACCCCCAACACGGAGAGCCTCCCCATGAGGATACCGTGCTCGATGATATCAAAAACCGTTGAGAGGTCAAGAAGGACCAACAAGGACAATTTGCCCTGTCAGCCTCCCTCAACAGGTCATCTTGCAGGGTGACCAATGCCGATTCCGTACCATGTTGCGGCCTGATCTCCAACTGGAATGGATCAAGGGCGATAGTGAGGACTGGGAATACAGCAATATGATATCAGGTTGCAAATGCAAAATACTCATATAAGATCATGGTTGAAATTAGCAGTTAGGAGGTGTTTCAAAGGTGTTTGCTGCCAGTTAATAAATCACTGTAAGATGTTACCCACTGGGTATTGAGCTGTCTCAGAGTGAAAAAGAAAGGTTGATGGAGATTTCTTAATTTATGGCAATCCATGTCAAAAAGTTATTCTTTTCGAAGAACTGTGCAACAGGATTTGAGCCATAACCTGGCAATCTATAAAGAATGCCACACGTAGACATTGGGAATTCTTATTTTTAAAAGTAACATGTTACTGCTTAAGGCTGCAATGAGAAAAAGTGCTTCGGTGCTATTTCTTGGGTTTTGTTCAGAAATTGTAACACACAAGGGTGGAAATCCTATTAGTGTAGTAAGTGATTGTAAAATAAACTCACTGAATCAGTAGGGATTTGGTGAGCCAGCTGTATTCCATGCACACATCCGTTGTTAATGATTCCAGTCCCTGGGCCATAGGAATTCAAGATTAATCGCAAAAAGAATAAATTCCATAGGCATTTAATGTGCCACAATATTATGGTTTTTATTTCTCTTTGATTTGAAGATGCTTTACCATCACCATTACCATATTAATAATGGTATGGGTATTATCTGTCCTACCCTGATTGTTGGGTTCCCCTGCTTTAGAAGGTGATGTATGTGAAGGAGAGACTGGTATGCATATAGTCTGCATGTTGCATGTTGCCATACTAAAGATATTTTGATCTATGCAAATGGTTGTTTTGAAGGGTATAGAAAATGCAGCATACTCCCCTGCTTCTACCTTTGACTAACTGATCAATGAGCTGCTTATTGAGCCTCCTTGCTCTGAGCTGACATGTATGCTAATACATGCTAAAAGAGTCTTTTACCCTACCCTCCACCTGCTGCTTGCTTGCTTGTCTGCCTGCCTTTCAAAACAACTGCAGAATTACAGGGCTCATATTTCAGCCTGTCGCTGTGCCCAAAGGCTCGTCAGGGCTTTCAGAATGTGCCAAATTAAGACCTGAGTGCAGTCATATAAGAACATAAGAAGAGCCATGCTGGATCAGGCCAAAGGCCCATCTAGTCCAGCTTCCTGTATCTCACAGCGGCCCCACCAGATGCGTTTGGGAGCGCATGAGACTAGATATCTGTCTCCTGATACCACTCCCCTGCATCTGGCCCTTGAAGTACCCTGGTTTAAAGGCTAGAGATTACATATCTCCATCATGGTTTGTAACCCGTGATGGACTTTTCCTCTAGGAATCTGTCCAATCCCCTTTTGAAGGCATCCAGGCCAGATGCCATCACCACATCCTGTGGCAGGGAGTTCCATAGACTTACAATGCGCTGGGTGAAAAAATATTTTCTTTTGTCAGTTGTTACTCTCCCAGCACTCAATTTGAGTGTATGTCCCCTAGTTCTGGTATTTTGAGAGAGGGAGAAGAGCTTCCCTCTATCCACTTTACTCATACCCTGCATTATTTTGTGTGTCTCAATCATATCCCCCCTCAAGCGCCTTTTTTCCAGACTAAAGAGGCCCAATTGTTTTAGCCTTTCTTCATAAGGGAGGTGCCCCAGCCCAGTAATCATTTTAGTCGCTCTCTTCTGCACCTTTTCCAGTTCCACTATGTCTTTCTTGAGATGCGGTGACCAGAATTGTACACAATACTCCAGGTGGGGCCTTACTATTGTTTTGTATAACAGCATTATAATGTTGGCTGTTTTATTTTCAATCCCCTTTTTGATAATCCCTAGCATGGAATTGGCCTTCTTCACTGCTGCCACACATTGGGGAGACACCTTCATGGAGCTGTCCACCAACACACCAAGATCTCTTTCCTGATCCGTCATGGATAACTCAGAGCCCATGAGTTGATAGATGAAGTTTGGATTTTTGCCCCAATATGCATTACTTTACATTTGGTTACATTAAAACGCATTTGCCATTTCTCAGCCCACTCCCCCAGTTTGGAGAGATCCTTCTGGAGCTCTTCACAATCTTCTCTGGTTTTTACCACACGGAAAAGTTTTGTGTCATCTGCAAACTTGGCCACCTCACTGTTTATCCCTGTCTCCAAGTCATTTATGAACAGATTGAAAAGCACCGGTCCCAGGACCGATGGGGCACACCGCTTTTCACTTCTCTCCATTGTGAAAATTTCCCATTGACTCTTTGTTTCCTGGATCTCAACCAGTTCTCAATCCATAAGAGGACCTGCCCTCTTATCCCCTGACTATGCAATTTTCTCAGCAGCCTTTGGTGAGGGACTGTGTCAAAAGCCTTTTGAAAATCCAGATAGACTATATCCACCGGTTCACCCAAATCCACGTGCCTGTTGACCTTTTCAAAAAATTCTAAAAGGTTTGTAAGACAAGATTTACCCTTACAGAAGCCATGCTGATTTTCTCTCAGCAAGGTTTGTTCTTTTATGTGTTTTAAGATTTTTTTGATGAGGCCTTCCACCATCTTCCCTGGGACAGATGTAAGGCTAACGGCCTGTAGTTTCCTGGGTCCCCCTCCTTCCTTTTTAAAAATTGGTGTGACATCTGCTATCCTCCAGTCCTCTGGTACTGTGGCCGTTTGAAGAGACAAGTTGCATATAACCGTTCAAGAGATCTGCAATTTCATTTCTCAGTTCCCTAATAACCCTTGGGTGGATGCCATCTGGGCCCGGTGACTTGTTAATCCTCAATTTATCAATTAGTCCTAAAACCTCCTCTCTTTTAACCTGTATTTGATTTAATTCTTTAGTCAAGAGGGGCGGCTCAGGCAGCGGAATCCGCTCAAGGTCCTCTGTCGTGAAGACAGACGCAAAGAACTCATTCAATTTCTCTGCAATGTCCAAGTCCTCCTTAACCTCCCCTTTTCCTCCCTCACCATCCAGAGGCCCAATTGGTTCTCTGGCAGGTGTTCTACTTCTAACATATTTAAAGAAGCTTTTATTATTACCCTTTATATTGCTAGTGTTCCTCAAAGTCTTTCTTTGCCTCCCTTATCATCTTTTTACATTTCTTTTGCCAGAGTTTGTGTTCCTTTTTATTTTCCTCGTTTGGGGAGGATTTCCATTTACAGAAGGACCTCTCCTTGTGCTTTAGAGCCTCTCTAACTCCACTCATTAACCATGCATAACCAGTCGTAGCCTTTTATCTAATTAACACCTTTTAAACATTTTCTTCCATTTTCTTAAATGACCATTTAAATGTTCTGAATTTCCTGAATGATCATTTAAATGTTCTGTTTTGCTATTTTATTTAACTTGTTATTTGTTTTATATTGCCACCATTTATGTCACATTTTTGTTATGCTCTTATCTTATTGTATCTGGGAGTCTTGGCGGACCACAAATTGAATTGAGTCAGCAGTGTGATGCGGTGGCCAAGAAAGCCAATGCAATTCTTGATTGCATCAAAAGAAGCAGCATGTCTAGATCAAGGGAAGTGATAGTACCACTCTATTCTGTTCGGGTCAGACCCCACTTGGAGTACCGTGTAAAAGTTCTGTGCACCTCAATTTCAAAAGGATGTTGACAATCTTGAATGGGTCCAGAGGAGGGTGACCAAGATGATTGAGGGTCTGGAAGAAATGTCTCATGAGGAGTGGCTTAGGGAACTGGGAATATTTAGCCTTACAAAAAAAAAAAAAGACTGAGAGGGGATATGATAGCTATATTTAAACATTTGAAAGGATGTCACGTTGAGGAATGGACTGGTTCATTTTCCATGGCTTCAGAGAAAAAGAGATTCAATTTAAACATTATGAAGAATTTTATGACAGTTAGAGCTGTTCGGCAATGGAATATGCTGCCACAGAGGGTGGTGGAGTCTCCTTTGGAGGTTTTTAAACAGAGGCTGGGTGGCCATCTGTCAGGACTGGAGTCCTGTGATGGGGGTTCCTGCATGGCAGGGGGTTGGATTAGATGACCTTTGCAGTCTCTTCCAACTCTATGATTCTATGTGAACGGCCCAGAGCAACCATTGGGTTCAATGGTGGTTATAAAAATTGAATGAATAAATATATAAATAAATATAAAATTAAGGGGTTCTTTGTATAGCTCAGTGCTGCACAACTAGAGGCATTAGAAGACACCTTAAGCCTGCTGAGGTGAATGCAACCTCGGGGTTACCTCCTCTCAGCCAGGTAGGCAGATAATGCCTGGATTTGGGGTTCCTGATGGCCAATGCACTACAGGAAAGGTGATGAAAGCAGCATTTTGGTCACCTCTTCATGGTTCCTTAGCCCCAAGGATCCCTGAAGCCAGGCGTTGTCCCCACAGCTGCCTGAGAAAGGGTGACAGCCCCATAAGAACTCAGGTGTACGTGCAAGGGAGAGCTGGGCATACAGAGCGAGCGATCAGGAACTTGGCCTCTAACTCTAACCATCACTTCTGATGTTTGCTGTTGATGACTTTTGGAAGGGCTGCATGCATAGTTGCTTTTTAAAAAGATCTCAGGTGGAGGTGGTGGGATGACACAGAGTGGCAACCCCTATTTACAAGAATTGGGCATTTCTTAACAGTACTGGATTATAACCAGAATGAAAAGGAAGGGAGAGTTAGCAGACATTAGTTTAGTCCAGAGAATGATGTTCTGTGGTTCGTGGGACTGCCCTGCTGCAGCTAAACTAATTATGAAGCATACAAGTTGGTTTGGGTCATTTTTGCAAATGCAAAAACGCATCTGGTTAATATTTAAAGATGCTTAGCAAAGGAACTCGCTTAATGAAAGACTGCACTGGAACTGATCAGTCAGAATAATTTGTCTTCTTAATAGGGATTTTGTAATTTGTTAAATAGTTTTGAAAGCTACAACCAAACAGCAGGGGCATTTGAACTAGAAGGATTAATTCATTTACAAGTCTGTGTTATGTATGTTGAATCCCATCTGAAGAAGGGGAAAGCAAAGAGATCTAACATGTCATTTAATGGTTTTGCTAATGGTTTTGCTGAAAAAAGAACAACGCTCCCCCTCCTTCCTCTTCACCATGATTCATGTTTATCTCTACCAGACTCTCAAAGCAATGCATTATAAAATGCATTTAAAACATTTCTCCGAAAACAGATTTTGTATGATTTTAACAGCCAGTTTGAAAAAGGCCAAGTGGAATAATGCTGTCTTGGCTGCCTGCTGGAACAAAGATGGAATCAATGAGTCCCCCCATGGAAGGGTTGTTAGAGATCATTGGCATTCATGACAATGGTACAAAATGCACTGCAGGGTTTCATTACACTGTGGCTGGAGCGTCAATTGCTCCTTATTGAAACTCTACAAGAAGAGAAGCTCTGTTCTGCTGTTGGTTGCAAAATATTCACTTTAGGGGCAGCTCTGCAACATACAGCTAATAAGTTTTCCAAAACCCAAGAAAAAGCCCTACCTCAGTGGGCTAAAAGTAGGTAAATGAGTGGAGCTACAGTTAATGCTTCATTAGTTTGAAAGCTACATGGCTGTGTGTATGTGCACATGTGCATTATTCTGTATTAGAAATGGGCACGAAACAGAAAAATGTCACCTCATTTCCTTTCGTTTCTTTAGTAGTTTCATTTTGTTTCATTTGTAATGAATTTTCAAAGTAGTTTCATTGCAAAATGAAATGAAAGGAAACAAAATGCTATGCTCCCCTAGTTCCCAAAGGACTAAAATGTTATGTGAGTCCCCCCCCCAAAAAAAATATGGATCACAGCTATGTTTCAGCATGGAAATGGTAGGGTTAGCTCCCTCAAGCTCTTACCTGTAAGCCCCCGAAATTTGGAGAGGTTTAGGGTTCAGGGGGCTGACTTATGAAGCTCCAAAGGGTGTAACCCTAGGAAAAAATATTTCAAATTGGAATTGCAACCCAAGCCGCAGTGGCGCTAATCACTTGCCCGCGGCTTGGCTTCTGAAATTCTGATTCCAATTAGGTCACCAGGTTGCAGCTTTTTCCCACTACAGTGAGATTGTACTTCCACCCTTTCCGTAACCGGGATCCATTCTCACTGTTCCATACATAGAAATTACCATGCTCAGAAGTTATGTAAAGCAGGGCCCTCTTGCTGCTGCCGCCCTTCCCCCTTCCCTTTCTGCCTCCCTCCCTTTGAGAATGGATGCCCTATTTTATTTTATTTTATATTTTTGGCAATGTGCAAATGGCCATCCCATTCCCCGCTTCTCCCATGCCCCCCAAGCATGAAGGAATTCTACATATCAAAGCAACATTCTATGCAAATCCAGGCACCAGACCTGTGTTAGATATACAAGCTCCATGGTTGCTGTTTTTTTCCCTCCTCCCCATCTTCTTTTGCATTTGTTATTTGTTGACAAAACATTGAGGGCTTGTACCATAGGCTTAGGCCTCCCTCCTTCCACCTCTCCTTGAGAATCTACCTATTCGGAATGATTACTACATGCTTAATAACTTCAAAGACTTCACATCTCCCAGGAAGGGGAGGAGGAGGAGGCTTCAAAAGCCCATGCGTTGCTTATGCTAATTCCTGTGGATGGAGAACCTTCAGCGTGCGGAAGGCAGGCTCCCACTGGAGAGGTTCTCCACTGCTGGCATGCTTCCCTGTCAAAGATTTTAATTGTTGGCATTTCGCATTTGATGTTTCCCAAGTCGCTGACAGATTTGCTTTCAGGGGAGAAAAAGAAAACGATGATGAAGGAGGAGGAGGAGGAATGAGGGTACCACTGGGATATGCATGTCCACCTTCAAAAGCATCGAGGTTTGTACTACTGGAAACCCTCCGAGGGTTGGGTAAAGGAGGGGAGACACCTTCCCTTTCGTTCATGTGCAAGCTCATTATGATGGGATTTTTCTTTCCCGAAGAGCTCTCTCAAGAGTAATTAGAAGCACAGCTCCGACATAGCTAATTTTTGGGGATATCTTTGTATTCCTGGCAGCTGTCCTGATCAGCTCTGGTTTAGCTGTCCGAATGGCTTGCTTTGCAGATTAAATGCTGGGTTACCACCAGGCCATGAAGGAACCGGGGAGTGCAGAGCGCAAGCTTTTCCCGATATCCCCTCTTTCCCTCCCTCTGGTTCCCAATTCCTATATTTAAAAGGCTTTTGAGAATCCTGTCCCAATAGCGGAAGTGTCGCCGCTGTTGTTGCAGCACAGATGTTCCATTATACAAAGGAAAATGATGACACTCGGTATAAATTCGAAACAGCTGCCACAGTTCCGTTGCTGTCACGATGCTACTGTGACCAAGAAACAGAAATTAATATGAGGCTGTGGCGCCAATGAGGGAATGAGCTGAACTGCATGAATAGAAGTATTCTGAGTAGATTCTTGCTCCCCAAAGTTCCGCAGTAAAACTTTTTGGCAATTTGAGACAACCTATTGTGTGCCTGGGTTTTCTTTAAAACCCTTCATCAGCCCCCCAAAGACATGTGAAGAAGCTTTATAGTGGTGTGGATACTTTCATAGTATCATTAGAATAATTGAGCTGGAAGGGACCTATAAGGCCATCAAGCCCCTCCCTGGTGAATCAGAAGGAACTCCCCGCCTACAAAAAACTACCATGTCAGGGAAATGGGGTTTGACAAGGGAGAAGCTGTCAAAATCTCATCAAAGTCTCCGCAGTGAATTTCCATGCCAAAGGAGGGTTTGAATTCAAGGTTACATGAATCCTACTCCATCACTCTGTAACTGCACCACACAAGGTACCTTGACTTATGACTTCTTTTAGCTTCCTGAATGTACTTCTGAAATGAATACAACCATTATGATGCTCTTAAGACAGTTTGTTTACCCTGCCTTTCTCCTTAAAAGGGCCTAAATAAGAAGTCTGGGTGTGATTTCTTTGCAAAGGCTGAAGCATGCTCTGTTAACCATTCCAATTGTTGGGGCCAAGTCCACAAATGAAATTACCTGCCACTTGCGGCTCCTTCCTTGGTTAACAAAGGCCATTACCCCACATCCACTTTGTTGCTCTAGAAAGTGCTCTGAGATGCAGATCTTGAAATTGTTTCCCCCACGTCCATTGTGCTTTAAACAAAATAAAGTGTGACCAAGCCCCCCGAAGCGCGACTGAACACAACTTCCTTGTTCCTGGCCTCAGGGTGGTGGAATCCTTGTTGCTGTTCCATTGTGGTTTTTAAACCAGTACATACGCCATGGGATACCATTTAATCCTCAGCATAACTGTTCCATCGCCATAGGGCCACCTAGTGGCACTACTTGGAGCAGCCACATGACAGTAAATGCACAGTACGAGAAGCCACTATGCACGGAAAGAAGCCAAAAAAGAAGTATTCGAAGTTCTACAAATGATAAATGAAAAGCGATATACTGATATACCTACCTTTCAGCTTTTATTTTTTTAAAAAATAGTGCCATGGGAAAATAAAACAAAAGGCACTTTGAAGCGGACCCTGTCCGTCGGGTCACGGATGTTACGTAACAATGAGGTGCATCCTTGGGGACGTAGGAACAGCAACAAAACCACGTGACCACAACAAGATTTATTACACATTTCTGTTTGTTGCGGTACAAAGTGGACGTGGCGTAACGGCGAAACTTACTAGATTTTCCTCTCAGCTTTGACTGGAGTGTGAGAAGCGAAGAAGGCTGCGGGCGGCTGCCACCAAGGCATCTTTGGAGGGAAAAGCGAGGTAAACATTCACACTCCTCAGGTACCTTATTAGTAAGGTAAGCACAAGAACCCGGAACCTCACCCACGAGAATTTCTCTCAACCTCTTTCCTCCTTTGATATTCTTTTTGAAGGCAAATTTTTTTTTTTTTTCTTTTTAAATAAGATACTGATTGAAAATGGTCACAATTCTCTGAGGAGAATCCCCTCCCCCCACAGTGCTGACAGAGTGCTTCATTGTGTGTCAGAGCTTTAAGCAGCGTCAACAGAGCTTTTGCCCCCAGAATAGCAAAATTTCAGGGGCACCAATATCTAGAAGTGAACCTACCAGTGCATATTAGGATAATAAAACAGCAACATTTCTTCAGTGTACTTGCTTGCCCTTTTGTTGTGCTTGGAAGAAGAAATCCCCCCTTTTCCTCCTAGGGGTGCATTCATCTCCTCCATTTTCCTGAGATGTGCATTCCTGCCAATGTTGCAGGTGGAGTAGGTAAAGAAGGTGCCAGTTGCTCCACATACCAAAATTGCTAGTCACATCCCTGTTCCAGGTGAAATCAGCGGCTGCCTCCCAGATTGCCAGTCTTCTATTTATGGGTATTGTGCTTTGAGGGGATTATAAAGACAAGTCAAACCAGGATGAAAAGAAGGGCAAAACACATGATCAACAGTGTGGGAAAAAAGTCCCCATGATGTAAAACTAGCTGTGATGGTTACTTCACATCCTTCTTTGTTCCGAGACTAGTTTTGTACCATGACAGCATTGGTCGCTATCACGTGATACAGTATTGTCCCTGTTTCAGTGTTCCCATGGTCGTGATAACTTGTCTCGTGACAAGTGTTACCTCACGGTCTTGTACCGTGACAAACACTGAATTTGTCTAGCTTCCTTTTCCCTTTTTTTGGGGGGGGGGGCTTAAAAATATCTTTCAATATTTCACTTCTGAAAAGTAAAAATAAAAGGACATAGTTTTCTCAGAGAAATGAATGTTTTGTTGTGTGAATTACCACATGGTATCTTGTCTCAGAACAGAAAGCGGGAACAAAGAGTGACAAGGGAAAACTCAATGCCAGCACCAGGTACAGTATTGTCACACTTAGCACCCGTTCCAGGGGCATAGTTGAGACAAATGTCAGTAGTTGCGCCACGGACATGAAGTAACATTTTTTTGTACTGCTCCTAAGCGCAACACTAACAGAGCCAAAACGGATGTGAAGTAACTGTCTGTGTCTGTTTTCAAGAAGAGAACATTAGGGTAACAGATAGCACTCTTCAACTACCTCTGTTGCTCAGAAAGTGTGACAGGAACTAGTAGACATGAGTTACAAAACAAATCTGTTGAACATTGGGAGACATTTCTCAATGCTAAACACTCTGAGATATGCTTTTTTTCCTGGCAAACTTTTAATAACAAACAAGAGTCAGGGATAGTTGTGTATTTCTTGAAAGTGATGGGGTAGAAGAGCCCAGCGGCATTAACAGGGTGGAGCAGCACCTCTGTGGATCCCTCATGTGAAGAGAAAGAGTCAGAAAGATGTTTATTTGTTGGCAAAGGAGAGAGTATACTCTTTAGCTCAGAAATTAACTTTCCTTTTTGCTTTTCTTTCTGCATAGGCATAAATGAAAATCATGTCCATGGAATGACTGTGATCATAGAACTGTTGCTTTCAGATCCATGGAAGAGGAAGGGTTGGGAAGAAAGAATAGCAAGTATAGAGGTGTGCAAGCTTCTTGCATTGAGCTCTCTAAAAGCAGTTAAGCAGGACTGTACCCATTTGTCATGTTAAATTCCACCAGTGAGTCCTTAGGAAGGTGATGGGTGTTTTTTTACCCTCTTAGCACCTGGAGGGGGGCAAAGGGGAAAACCTGAAATTGAATTTAGAACATAGAATCCTGCATTTGTAGACGGTTGCTGCCTGGACAGAAACATTTCTGTCCTTTCCATGCCATTTCATTTATGACTGGGCTTTGCCATTGTCGACTGGATCGGGATTTGCAGGAGAAGTGAAAATGCACATATGTTGACATGCATCCAGGCAAGGATCTGACCAAGTGTCTACAGAAAGATGCAGGGCAGGCAGGCACCAATCTGCATTCCCTAAGTCCAGAGTGTCTGTGTGTGTGTGTGTGTGTGTGTGTGTGTGTGTGTGTGTGTGTGCGTGCGCGCGCGCGCACGCACACACAATGCACATCACTAGGGATGGGCACAAAATGGAAAAAGTATGTTTTGTTTCATTTTCTCTCCCCCCCATTTTTTGTTTCATTTCATACGATTTTTTTTCAAAAATATATATGAAATGAACCACTAACAAAATGGTTTGGGGGGGCTGGAAAATGGCGGAGGGGGAAAAGTTTTTTTTTTTAGCCCTGGGCTTTTTTAAAGAAATACTTCTTTCTCTTCCCCAAAGCCCCACTTTCCAGCTGATCGTCACTGAGGTGGGGGAAATCAGCTGGCACACAGGGGTTGAAGGGAGGGAAAATTATTTTTTAAAAGCCTAGGGCTTTTTTAAAAAAACTTTTTCTTCTCCCCCAAGCAGCTTACAGGCGGAATGAAATGGCTCGTTTCAACAGCAACAAAAACACACAATTTCATTTTGTCTGTAACAAAACCCTGCTTCCTCGTGTCGTTTTGTTTCATTTCATTTCGTTACGTAATGACACAATGAAACAGCATTTCATTTTTCGTTCTGTGCCCATCCCTACACATCACAATGGGAATGCTTCAGCGGTGGAGTCCTTTACCTGGACAGCTGATGCTCTGCTTCAACTGATTTCTTCCTTGGCAGCCACCACCTGATAATGGTCTAGGGCAAGCATGTCCAAACTTTGGCCCTCCAGATGTTTTGGACCAAAACTCCCAGAATTCTAAGCTTAGTTTGCCAATGACAAAGGACTGTGGGAGTTGTGGTCCAAAACATCTAGAGGGCCAAGGTTTGGACATGCCTGGTCTAGGGTCCCAGATCTCCCACAGCCAGAAGGAGCCTGGATCACCTACAAGATCCTCCCCTTATCTATGATTCTATGAGTTGAGATTAAAGGAGACATAACATAAAGAAATGGGCTAGTACAGAAAAGGGAAGCGTCTTAGATACATTATTCCCTGAAACAATTCTGGAGTGGAAGATGATTGTTTACAGTAATTGCTCTGTCCCATCTGGAAGGCTCTCTTTCACATCCTTAACTGTGTAGTAGCAGGTGAGGCTGCATGACTGTTTACATGATTTCCAGCACGACAAAGACAGTGGCAGAGTAAGGGAACGTTTACAGGACCAGATGACACTCCAAACAGGATATTGGCCATTGTGGTTTCCTCAGCTTCTTGGGAGGTTTAGTCATATTTCCAAGATCCAGGGCATGTGGCACACAGCTAAGTCTCACCATCACCCACTGAGGTCTTCTTCCCGTGTGCTAACTTACCAAGAATTACATTCCATCAATTGATACTGCCTTAGGCCGTTACTTCATGTCCCTTTCATCATGGTTCGCCGTCCTGCTTGGGATCGGTATGAAGAAATGTTACTCCACATCCATTGCGTGACGATGGGAGTTCGTCCCGACGACGCCCCCTGAACTGGGATTTAAGCGGGATGAGCGATTCCCCTCCCTAGCCTCGGGAATCTGCTCATCTCGGTTCTCGTTCCGAGATGAGAGCCAGTGAAGTAAGGAACAAACACATTCTCCATCTAGTGGCAGGGGTATGAAGTGCCATTCACCAGTACATTCCCTATGGAGTCAGCAACGCAGTGCAGAGAGATCAAAAGACAAATGCCTCGAACTTAGCTCCATAATGCATTGAAGGCAAAATTGAGGAGATTCGAAAGATTGAAAAATGGAAGGTCGGGCCAAAGAAAAAACTGAGAACGAAGGCTGAGAAGTTCAGATGTTGTCATGAAACAAGGATCTGCAGCAACAGTCGTCACGGTACCATCAATCACGCCCATGGGTACACAGGAACAGGGACAGTACCGGGACAAGACCACGTGACCACAAGCGATGTGATCATGAAATGAACATCAACTCAGAACAAGGAAGGAGGTCAAGTAACCATCTTATAGTCACACTCCCCAGGGTTTTCTGCATAAAGAGCACTCAGTTTTACCATTCTGATTTTCTTGGAACGCAGTGGGACTGCACAGCCCAAGTCCACACAGGGTGGCTCTTCTGCTTGGACCAATCCAGTAAAAACGAATGGGCATTTTGCTAGTGATTCCAGAAGTATAATAAAACCCACAGCCATGATAAACATTTCTGCTTAGGGTGCCTGCATCTAAAAGAAACAGTTACAACACCTTTATTTACTTCACCCGGGCTTTCAGGGTGGACTTTATTTGGCTGATTGTATTCATCAACTTGTCGTGCTTCAGTAATTCCTGGAATTCTTTTTTCCATTAAAAAAATAAATACCTCATTTTATGTTCTTGAGATGGTACCCATATTTGATTGTCTTTTCTATGGCAGTATATATAGAACACTGTAAAATTTATAATACAACGATTAATCCCCTGTATCTGCTTGTACCTATTTTTTATTATTATTATTATTAAAAATGCATTGTACTCCAGCTGGCTTGTAAATTACAGTGTGGATAAAAACTCTCTGGCTGGATTACTCTTGAAACAGAACATATTGATGCTAGGGAGAAGGCTTACCGATTAATATTTCGCCTTTATGGACATTAGGACTACCGAAGGGATGTGACTGTGGACTGAGGGCTTCTAAAAAAGGATTATGATGAGAATCATCCTTATGAGAAAGAGAGAATGTAGAAAAAAGGAGGGTGTTTTTATCAATTTATTTTTGTTATTTTGCATATCTGCTACCAACCCCGGATAGATCACGGACTATACGGAAAAGCTCAGCCTGATGGTTTATCCAGATAGCGAAGTGAGATCTTCTTGAAGTTCCAATCTTGGCTGAGTAGATAGTCGACATAATCTTGACAGCAGCTAAATTACCTGCCTTTGGGGCACTCCTCCAAATGCTCTCTAGCCTCCTTGTATTCTGCTTTAGGGCCAGGAGGTCCTGGTTAAACCAAGGTGCTCCACGGACCTGACAGAGAAAGGGGCGTTCAGGAGCGAACGTGTCAATTGCCCTGGAGGCAGCTGAGTTCCACCCTTCCACCAAGACATCAACAGGCACACCAACCAGTTCATCAGGAATCCCACTCATGACCTCCTGAAATCTCAAAGGATCCATAAGTCTACGTGGGCAGACCATCTTAAGATGTACTGTACATGGGCAAATCAATATCAACGTCTCTATTCTGCACAGCAGAGCCTACTGTTAATATGTAGGGTTCTTTTTAATATATATTGTAGCCTGCCCCTCAAGCAAGAAGTGTCTCTGTGCTCCTCACAGATGAGTGATACGTAAAATAGTGATGTTGGAAAATAATTCTTTTACAACTTGGGAGTCTTGATGAGTTTTTGCACCTCTTCAGACTCCTTGTGAGGGAAAAAACTATGTCAAGCCTCAAGAAGGTACACACTGAGGCTTACAAGGTCAAGATGTTAAATGTGCATAAGCTGAAATGGAAATATTAACATCTAAACAACTAGTGGTGGGAGTAGAACTCACTGTAGTCAATTGGAAAAAGTTCCATAATTAGATAAAATACACAAATGAATGTGTATACCAGGAAACTCCCATTAAAATGGAAACTCATAGAATCATAGAATCATAGAGTTGGAAGAGACCTCAAGGGCCATCTCATCAAAGGGCCATCTCTTCAAAGGAACCAACCTGGAAAGAAGGAGAAATTTCCTGACGGTGAGAGTCAAGGTTTTCAAGAAAGATTGGATAGCCATCTGTCTGGGATGGCTCCTGTCTTGGGCAGGGGGTTAGACTAGAAGGCCAACAAGGTCCCTTCCAACCCTAAGATGATTCTCTGATTCTATGAAATTGTGAGGTCTGCACTGAACCCTTGCAATACTTTTATGATGTTGCTGAATTTCTGGTAAAATTCTCCTTTTGCTACACAGCAGAACCTTAGAGACCAATAAGGATAATAGCTTCAGGTTCTCAAGAGACCACTCTATCTCATTAAGCTGGTACTTAAAATTTCAATAACTCACTTTGAGACATTTGTAGGAGAAGAAATGAAAAATTCTTCATACGATGGCTTGAAATTATAGTTGTGTATCCTCCTTTCTCTACAGTAGAGATGGGCACGAAATGTCAAAATGGCATTTCGTGTTCGCTTATTTGGGCCCTGGGGCCCGCCTCATTCCGTTTCCGTTTTTTCGGACCCCCGGGGCCTGATTCGTTTCCGTTTCTTCGTTTTTTGGGTGCTGCAAGCTGCGGCCGCAGGGAGCCCCCCCCCAGGGCTGGGCGCCACTGGAGCTGGAGGCATGCGGGTGGGGAGAGCGTTCACGCGGCCGCAGGGAGCCCTCCCGGGGCTGGGGCAAGCCTCCTGGGTGAGCCGTCCCACAGCCACGGGGAGCCATCCCGGGGCCGGGCGCCACCAGAGCCAGTGGCAAGCCTGCTGGGAGAGCGATCCCGTGGCCACGGGGAGCCCTCCCGGAGCCGGGCGCTGCTCAGGTCACCACCCACAACAGGCCGCCACTCCCGGAGCACCGCGAGTGCCGCCCTCCTTTGGGCCCCCTCCCCAAGGACCAATCCGCCGCTCCATCCACCAGCCCCATCAGGTCACTACCCCGGAGCCCCACACAGTGCCACGCTAACTGGGGCCCTTCTCCCCAGGAACAACTCCACCCCGGGAGCCTCTGCCCCAGCAGACCGCCGCCCCGCATACCCCTGGGCCCAAACCTGGGAAATCTGTGGGGGGCATGCCGCTGCACTCCCCCGTGCTTCAACGACGCCCTCCGCTCCTGCTTCCGAGCTGGCTGCACCATTGCCGCTTCACCATGTGGCCAAGATGGCACCTGGCGCATCTGAGCTCCAACATCCTCCCCTCCAAAGCCTGCCAAGTGCTGACGAAGAGCCTGAGATCCCGGAGCCCAGCCCTCATAAGGGCTCGGATCCTGCCTCTTCTTGTGAGACTGGCAAAGTCTCACATCGGCTCTGGCGGGGAGGGGGCAAAGAGGCTCCGCCAGGCCCAGCCCCTTCTTGCCGCCTTCTGCTTGTTGAATGACAGCCCGGCAGGCTGTCATTCACCAATCAAAGATGGCTGGACAGGGGGCTGGGATCCCGCCTCCACATGCGGAGGCGGGATCCCAGCCCCCTCTCGCCGCCCTCCGCTGCTCCATTTTTCATCACGCAAGCAGCACAACGCCAGTAACAGAACCAAAGAAAATTTTCTTGGTTCTGTTCAGTTCGAGCCTGCCCCATTGCAATGGTTGTTATTCGTACCATTACGTAATGGAATGAATAATGGAGAATGGTAACTAAAAAATGGTCGTTTCGTGCCCATCTCTACTCTACAGCACACATGCTAGCAACCAACTGGATGGCAGTGCCACCAACTGACAAACAGAAGTGGGACTCCTTTTAATTTTCAAAAAGCAGAAGTTATGATTGGTTATTGATAGATAATCAGATCATCACCCCATCCCTAAGAAGTCCTTCCTAGTCATTCACACTACAGACAGTATGCGGGCTTATAGATAAAACTCCAACATATGAAACAAGGATTGCTAGAGAATTCAGGTGAGATCTTACAAAACAGAACAACATCAAAATTTAGGGACCCCCCAAAAAAAAAAACTACTCCTGAGAACTAAGCAGCCCACTCTGTGCTCCGATATTAAGGCACTGAGCCAAAACTGTAGCAAATGTCATCTCTTGATTTGTCTCTTTGGGTGATCCCAGGAAATGGGAATCAGCAGCCCCACTTATTCAAGATCTGCTCTACAAAAAGGAATTGCATGGGCTCTTTTAAGATGTCAGTTTTAGAACGAACTCATTACTATTGATATCCCATAATACAGCCTGACAAGATATCCGCATGACAAGACAGCTTTGGATTGCATGATTGTATTCTTTCCGATCACTGGTATTTACCGAGTACATAAAGCGCCATTCATTTTCTGCTTTGTTTGATTGAAAGCTACGACAGGCGATGGGACTTAATGTAGAAGGATTGCCTGGAAGCGACAGACATAAACACACAGCTCTGACTTCTGCGTCTGATGTGTTACCTTTCAGGCTGACAATTTAGAAGAGCAGCTAAGGAAAACCCCAGAATCTGAGGTGGCAATAAGACATGAGGAATAGCATCTGTTCGAGACCAGAGTTGGCAGTAATAAAAAGATGATTCTGGATTCTAGATTACACCCTTTTTTAAGGCATGTTGGTAGAAGACTGGCCACAGATATACTTCCAAAACAGAATAAATGCCTTGTGAAAAAAAAAAACAAAAAGAAAACACACACCAAAGATGACACATCTCCATCAAATTACATGTGCTTACACATATAATCCCATTTTATATAATATATTTCAAGTATATTGTATCTCATTGTGAGGGAAATGCAGTGCCTTTCATTGTGGTGGATGAGCATAAGAGCAATGGCTTAAAGTAATTGAATAATGGAGTTGGAAAGAGACCCAAAAGACCATTAAGTCCGACTCCCTACTCCAGGCATGTCCAAACTTCGGCCCTCCTGATGTTTTGGACCACAACTCCCAGAATTCAAAGCCTGTATTTCCAATGGCAAAGAACCATGGGAGTTATGTTCCAAAACATCTGGAGGGCCGAAGTTTGGACATGCCTGCCCTACGCAGTTGAGGAATCCAAGACAAAGCAGATCTGACAGATTATTGTGCGATTTTTCCCTTGAATGTCTCCTGTATGAGGAGGTAATTGGTTTTGTGAACGTACTGCTCCTAAGAGTCAATATGTCTTTTTCCTGATATTCAGCCTAAATCTGGCTTCCTGTAACTTGAGCCAATTATTATGTGTCCTGCACTCTGGTTTGACCGAGTGTCCCTCTTACTCCAGTTATGAAGTGCTGATAGGCTCAAGGCTTTGAATCCCATCTTTGCATCCCATCTTTAGGGATCTATGGACCAACACCTGATGCATGTGGGCAGAGCATAGAGCTCTGCTCTTGCTGTTCCATGCACCTTCTGGTTTCCCATTGCAGAAACTGGAGATGGCTGTGTTGGAATGAAGAAGAAGAAGAAGAAGAAGAAGAAGAAGAAGAAGAAGAAGAAGAAGAAGAAGAAGAAGAAGAAGAAGAAGAAGAAGAAGAAGAAGAAGAAGAAGAAGAAGGTGGTCCTTAATCTTATGCAATATGGGGCTGAAGTACTGGATGTTTTCGGTCACAGGCTCATCTAACATAAGAAAGACCAAATAGGCAAGATTCTATTTGTAGATCGGATTTAGGCTCAACAGCCCTGCAGACAGAGGTCATATTCAAGTACAAGACTGTCTTCAGTCAAATGAGAGTGCTGGAAAACTTTGTGCCCTCTGTATTTTAAATGGCTTCCCCACCACTTGTGCTCAGTACATGCAGATGCTGGTTGCAACATAGATATTCATCCTTTGGATTCTCCATTTCTTCCCATGCTGCAATGAAGGTCTTGGCTGAAACACTACATAAATAAAGTACTGTATTATGATTAGAGATGGGCACGAATCAAAAAAATGATGTTTCGTTTGTCGTTTGTCATTTGGAGGGTCCGTTTCGGTTCGTTTCCATTTTTTGTGAATTTTTGCAAAAAAATTGTTTTTGTTTTCGTTCATTTTGTTACTGGTTTGTTACCATTTATTTCAATTTTTTGTGATTTTTTAGCATTTTAAGCAGTTCACTGTATTGCAGTAACGAAAACGAAACACACGACAAAATTTCCAGTGTTTCTGTTTGTTTCGTTTCATTTTGGAGAAAAATTCGTTTGTCGTTTTGCTGCATAACAAAATGAAAAAACAAAAACAGAAATGAAAAATTGTTTGTTTTGTGCCCATCTCTAATTATGATACATAAATCAACTGATACAGTGTGTACTAAGAAAAGGTGCATGCCGTACTTGTGCAATATGTGTCTGATGGGGTATATTTATTTATTGAATTAATTTGTTTAATTCATTTATTTAATGGATTTTTTGCTCTTCTTTTCTTCTTAAAAATTATTGTCACATGCCTTCAGTTGACTTCCAGCCTTTGGTCCTCCCATTAGCAATACAACTGGGAAAAATATCTTTTCCCAAGATACAATTTTGGAACTCCTTGCTAGGTATCTTCCCTTGCTGGCTTTCTCACATAAAATTAAACTCATGTTATTTCAAGCAATAGGAGGAACTTCCCATTTGCTAGATCTTCCGTAGAAATGGACACAATTTTTGTTTAAAAATTGTTCAAAATTGCTAATTCGTTCTAATCAACACACCGAACAAATATGAATACATTTTTGCTATTTTTGATCTCCTTATTTGTTGGTCTATAAAATAGACCTCAAGGCACCTAGAGACACCAAATTGGAGAGACACTCCCCCTGACAGTTCTCTATCATCCCTCCAGGTTTGGAGAAGATTGAATTTCTGGTTTCTGAGTTATGCATACCCAAGGAGGGGCCCCAGGAAAGTCCCTGAGAGAAACCAGACTTGCAGAGAAGCTTCTCCTGATTGTCCTTTATGATTCTTCCACATTTGGTGAAGACTGGGTTTCCCCAAGGCAGCTGCTGAAGGGCACTTTCCTAGCCCCCCCCCTTTGTGTGTGTATATCTCAGATGTCTGAAACCCATTTTTCATCAAACTTGGAGAGATTGTAGAGAAGAGTCATGGGAGGCTTCCCTGCAAATTGAATGTCTCTAGGTGCCTGTGGTGTGTGAACATTCCTTGGAGGAGCAGTTTGGGGAACATAGACATTTGGAACCCAAAGTTCACTAAATGTGCAGGACCTGCGGGGAATCATCCCTGAACATTTGGTGTCTCTAGGTTCCTCGGAGGCAATTTTATTGGGTTTTAATGTTAAAAAAATTACAGATAGATTTATTGATTTGTCAGGAAAAAATGTAAATTTGTATTTTTGTTCTTTTTTGACATTGATGAACCATGAATCAATATGAACCACCATTTTTCTGGTTCATCCCCAACTCTAATCATCCCCATCACTAGCATTGTCACTGCAGCTGCCATGACCATATTTTATTTATTTTGGTATTTCTTAATTAAATAATTAAAAATATGATGGCAAGGCTTTTGGGGCTTCATATTTACATGAAATATGGATTGTAGCAATCTGATAGCTAAAAGCCTAGCTTCAAATCTGAGATGGTTCTGGACATAATGTCCTCCTAGTGGACCACATCCTCTGTAAGAGGGTCCTGACAGACAGACCTGTGTTCTACCATGACTCCAGGCAACACTGAGAAGTTGGACCTCCGGCTCATGACAGTCATCAGGGTGAGGGTAGGCCATAGGGATGGGCACAAAATGGAAAACGAAATGCTGTTTCATCCTGTTGTTTCCCCCCCTATTTAATTATTTATTTCACATAATATAAACAAACAAATTCAGCAATGCCAAGAGCCACTTTAGAATATTAACACAAACCAGAGTCTATGGTGAACAGTATCTGTCCCCTTATCTATTGCTAACACAAAGGTATTGGTGATTCCACACTTGAACAGCCATCTACATGACTTCCAGATTTGGTGTCACTATCAAAACGTCTTTATGACTATTTTACCCCTTGTTCATTTGTCTGCTTCTGGGCCCAATTATATATCATCTTCCAGCTCTCCTTTACAAAATGTCTTGGGTGGTCTCGCAATGCCTCTGAGAGCATATCCAGTTCTGCAATGTCCAGTAGCTTTTTCAGGAGTTCAACCCTAGTTGGTATTTCAGTTTTTTTCCATTTCTGGGCCCAGAGCAGTCTGGCTGCCGTATATATGTACAAGAGAATATATTTTATTTTTATGTAAATAATCTCTGGCATTATATTCAGTAACAACGTTTCTGGTCTAAAGTTCAATTTAGTTTGTACAATTTCTTGTGCCACTTTCCAAGTCTGTCGCCAGAACTTTTGAGCTTCGTCGCATGACCACCATGCATGATAGTAAGTCCCTGGGTTCTTTCTGCATTTCCAACAAACATTATTAGACCCTTTTGACATTTTGGCTAGTTTTACCAGAGTGAGATGCCACCTGTGAAACATTTTAAATATATTTTCTTTAAGACTAACAGGTTTAATTAATTTGTGATTATCTTTCCACATTTTAGTCCAGTCATCAATATCGGTATTATAATTAAAGTTTTGAGCCCATTTAATCATTCCCTCCTTCACCCTTTCATCCTCCAATTCATATTCTAATAAGTACATGTACATTTTTGATGATTCCCTCATTTGTATAAATCCACAGTTTATCCACCTGTGTTTTCCCTTCAAAGAAACCCATACATTTATCTTTTTTATATCTTGATTCCCGTTTTGCCATAGACCACCAATCTGTTGCTAAACCCAATTTCTCCAGTTCTGTTTTATCTTTCATCTCCTTCTCTTTAGTCAGCAATTCTTGGTAAGTAAGTAGTAATCCCTTTGGGTTTATTGTTTTTAATGTGAAGGCCTCTATAGGTGCCACCCACTCAGGAATTTTTTTATAATTCTGTGTTTGAAACTTTTGCCAGACTAGAGAAAGTGCTTTCCTTATTATATGGTTTGAAAAATGTGTCTGCTCCTTACCACACATATGCATGCCAACCCATTCTTAAATCGTGGCCTTCTAGTTTTAATATTCATTGGTTTCCAAGTGTTATCCACTCTTTTATCCAAACCAAGGCACATGCTTTATAATATAGTAACCAGTTTGGCAGCCCCATCCCTCCTCTTTCTCTTAAGTCTTGTAATGTTTTGAGTTTTATTCTTGGTCTTTTTCCTTTCCAGATAAATTTTAAAATCAGTGTGTCTAGTTCTTTGAAGTACTTAAAGTTTAGTATAATTGGTAGATTTTGAAAAAGGAAAAGCAATTTTGGGAGGACTGACATCTTGATTGTTGCGATTCGACCCATCATTGATATTTGCAGCTTGTCCCAGTCGTCAAAGTCTCTCTTTATTTCTTTCTGCATTGAGAGATAATTTTCCTTCATCAAATTACTTGGTTTTTTTGTGACCATAATCCCCAAATATCTTATTTTTGGACCTCCTGGAAATTTGTTTTGAGGCTGAGTTCCTCCACATCTTTTTGTGCATATTTTTAGTCATGAATTTTGTTTTGGTATAGTTTATTTTTAGGCCTGCCACTGCTCCAAATTCTTTTATTTCCTCTAGTACTTGTTCGATACTGTGCAGGGGGTTATCCAATATTATTACCAGGTCGTCTGCATATGCTTGCACTTTATATTCATCCCCCTTGATCTTAAGGCCTCTAATTTCCTTATTCCCTCTTATTTGTCTATTCAGAGACTCAAGGGTTAAAACAAATAGTAGAGGAGAGAGTGGGCACCCCTGTCTTGTGCCTTGCATGATTTGGATACTTTCTGTCATTTGGTTATTCACTTTGATCTTCACTCTCTGCTCGGTATAAATATTTTTAATTGCTTGTAGAAAAAGTCCATATGCCCCCATCTTCTTTAACTGCAGGATCATGAACTCCCAATTCAAATTATCAAAAGCCTTTTCCGCGTCTAGGGAAATCAACATCATTTGCTTCTCTGGGTGTTGTTCGTAATATTCCAAGATGTCTATTATTGTTCTTATATTGAATGTTAGTTTTCATTTTGGGATAAATCCTGTTTGATCATCATGTATCATTTCTGCAAGCACCTTCTTTAATCTTGCTGCCCAGATAGTTGCATAAATCTTATAGTCGACATTTAGAAGAGAGATTGGCCTGTAATTTTTAATTTCTTTTTTCCCCCGTTCCTGCTTTGTGTATCAGTGATATGTGTGCTTCTTTCCATGAGTCTGGGATTTTGCCATTTTTTCCAATGTGTTCCACTAGTTTTTTAAACTGTGGGGCTAGAGTTCCCTCCAGTCCTTGGTAAAATTCCATCGGGAGACCATCCGGTCCCGGCGCCTTCCCCTTCTTCTGTTTTTTCCATGCCTCCATAATTTCACAGGTTGCTATTGGATTATTTAGCCTCTCTAGGTGTTGGTGACTGAATTTCCAGCTCCCGATCTTGTCTAAGTATTTCCACTGATCTTCCTGCTCAATTTCTTTTTTTTTATACAGGTGTATGTAATAATCTTGTATTATTTTTTCGATTTCTTTCTGCTTATGTGTTCCCAGGCCTTCTTTGTTTTCTAATGTGCCAATCCTTGTTTTTTCTCTCTCTCTTTTGATTTTATATACTAACCATCTTCCTGGTTTGTTCGCGTTTTCAAAGACATTTTGTCTTGCAAACTTGATTTTTTTTTTTGCCATCTCTTCTTGTTCCAGCAGATGGATTTTGTGTTGTAGCAGGTTTATTTTATTTTTTAGGTTGGAGGCTGAGGGTCTTTTTTTAAGCTCCTGTTCATTCTCCTCTAAGGATGTTAGGAGATCTTGATATTGTTTCTTATTTTCTTTCCTTTTTTGTGCATTGTATTGTATTGCTAACCCTCTGAAATAGGCCTTCCCTGCATCCCAAACTGTTGTCATTTCTGTATCTTGAGGTTTATTTGTTTGGAAGAAGAAATCTATTTCCTTTTTCATTTTGGTTATAAAAGTTTCATCCCTCATCAGGTAGGTATTTAATCTCCATCCTCCTTTTCTTCTCGATTGCCCTAACGTCATTATTATTGGGTTGTGGTCTGCATATGTATTTGGCAATATTTCAATTTCTTCCACTTGGTGTGTCAGATCTGCTGAGATCCAGTAGTTGTCAATCCTCGACCAAGACTTGTATCTGCATGAGTAGAAAGTGTAGTCTCTTTTATGTGGATTTCGGGTTCTCCAAATGTCAATTAAGTTAAGCTCTTTCGCCATTTCTAAGAAAGTTTTGGGGATCATATTTCTTTTCTTTTTTCTTCCTGTCCCATCTGTCGTTGAGGTGTCTTTTGCTTTATCCACTACTGTGTTAAAGTCCCCCATAATGCATATTTTTTTCTCCGGTTCTCTTGTCAGGAGTTTTTTTAATTGTGTGAAGAACTTATCTTGCACTTCATTTGGTGCATAAATATTTATTAGCAATATTTCTTCGCCCTCTGTTGTTATCTCTGCTGCTACAACTCTTCCATCTATTGAGGTATGGATTAATTTTGGATTAAGGTCTTTCTGTATATACATTGCCACACCCCTTTTCTTTTGTTTATCTGCTGCTATAAACGTTTGTCCTAATTTGTCATTCTTTAGCATATTCTTGTCTAATTCTTTAATGTGGGTTTCCTGAATTAGTATGACATCAGCTTTGGTTTTGTATAATTTATTGAAGATTGAATTTCTCTTCTGGGGCGAGTTCATCCCTTTAACGTTAACAGATAAGAACTTGAGTTCTCTTGACATTTTACCAGTTTTTACTGTCTGATTTATCAGCTTTATCTTTGTTTTTGTTCCAGTTTCTTGTTTTCCTGGGTGAGGGGGGTGTTAAGGTTCTCTGTGGTTTCTGTGCGCTGTCCTCCTTCCCTTTTATCTTCCCTTCTGATTCTTCACTGGAAAACTGCAATTCTTCTTCAGTTAGCTTCAGTTTGTATCTCATCTCTTCCAGGAAGTTTCTTGCCTTCATTTTGCTATTTAGATTGTATCTTCTCATCTCCCAATTAAATAAGACGCCTTCTGGGGTTAGCCATTTGAAGGGGATTATCCTATCTATGAGCACTTTTGTAAGAAACACATATTCTTGTCTTTTTTTCCGCATGCTTCATGGTACCTGTTTCAGAATAATGACTTTGCCCCCCCCCTTATTGTCAGATCTTTCTCTTGGTTGAATTTCAATATTTTCTCTTTTGTTGATCTCTTTATAAACTTTATGTGCACTTCTTTTGGCAACTTGTTCTTCCTTGTGTATGCATTGCCTACTCTGTATATTCTGTCTATAGATTGTTGTAATTCTTCTTTAGTTAATCCTGTTTGTGTGGCCCATTCTTCCGTTATTAATTGCTCTAGGTCTTCTCCTTCCTGTTCTTCTACGTTTTGCATTCTCAGAAAGTACGATGCCCTATCCATTTCTATCAACGTCAATCTGTCTTGATCCTTACTCTTTTCTTCCTTTATGATTTCTAATTCTTTTTCAATTTTAGTGACTTTGTGTTCCACTTTAATCGCCTGCGTGAAGGTGTCAATTTTTGCATTATTACTGTCTATTCCAGCTTTGAGCTCAGTCTTAACCTCTTGCATCTGATCTAGGATTTGTTTCACAATATTTGCTTGAAGGTGTTGAAGGGCATTCTTAAATGGATCTTGGGCTATGAGTCTCATTAAGTTTGCTGTTTGGTTTGGGGAGTCCTCTTTCTTTGTTCGAGTTGCCATCTTCCTGAAGCTCAATTTGACACTAGAGTTAATTTACTTTATTATGAGACCCTTTTTCAATTGCCTTTAATCCTTCTCCCCTTCCTCTGCCACTTATTTCAATATAAATCTTAACCATTAATATAGCCTATAACATACTACTCATATCTACCAGTTTGATAGCCAAAACAAATACCAAAGGTGAGGATTAAAGTAATGTTGTTCAGTACTGCCTGATATAGGTTGCTCTTGACCAAAGGTCTGGCCAGGGCTTGCCCATACAGTAAAAAGCCACTTATAAGCGCTTAGGAAGACCCATCTAATACCGATTTTCAGACTGCAACCTTGTATTCTGATTTAAGTTTAGTTTAGGTTAAACACCTATGTCCTCCTGTGTTAGGGATAGCTTCGCCCAATATGCAGGCACCTGTAAAAAAGAAACCAGATTCTTCGTGTTATCGAAGGTGGCTATGCCAAAGGCTTCAATAACACCTTGCGTGTTCTTAATTATATCCAACTGCTACGTGCCCCACTCTTTGTGCTAAGGAAGCTGGCAGTTGCCCAAGGCTTTGAATAGCACTTGATGTCCTTATAATTCCACAGCCTTCAAGGATGACGAATGTAAGCTAAGATTTAGCTAATTTGGCTCAGTTTTTAGTCACCAGCAACAAGAGTCAAGCAGTTAATGGGTAATTCAGGTTACCAAAGGGTTAATGGCTGGAACAGTCTCCCTGTGTAATGGCTTCTGGTCAGACTTAGCAGCTTCGGGTTAACTACCCTCGACCTCCGATCTTGCTTTGATGCTACTTTGTCTGTTAACTGACTGCTAACAGCTCTTTCTTGTGGAGATCAAACGGCTATTCAGGGCTTTACAACCAGTCACTGATTTATTTCAGGTCACTCTGCCTCTGTCCAGTAACTTAGCCAAGGCGGAGAAAGTGAAAGAGACCTCCAAGGGGGTGTCTTCTATGCCACTTTCCCTCTTTCAGTCTCAGAGAAATGTTTGTGGAAGTGGCTTTAAATACTCCAATCCACTCTTGCTGCTAATTCTCTGTACACAATTCTCGGGTTGGTATGCCCTGTCCCTCGATGTGTTTGGATTACCTTAAAGTGGAATCCTGGCATGGTGAAGCAGCTGAATCGCCATCATGGTGCCGGTCCAGATCGCTCACCTTGGGAGAGAAATGCTTCAGAGGGTGAGTTGCTGCTCAGCCCCCGCACTTCTCAGATCCCTATCAGCCCAGGAGTGTGCTCTCCAGCACACACCCCTGCTCCTGATTTCTTCGGGAGATCTCGATCTGTTGTAAACAGCCGGTTCTTCTCAGAGCCCCGAGAAATGCTGCTGCTCCGCTGCTCTTCCAGCCACGCCCCCATCCTGTTGTAATGTAAAAAAATGAAATGAAACGAGGAAGCAGCATTTCGTTACAGACAAAATGAAATGGTGGATTTTTCGTAGAATCGAACCATTTTGTTCCATCTGTAAACTGGTCCCTTACCTGCTGCTGGTGTCCTGCTGCTGCCGTCCCTGCTGCCACTGCCCAGCCAGTCCGGAGAGAGTGGGAGCGGGTCCAGCAGTCCAGCCTGGGCCTCTGTCTCCTCCTCCTTCATCGTCTCTGTTGTTGCGGGCGCTGCCGCAGGGCCCAGCCATGCTGAACGGGTCGGCGTGGTCCTCCTCCTCCTCCTCCACTGCCACCAAAGCCGCTGTGGTGGGCCAGCCAAGCCGAGTAGGTTGGCCTGGGCCTCCTCCTCCTCCTCCTGTTCTGCTGCCACCGCCGCACGCCCCAGCTGGCCTCAGAGGCTGAGCGGCCCAGTGGTAGACCACCCAGCTGCTGCTGAGGCCATGGCTGGCTGGGGAGGCTGAGCAGCCTGGCAGTAGACTGCCACACGGCTTCTGAAGGCCCTTCTTTAGAGGTTTTAAGCAGAGGCTGGATGGGGAGTCCTGTGATACGGGGTCCTGCATGGCAGGGGGTTGGACCGATGGCCCTTGAGGTCTCTTCCAACTTTATGATTCTATTATTCTATGGTACACCACACCCCCCCCACCACCGCCACCACCAAAGGCCAAAGCCAGTGCATGAGCCCAGGAAGAGGGGTAAGTAGGGGCCCTAGAGCAGAAGGAGGGGGTGGGCTGCCTGGGAAGGGGCATTCCAGCCCCCCACATTTGGTTTTGTAAAAATTCATTTCATACAAATGTTTTGGGAAATAACATATGAAACAAAATGAAAGGAAATGCAGGGTGGGGTGGGGGGGGAAATGGAATGGAATGGAACAAAATGCAATTATTCCATTTTGTGCCCATTCCTAGTAGGCCAGTGTCCTGTAATCCTGGTCGCTGTTTAGAAATTAACACATAGAATCATAGAATAATAGAGCTGGAAGAGACCTCAAGGGCCATCTAGTCCATCCCCCTGCCATGCTGGAACCTCTTCACAATATTTCCGACAGATGGTCATCCAGCCTCTGCTTAAAAACCACCAAAGAAGGAGACTCCACCACCCTCCGTTGCAACATATTCCACTGCTGAACAGCTCTAACTGTCATGAAGTTCTTCCTAATGTTTAAATGGAATCTCTTTTCCTGTAGTTTGAAACCATTGCCCCGAGTCCTAGTCTCTGGAGCCATGGAAAACAAACCTGTTCCCTCTTCAATATGACATCCTTTCAAATATTTAAACATAGCTATCATATCCCCTCTCAGTCTTCTTTATCAGTCTATCTTCTTTATCTCAGTCTATCAACAACAACACAATAGTGCTCCAGGAAATTCACATTATTTGTGCCAAACAAGTAGCTCATAATTTCAGCACCATTGGGGTTATGTCTCATGATTATGTTTCCAACCCAACCCAGTGGGAGAGAGTTCCAGTTTCTGCAAACAGTGACATAGAAAGCTGTCTCCCATTTCCCCCATTAAATGCACCTGTGAAGGAAGAGGGATTGAGTGAATGGCTTCTCCTGACTATCTCAATATTCCAAAGGGAGGCATGGCCTGAGGGCCTGTCAAGAAAAAAGTGAAATATACATTCTCAAAGGAAAAAGGGGATTTGGTTAAAAAAGAAAAGGGAAGTAGAGTGGAGAGTGCCAGGTAGTATTGCAATTTATTTTTCTAACACTTGCCGGTGGATTCCCCTTTAGAGTCCAGTGCCCTTTAAATTTTGGCACTCTGGGGGCAAAGTCCTGGTTTTCCCACCCTAGATACAGCCTTCCTTCATACTCATAAGAACATAAGAACATAAGAAGAGCGATGCTGGATCAGGCCAAAGGCCCATCTAGTCCAGCTTCCTGTATCTCACAGTGGCCCCACTAGATGCTTTTGGGAGCGCATGAGACTAGATATCTGTCTCCTGATACCACTCCCCTGCATCAGGCCCTTGAAGTACCCCAGTTTTAAGCCTGGAGATGACACATCTCCCTCATGGTTTGTAACCTGTGATGGTCTTTTCCTCCAGGAATCTATCCAATCCCCTTTTGAAGGCATCCAGACCAGATGCCATCACCACATCCTGTGGCAGGGAGTTCCACAGACTAACAACGCGCTGAGTGAAAAAATATTTTCTTTTGTCTGTTCTTACTCTCCCAGCCCACAATATGAGTGTATGTCCCCTAGTTCTGGTATTTTGTGAGAGGGAGAAGAGCATCCCTCTACTCCTTAGTTGTAATCATTTTTCTTTTCTTTTTTCCCTTACCTTCTCTCCTAAACAAAATCTCCTGGCAAATAAAAACAGACCTAAGAAATCATGAAAACAAAGATTTGGGGAGGGGAAGAAAATCCCTTACTGTACACGGATGGAACCAAACAAAAGAGCCCTTGACACTGTATGATCTATCAGGATGATGATGCACTAAATGCCTATTGATGTGATGGACGGTCATGGCATCAAAGGAGTCCATTGTGAATATGATCTGCAGATAATGGGTCTCTTGGAGATTTTTGTTGTTGAAGTATGCTTTTTAAATTCATGCTGTTGCACTCCCAAGACCTAGAAAGATTCAGCGTACTTTAGATGTACCACAGATCCTCCTCCAACCACCTTGGGCACTGTCTTATCCCTTTCGATTGATGGAGCCATTTAGGTTCTCAATGGACACAAGATAATGATTCCATTTGGACCGATCCAATTTCAATGCCATTGCCTCGTGCGCCTCCATTAAAGAGATGGCGCCGTTACAACCTGGGTGACAGATTATTTCTTTAAAAAGGGCGAGAAAGGAAATTAACACAATATATTGAATTGCACTGAATTGACACAATAAATAATGAAATGGACCAGGCACTCACCTCTCTCTGCTATAACTCCACAAGGAAAAATAGACATATTTACCACATAGTTGATACCTCACCTAGTGCTAAGGTTAAAATAGATGGCAAAACCTTTATAAGATAGTGATGGTATTACAAAACTGGATGGATTTTATATTGCTAACAATATAATTCCAATTCTGAGGTTGAATAAATGTCCTTTCTCTCGCTTGTTCCCTCCCATCCTGTCATTGTTAGCTTTTTTTTTGGTCCTCAAACCCCTGTATCCGCCTGGGTCATCTCTCTTCTAGATTGCTATGACCTCTTTTTCCACCAAACTTTTTTCTTCTTCTCTTCAATTCCGTTGACTCCATAAGTCATCTTCCCACCTGCCCCATTGCCAAGGATATAATAGCAACAGATACATTATACTAAATAACTTGATAAGAGTCCCCCCCCCCAACCTGGTTCTGCAGAGAAGTAGTTCTGGTCACAGGCAGAATGGCTACAGAAGAAATGAGCTGGGGTAAGGAATGGGATTATGACATCTCCAACATTATGTGGGGCACTTTGCAGGCACACCTTTGCAGCACATGGAACATCATAAGAACATAAGAATATAAGAAGAGCCATGCTGGATCAGCCCAAAGGCTACCTAGTCCAGCTTCCTGTATATCACAGTGGCCCCAACAAATGTGTCTGGGAGTGCATGAGACTAGATATCTGTCTCCTGATACCACTCCCCTGCATCTGGCCCTTGAAGTACCCCGGTTTTAAGCCTGGAGATGACACATCTCCATCATGGTTGTAACCTGTGATGGACTTTTCCTCCAGGAATCTGTCCAATCCCCTTTTGAAGGCATCCAGGCCAGATGCCAGCACCACATCCTGTGGCAGAAAGTTTCAGAGACTAAACACGCTGGATTAAACAAAAAAAATTTTCATTTGTCTGTTCTCACTCTCCCAACCATCAGTTTGAGTGGATGTCCCCTAGTTCTGCTATTTTGTGAGAGGGAGAAGAGTGTCCCTCTATCCACTTTACTCATGCCCTGCATTATTTTGTACATCTCAATCATATCCCCCTCAGGCACCTTTTTTCCAGACTTAAGAAATATCAGAAGCATGTCAGAAGCAACCTGCAGCTGTTTCCCACTAGGTCCAAGGGAAAATGGCTCCTCCACTGGTAATCATGATTAGGGGCGGGCATTTCATTTCAAAACCAGTAGGTTATGAAACGAACCACGTGAGCCCAGGTGGTGCTCTGAACTGGCTGATATACGTGGATCCAATTCCTCTATCTTTCGCTCTGCGGCATGGAGCTGAGATGCAATGAGGAAGAATGCTGCAACGTTATCTTTCCTGCTCCATGCTGCTGGCCAATCAGAGAGGGAGGCGGTATGATGCCTGTCCCTGCACAGATCCTGATTGGCCAGCATCACAGATCAAGCACAGATGACATTGCAGCATGCTTCCTCATTGGATTTTAACTCTGCATGAGACAGAGGAAGGTAAAGCAATTGGATCTGCGTGTATCTGCTGGTTCCGAGGATGCAGGTGTCAAGACATGAAACTGAGTAAGTAGACCAGCAAATGTGTATGCAACCCTAAAAAATCTGCAGAAGGACTGTAAAACACACACACACACACACACACACACACACACACACACACACACACACACACACACACACACATTTAAAACAATCAGAATTCTGCTTCCATCAGGGAAATAATCTAAATTTTGATGGCAATGGCAAATTGCTGTTCATTAACACAATGCTAGCTGCTGTAGGCACCTGGAGGAGGAACTGGCAAGCCTCTCCAGTATTCCTGCCAAGAAAACTCCGTGGACATGGGGTCACGGAGAGTCGATCACACACACACACACACACACACACACACACACACACACACACACACACACACACACACACACACACACACACACACACACACACACAGCTGCATTCCTAGGCCAACAAGTGATAATTTGCTACCTCCCTCCCTTTGTGTCTTTAAAAAACAATTTAAACCAGAAATGTTCATTGGGGTGGTCCTCAGTTGATTAAATGCGTGTACGAGGAAGAATGGATTCTACTTTGTCACTCATAGATTCTTGTCTCCGGCCTTTTTTGAAAGCAAATCAAAACCTGTATATGCGCCCCCCACATGTGTGTGTGTATTCTGGAACTCACCCAGAGTAGTGGCTTGTCCACTAAATGGGCAGGGTAGAAGCTTAAATAAATAAATAAGAACTCTATGTCACCTATGCCATACTTACACTACTGCGGATGAGGTCTACTCGTGAGTTTTAGGAAGGCAAAGAGTTCATTCCTGAACAGGAGTCTCAGATACCAACATTTATATCTCCTAAGATATAGAAGGGAACTCCTTCACAGTACCCGGCATGCATAAGAGGGAATGCTTTGAAATGTATAAAATGCGAAGGCATAAACCCAGTCCACTTTGAAGTAACTCTGAGCAAAGATAACATAGGATTGCTAGCTTGCTACTTTGAATAATTCTGGATGAGAAATCAAGGCATGATTTCTTCTTTCACACACTGATTTATCTGTTTGTTCTCACAGTTTGTATCAGTCTCTAAGTTCAACCACAGGTGAAAGCATTTCTTTCTGTAGTTCATATTAGCCCCATGATTAAACTATTGAACTGTAACCAAGCCTCTGCTCACAACCTGAGTTCGATCCCAATGGGTTTGGGTAGCCAGCTCAAGGTTGAATCAGCCTTCCATCCTTCCAAGGCTGTTAAAATGAGTACAAAGCTCACTGAAAGACAAAGTGTTCCACGCACAGTTATTTTGTAAACTGCTCGAAGAGTGTCCTAGCACTATGGGGTGATATATAAGTCAAAACAACAACAATAACCACTTAGTTCATAAACCAAAATAATCAGTTCCTGCACATAGCACAAAGAGGTATCTTACTCCAAAAGCCGTTCCATTTCAAGGTTTCATAAACAGCAGAAATTCATGAGGAAAAGAATGGACAACTGTATACAAACCTTGGATTATATTAATGGTGGGGAAAAGATCAATAAAATTAGTGTGGAACACAGCACTTTTAGAAGAACAAATGTTATATGTGGATAAGTCTAAAAGCAGCTATCACACGTCCCTTTAAATCCAGATTAAATTTCAAGATAAACCATGTCCAAAAGTCTTGTCCCCATGGCCATTGGGCTTTTTAAAAAAAAACACCCCGGTAAAGCCCCCTTTAGTGAGCTTTCCAATACCTACCAGAGAAGCTGGGGACTTTTTGCTTCACTTAAAAACCCACATTTTTTAAGAGCCAGAAGCATATATGATCCAGTGTTTTGTTTTGTTTTTCATAGTGCTGACAGGCTGTTCCTGGGGCTGGTTGGTGCTGTTTCTTTATTTCTTTATTGTTATTTCCCCCAGCACCAGTCAGCTGGCCTGGCCGGTTAGGGCATTTATTTATTTATTTATTTATTTATTTATTTATTTATTTATTTATTTATTTATATTTTTAAATTTCTCCTTAGCTTTATTTCCTCTGTGCCTGCTTGAAGCAGGTTAGGGCCGTGGGGACAGAAGAGAAGCTTATCAACTCCAAGTGATGTGGGAACTCTGAACACACATCTTCATTCAAATAATCAGGTAAGGAGAAAAAAATGGAGTTTCTTATTTATCGCATATTCCTCTCATGTGATAGCACCCTATAGTTGAATTTCAGAGGGTATAGATAGATAGATAGATAGATAGATAGATAGATAGATAGATAGATAGATAGATAGATAGATAGATAGATAGATAGATAGATAGATAGACAAAGCTCCGAAAACTGTTGGCTGCAAAGTCGGCAGCTCAGTAGTTCAAATCCCGGGTGCCACACAGCGGAGCAAGCTCCCGCTGAAAACCCCAGCTCCTGCCAACCTAACAGTTCGAAAGCATGTAAATGCAAGTAGATAAAAAGGTAACACAATAAAAAGCGGGAAGGTTAAACAGTGTTTCCTTTCACCATGCCGCCACGTGGCCATGGACTTGCACAACACTGGCTCTTCAGATTGAATATGAAGATGAGCACTGCCCCTAGAGTCAGACAAGACTAGCACACATTAGACATGGGCTCGACCAGAAAAAATGATGTTTCGAGTTTTCGTTTGTCGAAATGGGTACATTTCGGGTCATTTCCGTTTGTCGTGAAATTTTTCAAAAATTTGTCGTTTCCGTTTGTCGTTTGTTGTTTGTCGTTTCCACCGCGATTTAGCATGATTTAACATCCCAGAGAATAGGGGTGTCCCGCAATCAGGGCCGGCACTAGGTGTTTTTGCGCCCTAGGTGGCGGGCGGGGCGGCGGGTGGGTGGTGGTGGGAGGTGCGGGTGGGTGGCGGTGGCGGGGGGCCATGGGCGGGTGGTGGCCGCGGGAGGGCAAGTGGGCGGGCGGTGGCGTGGGCCGCAGGTGGGTGGCGGCACGGGTGGACGGGCGAGTGGACAATTAGGATATCACTTAGGATAGAGGTTCTGTTATTGGCTTGCACCCCACATGTGTGTGTGTGCAAGCAAATTGAAGTTGGGAAAATAGAAAATAAATGGTAGTATATAATATATATTTAAAATAAATCCACACCTCCCACTCCCAGTCCAACCTCCCCCTTTATCCAATATCAGAAAAAAATCTTCAAACTGCCAGAGAAGAAATAAAGAATAAACTGCTATTCCCTTCAGCAGACAAAGCTGCAGGGAATCAAAGAAATTATTTTCTAAATTCAATTCCCTCCCTGCCTGCCTAACTTAAATCCTAAAGCCTCCAGCCTCCCTCCTCAATCTCGATCGGATCACACCAGCACCAGCAGCCAGCCCTCCTCCCTCAACCACATCCATACACCCAACTGCGATTTCTGGAAGGTGTCTCGGCTTTTTATGCCCTCTGAGACATCCTCAGTCAAAAACCTGGCAATGCCATTGGTGGAATGGTTCAAAAAAATTGCATGGTCCCATCCCATGTCCAGCCCAAATGGGCAGGTCTAAAAAAATAAAAAATAAAATAAAATAAAATAAAATCAATTCGACGTTTTATTGCTATAAAACCCCACTGCTGCTACTATAAAAATTCAGGCATTTAAAATAAATAAATTTCACATGTTTCTGTAGTGATTTGGTGTGTTTTTTTGACCACGATTTCAAAATAAAAATTGTGGTCACCATTTTGGTTCCCCCCCACCGCATGGCATGCAGCGAGACAGACGACGAGGATGCCCCCCCCAGCCTGGTGCAAGCAGGAGAAGAGGGGGGGAAGGGCCGGGGACCCCCCAGAAACCACCCCTCTGGTAGCTGGCAAAGCCTCAGGCAGGCATATATTTGCCTGCTTTTTTGGCCAGGAGTCGGGGGTTTTAAAAAAACTTTTAAAAACTTTTTCTGTGCTTCACATCGCGTGATTGCCGCGATGCCACAAACAGAAACGAAAAACCTGACCAAATTTTTCTTTTTTCAGTTCGAGTTTGAGTTCTGGCGGTTTAATTATCGTTACCGTTTCCGTTACGTAACGGAAACGATAACCGAAAACGGAAATGACAATTTCGCCGAGTCGTGCCCATGTCTAGCACACATACTAACATGTCTAATTAATGCAATGGATTGATGAGTTCTGATGAGAATACAATAGGTTTTATAGGTTAGCCAATAGATAAATATTTTAATAGAAGTCATTCCTTATATGTCTGCAATATGTATGATCATCTGTTGTTTGAAGGCTGAGCTGTTTTTGAAGGTATTTATCAGTGATGGGTGGAAAAAGTTGCCAACATTGTTTAGCATATTCTGAATCATGGCCTATCATATCCCATCTATGTTATCAGAAATGTATTTTTAAAAAGAGAAGAGATAACGGCAGAGTTCATGTCTACCATTAATTGCAGGTGCTATTCTGTTCCATTTCTTTTTCTCCAAAAGAAACACAACTTCAAGATGCTTATGCAGAAACCAATTGAGAAGCAGAAGGGAACGTGCACACACACCGAACCCCCATCATACCACCAAACCTCATACAAAGAGGTGCATGTAAAACATAACAAGTTTCCCTGGGGTCTTCTGCAATTCCAAGCTTCGGTAAACCTATTTAAAATAAAAGCCATCCTAAAAAGCAAAGCTCTTGTGCCTCCAAGATGCACACAGATATAAAAAGTTATCCTCCATGGAAATTGCGCCTTTAAATGACATTTCCCTTTTATGAACAGTTTTATGACAAAATAGATTTCCTGCAGCTAATTTCATCAAGTCGCCTCCACTCGGTGGATACTTCCCACTGCCTCCCGAACTTCTTGTTATCCAAGAGTAGGTACATTAATTGCTAGATGATGTAAGAGTCTTGGCATCCTTCCAAAGCCCATAAGCATGGAGACATCAAGGCTACCTACCAGGCACAGGGGGAGAAGATGCATCAACCCAGCCACCAACCTGTACACGCCCGTATTTAAAGCCGTATCTCCATTTGATAGATTAAGTGTCTCTGATGGATGTGAGGGGTGCTATCTCCGAAGTGTCATTTTTAACAAGATGTATATGTTGTTCGGCGTATTTCACCAGTCGGCCTCATAATGCACCGCTCTCTCCTGGAGAAGGAATAAGTGATTAGTAGCACTAATTAGAAAGTTCTCCGAAGACTGACTTCGCTTGATGAAGTACAGTGCGAGCTTTCTGTCATTAGCAATAATACAATGAGTTCAAGGTGGAATCAATCTTTAGTGTGATTGCAGAGATGACATTAAAAAAATTATAGGTCTCTCTCTCCCCCCCCAAAACATATTGATTTGCATCCTAAATTAAATGATGGCACTTAATAAAATGAGAGATGGGAGAAGGTACCAGGCAAGGCTTTTGTCAGTGATGCACAGGTCCATCTTATTTTTTGATCAATGACAACTGGGTATTCGCAAAAGGAGTCAGGGAAAGAATGGATAAACCAGGGCATGTAGAGATGGACACAAATAAAAAAAAGGTGTTTCGTTTCATTTCGTTTGGTTCATTTTGTTTTGTTTCTCATGAATTTTTGCAAAAAAGTTCATTTTGTTGTTTTGTTAATTCGTTATTCATTTTCCCCAGCTTTTTTCCCAGAGTCCACTGCGTGGCCCCTGGGGGGCCACCTAAGCGTGGTTTCCTTATCTCCCCTCCTGATCAGCCGCTCGATAACGGGCAGCAGGAGGGAGGCGCAAGGGGCGGCGGCTTTGAAGCTGCGCTGCTCTGGCTGCCTAAACATGGCCTGCTTCTTACCTCTCCTCCCGGGACTGGGCTGAGGCTCGAACCCGCCACATCCCTCAATGGCAGTGATGAGGTGCGTGCTCCCTCTGTACAACTCGGCGCAAAAAGACCTCCAGACCAGCACCAGGTAGGAGACATCTCCGGCCCCATTAATGAAGCAAACCTAACCGAACCAATTTTTCTCAGTTCGGTTTGGTTTGTGTTAAATTCACCCCTAGGTTCGTTATTCATTTTGTTACATAACAAATCGAATAATGAATAATGAAATAAAAAAACCCATTCTGTGCCCATCTCTAAGGGCATGGATAGTCTTTATGATAAAAGGTCATAACTGCTAGATAGCTTAGTGACTTAGATATCTCATTGCAGAGAAAGGGTTTGGGAGTTCCTAAGAACATAACATAAGAAGAGTCATGCTGGATCAGGCCAAAGGCCCATCAGTCCAGCTTCCTGTATCTCACAGTGGCCCCACCAAATGCCTCTGGGAGTGCATGAGACTAGATATCTGTCTCCTGCTACTGCCCCCCTGCATCTGGCCCTTGAAGGACCCCAGTTTTAAGCCTGGAGATGACACATCTCCATTATGGTTTGTAACCTGTGATGGAGTTTTCCTCCATGAATCTGTCCAATCCCCTTTTAAAGGCATCCAGGCTAGATGCCATCAGCACATCTTGTGGCAGGGAGTTCCACAGACTAACAACGCGCTGGGTACTGAGTCTTGTACTGTGCTTCCTTGTCATGGGCTGGAGTCCATGCTTTATTGGGTCTGCAGTTCTAACTGAGTTTTAGATCAGAGGATTTCTCCTTTTTGGAGAAAGGTACACATCCAACCTCGCCTGATTTCCGAAGCTAAGCAGGTTCGGCCCTGGTTAGTACTTAAACGGGAGACCACCAGGGAATGCCAGGTGTGGTAGGGGCCTGGAGTAGGAACTGGCAAACCACTCCAGGTTTCCTGCCAAGAAAACTCCATGGACATGGGGTCACGAAGAGTTGGTCACAACTGTAATGACACAACACACACACACCACATAAATATAAATGCTTTAAATAAATAAATAAAATAATCTGATCACTAGCTTGCTGCTGTCAGGGCTGCACCTGAGGAGGAGGGGGGAAGCGGAACATGGGCCCGGGTGCCATGTTATGAGACAGCAGCCATAATGTGAAAAATATATTTGTACTTTGCATTATTCCAGGCACCCCCGTCTCTCTCTCTCTCTCTCTCTCTCTCTCTCTCTCTCTCTCTCTCTCTCTCTCTGTGTGTGTGTGTGTGTGTGTGTGTGTGTGTGTGTGTGTGTGTGTGTGTGTGTGTGTGTGCGTTGGGGGGGGGACATTACAAAATCCATGTTTTCCCCAGGTGACACAGACCCTAGTTGTGGGTTTGGCCCACAACTTGCTTTATAGCTGCTGTTTTACAACAGTAGCTTGCTTTACAGCTACTGTTTGTGACAGTATTTGTTTATAATATTTAACACAGGGTTTCCAGTTTTTAAAAAAAAACACTCAGGGCAAATTGCAAACATTTAAAAGAATAAAAACAGATGAAATCACATTTGGCTATTTTTTAAAAATAAGATTTAATCCTTTGCATCAGCAGGTCCTATCGGGTCCTTTCAACAAGAGCATCAGCAGGTCTAGTGTATCGAGATGTGCCTTTCGTGGGAAAAATTGAAAAACAAGAGCCATCCCAGCTGGGAGGCGCTATAATTAATTAGATCAACCTGGCCCCCATCTTAGTGTTTGCCCTGTGCCTGCCGCCAGACAGTCGCTTCCCTCCCCCCTCCTTTTTACCCTGGACCACCAAAGCACAGCCCGCCCGCCAACATGTATCTGTGTCCGGGAGCCCCAGCCCAGAACAAACCACCAGGTGAGGGGAAGGGGAGGAGGGGCAACTGAGCAAGGGCTGCGGATGGAGGAGGGCCTCTGGATGGAGGGCCTGGCCTGGGCTGAGGACACGGCTGGCCGGCCGGCTGGCCGGCCTTTAGGGTCCGGGAGAGGAAGAGCCGTCTCTGACGATGGGTTCCTTGAAGTCTTGCCCCTTTCTTTCTGTCTTGGGTCGCCCCTCTTCTCTCTCTGTCTTTTCTTTCTTTTTTCCCCCACCTCTCTCTCCAAATAGAAACGTGCTCATTTCTAGCCTGCATAATGTCTAGCAGCCTGCCTACTGTAATTAAAATGTAAACCGCCCAGAGACTCCTTGAAGTGGTCGGTATACAAGCAGAAAACTTTCTGCCTTCTTTCCTTCCTGCCTTTTCAACTTGCTGAAGGCATCTGCCTTGGCCACAGTGTGGAGAGCAAGATGGGCTTTGGGGACTTATTTGTGTTCCTGGAGAGTCAGTGCCCCTTCTCAGGTCTCCACTGGACACAGAAGTCCATGCAGGGCAAAATGTCTTTAAAAAACAACACAGGTAAGTGGGAACTGGGTGCTAGAGAGCGGGCTGCCTCAATCTGTGGCCCCTCTGTCCTGCTTCTCCCTACACCAGCAATGGCGAACCTTTTAGAGACTGATATAGGCACAGAGTTAAATTTTTTAACATTTTCTAATGGTGGTGTGTCTCGTGGTTTTTTTCATGAAAAAAGCGTGCCTTTGCCCAAAAAAGGTTGAGAAACACTGCCCTAATTAATTAGATCAACCCCATGTTTTACTGACAGGAAAGCAAGCAAGAGACAGTCAGAAAGCATGAAATGTGTATCTGTGTCTGAATACAGTGAGCCAAGCAGAAACGGAAATAAAACTGAAGAGGGCTCTGATGAACAATACACTCCTGACAAAGGCTAAAATGACCAGTAATCTACAGCAGAAATGTACCATCCCATGCTTTAATAGGGACTGGTGGATTTTTAAAATATGTTCGCCTAGAATAAAGATTGCATTATCTTGATATAAAACTATTGACCATTATATGCCATAAGGTCAATTTTGACTTATGGTAACCTTTTTCAGGGTTTTCTATACAGTAAGTGCCCAGTATCCGCTGAGGATTGGTTCCAGGCCTTCAGAATCAGAATCAGAATCAGAATCATTTTATTGGCCAAGTGTGGTTGGACACACCCAGACTTTGTTTTGGTAAAAAAATGCCCTCCATATATAAAAGGAAATATAAGAATCATATATTCAACAATAAAACACAATACAATAATACAATATAACCTATTATTAAAAAAGGAAGAAAAGAAGTAAAAATTGATTATTCAACAGTTTGATAGCACTTGGAAAGAAACTATCTTTATATCTAGTTGTCCTAGTATGCAATGCCCTAAAACATTGCCCTGTGGGTAACAATTGAAACAGATTATGTCCAGGATGTCTGGAATTTGTATATATTTTCATCGCCCTCTTTTTAGCTCGTGTAGTATACAATTCCACAATAGATGGCAAATTAGTAACAATATTGTTTTCTGCAGTTCCAATTATCCTTTGAAGTCTATATCTGTCCTGCTTAGTCGCAGAACTAAACCAGAGAGTTATAGAGGAACAGATGATAGATTCAATAACACCTCTATAATGAAAACCGTGGATAAGAGAGAACAGCATCCCCCAAAATAACCTGCTGGTTTGTGACAGTACCTTGCTTTACAGCTGCTGTTTTATAACAGTAGCTTGTTGGGCAGCTGCTGAATTATTTATTTAATTTTTCCACTGCCAACTGTGGATAACTGAATCATTGGTTAATGAATCAGTGGGTTTCGGGGTCCTACTGCATATAAAGTATTCAAGCATGGTTGCCCTAGGCTGGTTCTTCTCCTAGGAGGCACAGTTGGGGATTGAACTCTCAGCCCAGGCATGACTTACCCAATAACGTGAGGAAAGATTGAAGGCAGCAGGAAAATGAGACCTAGTATGAGATGGATTGTCTCTATAAAGGGACCCACAACCTTGAGTGCTCACCATTTCCACTCTTTGCAAGATGGGCTATTATTGGTAAGACATTTTGGATATCAGTTCTCCATACATTAATATATGGTACCTTCAAAACTGCTCAATGCTTCCTCGTTGGATTTTAACTCTGCACGAGACAGAGAAAGGTAAAGCAATTGGATCTGCATGTATCAGCCAGTTCCGAGGACCACCTGAGCTCACATGGTTCGTTTCGTAACCTACTGGTTAGCAACATGTAAAACTGCCTCCAGAATGAGTGTGTTTTGATACAACAGAGTTTTCAATAAGTTAATGAGACATTTCTCAAGATTACTTTTTATTAATAATATGTAAAAATAAGCCAATGGCTTATTTTGTTAGTATCATCAGAACAGGATTAAGCTTTGTTACTTCATCCTTGGGGAATTGACACAAGATGTATTTTTTTTCTGACGTTGGGGCACCATGGGGAAAAATAAAAAGCTCAACTTGTCAGAAGAAACTGAGGTCAAAACTCAACTCTCCTCCCCATGAGGAGAACAGGAGATAAATTAAAATCCCTTCACACTTCTAAGGCCTTGTAGTACACAGAAGGGATTTTAAAGATATGGCAATGGTATCAGTTGGATTAATTTCCAGGAATTGATGGTGCAGTACAGAAGACAGAGTGCTGGCCTAGGGTTCAAGAGACCAGGGTTCAAATCCTTTTTCAGTTCTTGAAACTCATTGGGGACTTGGCAATAATAAATCTTGAACACCTTACACTCTTTAGAAACCTTCCAGGGTCACCATGTCAGAAGTGGGTGAGATAGCACATTGCAACAGCAGCAGTCCCCAGAGATAAAAAAATTGATGATGATGATGATGATGATGATGATGATGATGATGATGATGATGATGATGATGATGATGATGATGATGATGATGATGAATTTTCAACCCAGCCCTGGCTTCTAATACCATATCTTTTTACCTGATCAGATTTTGTTGATAAGAATAGTTTTTGACTGTGCGTGATGAATCTGATTTTTCATCCTATAGTCTGTCATAATAAATACTGGGGTAACCCTTCCTGTTAGCCGGGCAATCAAATTTCCTCTTTGTGTTTGTTTGTCAGAATTCATTAGCCTGGGCAAACCACGAAACCATCCCTTTGCCTTGTAATGATTCTTGAAGGGCAACCATTCAAGGCCCATATCTATCAGGATTCATTACTCTTCACCTTCCCACATGTGTCATGAGGCAGGGCACAAAGGTATTGAGATGTTGGATTGCACGCAAAGCTACTAGAGGATTATTGCCATGAACCAAGTACTTTTCGCTACATCTGGAGTAGGGGCAGATGGAGAACGTGTTTTCTTTGGGAGGAGTTAAAGGTTGGAATGGGGCACTTTAAATAAAAATGAGTGCCAAGAATAGTGGGAAGGAATGGACTAACATCAGAACAATATTGTAGTCCTTAAAAAGGTTTTCTCTTAACCTTTTATTGTCCTTAGTAGAGATGGGCATGAAACATTTTTTTTCATTTTGTTAATCATTATTTGTTTCGTTATGTAAATTTAACATGAAGCAAACCAAACCGAGAAAAATTGGTTCGGTTAGGTTCATTTCATTAATGGGGGGCGGAGATGTCTCCTACCTGGTGCTGGTCCAGAGGTCCAGTCTTCCTGGCTTCTGGGACGGCGACCAGGGGGGGAAAGCGCCGATGGCCGCGCTATAGCTGAAGTGCGGCCATGTGGTTGGCACAGTGGAAAAAAAAAAGGAGCACCGACGAGCCCCCACAGGTGGCCTGGTTGGCATACTAAAATAAAAAATAATAATAATAAAACAAAAACAGTGCCGACTGGGCCTCTGGGGCCACATGGTCGGCGCTGAAAGGGGAAAACAAAAAACAAAAAAGCCCCGCACTATAGCTGTAGCACAGGGCCTGAACCCGGAAGTGGGGGGGGGGGGAACTAAAATAAAATAAAAATAATTTCTAAGAAAGGAGAGTGCTGACCAGCCCCCAAGGGTGGTCTGGCCGGCACCCTAAAATAAAATAAAAAAATAAAAAAACAGCACCGACTGGGCCCCAGAGGCTGCGCGGTCAGTGCTGAAATGGGGAGGGAGCCCTGCGCTACATGTGCAGTGCAGGGCCTGAACCTGGAAGTTAAAAAGGCGGAGGGAGAGGACTGGGGTGCTGAGCTGGCAGCGTGAAGCAGTCATTTCTACGCAGGCGTTCTTGCTGCTGGGACCCTCGGTTTCCAAGGCTGGGCGAGGAGGCGACCCGGTTCCCGGGGAGAGGTGAGGCTGGTTCGGGTAGGAGGATGCGTGCTTGGGTGAACCGGGACCCTCTGCCTCTGCCGCCCCTTCCTCCAGCTTGGGTCGTCTCCTGCTTTCTTGCCCGGAGCGTGCACAGTGGGCGCTTGGGAAAGAAAACAACAGGCGCTGGCCCCATGCCAGTGCCTCAAAAAGCCCCTGCAGCAGGGGCCAGGAGCTGCTGAGCAGCCGCTGAAGCCGCTACCACCGGTAAGTACCCAAACCTGAACCAGTTCGGGTTCGAATGAATTTTTTTAAAAAAAATTCATTAGAACTCGAACTCGAACCGAATCAAGGGTGGGCCCGAACCAGACGAACCCAAACCATGGGTTTTCTGGTTCATGCCCATCTCTAGTCCCTAGACCTGCAAGGATGGGAGACCGTGGCCCAGAATAGCAACCTCTGAGTGGGATAATCAGGCCAAACCCAAGAGGCATATGTGGGACTAGATGTGACAGAGGCGACGAGCCACAAATCTTCATCAGAAACAAAATTCTATTATCCATGCAGAAGATCAGTCTCCATAGAGTCTCTTCCAGCTCTTCAGTTAACAAGAACATAAGAACACAAGAACAGCCTTGCTGGAACAGGCCACAGTCCATCCAGTCCAGCATTCTGTCTCTCACAGTGGCTCACCATTTGCTTCAGGGTATTCCCAAGCAGATGTCTTCACCTGCTTACGATTCCCTGCAAATGACATTGAGAGATCTCCTGCCTATCTCTCCAACCCAGAGGTTGTCCTTTGGCATCCATAATGATAGCCATTGATACCCTTGTTCTCCATGAACTTGTCCAATCCTTTCTTAAAGCTGTCAAGGCTGACAGCTGTCACCATTTCTTCTGGCACAGAATTCCACAGACCCGTGATCCTGTGATGATGATTCTGATTGCAAAGAAAGAAAGAAAGAAAGAAAGAAGAAAGAAAGAAAGAAAGAAAGAAAGAAAGAAAGAAAGAAAGAAAGAAAGAAAGAAAGAAAGAAAGAAAGAAAGAAAGAGCTTGTAATGGCAACTTCTAAGTACGGTAGCCAAACAGGCTGCCAGCCAGTCCAAAGAGGAGGTGGGACAGAGAAAATTCCTCAAGAAGCCATAACTGACTAGCAGCCTGAGGAGTCAGGGAAGGACAACCCAAGCTCCGTACCCCACTGGAGCACCACCAGCCTCAGAGATCCCTGGCACTGCACTGATCATAGACTCAAAGAGTTGGAAGAGACCTCAAGGACCCTCCAGTCCAACCCCCTGCCATGCAGGAACCCCCATCACAAAATTTCCGACAGATGGCCATCCAGCCTCTGTTTAAAACCCTCCAAAGGAGGAGACTCCACCAGCCTCTGTGGCAGCATATATTCCTCTGCCGAACAGCTCTAACCGTCATGAAGTTCTTCCTAATGTTTAAATTGAATCTCTTTTCCTATAGTTTGAGACCATTGCCGCATGTCCTTGTAACGGAATTAGGATGATGGGACATGGCATGAAAGGAAATTGGCATGATGGGATATAGTGTGATTTATAAGGCTCAATATTAACTGCACATTTACATCTTTGTCTTGACGCTTATCTATGGAATGTAACAGTCAAGAAGACATAACAAGACAACTTAGAGAAAATTAGACAGCTACCATTGGTCAATTACTTCACATGACATCTTGAACATTCTCGGAGTTGGGAAAAAGAAAAGTTTATACTTAAGGCTTGCTTGGAACTGGGCTTCAGGATGCAGTCAGCTAGATTTAGACCTAGCCATCATAGGTGTGTAAGTTTCATAGTATTAAGATAGTGAGAATATCATAGGCTTTATTATTTTCAGGCAATATTATATGATTGTATCTGATAAGTATTTTTATATTTTTCGGTGATTTTATGAGTTATTTTTTCATTTTTGTAATTTAAAGCAGTGAATAAAAGGATGTCATTAAATTGATGCTCTCAGGCTATTTGTTTTCTTTAAAAGAACCCACAGTGAACTCAGGTAATTCTCAGCTAGCTGCACTCCTACTCCTGAGTTTCCTTACAGTCCTAGTCTCTGAAGCCATGGAAAACAAACCAGTCCCTTCTTCAATGTGACATCCTTTCATATATTTAAACATACCTATCATATCCCCTCTCAGTCTTCTTTTTGAAAGGCTAAACATTCCCAGCTCTCTAAGCCGTTCCTTCTTCCAGACATTCAACCATTCTGGTGGCCCTCCTCTGGACCCGTTTGAGGTTGCCAACATCCTTTTTAAATTGAGGTGCACAGAACTGGACACAGTACTCCAGGTGGGGTCTGACCAGAGCAGAATAGAGTGGTACTATCCTTTCCCATGATCTAGACTAGAGATGGGCACGAAATGACGAAATTACCTCTACCGTTAGTCGTTAGTCATTCCGTTATGTAACGGAACGAAGAACGACAATTTGGACGGGTCAGGCTCGAACCGAACAGAACCTAGAAAAATTTGTTCGGTGCTGTTCATTTCCGTTAGTGGCGGCGTGCAATAAAATGGACTGGAGCTGTGGAGAAAAAATGGCGCAGGAAACCGCAGCTTTTTTTGGGCAGAGCCCCAAGCACTGATCAGCTGTAGTGCGGGGAGGGGCTTGGGACTTGGCAAAAAATAGTTTTAAAAGCCCCTGCTTTCCCGGTGCTGATTGGGCACATTGGGGGAGGGAAGCTCCCCGGCTTATTTTTAAACCTCCTTTGCTTTTTAAAGAACAAGAAGATAATTTTTGCCGCCTGCCACTGCCACCTCTGGAACTCTGGGTCAAGCATGACTAAATAAATCAAGTAATTTATTCCTAGCCAAGGTTAGGGTGCTCACTTTCTTACATTCTCCCCCCCCCCTTTGTCGTGTCATTGTAAAAAAGGAAAATATTAACGAGCGAGCTCAGCGAAGTACACCGCCTTGGCCTCACCTTTCCTCCAGATCTCCCGGGCTTGCCTCCTCCTCCCTCATGGTCATGCCCTCCGTGCTGTGTGTGTGTGTATGTGTGCACCGCACATGTGTATGGAGAAGAGGGGGAAGCTGGTGGGGATTCTGGGAACAATGCTGTGCTCCTTAAAGGGGCAGGTTGTCTTTCCGCGTCCGTTTGGCAATGAGGGTGAGGGACCATGAGGCAGAGGAGGCAGCAACCCCAGGAGGAGATCCCGAATCAAGGTGGGGGTAAAAGAGGGTGTATTTCGCTGAGCCCGCTATGTTGCTATTTTGCTTTTTTGTGACGGTATGGTAAAGGGCGGTGGGGGGAGGGGGGAGAATTTAAGAAAGCAAGCACCCAAACCTTGACTACCAGGAATCACTTGATTTTATTTTAGTTTTGTTAAGAGAGACCAAAAGGATTTGGGCATCTTGGGGGTGGTGGTGGAAAAAGGCAACCTCTCCTTTTTATTTGGGGGGGGGGCGCAGGTGTTTTGCTGGGTGGTGGTCTGATGCTTGGGATCCTTTAGCCACACTTGTTCCGGAGTTTGGGAGGCGGTGGCAGAAGACGGCGAGAATTATTCTTGTTCTTTTAAAAACAAGGGAGATTTAAAAATAAGCCAGGGCATTTCCACCCCAATGCACCCGGAAAGCACCAGCTTTTAAACCTTTTTTTTTTTTTTGCTGAATCCCAAACCCGCGCTACAGCTGATTGGCGCTTAGGGCTGTGCCAATAATAATAATAATAATAATAATAATAATAATAATAATAATAATAATAATAATAATAATAATAATAATAATAATAATAATGATGATGATGATGATGATGATGATGATGATGATGATGATGATGATGATGATGATGCAATTTCAATGCATTCCTATGGGAAAACGACAATCGAACCAAAACGACAAATGGAACGAAGTTTTTCTAGAAAAATCCATTTCAACAGAACCGAACCGAAATGAAAAGGACCCAAAACAAAACGGAAATGGAACACCATTTTTGCGTTTCGTGCCCATCTCTAATCTAGACACTATGCTTCTGTTGATGCAACCAAGAATCACATTGATCATGGTGAGTGGTCCTTCAGGTGGAAGAAAATAAGAAAACAAGAACATAAGAATAGCCATGCTGGATCAGGCCAAAGGCCCATTTAGTCCAGCTTCCTGTATCTCACAGTGGCCCCACCAGATGCGTTTGGGAGTGCATTAGACTAGATATCTGTCTCCTGCTACCACTCTCCTGCATCTGGCCCTTGAAGTACCTTGGTTTTAAGCCTGGAGATTACAGATCTCCATCATGGTTTGTAACCTGTGATGGACTTTTCCTCCAGGAATCTGTCCAATCCCCTTTTGAAGGCATCCAGGCCAGATGCCATCACCACATCCTGTGGCAGGGAATTCCACAGACTAACAGCACGCTGAGTGAAAAAATATTTTCTTTTGTCTGTTCTTACTCTCCCAGCCCTCAATTTGAGTGGATGTCCCATAGTTCTGGTATTATGTGAGAGGGAGAAGAGCATCCCTCTATCCACTTTACTCATGCCCTGCATTATTTTGTACGTCTCAATCATATTCCCCCTCAGGAGCCTATTTTCCAAACTAAAGAGCCCCAAATGTTTTAGCCTTTCCTCATAAGGGAGGTGCCCCAGCCCAGTAACCATTTAATCACTCTCTTCTGCACCTTTTCCAGTTCCACTATGTCTTTCTTGAGATGCAGTGACCAGAATTGTACACAATACTCCAGGTGGGGCCTTACCATTGTTTTGTATAATGGCATTTTGTATAATTTTCAATCCCTTTTTTGATAATCCCTAGCATGGAATTGGCCTTCTTCACCGCTGCCACACATTGGGGAGACACCTTCATGGAGCTGTCCACCAACACACCAAGATCGCTTTCCTGACCCGTCACGGATAACTCAGAGCCCATGAGTTGATAGATAAAGTTTTGATTTTTTGCCCCAATATGCATTACTTTACATTTGGCTACATTAAAATGCATTTGCCATTTCGCAGCCCATTCCCCCAGTTTGGAGAGATCCTTCTGGAGCTCTTCGCAACCTTCTCTGGTTTTTACCACACGGAAAAGTTTTGTGTCACCTGCAAACTTGGCCACCTCACTGTTTATCCCTGTCTCCAGGTCATTTATGAACAGATTGTAAAGCACTGGTCCCAGGACAGAGCCCTGGGGCACACCGCTTTTCACTTCTCTCCATTGTGAAAATTTCCCATTGACACCTACTTTTTGTTTCCTGGATCTCAACCAGTTCTCAATCCATAAGAGGACCTGCCCTGTTATCCCCTGACTGTGCAATTTTCTCAGCAGCCTTTGGTGAGGGACTGTGTCAAAAGCCTTTTGAAAATCCAGATAGACTATATCCACCGGTTCACCCAAATCCACATGCCTGTTGACCTTTCCAAAAAATTCTAAAATATTTATCAGACAAGACTTACCCTTACAGAAGCCATGCTGATTTTCTCTTAGGAAGGTTTGTTCTTCTATGTGTTTTAAGAATTTCTCTTGGATGAGGCTTTCCACTATCTTCCCTGGGACAGATGTAAGGCTAACCGGCCTGTAGTTTTCCGGGTCCCCCTCCTTCCTTTTTTAAAAAATGGTGTGACATCTGCTATCCTCCAGTCCTCCGGGAGTGTGGCCGTTTTAAGAGACAAGTTATTTATTACTGTTAAGAGATCTGCAATCCAGTTGGATCTGCAATCTGCCCTCTATGTGGTGTTGCCCTTGACCCTGGTCCGGAGGTTACAACGGGTGCAGAATGCAGCGGCCAGGCTGGTGGTGGGTGCTCGGAGATTCGAGCACATCACCCCAGTTCTGGCTCGCTTGCACTGGCTCCCGGTTGTCCTCCGGATTAGGTTCAAGGTCCTGGTTTTGACTTTCAAAGCCCTCCATGGCTTGGGACCAGAGTATCTGGCAGAGCGTATCTCCCAAAGGTCAACGGGGACCAGACCCACGAGATTGGCGCAGGCACGCTCACTAAGGGTGGCCACACCCAGAGACGCATGGAAATCACGTACACGTGACCGCGCCTTCTCTGTGTTGGGTCCCGTGTTCTGGAACCATCTACCCAGTGAGCTGCACCTGATTGAGTCCCTCCCCACCTTTAAAAAGCCTTGAAGACTCACCTCTTCAGGGAGGCATTTGGCGACCTTTCTAGTTAGTTTTTTTTTTTTTTGGCCCGCCATCTTGCTCCTTTCCCTTGTGTTTTGTGCTTGCTTGTTATCTGTTTTTTTTTCTTTTTGTATTATTATTTTTATTCTAAGCTGCCCAGAGCTCCCACTGGGAAGATGGGCGGGGTATAATTAACAAATAATAATAATAATAATAATAATAATAATAATAATAATAATAATAATAATAATAATAATAATAATAATAATAATAATAATTTCATTTCTCAGTTACCTAATAACCCTTGGGTGGATGCCATCTGGGCCCGGTGATTTGTTAATCTTCAATTTATCAATTAGTCCTAAAATATTCTCTCTTTTAACATGAGCCTCGTGGCGCAGTGGTTAAATGCCTGTACTGCAGGTAAAACTGTGTTCACGACCTGGGTTCAATCCCAGGTAGCAGGCTCAAGGTTCACTCAGCCTTCCATCCTTCCGAGGTCGGTAAAATGAGTACCCAGCTTGCTGGGGGGGGGCAATGTGTAGCCTGCGCACTGTAATTTAAAAATTGTAAACAGCCCAGAGACTACTTGAAGTGGTATGGGGCGGTATATAAGCAGAACACTTTGCTTTCTGTATTTGATCTACGAAGCACTCCTTGCCCATCTCTGGTCTGCAATTCAGGAAAGTTACATTATTTTATTACATCCCAGAATCCCCTAGTTCGAGTATGGCCACTGGATTAGGTCTTAGAGGATGGTTTTCACAGCTTCAACAGCATACAAAGAGATTTTATTTTAGTTCCAAATAACGACATTCATAAGCTTTTACTGGAGAAATCAAACATCATTTATCAGGCCACCTAGGCACAGTGATGTCCGTTAAAGAAATGCGGTGCTCTTGGTGGGAAGAAGCACTCTTCCAAAGAGTTCAAAGCTGCCTGCAAGGAGAGAGAAAGGCCGTCACACAGAGGAGTGGTAGAAACTGTAAATAACTTTATAGAGAGCATAAAGAAGTTATGGGCTTGTTTAGAACTAATGGATGGCAATAGGGAAATGTACTGTGAACATCGACTGTAGGAAGAATCACATAGTAAATCTGTTTGTTTAGTGAGTTTCTTCTGCCACAGCATTTTAAGTGCACTTTATTACCAAGCAGTGTTCCTAATGAAGACTTGTGGAGAGTTTGGGTTTTCTTCTTTTCTTTCCTTCCTTGTTGGCAATGCCTGCTCCTGTGCATGTATGAATGTCTTCATATGCAAAGCAGGTGGGTAACCGGTGCCTTTTAAATTTACTGAACCGCAACTTCCATCATCCCTAGACAGCATATCATAAGAACATAAGAAAATAACAAGAGCCATGCTGGATCAGGCCAAAGGCCCATGTAGTCCAGCTTCCTGTATCTCACAGTGGCCTCACCAAATGCCTCTGGGAGTGCACGGGACTAGATATCTGTCTCCTGATACCAATCCCCAGCATCTGGCCCTTAAAGTACCCCAGTTTTAAGCCTGGAGATTACACATTTCCATCATGGTTTGTAACCTGTGATAGACTTTTTCTCCCCGAATCTGTCCAATCCCCTTTTGAAGGCATCCAGCCTAGATGCCATCATCACATCTTGTGGAAGGGAGTTCCACAGATTAACAACACACTGGGTAAAAAAATTTTTTCTTTTGTCTCTTCTCATTCTCCCAACCCTCAGTTTGAGTGGATGTCCCCTAGTTCTGGTATTCTGTAAGAGGAAGAAGAGCGTCTCTCTATCCACTTTACTCATGCCCTGCATTATTTTGTATGTCTCAATCATATCCCCCCTCAGGTGCCTTTTTTCCAGAATAAAGAGCCCATCTAAGTTCAAGAGGGTACCGGCATGGTTAACGAGTGGAGTTAGAGAGGCTCTAAAGCGCAAGGAGAGGTCTTTCTGTAAATGGAAATCCTCCCCAAATGAGGAAAATAAAAAGGAACACAAACTCTGGCAAAAGAAATGTAAGAAGATGATAAGAGAGGCAAAGAAAGATTTTGAGGAACACATGGCTAGCAATGTAAAGGGTAATAATAAAAGCTTCTTTAAATATGTTAGAAGTAGAAAACCTGCCAGAGAACCAGTTGGCCCTCTGGATGGTGAGGGAGGAAAAGGGGAGATTAAGGAGGACTTGGAAATTGCAGAGAAATTAAATGAGTTCTTTGCATCTGTCTTCACGACAGAAGACCTTGAGCAGATTCCGCTGCCTGAACGGCCCCTCTTGACTAAAGAATTAAATCAAATACAGGTTAAAAGAGAGGAGATTTTAGGACTAATTGATAAATTGAAGACTAACAAGTCACCGGGCCCAGATGGCATCCACCCAAGGGTTATTAGGGAACTGATATGCATATTGTAATGCACATTGGGGCAAAAAAAAAAAATCAAAACTTCATCTATCAACTCATGGGCTCTGAGTTATCCGTGATGGATCAGGAAAGAGATATTGGTGTGTTGGTGTACAGCTCCATGAAGGTGTCTACCTAATGTGTGGCAGCGGTGAAGAAGACCAATTCCATGGTAGGGATTATCAAAAAGGGGATTGAAAATAAAACAGCCAACATTATAATGCCATTATACAAAACAATAGTAAGGCCACACCTGGAGTATTGTGTACAATTCTGGTCACTGCATCTCAAGAAAGACATAGTGGAACTGGAAAAGGTGCAGAAGAGAGTGATTAAATGGTTACTGGGCTGGGGCACCTCCCTTATGAGGAAAGGCTAAAACATTTGGGGCTCTTTAGTTTGGAAAATAGGCTCCTGAGGGGGAATATGATTGAGACGTACAAAATAATGCAGGGCATGAGTAAAGCGGATAGAGGGACGCTCTTCTCCCTCTCACATAATACCAGAACTATGGGACATCCACTCAAATTGAGGGCTGGGAGAGTAAGAACAGACAAAAGAAAATATTTTTTCACTCAGCGTGCTGTTAGTCTGTGGAATTCCCTGCCACAGGATGCGGTGATGGCATCTGGCCTGGATGCCTTCAAAAGGGGATTGGACAGATTCCTGGAGGAAAAGTCCATCACAGGTTACAAACCATGATGGAGATCTGTAATCTCCAGGCTTAAAACCAAGGTACTTCAAGGGCCAGATGCAGGAGAGTGGTAGCAGGAGACAGATATCTAGTCTAATGCACTCCCAAACGCATCTGGTGGGGCCACTGTGAGATACAGGAAGCTGGACTAAATGGGCCTTTGGCCTGATCCAGCATGGCTATTCTTATGTTCTTGTTTTCTTATTTTCTTCCACCTGAAGGACCACTCACCATGATCAATGTGATTCTTGGTTGCATCAACAGAAGCATAGTGTCTAGATTAGAGATGTAAAGTAATGCATATTGGGGCAAAAAATCCAAACTTTATCTATCAACTCAGGGGCTCTGAATTATCCGTGACGGATCAGGAAAGAGATCTTGGTGTGTTGGTGGACAGCTCCATGAAGGTGTCTCCTCAATGTGTGGCAGCGGTGAAGAAGGCCAATTCCATGCTAGGGATTATCAAAAAGGGGATTGAACATAAAACAGCCAACATTATAATGCCATTATACAAAACAAAAGTAAGGCCACACCTGGAGTATTGTCTACAATTCTGGTCACCGCATCTCAAGAAAGACATAGTGGAACTGGAAAAGGTGCAAAAGAGAGCGACTAAAATGATTACTGGGCTGGGGCACCTCCCGTGCTTGGATCCATCTTTTTGCGTCATTGGTTGTATATGTGTGATCGTGGTTTTATCATGATTCAATTAGAGATGGGCACGAATCGAAAAAAAATCACGTTTTGGTTTTTCGTTTTTCATTGCGGGTCCATTTTGGTTCATTTTCATTTTTCATGAATTTTTTGGTTCATTTTCATTTCTTTTTTGTTTTTTGTTTTACCCGCTTTTTGTGCGACTTAAAGCATTTCTGTGCATGGGCGTCCCCCAACATCATGTTTTTGTGCCATTGTGGAGCCATGCATTGGAAGAGGCATGATTATTATTGTGTAATACTTGGACATGAATGAGATGAGTGATTTGAGGGTGTTTTGGGAAGAATCCCATGCAAAAATCATATGAAATCAAGAGGATCCGTCAAGATCCACGTTTTACTGTCTTTCAAGATGGACTACCTACTATTTGACTTTTATATGGATTACCATGCATGACTAGATTGATTGATTTCAGAGGAACACCAGTGTTTTCCATGTTAGTTTCCACCCCTCTTAATGGATTTTTTTTCTTTTTGTGTGCTTTTTGAAGCTTTAGTGTTACCTTTTAATGTTCTAAGATGCCTCTTCTAATTCCCTGTTCTTAACTTGAATATGTCTTAATGTTCTGGGCTGTATATTTTCTCTCATTATTGTAAGCCACCTTGGGTCCTTTTCCAAGGAGAAAGATGGGGTAAAAGTTTTCAAAATAAATAAATGAATAAATAAATTTAACTTTCTTCCATTTAGTACTTAATATTCATTAAGTTCAGCTGTTTTAAATAGAGATGGGCACGAATAAAAAAAATGCATTTCGTTTGTCGTTTGTCATTTGGAGGGTCCGTTTCGGTTCGTTTCCGTTTTTCGCCAATTTTTGAAAAAAAATTGTTTTCATTTTCATTCATTTCGTTACCATTTTGTTATCATTTATTTCATTTTTTGTGATTTTTTAAAAGGATTTTAAGCAATTCACTCATATTGCAGTAACGGAAACGAAACGCACAACAAAATTTCCGGTGTTTCTGTTCGGTTCGTTTCATTTCAGAGACAAATTTCGTTTGTCATTTTGTTATGTAACAAAATGAAAAAACAAAAACGGAAACGAAAAATTGTTCGTTTCATGCCCATCTCTAGTTTTAAACCTTATGTAAAGAGTCTGCAAACTTCTGCATTTGTTTTGGTAAGCAAGGTGTTAATGTTTACAACTCATCTCCCTTTTGTCTTAACTGTATTAATTATCTGTATTATAATGATCAGCTTTTGGCCCCATGGTGCAGTGGTTAAGTGCCTATACTGCAGGTAAAACTGTGCTCACAACCTTGGGTTCAATCCCAGGTAGCAGGCTCATGGTTGACTCCACCTTCCATCCTTCTGAGGTCGGTAAAATGAGTACCCAGCTTGCTGGGGTGTGTGTGCAATGTGTAGCCTGCATACTGTAATTAAAACTGTAAACTGCCTAGAAACTACTTGAAGTAGTATGGGGTGGTATATAAGCAGAACTCTTTGCTTTGCTTTACTTTGATAATTACCCCCGGGTAATTATCCCTCATGAGGAGAAGGTTCTTGTGGTCATATAACATCAATTTGACGCCCCCAGATCACTACAGGGGGGCTGCTGCCCCTCTTGCCCCCCTATAGCTATGCCACTGATTCCTTCTGCCACATCTGGTCAAATAGCTTTTGCAGGTTTTGGAAACCATACAAAACCCTGCAGAGCCTGTTTTATGTATTATCCTGAACATGAATAGTGATCCTCTTCACCCACCCCAAAACTCTCTATACATTACCTAAACAACCTGGGCACACCTTGTTGTTGAAGTAATTTGAAAGTTGGATGTAAAATAATATTATAGAATCACAGGCACTGTGGTCTCTGGAAAACCAATAGATCTCCATAAAGCCTGGGCACTCGTGTGGAATTCGAGTTCACTTTGGTATAGGTAATATAAATTTAGTGATTACACATGCCATTCTTTTTTTATTAAAATGATCCTGTCTGCTAGGCAATCAGTCTGGATTTCATGAAACTCAGCAGTCTTACCAGCTTATTTATGGTGACATCAAATAGTGGGCAGTCTCATTACAGTCTGTAAATAACTAGGGTCACGTCCTTGATAGATGAAATACGATGGGCCTGGAGAAGGAGGTGTGTCTCTTGGCTGGTCTTTGGGGACTATAAAATGCTCAGGAAGTAATTGCCTTTTGATACGATAATATTTGCATTCTTAACTGAGCAGGAGCCAACTGCGAGCTACTTGCCCGGTCCTTACAAGGCCGACAACTCCCTGAAAAGTAAACCCAGAAGCCTCAGTGATTGCTCATCGAAGCATGTCGGGTGAGTTTAGGGTATATATGCAAAATGTAAAACGTCTTGTGATCAAATCTTGAAGGTGAGTAAGAGGTCAAAATCTCCGGAGTAAGAGCTCCTCTCTCCGGACTTGTTACCCCCCCACACACCTACCTTCTCCGGACTTGTCACCTCCTTGTTGTTCCCCTGGGGACTCCCCCCCGGCTAGGGCTTGCCCGTTTGGTGCGCGGCTCGCCGTGGGGCTCACTGGGGTGCACCCCGCCGTGGAGCTCGTTGTCGGCCGCCGTCGCCGCGCTTTGTCCCTGCCACCCCTCGCCTCCTCTGCGGCGTTGTTCGGCCGCGGCATGGCGGCCCGGCATCTGGGCTGTTGCAGGCGGGCGCGGGGTTCATGCCCCGGAGGCCGCCGCTGCCGCTACTGCTCTGCGGCTCAGGGCCGCCACCGCCCGTTGTCGGTCGCCGGTGATTGCCTGCGGGGGGGGCGCAGATGCTTCACTCTTCCGCGGCCTCTGCCCCCCGTGGCCCTTGGAGTTCTGGCGGCACATCGGCTGCCGGCGTTGGCCCACGGGGGGGTGCGGATGCGGATGTTCCATCTTCCGCGGTCCTCACCCCCCGCGGCCCCCGGAGTTCGGGCGGCGCGTCGGCCGCCGGCGACATTTGGGGGAGCGGATGCTCCATCTTCCCGCGGCCCCACCCCCCGCGGCCCCCGGAGATCGGGCGGCACGTTGGCCGCCGGTGACAGCCTGCGGGGGGGCGCGGATGATCCATCTTTCCGCAGTCTCCACCCCCCTGTGGCCCTCGGAACTCGGGCGGCATGTCAGCCGCCGGCGACAGTCTGCAGGGGGGGCGCGGATGTTCCATCTTTCCGCAGCCCCCACCCCCTGCGGCCCCCGGAGATTGGGTGGCATGCCGGCCGCCGGCGACAGCCTGCGGGGGGGGCGCGGACGATCCATCTTTCCGCAGTCTCCACCCCCCGTGGCCCTCGGAACTCAGGCGGCATGTCGGCCGCCAGTGACAGTCTGCAGGGGGGGCGTGGATGTTCCATCTTTCCGCGGTCCCCCCCCCCCCGTGGTCCCCAGAGAGAGGGTGGCACGTCGGCCGCCGGCGACAGCCTGCGGGGGGGCGTGGACGGTCCATCTTCCCGCGGCCCCCACCCCCTTGTGGCCCTTGGAGTTCAGGTGGCACGTTGGCCGCTGGTGATAGCTTGCGGGGGGGGCGCCGATGCTCCATCTTCCGCGGCCCCCACCCCTCGTGGCCCTCGGAGATCGGGCGCACGTCGGCCGCCGGCAACAGCCTGCGAGGGGTGTGTGGATGATCCATCTCTCCGCGGCCTCCACCCCCCCGTGGCCCCCGGCGACAGCGGGGGGGCGCACGGATGTTCCATTTCTTAGCGGCCCCCACCCTTGTGGCCCTCGGAGTCTGGGAGGCGTGTCGGCTGGGGGGGCGCGGATGTTCCATCCTTCCGCGTTCCTTACCCCCCCGTAGCCCTTGGAGACCGGGCGGCACGTTAGCCGCCAGCGACAGTTTGGGGGGGAGCGGATGTTCCATCTCCCGCGGCCCCGCCCCCCAGAAGATCCTGGATCTTGGGCAGAGGACTTGGACAGCTGTGGCGGCTTGAGACCACCATTTGCGGAGGGCCGGGGTTTGGTCTGCTGCCGTTATGACTTGGCCCAATCTGGCCCTGAGGCCGTTGTTGGCCCTTCTGACAGCTGTTGGCTTGTCTCCTTTGCCCTCTGCTCTTGTATGTGTCTTAACACCAAATTAACATAGTCCACCTATGTACCTTCTACCACCGCCCACCGATCGCCTTAGTGAAACACCCTGCGTCCTTCCCCTGCTCTTTTCTCCCAGCCCTGGGGTTGAACCCATTGTATGCTTTTTTGTAATCTGTAATTTGTAATTTGTAATTGTTTTCGTCACATTGTTGTGTATTTTATTTATAGGGTTATTTTAGCGTTGTATTTTTTTTCCTCCCTTCCTCTCTCACCCTCCATCATGCAGGCAGGGACCGCCATACCTGTCGTGTCGGGCCGTGGTCGGTACGCTAGGGGCTGGGGGGTTAATCGGTTAAGAAGAACCCGGGCCAGGCATCTTGCGCCTGTCCCCCGTTCTGACCCTCCAGCTCACTGTCACGTGCCTCGGAGCCACTCCGCCAGCGCCTCCGATCTTTCTTGCCTTCTGATGAACGCCAGGTCCGTCCATAATAAGATCCCCATCATTCATGATACCATCGTTGATGGGAGGGCCGACCTGGCGTGCATTACCGAGACCTGGGTGGGTGCAGAGGGGGGGCCTTCGCTCGCCCAGCTGTGCCCGCCTGGGTTTCTGGTGCAGGGGGCAGGAAGGTCGGAGGGTCGTAAGGGGGGCGGGGTGGCCATCGTGTACAGGGATACTATTCAAATCAGCAGGGCCTCAACGTTGGTGATTCCAGGGTTGGAATGTGTCCATCTGTTGGTTGGGCAGCGGGACAGGTTTGGCATTGTACTCGGTTACCGTGCTCCCCGCAACCCAGCACAATCCCTACCAGAGCTCACCGAGTTCATCGCTGCTGCCCTGTTGAGAACCCCCCGCCTTTTGGTGGTGGGTGATCTCAACGTGCATGCTGGCAGTGACCTGTCTGGTGCTGCTCTGGAATTCATGCAGACCATGGCCTCCATGAACCTGGCCCAGCATGTTTTATGCCCAACACACAGATCTGGACACACCCTGGATCTGGTATTTTCCTCCGCGTCTGAGGACTCGTGTCTCTGCCTTAGTGTGTTTGTGGGTTTGAAATAAACAGGGATGTGGTGTTTGCCAAAAATCCTTTTAAGCTTCTCCGACACTCCAGCCATGTAAGGAATGACCAGGTTTTTCCGTCGGGTCTGGGTCTCAGACTGATTCCTTGTTCTTCTGGGATGGCCCACTGCTTTGTTGAAGGCCCACTTTGGATATCCACAGGCCTTAAGTGTTGTCTTCAGGTGGCTGCCTTCCTTCTTCTTGGCTTCTGTGGAGGTGGGGATGCTCTCTGCTCTGTGGCTTAGGGTCCTGATGACTCCTAGTTTGTGCTGTAGTGGATGGTGGGAGTCAAACAGTATCAGGCTGTGCTTTCCAAAGTCCCCAGGCAAATAAAAAAGCCTTCACCACCAAGGCCATAGCTAATGACCCATACTTTATAGGTTTCAGCACCTTAGGCCATTGTTCACCTTAAGGCTAAGGATACTATTGTCTCCCTAAGGAGCCTATTTAGGCCACTGTTCATCTTATCAGCCTAATTCAGGCCAGGGTGACAAGAGGTCAAAGCTGCCCATAAGATGGACGATTTGCACTAGCTGTATTCAGACCAATGAAGCTGTTTGGATGAACAGCGAAACGTTTCTAACTCTCAAAAAAGAAGTCCAGTTGCCATGACTCAACTTCCAGATAAACTCAACTGGATGACTGAGAATCTTCACAGACATTCTGCCCATAGATGAAAGAAAGAAAGAAAGAAAGGAAGGAAGAAAGAAAGAAAGAAAGAAAGAAAGAAAGAAAGAAAGAAAGAAAGAAAGAAAGAAAGAAAGAAAGAAAGAAGGCCAAAACTGTGAACTTTAAGGCGATTTGTCTTTAAGGAAAAGGCATTTCAAATCTTAAGTGCGGTAGCAGTCATAACAATGGCCAGACTCCTACTGGTGTTTTCATATGGTTTCTGTAATGTGATATTGCTAATTCTGGCTAATTGATGACGTATTGGGCATTACTTAGTCAGGCACTCACTTGTACAACCAGAATGTGCTCCAGCATTTCATTCGTCAGTTGTAACAGCCACTACAGAACTTAAACAAATACCAGTAGGACTCCAGCCATTGTGTTCCAAAAGGCGCATCATAATTTTTTTAGCTGCCCAGAGACCACTTGGTAATGAGGTGGCTACAATTATATGCAAATAAATAAATAAATAAATAAATAAATAAATAAATAAATAAATAAATAATACAACTGTAATAGGCATTTCTTTACTACGTTGCATTAGTACATAATTGCAATCAGAAAAAAATCTTTGCCTTAATACTAACATTTTAACATTTTCTAGGTAGTAGTTACCATTATTTAATTAATAGCAAATGTTACAATACAAAACTAAATATATAATGTAACACTAAGTTTTTCACAGCAGTTCTTAGGGCTGAGCATTGGTACAGGCTGTATGCTATAAAAACTTTAAAAGTTTAATTTTTAAAAAATGCTGAAAAATCTGTACTTCGTCTGATTCTGTTTGTGCTCTGGATCTGAACGTGTGTGTGTGTGTGTGTGTGTGTGTGTGTGTGTGTGTGTGTGTGTGTGTGTGTGTGTGTGTGTGTGTGTGTGTGTGTGTGTGCCTCATGAGTTCAGGTCCACAGCACAAAGAGAAATTAGTGAAATTAGTGACGCTGAGGCCACAAGACTATGGTGATTTAATTAATCACCAAAGTCTTAATTAATTTAATTAATGTATATATATACATTTATATATTTTGGTCAGGCACCCAGAGACATCCTGCTGCTAAAGGAAAGAGAACACACTGTTAGAAATAAACTTTTTTTTGGCAATGGCATTGATTAAATCACCAAAGTATTGTGGTTGCAGCGTCACTAATTTCAGATCCAGGGTACAGGATGGGCAGGGAAAAACAATAACAGACAACAGGCTCCATGTGTTGTCCATTTAAAAAGGAATCAAATATGATTCTCGGCATTGCCCCTTTAAACTCCCACACTCACCCCCTTCCTGGCTGTTGTCAGAGCAAGTTGATTAGGACTTTCACCTGGAGACTGGAAAAGGAGAGTGGGACGTATGAATACCTTTCAAGTCTTTGAAAAGTGCCATCAGATTTCTCTTCCGTCTTCTTTTCTCAAGGGTAAAGATGCCCAGTTCCTTCAGTCTTTCCTCATAAGGGTTTTCAGTCCCCTGATTTAATAAAAAAGAACTTAAAAGAATGTTGGAAACAAATAGGGGTCACAATTAACTATGAGCAAGGATCAGGATCTTAGGATACAGACAAAGTATGGGCATCATCTAAAGGATTCTGCAGAACTCTGCCGCCAGCATCCCCACTCAGCTCTTTCCGACATCCAGTCATCCGTGGGAATATCCTCATCAAACTGACATCTGTGGGGCTAGTAATGTTGATCACTGCTGCGGCCTTTTTTTGTTTTTGATGGCACTGAGACACCAGGGCGACGGGTGAGATATTAAATATTTAGAAGAGGAATCAGACAATGAATAGATGCAGTGATGGACGAGCTCCCATAAATGCAGCATCTGCGGATCGGAGGACATCATGTCCCTACTAACCCTTCGCTCCCAACTTGATTGTTAATAATGAGTACATATTGTTTGGCTGCGAGGACGATATGTCAAGGTTCAAGCTTACATAGAACTATCGCCAGTGGGTAACGATCTCTACTGGGTCAATGGCAATCTGTTGCATGGCAGAAGAAAGAGCTAGGCATATTTCCCCACCTCCTATGGGTATAACAAATACGTTTTTAAATCAGCAAAATTGTCAACCTTAGGAAGAGTTTTCTCATTCCTGTAAAACCAAAAATCAGCATTCATTAGCAGCAGCATTAGTAAAAAGTGGTATGCTTTTTCACACAAAAACATGCTTTTTGCACATAAGACCTCATCTTTTGGACAAAATTCATGTGTTTGCACAAATGTATCATGTGCTTTTGCACCACTTTAGATGTACTCTGGTGTTTTAAAAGGGGTTTTATTCACATCAGAATCTCAAATCAGTACATCATCCAGGAAGTAACGAGACTGCAGGTAGCAATTAGGTAGCCTAAAATTCTTTTAAGTCATGAAATCAGAATTTTACAAAATATTTTGGCTCCGTATATCTGAACAGGTATAGTCTTGATTATTTAATTTCTCCCTCTCTCTTTGTACAGTATTTGTATTCCACCTTTCATACAATTCAGGGTGCCAAGGTGGATTACAAAATGAGAAAACACAGAAACATGAGAGATAATTGAAAATAAATTAAAACACATGGGTGGAAATTAGGGATGGCACAAAATGAAAAATGAAATGCTGTTTCATCATTTTGTTATCTAACGAAATGAAACTAAATGAAACAATGAAGCAGCATTTTGTTACAGAAGAAACAAAATTCTAGGTATTTTGTTAAAAACAACTGTTTCATTTTGTCTGTAAAACGGTCCCTTACCTGTATCCCGCCACCACTGCTGCTGAGACCACCCAGCCAGGCTGGAGAGGGAGAGAGCGGGCCTGGCCCAGCTGGCCTAGGCCTGTCACCATCGCTGCTGTCACCTGGGCTGAATGGATGAGGCAGGGGGCGCTGAAGTTGCAGCAAGGCCCCAGTGAGCCATGGCACATCCTCCTGGTCAGTGGGCACCATGTATGCCCCAGCCTCGGCAAGCCAGGCCCCACAACCCAGGCTGAAGAGAGGAGGTGGGGAGCACCGGAGCTGCTCATGAACCCTTCAAGCTGTGGCACGTTCCCCCATTGGCTGGACCGATACCCAGCAAGCTGGTGGTAAGGGATGGATTCTCCCGGGGGAGGGCAAGGGGGTCCCTGTGCTGGATGAGACAGCTACAGGACAGGCCATTTTGTTTAATTTCATTTTGTACATTTTTTTTAAATAAAGTGTAAGAAAAAGAATGAAATGAAACAGGGCAGGAAACAAAACGAAACACTATTTTTCCATTTTGTGCCCATCCCTAGTGGAAATCCTTTTGCTTTGTTAACCATGAGGAAGGCAAGTGGTGTAACTCAATTGGTTCTACTTAGCAATAAATGAATTGCTGCCAGGATTCTCAGGCACACACTTAGTCAACAGGTTTTCATCCCTCTCAATCCCTCTTGGTGGCTTTCTGACTCAATTACAAATTCATTCCAATGACAAATATTTTTCTGAGGGGACCAATTTTGGAGTTGAAGAACTCGGCCCCATGAACCCCAAACCTCTCCAAATTTGAGGGGCTTTCAGGGAAGAGCATGAGGAAACTCGCCTTTGATTTCCATGCTGCTACATGCCTGTGAACTCTATTTTTGAGTACATTGAGGGGTTAAGCAAGGGGAAATAATAAATTGCCCTATTGCCAGCATGGTGCATTCAGAGCACTTCCAATTACTGCTATGAGGGACCCTCTTTGCAATTGAATCACTCATACCCCTGAACCCCAAATCTCTCCAAATTTGGGGGTCTTACAGAGAAGAGCTTGAAGAAGCTCTCCTGTTTTGTTTCCTGAACAAAAGAAAAGTGGTTCAATTTGGTTCATGACAAAATGGTTTTATCATTTCATTACATAATGAAACAATTCATTATGTAACAAGATGATGAAACAGCATTTCATTTTTTGTTTGGTACCCATCTCTAACTATAATAGCAGATGTTATAAAGAACATGGTCTCTGGGTCTCCCTAGTGGCCACTTCTGATAACTTCATTGAAATATTATTGAAATTATGCATTGGAATTATCAGGAATATTCCCTACTGTATTTTCTTGACATCAGCAGCAGTGTCATATCTCAATTTTGCTGTCTAAATTTTAAAACCCCAGGGCATAGCCCTGGTTACTTGGCCCTCAACTTGGTCCTGCTGAAAGGAGGCAGGTCGTTTTCCCAAATGGGCCAAACCTCTGGCAATAGCCATCCCCATTCACTTTGCTGGAGGAGCACCAGCGGCCAATGGAAACTAGGGATGAGCAACTAATGAAAAATGAAACACTGTTTTGTCATTTTGTTAGCTAACAAAATGAAATGGGGAAGCAGCATTTTGTTACAAATGAAATGAAACACAATTTCCCCCTTTAGAATGAAATTATTCGTTCTAAAGGAAATGACAGGGGAGCATCCTCAAGCTCTTCCGTGTAAGCTCCCCAAATTTGGAAAGGTTTGGGGGTCAGGGAGCTGAGTTATGAAGCTCCAAAGGGGGTGCACCTAGGAAAAAAACTTCTAATTGGAATTGGAAGCTGATCAGGCAAGCGATAATGCTGCCTCCACTTCCCATATGACTCCAATTAGAAGGTTTTCTCCTAGGGTCATCCCCTTTGGAGTTTCATAATTCATCCCTCTTACCCCTAAATATTTCCAAATTTCATGGGGTTCCCTAAAATTGCTTTCTGAAGGTACCCCTGCTACTTTGGTGCCCCAAGGTAAGTAATTTTGAGTGCATATTTTTATGCGCTTAAGAATTATTTTTAAAAATCTGAAATCAAAATTTACTTACCTTGGGGTTCCAAAGTAGTAGGGGTACATTCCCAAAACAATTTTAGGGAACCCCCTGAAATCTGGAAAGATTTGGGGGTAAGGGGACACAGTTATGAAGCTCTAAAGGGGCTGGGGGTAGTAAATTGGCAAAGTGTGCTGAGAGCGTGGAGGCAAATCAGGGAGTTTACTCTATGATATTAACTCCCTAATTGCCTCCATGCTCCCAACACACATTGCTTCCTCCCTGAGAGGAAGGGTTGGCAGGGGAGAAAGGAGCAGTCAGCCAGGGAAATTACTTCTGCCTGGCTGCTTCTTTCCTCTTACCTGCCCACCTCCCAGCTGGGATCCAACTGTCAAAGATCAGCTGGGAGGTGGTGGGGAGGAGGCTTTTGAATCCCCCACCACACTGGCTAGAGTGCTGGTGCTGTGGGTAGATTCATTTCCTTTCTTTTTGTTTCATAAGCAACAAAAATTGAACATTTTTGTTATGATACAAAACAAAACACGGGGGGGGGCATGAAACAGAACAAAGCAAAATACAATTTTTCTGTTTTTTGCCCATCCCTAATGGAAACCTCAAGGAGACTGAGCTCTCAAAAGCTTTCCACATAACTGATTCTGCTTCCAGGAAATGAAAAAAGCCCCTCCGGTCCTGTTGCTCCATCCAACCCACTTTGTCCTTAAGGTGTTGTGTCAGCCTCAACAGAGTTGTATTTAAAAGCTTCATCACATGTTTCTGGACTAAAGCTGGTATTTCCCCATCAGTGGCACCCAAACCAATTTTGATTTATCCCACTGTCTGCTTGCAATACAGCTGGTTTCCCACTAAAGGATTGTAATGAATGAGTTTCCTGTATTATGCTTTTAAATCCCTTCTCGTATTTTTCCTCCCTGCTATTGTATATATCCATTGTGCCTCAGAAAAAAGGGGAATCAGAGATCATATTGATGTCACTTCTTTCATTTCAATACATCACCAGGCTGTAACACCCACTGCATGCTTCTTCTTATTTTATTTCTTCTCCTGCTACTACTGTCTTGGATAGAACTTGGCAAAACATTCTATTTCCTCACCCGTTCTTTTGTCTGCACTTTGCATTTAAGGTGTACCCCGTGCTGCTGCTGCTGCTGCTGCTGCTGTGTGTGTGTTCGACAACATCTGAAGAAGCTGGAATATATTTGCATCTTAATTACAACGAATGTATGCAGGGCACCATCTGGGGCTGTGCAAGTTGTAATCCAAAGAAACAAGTTATATTTAAAATCTGCATCACATGATTTTGGAAAAAAGCCTGTCTGTTCTTATAAGTTGCTCTGTTGGGATGCATAAACAAGCATGCATTGCTACCCTTAGAGATTCATACGGACATTTAATACACGGTGGTCTTTTAACCCGGAGTTGGTGACTTTTAAACCTATGGTTTTAAACCCAGTATGGGTACTATTCTCTAGCATGGGCTTTAGCGTAGAAGAAAATCAGTTTACTTTGTTTCTTTGAGCTCCAAACAAAGCATTCCCATCTCAAAACACTTAGATTTTGTGAATATTGTGTGTTTTCCTCCATCCTAATCTAGCATCATTGCTTTTCTCTTGCTGTCTCTCCTGTCTGTTCTTTCATTGTTGCTTTTTTTCTTCCTTTCAGCTTCAATCCAGGGGCAATCCTGCTCCAACATGTAGCAAATAGGATGGCATCACAACAACCAGTTAGAGGTGAGTCAGAATTCAAAGAAAGAAACATTTCAAATGTTCTGGGTCTTTAAATTAAGAGAGCTTTTGTGGACAAGTCCACTTTCTCAGACCTAAGAGGGAGAAGGCAAGGCAAATATTTCTTCGTTTATACATGGCCCAAAAAAAGACATTTTGTTTCCTCAGCACAAGCTGTCGATTAGGTGACATTTCACACTTTGTAATGTTTAGTGATGGACCCGGAATGACCCACGAACCAGAGAAAAACAACCAACAAATCGGTCTGGCTCACGGTTTAGCTAGCGAACAGGCTCAGGGATCCCGTTTTGCTGGAGGGCCAAACTTTCTTCCCATTGGGGTTTGGTTTTATTCAGCAAAAGGGGGATGCCTACCCACTCTGCCCCTTCCCACATTTGCAGGTGCTTCTGTACCTGTACCTGCCTCAGAGGCATTAGGCTTGGGTTCCCTTCCAGAGAGCCAGGCCCTCTGCGCATGCAGACCCTGCCCAAGCTGAGAGAGAGGTGCATGCACAGAGGCGGGAGACTTGGCTTCCCTGCCATGAGCTGGGCAGTGGATGGAGGTGCAGAGGCAGCAGGCCTGGCTCTGGGAAGATAAGTCAGGCCTAATGCTTCAGAGGAGGCAGGAGGAGGCTGTGGATAGAGCAGGTAGGGAGGCAGTGGGGGCAGTTGCAGGTACAGTGCCTCTTTTCAGGCTAGAACTGGAAAAAACAAATCATGAATGGATTCATTTTCCAGGCGGATGCTGTGTTATTTTGTTTTTAGACATGAGCTGCCTGTTGACTGGTTTATGCCCGTCTCTACTTTTCAGTCCCTTTCCTTATTGCAAATGGCAGACAATTATTGGTGGTTAACTTGCTTGAGAGTACCAAAAACAGGGGGAAAAGGCAGCATAAAAATGACTGACTGACTGACTGACTGACTGAATGAACGAACAAACAAACGAATGAACAAATGAACAAATGAACAAACAAATGAATGAACGAACGAACAAACAAACAAACAAACAAACAAACAAACAAACAAACAAACAACAACAACACAGTGGTACCCCGACTTAAGAGCAGAAAACTGTTGGGATTTTAGCTGCCGCCTTACAAATTTTAGATATGGTCTGCTCAACTTATAAATATTTTTTTTCATTTTTTGGATTTTTCAACTTATTTTTTCAATTTTTTAGATAGGTACCCCGACTTAAGAGTAGTTTGACTTAAGAGCATGCATTCAGAATGGATTAAATTCATAAATTGAGGCACCACTTGTTGTTGTTGTTGTTGTTGTTGTGATATCTCTGATTACCTTTGAAGTTTGCAAGGTCAGTCTGGTTAGTTAATAAACAAATGCAGCTCAGCAGGCTAGAGCACTGAAACTGTTGGCTGCAAAGTCGGCAACTCGGCGGTTCAAATCCCGGGTGCCATACAGCGGAGCGAGCTCCCGCTGTTAACCCCATCTCCTGCCAACTTAGCAGTTGGAAAGCATGTAAATTCAAGTAGATAAATGGGTACTGCTGTAAAAAACAGGAGGGTAAACAGTGTTCCATGTCCAGAAATGAGTTCAGCCATGCCGGCCACATGGCCACGGACTTGCACAACGACGGCTGTTTGACTTGAATATGGAGATGAGTACTGCCCCTAGAGTTGGACACGACTAGCACGCATGTGCAGGGGGAACCTTTACCTTTACCTTAGAGAAGGACACACACACATTTGATAATGTCCTAAAAAACTCTGGCTAATATTGAATTCAATGGGATTGGCATTAAGTCTATGTATATTGTTCTCTTGATTCTTATCCTGTAGTTTTTCTTCTCCAGACTTAGATATCAGTATGTTATAGCTACTGAGGGCAAATAACAGAAAGGGCAAGTGAGGGGATTTCAGAAGAAGACATAAACAAGAATTTCGTCATGGAATGCTGAACACAGAGAAAGGGAGAACAACATTTCGGGAAAACGTAGCAGATCCATCTCTTCCCCAGGTCTAACCATGTCAATGGATGGTCGCTGTGAACTCCTGGAATATCACAACAGATCGTAAAATAATTTTCACAATGGAGAGAAGTGAAAAGCGGTGTTTCCCAGGGCTCTGTCCTGGGACTGGTGCTTTTCAATCTGTTCATAAATGACCTGGAGACAGGGATAAGCAGTGAGGTGGCCAAGTTTGCAGATGACACAAAATTTTTCTGTGTGGTAAAAACCAGAGAAGATTGTGAAGAGCTCCAGAAGGATCTGTCCAAACTGGGGGAATGGGCTGAGAAATGGCAAATGTGTTTTAATGTAGCCAAATGTAAAGTAATGCATATTGGGGCAAAAATCCAAACTTTATCTATCAACTCAGGGGCTCTGAATTATCCGTGACGGATCAGGAAAGAGATCTTGGTGTGTTGGTGGACAGCTCCATGAAGGTGTCTCCCCAATGTGTGGCAGTGGTGAAGAAGGCCAATTCCATGCTAGGGATTATCAAAAAGGGGATTGAAAATAAAACAGCCAACATTATAATGCCATTATACAAAACAAAAGTAAGGCCACACCTGGAGTATTGTGTACAATTCTGGTCACCGCATCTCAAGAAAGACATAGTGGAACTAGAAAAGGTGCAGAAGAGAGCGACTAAAATGATTACTGGGCTGGGGCACCTCCCTTATGAGGAAAGGCTAAAACATTTGGGCCTCTTTAGTCTGGAAAAAAGGCACCTGAGGGGGGATAAGATTGAGACGTACAAAATAATGCAGGGCATGAGTCAAGTGGATGGAGGGACGCTCTTCTCCCTCTCCCAAAATACAACTAGGGGACATCCACTTAAAATGAGGGCTGGGAGAGTAAGAACTGACAAAAGAAAATATTTTTTCACCCAGTGCGTTGTTAGTCTATGGAACTCCCTGCCACAGGATGTGGTGATGGCATCTGGCCTGGGTGCCTTCAAAAGGGGATTGGACAGATTCCTGGAGGAAAAGTCCATCACAGGTTACAAACCATGATGGAGATGTGTAATCTCCAGGCTTAAAACCAGGGTACTTCAAGGGCCAGATGCAGGGGAGTAGTATCCGGAGACAAATATCTAGTCTCATGCGCTCCCAAACGCATCTGGTGGGGCCGCTGTGAGATACAGGAAGCTGGACTAGATGGGCCTTTGGCCTGATCCAGCATGGCTCTTCTTATGTTCTTATGAATTTATCTTCCTCCAGATATCAAGGATATCTGAAAATAAGAACCCCATGCTGCACACTAGGAAGTCCAAAATGGAATTGTCAGTACGCAATAGAAGAAAAATCTCAATGCACAAAGCACATTAATTTTTATTTTAGAAAAGAACATCCGTCTTGCAAGTAGTAGCAATGATAGAATAAAAGGCACTAAATAGTCTGTGAGAAATGAAGGTTTGTGCATAAAGTGGATAGTAAGTGGACTGACGCAATATACTCCTGAGCTGAGATATACATGACAAGAAGAACGACACAGTAGTGTTGACATTTCATGCAACCTATCTCATATTATAATTGACCCTTTTATAGTTGCTATGCAACAATATTTGACAATACTTGATTGATTACATGTAAAGATAAATATAGGCTTTGTCAACTGACATATAATCAAACAAACGAATGAATATTCACTGGCTGTTCTCATTTTGATAGATGACATGATGAATTAATATTTATAATATTCAGGTCTTGTGTCCCCCCTTTGGCTTTCAAAAGAAATTAGCATATCCAACAGGTCTCAAGGACCCATATATGAAAATCAAATACATTGAGGGAGGATAGTTTTGTCTAGTTATATTTTGACCTGATAACATGGAGAAAGCACTTGTAGGCATTAAGAGCAGTCAGACCCATGTCCCTCCTAGCTGTTACAGTCAGCCAGGGAGGTATTAGTTGAGTAAGCCACTCATAAGAACATAAGAACAGCCTTGCTGGAACAGGCCACAGCCCATCCAGTCCAACATTCTGTCTCACACAGTGGCTCGCCATTCGCTTCAGAGTATTCCCAAGCAGGTGTCTTCACCTGCTTATGATTCCATGCAAATAGTGAGAGATATCCTGCCTGTCTCTCCAACTCGGAGATTGTCCTTAGGCATCCATCATGACAGCCAATGACACCCTTGGTCTCCTTGAACTTGTCTAATCCTTTCTTAACACTGTCAAGACTGTCAGCTGTCACCACTTCTTCTGGCAGGGATTTCCCCAGGGGGGATATGATTGAGAGGTACAAAATAATGCAGGGCATGAGTAAAGTGGATAGAGGGAAGCTCTTCTCCCTCTCCCAAAATACCAGAACTAGGGGACATCCACTCAAATTGAGGGCTGGGAGAGTAAGAACTGACAAAAGAAAATACTTTTTCACCCAGCGTGTTGTTAGTCTATGGAACTCCCTGCCACAGGATGTGGTGATGGCATCTGGCCTGGATGCCTTCAAAAGGGGATTGGACAGATTCCTGGAGGAAAAGTCCATCACAGGTTACAAACCATGATGGAGATGTGTAATCTCCAGGCTGGATTGTGGGTGGAAGCAGAGGTCCAATAACATCTGGAAGGCTATAAGATGCCAACCCCTTGAGTAGCCAGCATCAAACTAGACTGGTAGTTCTGAGCCTTGGTTCTCCAGCTGGTTTTGGATTATAATTTGCAGAAATCCTGGCCAGTACTTTGTAGTACTTCTTTTTGTCTTCTCCCATCACGATGTATATTTCTCTAGCTTCAGTCTTGCAGCCTCCCTGTGTACATGTGTGCATACCTCTCAGTGAGTACCCTCCCCTGTCCCGCAGTGCAGTCACTCTGCGGCTGCCTTGCACCCTGGGCAACGCCCGCCACTGCCTTTGCAGCCTCCCTGCATACCTAGTCTATACTGTGTCTCTGCTAGCATCCATTTTTTTTAGTGTTTTCCCTCTGGTCTGGGGCGTTGGGGGACGCCCACGCATGAAATGCTTTAAAAATCATGCAAAAAGCGGGTACAAATGAAAAACAAAAAATGAATAAACAAAAATGAATTTTTAAAAAAATTCACAAAAAACAAAAACGAACCGAAACGGACCCCTCAATGAAAAACGAAAAACAGAAATGCCATTTTTTTCAATTTGTGCCCATCTCTAATCAGATCTATGACCACATAATAAAGAATGAAATGAAATGAGCAAACATTTCTGGAAATTTTAGTCCAAGAACGTAGCAAAGTGTTTTAGTATCTGATTGCTGAGCCAGAAAGTCCTCCCTGTGCTTCGTTGACAAGCGCTGGACTCAGTGATCCATGGGTCCTTTCCAACTCTTCCGTTCTGATATCATAACCACTGGGGCTCAAGGCTTACCTAGGCAGGGCAATGGTATAACTTTGCATAAGGTAGCTTCCTACAGTATGTGTGAATGGCAACACTCAGCAAGGTGTTGCTGTTGTTGTTGTTCAGTTGTTCAGTCGTGTCCAACTCTTCGTGACCCCATGGACCAGAGCTCGCCAGGCCTTCCTATCTTCCACTGCCTCCTGGAGTTTTGTCAAATCCATATTGGTTGCATCGATGACACCGTCCAACCATCTCATTCTCTGCCGTCCTCTTCTCCTTTTGCCTTCAATCTTTCCCAACATCAGGAACTTTTCCAAGGAGTCCTCTCTCCTCATGAGGTGGCCAAAGTACTGGAGCCTCAGCTTCAAAATCTGTCCTTCCAGTGAACATTCAGGGTTGATTTCTTTCAGAATGGATAGGTTTGATCTCCTTGCAGTCCGGGGGACTCTCAAGACTCTCCTCCAGCACCACAGCTCAAAAGCATCGATTCTGCGGTGATCAGCCTTCTTTATAGTCCAGCAAGGTGAGCCACTATCAAATTGCAGGACATGATTTCAGCAGTCACATGCAACTGCCTGTAAGCTCCCTCGCTTCAATGTGCACTTGTCTTCTGTTCCCTTCTAATTTTAATGATCCCTTTTCTGCTGCAATAAGAGGGAGCTGATTACTTAGAGTTAGGAGAAGGCTTGTCTTCCTCCCCCTTTCTTTTCAAAAAGCATTAACATAATGAAAAGAGTGACACTTCTCCATTTAATTGATGCCTCGATGCAGCAATTGGAAGACTCTTGTGTTCTGATCAAGGTAATGGAGTTAACATTTTATAGCAAAATTGCCTGGACGATACTGAAGGCCACTTCCCCTGGGTTTCACATATATGTGTTTTTTTTTCCCCTTCCCCCCTTCCCTCTTTCCCCTTTTGGTGTAAGCTTGGTCATCTGCCTGGTCATGTTCCTGACTGTGCAACTGAGGTCCTGTCCACACTGGGAAATTGCTGCACTCCAAACCATGCTTAAAATGTCTCTTCCTAAGGACTATCTATTTTAAATTCAACAGGTTCAAAATACAGCAGCCAGGCTTCTTACTGTGGCAGGGTACAGAAATCACATTACACATCTATTAAAGCAGCTCCACTGGCTGCCAATAAGCTATTGGACACAATTCAAGGTGCTGACCTTGACTTACAAAGCACTTTACGACCTGGGTCCTAGTTACCTCAAAGATCGAATCTCACAGTATGAAACCGACTCAGGTGTTAAGGTCATCAGGAGAGGCCCTTCTCTCCATCCTGCCACCTTCACAGGTACGTCTTGTGGGAACCCATGAAAGGACCTTCTCGGATGCTGCACCCAGACTCTGGAACTCCCTCCCACCAGAGGCTGGGACGGCCTCATCTCTATTGTTTTTCCGGAAATAGGCAAAGACCTTTCTCTTCAGGCAAGCTTTCCTTGAATGATGGAGTACCACCTATTATGTGTCTTTCAATATAATGGAGGGGGTCACTTGTAGGGTTGCCAGGAGGTTTCAGGACACAAATCTGTGGACTGGTAGTGATCTTTTGCAATGGGGGAGACTACAGGAGGTTTCTTCTGCACTTTGTACTATTTGTACCAGAGCGTGTGGGAACAGAAGTTTCAGAAGTTGTGATGCTGATGCTTCACCTGCAGCCTTCAACCTTATGCCACAGTGTGCCTAGGATTGAGGAGGGAGGATTTAGACAGGTGACCGGTGGGTGCACTGGCACCCCTTGTTCCATACTGAGCTACACACACACACACACACACACACACACACACACACACACACACACACACACACACACACACACACACACACACACACACACACACACACACACACACATGTTTGTGCTGTGCTAGCGGACTGTGCTGTCACTTGGGAATAGATAGAGCAGTGGTTCTCCACCTGTGGGTCCCCAAATGTTCCTGGACTGCAACTCCCAGAAGTCTTCATCACTAGCTGAGCTGACCAGGATTTCTGGGAGTTGCATTCCAGGAACATCTGGGGAACCACAGGTTGAGAACCACTGAAGTAGGGCTTCCTCACAAACAAGTATGGAAGCAAATCCTTCTTCACAATCATTTTCCCAATCAATTTTCTGAGATACCACCCTGAAATCATAGAATTACAGAAGAGTGAAGTTGGAAGGGGCCTATAAGACCACCAAGTCCGCCCCTCCCCCATTCCATGCAGAAATGGAAATCAATGGATATTTTCCAGGTCCTTGTCCACATTTCTCTTGAATGCCTCCAGTGTTGGAGCAGTCACCACCTCTCAAGGTAATTGCTTCCACTGCTGTACTGCTCTAACAGTTAGGATGCTTTTCTTGATATTCAACAAAAAGCTGGGCTCTCTTAACTTGAACTCTTTGTTTTGTGTCCTGCACTCTGGTATGTTTGAGATCTGACTTAGGAGGAGAAATAATACCTGAAACTGGAAGTTGAGTCATGGCTACTGGACTTCTTTTTTGAGAGATAGAAACTAGAGATGGGCACGACCAGGGAAAATGACATTTTCGAGTTGTCGTGTGTCGGAGCCAGCCCGTTTCGGCTCGTTTCCGTTTTTCATGAAATTTTCCAAAAATGTGTTGTTTCGTTTGTCGTTTTTTCGTCTGTCGTTAGTACTGGTTTGGGGGGGGAGCGGGCTCCTGGAGGCACCTCTCTGGGGTGGGTGCCTCCTCTGGCCCGCTATGAAGGGAAAGCAGGCTCCTGGAGGCACCTCTCTGGGGTGGGTGCCTCATCTGGCCTGCTACAAAATCGCATGCATAGCCAATTGGATATGCATACCAAGTTGAGCAGAGAGGCACCTCTTTTTTGGGTGCCTCTCTCTGTTGACCACAGGCCCACTGCTAACTGCAGTGTCACAGTGCGCACACTGGGGGAAGGCTCCTCCTCAGTCTGGGCGCTCTGTGGTCCACTAAGAAGGGAACTGTACTTGCGTGTGTAGTGCAATGCGAGTACAGATTTGGCTTAGGGTTAGGTAGCGCAAGGGCTAGGCTTAGGGTTGTTACGGGTAAGGTTAGGGTGTGTTCGTGGGGTGCACCTCTGGGTGCCTCTCTGACCCACTAAGAAGGACAGTGTACTGGCGTATGGGTTCGGGTTCGGGTTCGGGTTCGGGCTAGGGTTAGTGGGCTTTTTATGCCCGACAGGCACATCCCAGAAGTCTCGGTCAAAACCTGGTCAAGTGGCCATGCAATTGGTGGAATGGCTCCAAAAATTTGCATGGTCCACTCCCATGGCCAGCCCATCATTGTGCAGGTGTAAAAAATAAAAATAAAAATAAAATAAAATAAAATAAAATCAATGGAGACGTTTTGTTGCAAGAAAAACCCACTGCTGCTACTTTAAAAATTCAGGCAGTTTTAAAATAGCTATTTTCGCATGTTTCTGTGGTGCTTTGGTGTGTTTTTGGACCACCACGATTTCAAAATAAATAAATATTGCTTGCGGTCGCCCCATTTTGGATCCCCCACCCGCACCGCATGGCATGGCGAGTTGGTGAGACGATGAGGATGCGCAGCCCAGGAGAGGAGAGGGGGGGAGGCCGGGGACCCCTCCCCGCCAGAAACCACCCTTCTAGTAGGTGCCCTCACTCAGGCAGGCATATTTTGGCCTGCTTTTTTGGCCGGGAATCGGGTTTTTTTTAATTTTTAAAACTTTTTTTCTGTGCCATGCCGCTTGGCGAGTTGGCGAGATGACGAGGATGTGCAGCCCAGGAGAGGAGGGGGGGGAGGCTGCGGACCCCTCCCCCAGAAACCACCCTTCTGGTAGGTGCCCTCACTCAGGCAGGCATATTTTCGCCTGCTTTTTTGGCCGGGAATCGGGGTTTTTTTATTTTTAAACCTTTTTTCTGTGCCGCGCCGCTTGGCGAGTTGGCGAGACGATGAGAATGTGCAGCCCAGGAGAGGAGGGGGTGGCCGGGGACCCCCCCGAAACCACCCTTCTGGTAGGTGCCCTCACTCAGGCAGGCATATTTTGCCTGCTTTTTTGCCCGGGAATCGGGTTTTTTAATTATTTTTAAAACTTTTTTTCTGTGCCGCGCCGCTTGGCGGCGAGTTGGTGAGACGATGAGGATGCGCAGCCCAGGAGAGGGGGGGAGGCCGGGGACCCCCCCCAGAAACCACCCCTCTGGTAGGTGTCCTCAGGCAGGCATATTTTCACCTGCTTTTTTGGCCGGGAATTGGGTTTTTTTAAAAAAATTTTAAAACTTTTTTCCTGTGCCACTTGGCATCGCGCGATCGCTGCGATGCCGCCAGGAACGACCACGACAAATCAGACCCAATTTTTCTTTAGTCGGTTCGAGTTCGAGTTCTGGCGGAGTAATTGTCGTTCTTCGTTTCGTTATGTAATGGAAACCAGGAATGGAAACGGAAACGAGGATTTTGCCGAGTTGTGCCCATGTCTAATAGAAACGTTTCGCTGTTCATCCAAACAGCTTCATCGGTCTGAATACAGCTACTGCAAATCCTCCATCTTATAGGCAGCTTTGACCTCTTGTCACCCTGGCCTGAATTAGGCTCATAAGATGAACAGTGGCCTAAGTAGGCTCCTTAGGGAGACAATAGTATCCTTATCCTTAAGGTGAACAATGGCCTAAGGTGCTGAAACCTATCGTTAGCTATGGCCTTGGTGGTGAAGGCTTTTTGATTTGCCTGGGGACTTTGGAAAGCACAGCCTGATAAGTAGCAGATAGATTATGCCGGAGCCCACCACCTCTGTTGAGGGAGGGGTTTTCAATGCTCACATGAATGGCCTCCCTTACTCCTCTTTCAAACCACCTCTCTTCTTTGTCTAATATGTGTACATCCTCATCTTTGAAAGAGTGCCCTTTGTCCTTCTAATGGAGGTGTACTACTGATTCTGGTCCTAACCTGTTGCCCCTCCTATGTTGGGCCATCCTTCTGTTTAATGGCTGTTTAGTTTCTCCAATGTAGAGGTCTGAACACTCCTCACTGCATTGGACTGCATATACTATATTGCTCCTTTTTTTGTTTGGTATCGGATACTTTGGGTGGACAAGTCTCTGCCTTAGTGTGTTTGTGGGTTTGAAATAATCAGGGATGTGGTGTTTGCCAAAAATCCTTTTAAGCTTCTCCGACACTCCAGCCATGTAAGGAATGACCAGGTTTTTCCGTCGGGTCTGGGTCTCAGACTGATTCCTTGTTCTTCTGGGATGGCCCACTGCTTTGTTGAAGGCCCACTTTGGAAATCCACAGGCCTTAAGTGTTGTCTTCAGGTGGCTGCCTTCCTTCTTCTTGGCTTCTGTGGAGGTGGGGATGCTCTCTGCTCTGTGGCTTAGGGTCCTGATGACTCCTAGTTTGTGCTGTAGTGGATGGTGGGAGTCAAACAGTATCAGGCTGTGCTTTCCAAAGTCCCCAGGCAAATCAAAAAGCCTTCACCACCAAGGCCATAGCTAATGACCCATACTTTATAGGTTTCAGCACCTTAGGCCATTGTTCACCTTAAGGCTAAGGATACTATTGTCTCCCTAAGGAGCCTATTTAGGCCACTGTTCATCTTATGAGCCTAATTCAGGCCAGGGTGACAAGAGGTCAAAGCTGCCCATAAGATGGACGATTTGCAATAGCTGTATTCAGACCAATGAAGCTGTTTGGATGAACAGCGAAACCTTTCTAACTCTCAAAAAAGAAGTCAAGTAGCCATGACTCAATTTCCAGATAAACTCACCTGTAGGACTGAGAATCTTCACAGAAATACCTGAAACTGTTAGTGAAGCAAAAGAGAAAGGGGGATATTCTTTGTTTAAATCAAATTAGGATATTACCTGAGAATGGTTTTCTAAAATGTATTTATAGAGATAACCGCTTCCTTGCCTTCCATATCTGCAAGTCTGCCTATCAGTTGAGCTAAAAGAGAAGCAGAAGCCAGAAGTGACCTCTTCAGAGAAACAAGGAGGAACAAAGAAGACAAAAGCATATCAGGGCTGTTATCTGCCTATAGCCTCCAATATTATTGGGATTATTTTATAAAAATAATGGTGCTCTGTGGTTTAGTTTAGTTTATTAATGATTTTTATACTGCCAACTTGCGAAAGCAACTCAAGGTGGTGAACAACAATAAATTAAACAAAAAAGTAAGAACAACAAGAACAAAAAATAAGAACAGAAACATTATCAAATACATAGACACCAACAGACACAGACACACACAGACTAGAGATGGGCACGACCAGAAATTTTTCCCCCCGAGTTGTCGTTTTTCGGGACGGGTCCGTTTCGGGTCGTTTCCGTTTTTTGCGAATTTTTTCAAAAATTTGTCGTTTCGTCGTGTCGTTTGTCGTTTGTTGTTACCACCGCGATTTAGCGCGACTTGACTTCCCAGAGCATGGGGTTAGGGGGTAAGGGCTAGGCTTAGGGTAACGGTTAAGGTTAGGGTGGGTTAGTGGGCTGTACCTCTGGGTGCCTCTGGCCCACTAAGAACACAGTATACTGGCGTATGGGTTAGGATTAGGGTTAGGATTAGGATTAGGGTTGGTGGGCTTTTTATGCCCTCTCTGGCACATCCAGAAGTCTCAGCAAAACCTGGCCATGCGATTGGTGGAATGGCTCCAAACATTTGCATGGTCCCATCCCATGGCCAGCCCATCATTGCACGTGCGCAGGTGTAAAAAAATAAAAATAATAATAAAATCAATGGAGACGTTTTGTTGCAAGAAAAACCCACTATTACTACTATAAAAATTCAAGCATTTCAAATAGCTAATTTTCGCATGTTTCTGTGGTGCTTTGGTGGGTTTTTGGACCACGATTTCAAAAAAAATATTGCGGTCGCTATTTTGGATCCCCCCGCACCGCATGGCAAATGGAGACGCCAAGGATGCCCCCTCCCAGCCTGATACCAGCAAGTCTCAGCAAAGCCTGGCCATGTGATTGGTGGAATGGCTCCAAAAATTTGCATGGTCCCTTCCCATGGCCAGCCCATCATTGCGTGTGCGCAGGTGTAAAAAAATAAAAATAAAATAAAATAAAATAAAATAAAATAAATGGAGACATTTTGTTGCAAGAAAAACCCACTGTTGCTACTGTAAAAATTCAAGCATTTAAAATAGCTAATTTTCGCATGTTTCTGTGGTGCTTTGGTGGGTTTTTGGACCACGATTTCAAAAAAATATTGCGGTCACCATTTTGGATCCCCCCGCACCGCATGGCAAATGGAGACGCCGAGGATGCCCCCTCCCAGCCTGGTACCAGCAAGTCTCAGCAAAACCTGGCCATGCGATTGGTGGAATGGCTCCAAAAATTTCCATGGTCCCATCCCATGGCCGGCCCATCATTGCGCGTGTGCAGGTGTAAAAAATTAAAAATAAAATAAAATAAAATAAAATCAATGGAGACGTTTTATTGCAAGAAAAACCCACTGCTGCTACTGTAAAAATTCAAGCATTTAAAATAGCTAATTTTCGCATGTTTCTGTGGTGCTTTGGTGGGTTTTTGGACCACGATTTCAAAAAAAATATTGCGGTCGCCATTTTGGATCCCCCCGCACCGCATGGCAAATGGAGACGCCGAGGATGCCCCCTCCCAGCCGCTACTCAGCAAGTCTCAGCAAAACCTGGCCATGCGATTGGTGGAATGGCTCCAAAAATATGCATGGTCCCATTCCATGGCCAGCCCATCATTGTGCGTGCGCAGGTGTAAAAAAATAAAAATAAAATAAAATAAAATAAAATCAATGGAGACGTTTTGTTGGAAGAAAAACCCACTGCTGCTACTGTAAAAATTCAAGCATTTAAAATAGCTAATTTTCGCATGTTTCTGTGGTGCTTTGGTGGGTTTTTGGACCACGATTTCAAAAAAAATATTGCGGTCACCATTTTGGATCCCCCCGCACCGCATGGCAAATGGAGACGACGAGGATGCCCCCTCCCAGCCCGGTACCAGCAGCCCAGGACAGGAGGGGGGAAGGCTGGAGTGGGGACCCCCCCAGAAACCACCCCTCTGGTAGGTGCCCTCAGGCAGGCATATTTTCGCCTGCTTTTTTGGCCGGGAATCGTTTTTTTTTTATTTCTAAAACTTTTTTTCTGTGCCGCTTGGCATCGCGCGATCGCCGCGATGCCAGGAACGACAACAACAAATCAGACCCAATTTTTCTTTTGTCGGTTCGAGTTTGAGTTCTGGGGGAGTAATTGTCGTTACCGTTTCCGTTGCGTAACGGAAACGAGTAACGGAAACGGAAACGAGAATTTCGCCAAGTCGTGCCCATGTCTAACACAGACACACACGAGAGAGAGAGAGAGAGAGAGAGAGAGAGAGAGAGAGAGAGAGAGAGTTGTAAAATTTGGCACATGACTTCTATGCATACCACCGCTTGGTTTCCAGACTCCAACCTATTGGTAGAGCATTAGCTGTAGCTGCTGATTCCCAGATGGGATGGGACATATTTTGGCCCCTATTGAAACACAATGGAATTCTATAGGTAAGAAAATTTCAACTGGACTTTCCTAGTGCTTGCTTAGTAATCTCCCTCCCCCTTCAGATTATATATCCCACAAACAGATAGGTGAAATGAGGTGTATTGATCGTTTTTTAACTTCCATCCCCCCCACCATCTGCATGACCTGCCACACAGATCAAGAACATAGATTTGTGTCATCCTGGTACCTAGATTTATTATGCCAGTGCCTGCATCCGCACTTTTACACAGTGGCAGAGAATCAATATGTACAACTCAGAAGCTCGTCTTCTTGGTGCTTATAATCACCCCCTATGGTCACATAAAGTGGGAAACAGTTCGATTTTATTGTTTACATGGACACTGGTATGCATCCTTTCCTTAAATAGCGTCCCCTCACCCCAATTCATTGAATAAACATTGCTTTTCTGGAAGACAAGCTAATAGGAACAATGATGACCCCTTCTGCTATATCATACAAAGACCATTTTAGAGCTACTGAAAAAACAAAAAACAAAAACAAAAACCACACCCCAATCTGGTGCGCAGGCCCAGTACTGGTCCGCGAGCACAGGACTCGGCCCACGGGCCATGGAACCAGCCCGCAGGCCACGGAACTGGCCTGTGGCCGGCAAAATAATTACTAAAAGCTGTAGCACGGGCCACGTGCTCGGCATTAAAAACTAAAATAATAATAATAAAATAATAATAAAATAATAATTTTAAAAAGCACCAACTGGGCCCCAGGGAGACCACTAAAATGGGCCCCAGGGAGACCACTAAAATAAAGAAAAAAATTAAAAATCAAACCAGCACCAACCTGGCCCCAGGGGGCACGCAGTCAGTGCTTAAAGAAAACAAAAAACAAAAAAACAAAAAGCCCCGCGCTACAAGTGTAGCGTGGGACAGGAACCCGGAAGTAATAAAATAAAATAAAATTAAAAAAAAGATTGCCCTGCTGCTGCTGCCACCGCCAGGTGAGATGATGAGGATGATGTGGATGATGAGGATGAGGATGCTGCTAGTCCAGTTTGTGCAGTTGCAATGTCTGTGTTTTTTATTTTTTTAAATGTTTTTTCCCATCCATGCACTGCCAAATTGCTTAAATCGCACAAAGTGGAAAAAATGAATAACGAATCAATGAACCAATGAAATGATTTTTTTCTAAAAAATTCATTAAAAACAAAACGAACTGAACCAAAACGAATTGCCATTTTTTCGGTTCGTGCCCATCTCTAATTACACTCCGACTAAAGCAGCTGCACTGGCTGCCAATCAGCTATCGGGCACAATTCAAAGTGCTGTTTTTAACCTACAAAGCACTAAATAAAAGAGCCCATTTGGTAGTTTTTGTAAATAACATAAATAAATAAAAATAAATAAATGGACTGGGTCCAAGCTATCTCAAAGATTGAATCTCACAGTATGAACCAGCTCAGGTACACTGGCATAACTAGGGAGGGGCAGAAGAGTGCATTTGCCCTGGGGCACACAGCAATCTGGGCACACCTGGAGGGGGAGCAGGAGGAGGAGAGCCATGTGCCCTCCCACCAGCTAAGGCTTGGCAACCCATAGTCAGGGAAAAGGAGGAGAGGGAAGCAGGTGATTTTTTCCCAAGCAGCTCCTCTGTCAATTGCTCCCCCCTCCCCCCCACCCCCGCTAAGGCTTGGTGATTGTTAGCCTGGGAAAAGGAGGAGAGGGAAGCGTGCGACGGAGGTGCTGCTTGAAAAAAAAACCCCATTGCCTGCTTCCCTCTCCTCCTTTTCCCAGGCTAATGATCGCCAAGCCTTAGCCATGGGAAAGGAGGAGGGGGCAGCGTGCTACGGAGGTGATGCTTGGAAAAAAATCCTGCTTGGCACTAGCTGCACACTGTGCGGTTTGCACAGGAGAGCCATAACTGGAAAGGAGACCAACAAAGAGGGCATGAGAAGGAGAGATCCTTCTTCCTCTCCCCCACCATTCCCCCAGGATCTGTCCCCCCTTGCTGGGTCGGTGAGACACAGTTGTAGGGAGGAGAGGGTGCAAAAACTGACTTTGCCCCCGGATGCTCCAAACTCTAGCTACGCCTCTGCTCAGGTGCTTAGGTCATCAGGAGAGGCCTTCCTCTCTATCCCGCCATATTCACAGGTGCATCTCATAAGAACACATGAAAGAGCCTTCTCTGTTGCTGCTCTCAGACTTTGGAACTCCCTGCCACTTTTAACTGTTCATGTGCTCTTTTTAGTTCAAATGTTGCCTTTTAAAGTTGTAACACACCATTTCTGATACCCTTTTCTTAAGTTTGAATATGTCATAAATGTTCTGGGCTGTATATTGTCCCTCATTATTGGGTCCTTTTCCAAGGAGAAAGGTGGGGTAAAAATATTCAAAATAATAAATAATAGTAATACTTATTTTTTCTGGCTGCACCCAATGGGATAGGTGCAGGTACAAAATACCATATATACTCGAGCATCAGTCGACCCGAGTATAAGTCGAGGCCCCTAATTTTGCCTTAAAATAGTGGGAAAATTGATTGACTCGAGTATAACCCGAGTCAATATTTCCCTCTGCTGGTGAGAAAAGATGGGGCTGAGGAGGGTGATCCTGGAGCCCCTCCTGCCCTGCTGGTACTATCGGTGCCGCTTCCACATCGGTTCCCCTTATTCCTTCCTTCCTTCCTCCTCCTCCTCCTCCTCCTCCTCCTCCTCCTCCTCCTCAGCTTCCAATGGGGGGGAGAGAAACAGTGGGTTTTTTAAAACTTTTTTTGTCTCCTGAATCAAGCGCTGATGCCTTCCAAATCGGGCATGGACAGGGAGAAACGGAGGGTTTTAAAAATTTTTTTCTCTCTTGAAGCAAGTGTTGATGCCTGCCATCAGTGCTTGCTTTTGGAGAGAGAAAAGTTTGTTTGTTTGTTTGTTTGTTTTAAAAAAACGCCCTCTGCTTCTCCCTCTACATGCCCGATTGGGGGGGGGAGGAGAAGTGGAGGGTTTTAAAAACGTTTTACCCCCTCTTGCTTCGGGAGAGAAAAAAGTTTTAAAAACCCACCGCTTCTCCTCCTCCCCATCGACCCTGCCGTATTCACCCAAGTATAAGTCGAGGGCCTCCCTTTTCAGCCCAAAATTAGGGCTGAAAAACTCGAGTATATATGGTAATTCTCACAAGTGTGAGAATTCTCATTGATACTTCTCCCAGTTTCAGCTAAATCATGTCATTAGCTTCATAAAGGTGGTCATTACGGGCTGTTATCAAAAATACAGTAATTTCCCATAATGGATGAATCCTGGCTATATCAGACCTTCAATTGGTGGCATACTTTCACAGTACCAAGACCAGGGATTACCACTGCTGAATGAAAATGTGTTTATTAGATTTCTATACTGCTTGGCTAGCTACAAGGTTACTCTAGGGGTTGTACAACACGCAAATTACCTTGCCCTTCTCCCGCTGATGCCTTGTTTGCCTTATTTTATATAAACTAAATTTAATTTGCACCTTTTTATCTGAATGGGTTTTATTGTAAACGTTTATACAAGATAAAAAAATCATATTACTCTTAGAATAACAAAAAGCTTTCTTGATGCCAGTCTATGGGCTTGGTTCATTCTTGGACTTTTCACACAGTTAGTGGTGTCCTTAACATGTGCTTTCTTATATTGTGATGGCTTGACGATAGGACACCTATATGAAGTGGCAAAGCAGGATGTCCATTGTTTTGATAAATCAGCTTACATATTTGCAGTAATTAAAACAACCACTGCTGAGTTGTTACTGCTTCCTTGCTGTCGAGCTGGCAGCTATTGGGTAACTGAAGATGTGGCCTACTCAGGGCTTCTATATGAAGCAGTTCACATTGTTAATGAGTAAATGCAACAAAACTGAATTAAGTGCTAGTAGGATGAGAAGATCATGTCAGCCACCAGGGTCCTATCAGCATGCCACCTATTGACCAGCACTGTGACAGGGTCACCAGCCAGGTCTGCCAGATACCCACCCAAGGTATACCCAAATCTATCAGGATCAAGAGAGGGGGCGTGGTGGCTCAGCAGGCTAGAGCACTGAAATGTCAGCTGCAAAGTCGGCGTTTCGAATCCCAGGTGCCATGCAGTGGAGTGAGCTCCCGCTGTTAACCCCATCTCCTGCCAACCTAGCAGGTAGAAAGCATGTAAATGCAGGTAAATAAATGGGCATTGCCATAAAAAGCGGGAAGGTAAACAGTGTTCCGTGTGCAGAAATGCATTCAGCTATGCCAGCCACATGGACATGGATTCGCACAACATTGGCTCTTTGGCTTGGAAACAGTGATGAGCACCACCCCTAGAGTCGGACATGACTAGCATGCAAGGGGGGGGGACCTTTACCATTACCTTAGGATGAGAAGAAGTAGAGCTGGATGAATCTATTTGCGCTCTCTCTCTCTCTCTCAATCTCAATTTCTCTCTATTTTTTAAAAAAACTCATAGAATGGTAGAATCATAGAATAATGGAGTTGGAAGGGGCCTATAAGGCCATCAAATTGACCCCTTGCTCAGTGCAGGAATTGAAATCAAATAGATCTAACAGGTGGTTCTCCAATTTTCTCTCAGATGCCTCCAGTGTTGGAGCACTCACCACCTCCCAAGGTAACTGATTCCATTGTCATACTACTCAAGGTGTTAAGAGGTTTTTCCTGATATTTAGTGGAAATAATTTAAGCCCATTATTGGATGTCATGCATGCTGGAATGATGGAAAACAGATCCTGCTTTTCCTCTTTATGACTATCTTTCAATGGTTAGAGCAGTGCTCTCATATCCCCTCTTATAAGGGCTCGGTCCCACATCCCTTTAAAAACAGTTTAAATTACCAGTTAAACTGTGTCTAAAAATGCCATCCCCACGGCCACCAGGCTTTTTGAAAAAAAGAAAAAAAGAAAACCCGCTAATGCTCCCTTAAGCGAGGTTTCTGTGACTCACCTACGAGGTTGGGAATTTTTTGCCTCGCTTTAAAACTCCAGTTTTTAAGGAGACAGACGCCGTGGGACCACGCAGATGATCCGGGTTTCTTTTTCTTGCTTTTTGCATAGCACTGACTGGCTGTTCCTGGGGCTAATCGGTGCTGGTTTTTTTAATTTGCCTGCATATCGGAGTAACAGGAAGTTCAATCCCGTCCTACAAGTTTTAATTTCCCCCAGCCAAGTGGTCCATTTTTTTTCCAAACACTAGCACCACCTGCTGTCCAAGGGGGCTGAACTGCACTTTAAAATAAAAAAGCAGCTTTTGACGTGAGAACTCTTGTCCCACATATTAAATCACGTGATGGGACGGACAGGAAAAGCCAGACCTTCAGAAGATCAGGATCGAAACCCAGGTGTGACCATGGCCTATTAGTCTTCTTTGCTCATAGCTAAACATGTCAATTCATCAGAAGGCTTGGTTTTCAGTCCCTTGATCATCCTTGCTGTCCTCCTCTGAACCTCTTCCAGTTTCTTGTCATCCTTCTTGAACTATCATGTCCAGAAATGGACACAGTAACTCTGGATGAGGTCTAATGTACTGAATAGATTTGTTCGCATTTTGAATAGAGATCTAGTACTTCATGGGATTTGGAGATTATATTTCTCTTAATACCCTTTTAATTTTGCATCATTTGCACATTTGATAAGGATCCCTTGCACTCTTTGATCTCACGTTATTTACCTCTGTTTGTCAGTCAGTATTTGAATATTGCTAATTTTCTTAAATTGAGGAGCTTATATCAAATGCTTTTGGGGTCTTGGAACTGTAATTATAAAATGGTTATTTTTTAAAAGTAACTTTCCAGGCTTTTAAAAGATAAAAAGCTTGTCAGGAAAAAAACTGGCAACCTGAGTTCACCATAGCTAGATGCAAAGCCAGACTTTTAAGGGTTGAGCACTCAGAGACTCCCTAGAGATATAGAATTGTCAGATTCATTTACTACCACATTCGTTTTTTCCCATGTGTAAAGAATTATGTGAATTTTGGAATAACAATCTTATTTTTTAGAAAGCATAAATGGAACATAATGCTCACCCATCCCTAGGAAAAGGTTGTTTAGTTATTATTTATTTTACTTGTAACACTCATTTCCTCCAGTACAAGACCTCAGAGCGTGAATACAAATGCAGATACAGCTAAAAACACAATAAGATAGAATCAAAGGATCATAGGAGTTGGAAGGGATCTATCAGGCCATTGAGTCAAGCCCTCTGCACAGTGCAGGAATCCGAATCAAATTGTATCTCACAGGTGGGTGTCCAATTTTCTCTTGAATGTCTCTAGTAATGAAGCACTCACCACCTCCCAATGTAATTGATTCCATTGTCATACTAAGAAACATTGTCATATTAAGAAACAATTAAATAGGTTATATTTTTTAGAGTAGTGGACTCAAGAGATTTAAAACACACACACACACACACACACACACACACACACACACACACACACACAGAGGGGTGTGTGTGCCTGAGCTTCTTGCCCTCTGAAGATGCCGGCCACAGAGTCTGGCGAAACGTCAGGAAGAAAAACTTCCCAAACACAGCCAAACAGCCCGAAAAACCCACAACAGGTACCATAGAATCTCTATGGTAGTGATGCCTCTAACAAAGATAGCAGGAAAGGGGGTTGGTCTAGAGGACCTCCAAGGTTCCTTCCACACTATGATGATTCTATGATTCTACAATCCACAGATTTCTTCCTATTTCCTGATCGTTCTTGTGTTTTCTATAAGCAGCCCTTTTTTAAAATGAGCAAAGAAGTCTAATGGGCTCACCCTCCAGTCTGCTCTTCAGAGTGCAGCAGTAATGTATTAGCTCTAATGATGCCCACAGTGACCATTAGGAATGCAGGTGAGCTGCACAATTTCACTTTTAAAGCAGAACTCCCTTTGTCTGTGGTGTTTTTCGTCCTAATGTTTTGTTTCTATCATTGTGCTCACTTGCAAAACTGTAGATTCCATAGCACGAGCATTTGCTCGGTGATTTCCCTTGAAAAGATTGATTTTTAGCTCACCAAGAAGTTCTAGAATAGATACCTCTGGATATCTACAGAGTACCCCAGCAGAAAGCAAATGATGGTCACATATCTGAGGTTCTTAGTAGTCTAATTTAGAAGGTGTAGACCTCAGAGAGGAGTGAGATAACAGCAGCTGCAGCAATCACAACAACATGCTCTCAAGTTGATTCTGACAGTGGCTGCTATCACACATCCCTTTAAATCCAGATTAAATTTCAAGACAAACTGTGTCCAAAACCTTGTCCCCACGGCCACCGGACTTTAAAAAAAGAACAAAAACAAAAACATCCCCCCCGCGAGCTTTCCAATACCTACCAGAGAAGCTGGGGATTTTTTGCCTCGCTTAAAAAAACACATTTTTAGAGCCAGAAGTCCGTGGGAGCGCATATATGCTCCAGTGTTTTGTTTTGTTTTTTGTTGTTTTCATAGTGCTGACGGGCTGTTCCTGGGGCTGGTCAGCACTGTTTCTTTAATTTTTTTATTATTCCCCCCAGCGTCAGTCAGCTGGCCTGCCAGCAGGTAAAGCATTTTTAAAATTATTTTTTATTTTTATTTTTCCTTAGCCCCCACCAGCCAGCCCTGGGGCTGTTTGGAGGTGTTTTTTTATCCCCCACCCCCAGTCCAGTCAGCTGGCCTGGCCAGTCAGGACATTTTTTAATTTATTTAATTTTTTTTTAATTTATCCTTAGCTCCCAGCAGCCTGCCTTGTGGCTGGTCGGCCATTTTGTTTTGTTTTTTAAAATTTCCTCTGTGCCTGCTTGAAGCAGGTTAGGGCCGTGGGAACAGAAGAGAAGCCTAGCAACTCCAAAGGATGTGGGGGGTTCGGAACCCCCATCTTCAATCAAGTAATCAGGTAAGGAGAAAAGCTGGAGTTTCTTATTTATCACATCTTCCCCCTCATGTGATAGCGCCCTTGGAGCAGCATTTTCCAGACATTTCTAGGCATACTCAAACACTGTTTACTATTCTGTTCTGGGGTTGCCCTCCCAGACGCATCTGGTGGGGCCACTGTGAGATACAGGAAGCTGGACTAGATGGGCCTTTGGCCTGATCCAGCATGGCTCTTCTTATGTTCTTATGATTCTACAGCTAGCCCAAGGCTACATAGGCTGCTTACAAAGGACAATTGGGCGCTAAACGTGTACATAATTCTCTCCTATCTTGTCATGTGCTGCCTCGTGCTTTCTAGCATGGTGACCCCATTGGCCCACAGTAAGTCCTGTTATCATTGACACCCTTGTTTGTGCCTTGTCCACTAAAGGCCATGAGCCATTGATTCAACCCTGCTGTTTTCACTAAGAAATGGTTGAAGATAAAGAGCCCGGACATTATAGATACAGGAAACAAACTTTAAATCTTCCGGAGATTGGGTGGGATTTTTTTTTTTTTTTGGTGGTGTATGAGCAGAACTGATATCAGAAAGGTGTCCCACTCTTTCTTATTTTGTGTGCTTTTTGATGTTCTTTTTATTTCCATGTTCAATAAAACAATAGGTTTTTTTAAAGGGATTTTCTTTCCTTTAGTTCATACATAACCTCCTGCTCTCTGCTCTTATTGCATCCAGATAAAAGAACCAATTTGTTGCAAACTTTTACCACACCTTTCTTCTAGAAAATAGAAGCAGGAATTGGCCAGTTGTTGACCTCCACTCTATTAAAGATGGATTTAATTGGAGAAACAGGAAGCCTCAAATGCAGCTGTTCTTCAAAGGCTCCTTCAATATGTACCTTCAGAGGGTCAGTTTCACCTATTTGCTCCCTGTCACGTCTTTTTGAAAGGTAAGAAAAGAGGAGGTTGTAGAAATGGAAGATCCTTTCTCAGAAATATAGATAGCTTTGCTTCGTGGCAATTGGCAAGGGAAAATAGCCTGACAGAGTGCACAGATGAAAAAACAAAGACAACAGGTAACCAATATATAAAAAATGCTGTTGACAAGTGAGGTATACCGTGGTGAACTACGGCTGCCATTTGTTGGAAGAGATTCTGGGAACCAAGGTCTGGACAACAAAGCAACAACAGAAGCAAAAAGGGGGAACAAAAGAATAACATTACTTTTGTGCAATCTGCCACAGTCATTTAGGGCAGTGACGGAAAGTTCTGATTGCATGATGTGCTACAGTCTCCATGAAAGCAATGGCGGAGAAGGAGAACGTCTGGGTGTTTTGGGGTGCGAGGCAGAGATGTTGGCCAGTTTTGCGGTCCAAGTTCAAGTCTTTGGGTCCACGTCCCAAGCCCGGGTCTTCAGGGTGGAATTTTGAGTCGAAAACCAGGAGTGCCAGTCTTGAGAAAATGCCCTCCCTCCCTGATCCTGCCACTGCCATCCTCGAAGGCAGCAGGATTCCCGTGGTGCAGTGCTTAAATGCTAGTACTGCAGGTAAAACTGTGCTCACTACCTGGGGTTCAATCCAAGGTAGGAGGCTCAAGCTTCACTTAGCCTTCCATCCTTCCGAGGCCGGTCAAATGAGTACCCAGCTTGCATAGAATGTGTAGCCTGCGTACTGTGATTAAAGACTGTAAACTCCCCAGAGACTGCTTGAAGTGGTATGGGGCAGTATATAAGCAGAACACTTTGCTTTGCTTTGCCTTCCCTTCCAGGAGCTGGCTGTTGCCTCTGAGGCACAGCTGACGCACAGCACATGTGCAAATAGCAGGCCTGGAAGTACAGAAAGTCAGTGGGCTAGACCAGGGGTGCCCAAACTTTTTGTAAGGAGGGCCAGATTTGGTGGCTGAGAATGTGCCAGGGACCAGTTGCTTCCAGACCCTGCCACCCCACTGCAAGCCCCACCCACTGACCCATAAGCCCCACCCACTGACCCCTTGCAACCCCACCTGCAGGAAGGAAGGCAGGGACCAAGGTGGGGACCAAAGGAAGGACAGGGAACCTGTTTAAAAAACATGGGGCAAAGGAGGGGGAGGGAGGGGTGGGCCAGCCATCTGCAGACCACTCAGAATGGCTGACGGGCCGGATTTGGCCCCCATGCCAGACTTTGGGCAAGGCCTGGGCTAGACTTTCCTTCCCGGAGTGGTTCCCCTTCTTCTGTGCACACTATCAGCTGAGTTGGCAGGCACATGGGTGGATGCAGCTGGAGCCTCCTCGAAGGGAAGCCAGGCCTGCTGCCTTTGCAGGTTTATTATTTTATTTTATTTTATTTTGAATATTTTACCCCACCTTTGTCTTTGGAAAAGGACCCAAGGTGGCTTACAATAATGAGGGACAATATGCAGTCCAGAACATTTAAGACATATTCAAGTTAAGAACAGGGAATTTGAAGAATAGTAAAAAAAATGGTAACAATAGAGCTACCAAGAGAATGCAAGAAGAAAAGAAAAATCAATTATGAGGGGTGAAAAGCAACATGGAGAACACTGGTGTTCTTATGAAATCAGTAAATGCAATCATGAATGATGATCCATATAAAGTCACATAGTAAGCAGTCCCTCCTTCAGGGAAAGCTTAGCAATATGACTTAGAAAAATGGTTCTAAGGTGGTTACTTCATGTTAGACATGGGCACGACTCGACGAAATTCTCGTTTCCGTTTCCGTTCCTCGTTTCCATTATGCAACGAAACGAAGAACGACAATTACTCTGCCAGAACTCGAACTCAAACCGAAAAAAGAAAAATTGGGTCTGATTTGTCATGTTGTCGTTCCTGGCATCGCGTGATGCCAACAGCACAGAAAAAAAGTTTTAAAAAGTAAAAAAAACCCTGATTCCCGGCCAAAAAAGCAGGCGAAAATATGCCTGCCTGAGTGACGGCACCAACCAGAGGGGTGGTTTCTGGGGGGGGGTCCCCGGCCTCCCCCCCTCTCCTCCAGAAAAAAGTTTTCCTTCCTGGGCTGCTCTGGAGCACCTACCAGAGGGGTGGTTTCTGGGGGGGCGGCCTCGGGCATCCTCCTGTCCTTCCTGGGCTGCTCTGGCGGAGTGGCGCCGGCCGGCATCCTCGTCGTCCCGCCAATGTCGCCACCGCCATTCGCCGCCATTCAAGCGGCACAGAAAAAATTTTTAAAACCCGATTCCCGCCAAATAAGCAGGCGGAAATATGCCTGCCTGAGTGAGGGCACCTACCAGAGGGGTGGTTTCTGGGGGGGGGTCCCCGGCCTCCCCCCTCCTCCTGTCCTTCCTGGGCTGCTCTGGCGGAGTGGCGGCCGGCGGGCATCCTCGTCGTCCCGCCAACGTCGCCGCCTTGCCGCCGCCATTCAAGCGGCACAGAAAAAAAGTTTTAAAAACCCGATTCCCGGCCAAAAAAGCAGGCGGAAATATGCCTGCCTGAGTGAGGGCACCTAGAGGGGTGGTTTCGGAGAGGGGGTCCCCGGCCTTCCCCCCTCCTGTCCTGGGCTGCTCTGGTGGGGCATCCTCGTCGATGCCATGCGGTGCGGGCGGGGATCCAAAATGGGGCGGGCGACGGCAATCTTTTTTTTGAAATCGTATCGTCGTGGTCCAAAAACACACCAAAGCACCACAGAAATATGCGAAAATTGCTATTTTAAAACTGCCAGATTTTTTTACAGTAGCAGTGGGTTTTTCTTGCAACAAAATGTCTCCTCTGTCCTCCTCTCCATTGATTTTATTTTATTTTATTTTATTTTTATTTTTTACACCTGCGCAATGATGGGCTGGCCATGGGAGTGACCATGCAAATTTTTGGAGCCATTCCACCAATCTCATGGCCACTTGGCCAGGTTGACCACAGAGACTTCTGGGAGGCACCGGGCATAAAAGCCCATAACCAGAGTGCCTAACCCTAACCCTAAGCCTAACCCATACGCCAGTACACTGTCCTTCTAAGTGGGTCAGAGAGGCACCCAGAGGTGCACCCCAATACTCACCCTAACCTCACCTGTAACCCTAAGCCTAGCCCCTGCGCTAACCCTAACCCTAAGCCAAACCTGTGTACTCGCATTGCACTATACACGCAAGTACACTTCCCTTCTTAGTGAACCACAGAGCGGCCAGATCAGCAGTGGGCCTGTGGTCTACAGAGAGGCACCCAAAAGAGGTACCTCTCTGCCACTCAACTTGGTATGCATATCCAATTGGCTATGCATGCCATTTTGTAGCGGGTGAGGAGAGGAGGCACCCACGAGGTGCCTCCAGGAGCCCGCTTTCCCATCATAGCGGGCCAGAGGAGGCACCCACCCCACAGAGGTGCCTCCAGGAGCCCACTACCCCCCCAAACCAGTACTAACGACAGACGAAAAACGACACAACGAAACGACAAATTTTTAAAAAATTTCGCGAAAAACGAAAATGAGCCGAAACAGACCTGTCCCGAAAAACGACAACTCGGAAAAAAAAATTTCATGGTCGTGCCCATCTCTACTTCACATCCTACTTCGTTCCGCGATTATGTTCGTTCCGTGACTGCGCTGTTTGTGGTCACGTGGTTTTATCCCTGTTCAATCCCTGTTTTCGTTTACTGAGGGGCGTGATTACTTGTCTTGTGACAACTGTTACTTCACATCCTTGTTTTGTGACAACTACTGGATTTCCCTGGCTTCGTTTAGCCTTTTTAAAATTGTCAGGCTTCCTTTTTTCGATATTTCAAATCCTTGCTGCAGGCGCGCGGGCTGTCTTGGGAAGCCCAGCAGGAGGAGCCGGGTGAGCCCTCACCACTTGCTGTGGGCAAGCGGTGGTGGTGGTGGCAGTGATGTGGGCGGTGGATGAGACACTCTCACCCTGAACCCGGCAGTCTGTGGGCTGGCAGGCGAGCAGGCAAGGAGAGTTCAGCCCCGCCTCCGGGACCCGAGGAGGACGGACCTACAGCTGACAGTGGCTCTCCGCCTGTCCCTTCAAGATCCGCCTTCTCCTGCAGGGACAGACGGGCAGCCGAGCCTGGCCTGGCGCAGGAGTTCCAGTCAGATTTCTGGCTTTCTCAGTTGTCTGAGTATTCCTAGAACAAAAGGGGAAAACAGCCATTGCCGTTACTTCACATCCCGTGTCTCGGAACGGGAACCAGGAACAAAGCGTGACAACAGATTCCCAGCCCAGGGGCAGGTATGGCTCGTCACACTCTGTTCCCGGTTCGGGGGGCGTGGTTGGGACAAGAGTCTGCTGTCACACCATGGACGTGAAGTAACCTTTTTTTTGACTGGTCCCAAACAGGATAGCAAAGAGGGACAAGAGGGATGTGAAGTAATGGCCTAAGTCACAAGGTGAGACCAGGTCTTAAAAAACAAACCAACAAACCTGGAGTTGAGAGAAGAGTCGGGTCGTGGGTGAGAGTCATGATGACTTATGCATCCCTACCCTTTGCATGAGGTGGTTTTAAATCCTGGCCACACATTTCCTCCCCACAGATGTTTGATGTCAGTGCTGACTGGTTCAAAGCAAAGGTGTGTTGTGCTTGTTCCGGCCTTATGTTATATTTAAATATTTGTTTTGGAGGCAGTGAAGAAAAAAATCACATTATCAATCTCATTCTCTCTCTTTCTCTCATACACACGTGCACTTGCACACACACATGTCCATGCGCTCACATGCATGCACACACACACGTGCACACACACACATGCACACACATAGACACAAAGAGAGTTTTTTTAACAAGTGGCCTGGTGTCACTAGATGTAAAAAGGTGTAAGTTATCATTAGGTCTTGAAGCCCTGGTTTTGACACAAGCCTGGGACATGTCATCCCCCTGATCCATGCACTTCCTGTCTTGCAGAGGGTTAGAATATAAGAACATAATAACATAAGAAGAGCCATGCTGGATAAGGCCAATGGCCCATCTAGTCGAGCTTCCTGTATCTCACAGTGGCCCCACCAGATGCGTTTGGGAGCGCATGAGACTAGATATGTTGCCTGATAGCACTCCCCCGCATCTGGCCCTTGAAGTACCCCGGTTTTAAGCCTAGAGATTACACATCTCCCTCATGGTTTGTGACCTGTGTTGGACTTTTACTCCAGCAATCTGTCCAATCCACTTTTGAAGGCATCCAGGCCAGATGCCATCACCACATCCTGTGGCAGGGAGTTCCACAGACTAACAATGCGCTGGGTGAAAAATATTTTCTTTTGTCTGTTCTTACTCTTCCAGCCCACAATTTGAGTGTATGTCCCCTATTTCTGGTATTCTGTGAGAGGGAGAAGACCTTCCCTCTATCCACTTTACTCATGCCCTGTATTATTTTGTACATCTCAATCATCTCCCCCCTCAGGCGCCTTTTTTCCAAACTAAAGAGCCCCAAATGTTTTAGCCTTTCCTCATAAGGGAGATGCCCCAGCCCAGTAATCATTTTAGTTGCTCTCTTTTGCACCTTTTCCAGTTCCACTATGTCTTTCTTGAGATGCAGTGACCAGAATTGTACACAATACTCCAGGTGCGGCCTTACTATTGTTTTGTATAAAGGCATTATGTTGGCCGTTTTATTTTCATTCCCCTTTTCGATAATCCCTAGCATGGCATTGGCCTTCTTCACTGCTCCCACACATTGGGGAGACACCTTCATGGAACTGTCCACCAACACATGAAGATCTCTTTCCTGATCCATCACGGATAACTCAGAGCCCATGAGTTGATAGATAAAGTTTTGATTTTTTGCCCCAATATGCATTACTTTACATTTAGTTACATTAAAACACATTTGCCATTTCACAGCCCATTCCCCCAGTTTGGAGAGATCCTTCTGGAGCTCTTCATAATCTTCTCTGGTTTTTACCACACGGAAAGGTTTTGTGTCATCTGCAAACTTGGCCACCTCTCTGTTTAGCCCTGTCTCCAGGTCATTTATGAACAGATTGAAAAGCACCGGTCCCAGGACAGAGCCCTGGGGCACACTGCTTTTCACCTCTCTCCATTGTGAAAACTTCCCATTGACAACTACTCTTTGTTTCCTGGATCTCAACCAGTTCTCAATCCATAAGAGGACCTGCCCTGTTATCCCCTGACTGTGCAATTTTCTCAGCAGCCTTTGGTGAGGGACTGTGTCAAAAGCCTTTTGAAAATCCAGATAGACTATATCCACCGGTTTCCCCAAATCCACATGCCTGTTGACCTTTTCAAAAAATTCTAAAATATTTGTCAGACAAGACTTACCCTTACAGAATCCATGCTGATTTGCTCTCAGCAAGGTTTGTTCTTCTATGTGTTTTAAGATTTTCTCTTGGTTGAGGCTTTCCACCATCTTCCCTGGGACAGATGTAAGGCTAAGTGGCCTGTAGTTTCCTGGGTCCCCCCTCCTTCCTTTTTTAAAAATTGGTGTGACATCTGCTATCTGCTCAAGGTCTTCTGTCGTGAAGACAGATGCAAGGAACTCATTTAATTTCTCTGCAATTTCCAAGTCCTCCTTAACCTCCCGTTTTCTTCCCTCACCATCCAGAGGGTCAACTGGATTTCTGGCAGGTTTTATACTTTTAACATATTTAAAGAAGCTTTTATTATTTACCTTTATATTGCTAGCCATGCGTTCCTCAAAATCTTTCTTTGTCTCTCTTATCATCTTCTTACATTTCTTTTGCTAGAGTTTGTGTTCCTTTTTATTTTCCTCATTTGGGGAGGATTTCCATTTACATAAAGACCTCTCCTTGCACTTTAGAGCCTCTCTAACTCCACTCGTTAACCATGCTGGTGCCCTCTTGGACTTAGAGGAGCTCTTCTTTCTTTGTGGTATGCACTTGTGCTGGGCCTCTATTACCATTGTTTTAAACAGGCTCCATGCACTCTGAAGAGATTGGATTCTTTTAACCTTCTCCTTTAATTTCTTTCTAACTAGTTTCCTCATCTGAGGGAAGTTTGCCCTTTGGAAATCAAGGGTTTTTATGTCTGATTTGCTTGACACTCTTCCTCCCACATGCACGGCAAAGGAGATTGCAGCATGGTCACTGTTCCCCAGAGGCTGAGTGACATTCACATCCCTGACCAGGTCCTGAGTATCACACAGTATTAGATCCAGAGTTGCCTGTTCTTGGCTAGCAGCTTTGCAGAGCTTCAGCGATGGAAGGCAGAGCTGTCCCTTGAGGTACGCAAGGTTGTGGAAGCAAAAGGCAGGCATGCACTGCCAGGCCAGGGATGCAAGGGCGCCAGGTTGAGTTGGGGGAGGGCTCATTCCAGGAGTCCTTCCTATTAGGGTGCACTAACCAGAGGCCCAGTAAGGCCTCAGTGATCACCTGGGCAGTTTCCAGCTCTGTGGAGGAGAGGGCAGCAGAGGATCAGGATTCTGCATAGGCCATGGTCAGAGACTTCATGGGCGAGCCCCTCCAACCACCATGCCAGTTCTCCTCCAGTACTGGGCGAGTAAGGCAGAGATCTGGGCCCTTTCGTCCAGTGTGGCTGTGAACTTCCTCTCCATCCCTCCCAGCAGCTTCCAGAGTGACCAAGTATTTGCACAACTTAGCAACATTTTGAGACCTCGCCACTCACATCTGGACCCAAGCACCGTGGAAAGGTTGGCCTTTATTAGGTTCAACCTAATCTCATAGATATTGGGAGCAACTACTCACAAGTGAGGTAATTGCCAGCAACTAGTTACTTTTTATGACAAGTAATGTAATAAGTAGCTGCTATGCTGAGGAAGCACCCTGGGGAATCTCTATTTCAGGGGTCCCCAACCCCTGGGTCATGGACCTGTCTCAGTCTGTGGCCTGTTCAGAACAGGGCAACCCAGTGCCTCAGTGGCCAGCAAGCCTCCTTCTAAGGTGTGCATCCAAGTGGGCAAACATACTTCTCCCTCCACACAAGTTTTTCTCTCTCCCCTATGCACCCTTTTGTTTTGTTCAGAATGGAACCAAAGCGGGGAGGGGAGGGGAGGGGAGGAGAGGCGTTGAGTACTCACATTAATCTGTGTGTGCACACACACGCAGAGAGAAGCCCGATACTAGTCCCTAGTGACAAAAAGGTCGGGGACTGCTGCTCTACTTTCCTCAAAGAGATATTGCCTCTTGCAAATCAAATGGGGAAAAAGTGTATATCATCATGATTTTTACACTTGCCTGAAATATACAATTGGTATGCAACTTCTGTTTATAATATCTAGCAAATTAACAGATAGACAGACAAAAAACACACACACACACACACACACACACACACACACACACACACACACACACACACACACACACACACAAGCATACACCAGTCTTGTGGTGCTTACTTTGAAGGGCTAAAAATACTGAAGTATTCCTGTTTATACCATGGAGGCAAATCAAATCAGGATATATGTCCTTATGAGGGAGGTGGGGGACATCCCTGTTTATGTTGCCTATCCACCAGGGGTAACAATACCTTTTTTAGGCACATTTAAATTGGTTTACTGCTGCTTATTCCCTTTAGTTTGCTTTTTACTGATTTCTTTAGCTGATTTCCTCTGGTTTTATGTTTTTAATCAAGATTGCTTTGTTTTATTGTGTGTTTTGGTTTTCTTAACCAAGGGATCTTTTTTTATTTTTGGAAGAACAGTGGGGTTTTCAACTGGTGACTTAAAGAAAATAAATGGTATAAAATAATATTGCCCTTTAAGAATTCAAAGCATGTAGTTTATTCGTAAAGATATTTTGCTAATGAATAAAGTCTGTGTATATCCACATAGATGAGAGCTTGCACACACACACACACACACACACACACACACACACACACACACACACACACACACACACACACACACACACACACACAGAGAGAGAGAGACAGAAAAGCAACTGTACATGTTGACATCGTTGTTAGCTCCCCAAGGGTGTAGAACATTGGTTCTCAACCTGTGGGTCCCCAAATGTTCCTGGACTGTAACTCCCAGAAATCCTTCCATCACAGCGAGTGGTGGAGGCTTCTGGGAGTTGCAGTCCAGGAACATCTGGGGACCCACAGGTTGAGAACCACTGGTGTAGAATATGATCCTACACCCTTCAGGAGTTTCAGCTCTGCTCTGTGAGGAATCAAGATGAACAAAGAAGAACCTAATAAAATATGGCAAACTGAACTTTATTTTCTACCAGCCTCTTCCAACAGTTTCCACTGCTGAGATATTAATATTTTGAGGGATTTATGAAGAGATATATGAAAAATCGAAATTTTGTATGTGTGTCAAAGTGGTGTCATCAGCCTTGAAAACTATCCCATACTTGATGAATGAAGCATGACTGTTCAAAATAAAAATAAAAATTCCTTGGGAAATCAGTCTACAAGGGATGGAGAACTTTGTAGATAGAAGCAATAAACAGGGACATGGGGAAAGATGGCGGCAATCATTTGTCTGAATGTCTGGGGCCCTTTAAAGGCTTCTTCACAATTTACTTTCAGATACAGGAAAATTTGTTTTCCAATTTGGCCATAAAAATCTTAAAGGTGTGTAAAATGACAGGTCAATGAAATGCTCCTTCATAGCCTCTTAAATGTATATAACTGTGCTTGATGAATACAGTCAATCACTTACCAAATGACAGCCATGGCCAGAGAGTTGAAGAAGAAAGCAATAAAGGCCAGCTCTGAATGGTGATAACCAAGACTGAACGGATCAAGACCTACACTCTAGTAGTGATGGACATATTATTATTTTTAAAGACACAGATTGGACTGTAATCTGTATCTCCCAAATCCTCATGCTGCACTTTCAATGCAAACTCCCACCAATGGTATTGATTGAAATACTGCAACTCCCCCTTTCTTGCTAAAGTCGTGCACTTCCCAGTTAAGGGAGCCATTTTAAATTCATATGCTGGCCCAGCCTGATGCTAGGTTGGGGAATCATGGGAAATTGTTTGATGAAAAGGAAGGACATAAAGAGCTTTGTAACATCCACATGTTTGGGGCAATGTATTCCAACCTCCTGGCCAATCTTTCACAGAAGTTCTACATGGCTGCTAAATAATCTGAGGTAAAAAGTTGTTCCATGAAGAATCAACAACCCAAATATCTAGATGCCTTTTTAGGATGTCTTGCTGGAACTGATCATCAAGGAACAATTGAAACTACAGTACACTTAAAATGGTGCTCCTTAAGTCCACCTCCCATGGGGTTAGTTCCAAGTGATGGTACCACTCTATTCTGCTCTGGTCAGACCCCACCTGGAGTACTATGCAGCTCAGTTTAAAAGGATGTTGACAATCTTGAGTGGGTACAGAGGAGACTGACCAGGATGGTTGAAGGTCTGGAAGAAATGTCTTATGAGGAACGGCTTAGGGAGCTGGGAATGTTTAGCCTTTCAAAAAGAAGGCTGAGGGGGATATTATAGCTATGTTTAAATATTTGAAAGGATGTCATATTGAAGAGGGAACAGGTTTCATTTCCAACTACAGGAAAAGTGATTCCATTTGAACATTAAGAAGAACTTCATGATGGTTAGAGCTGTTCAGCAATGGAATATGCTGCCACGGAGTGTGGTGGAGTCTCCGTCTTTGGAGGTTTTTAAGCAGAGGCTGGATGGCCATCTGTCGGAAATACTGTGATGGGGGTTCCTGCACGGCAGGGGGTTGGACTGGACAGCCCTTGAGGTCTCTTCCAACTCTATGATTTTGATTCTATGATTCTTCTTGTTCTTCTTCTTCTTCTGCTGCTTCTGTTTAGCAGCATCTGCCATTGAGTTAGGAAACTAGGGTGGGCTGCAACTGTTGTATATAATGCATAAAACGGTATTAGCACCATCAAGAACTTCCTGCCTTTATTGTGAAAGACAATTTATTTCAGCAAGGGTTTATGGAAGCTTATTTTTATGGCTGCCACTGGCCAATGTGTAAAAATAAAAGTCATGTTCCTAAATAGAGACAAAAATAGAGACTCAAGATGGAGGTCAACATTAAAAAACAGTTGCCAAACTTTGGCAGTTGAGTTTTATTTTTTTTAAAATGCAAGAAAATATTGATCTTTCTGCATCTTCACAGGAAAATACAGCTTTGTACATTCCTTCCAGCAGTCAGAGGTGCAGAATATTTTTCAAAAAATATAATTAGGAGTAGACAGCTTCTGTGATGTACAGTGGCTGAAATCTTGGTGCTAACTGTCAGTATATTCCCAGCGGTCAATTAAAGAGTCACCACTGCAGTTCTTGAGCATGCACCAAGCCAGCTGGTGTATACTCCTCAAGAATCACTGTAGCAATTCATAAATTGATGGCTAACAATGGACTGAATGTGGAGCTTCTGTTACACAAATCAGCAGGCTTCATCAACTGATTCCTAATCATATTATACTATGCATAATAGCTGCAATTAATATGGTTCATCTCTTCCTCATATGAAAGAGACATCATACAACTCCACCTTCTGTGACTTTATACTCACACAATTATTTCACTTTTGACAACAAAACCTACCTCTGGATCAATTAAACTGATTGTTGTGGCACTCACCCCTGGTTCATGAACATTTATTATTTAGAATGTTAAAGAGATCTTGTTTTGCATATTCCAATAGGAGTTGTTGTGGGCCTTCAGAGATCCAGAAAGGGCCTGGCAGATGAAAAGTTATGAAGTAGTTTAACTTGAAGAATATGCTAAATTTCCAATATAGACATAGTGACTTAAGACAATATCAAAAAGCATGTGCATCTTTATTCTTTGTACTATCATTTTATTTGTTTTTCTTTGATTTCAAATACAATAATAATAAAAAACATGTACATCTTTATTCTTTGTACTAAAATAAACCATTGTATTTGTTTTAAAAGAAAGAAGAATATGAGACTCCATGATTTCAAATACAATAATAATTTAAATGATGGCAGCAGAATACACATGCTCGCAACAATGGGCATTCACATGGCTCCGCAATATGCAAACATATTAATAGATAGTAACCTACAACAGTGTTGGCGAACCTATGGCACAGGTGCCAAAGGTGGCACCCGGAGCTCTTTCTGTGGGCAGCCAATATTGCCCCTTCACAGCCAACTGTATTCAGATTAAATTGCTGTATTGACACTTTGCAAATAATTAGTGGGTTTTTAATCGCTGTTTGGGCACACAGTTTCTAAAAGGTTTGTCATCACTGACCTAGAATAAACCTTTCTTAACTGTTGCTCCCAAAAGTCACTCCTCTGTTTGATTCTCACTTCTCAGTCATCCAAGTGAGTTTATCTGGAAGTTGAGTCATGGCAACTGGACATCTTTTTCTTGAGAGATAGAAGTGTTTTGCTGCTCATCCAAACAGCTTCATCAGACTATGTGCAGACTGATGAAGCTCTTTGGATGAGCAGCGAAACATTTCTATCTCTCAAGAAAAAGAAGTCCAGTTGCCATGACTCAACTTCCAGATTTCTCTTAAAACTGTCTTAAAACTGTCTTCAGAGCATCTCCCATCTATATAAAGTCCAACAATGCCTTTGTCTCTTCTGCTTTCCCTAACCCTCATGGAAGAGCCGGAGATGAGCCAGTACACTGAACTAGAACCCAATTCTCATCTGTTGTTATGGTTACCAGGAGTTGAAAATAATTTCCTGCAATTTATCTTAAGATCATTTGTGTCAGATACAAACACAGATTAAGCTGCATACCCGTGGTAATTTCTTTTCCAATTGTGTTAGGAACCATAAGACATTCATTTTTTGCTTCATAAATAAGAGCTACAGTATGTCATGATCAGTCAGAGAAGATAAAATGAATCTAATTAAGTACCATCAGAAGATCACTTTGCTGTTTTTATTGCTGCAATAAAAGTGCCCTTACCTTCTTATTCTTTCTGAAATGACAGAGATTATTATGGAAATGGGATGAGATCAAGGAAGTCTTGCTTGACCTAGACTTCCACACGGCAATATCCTTCTGCAGTTTACAGAAGCTGATGGAACTCAGCTCATTGCTAAGCCTTCTGCTTTATTAAAATGAATGGAGCCATATGTAAACATCAGAGAGGTTGTGTATAGTGGCTCTTATATAAATAGTGGAATCGTTATATTGATCGATTGAGCACTCAGTTCACCGTTGATCATAGAAAACAGGGCTTAACATGCACTGGCAGAAGAGGTCGAAATGCATTTGGTGGTATACATCGTCCGATGTCTTGCTGATTATGTACAGATATGCCGTCACATATAAATATGGTGGTTGTTTTCAAAACCCTTGGTGTCAGCTAAATTCCAGTAGTAAGTCACAACTACTGTAGAGTAGACACATTTAATTAGTAGACCCTACAGTGGAGTTGATTCCTGATTCCACAGGTCTATAACAGATGCAATTTCCTACTAGACTTTGGCCAATCTTTATTCAAAGGGTTTTGCAGGCAAACATTGTGCTTACATTAGAACCTGGGTTCAATGGGCCTACCTTAGTTGGAACTATCAAAATGATTCTGACTCTTGTGAGACAAACAATACCTCCCCTTAGAGCACTGAGGCATATTTTGAAGAAATAAAATTTGTATAAAGAACATAAAAAACATAAGAAGAGCCATGCTGGATCAGGCCAAAGGCCTATCTAGTCCAGCTTCCTGTATCTCACAGTGGCCCCACCAAATGCCTCTGGGAGCGCACAACACTAGATATCTGTCTCCTGATACCACTCCCCTGCATCTGGCCCTGGTTTTAAGCCTGGAGATTACACATCTCCATCATGGTTTGTAATCTGTGATGGACTTTTCCTCCAGGAATCTGTCCAATCCCCTTTTGAAGGCATCCAGGCCAGATGCCATCACCACATCCTGTAGCAGGGAGTTCCACAGACTAACAACACGCTGGGTAAATTTTTTTCTTTTGTTTGTTCTCACTCACCCACCCTCAATTTGAGTTGATGTCCCCTAGTTCTGGCATTATGTGAGAGGGAAAAGAACGTCCTTCTATCCACTTTACTCATGCACTGCATTATTTTGTACATCTCAATCATATTCCCCCTCAGGTGCCTTTTTTCCAGACTAAAGAGCCCCAAATATTTTAGCCTTTCCTCATAAGAGAGATTCCCCCAGCCCAGTAATCATTTTAGTCGCTCTCCTTTGCACCTTTTCCAGTTCCAATTCTAGTTTATTGTACATTTTTAAATAAACAGCTAGAAAAATACGTACAGCTGGAAAACATGCACAAACATGCTTTTATCAATACAGAAATTACCTATAAAATATACACATTTATTATTGTTCATTTATTTTTATAATGTTTACATCACCTTCCTCCTTAAAAAGAAAAGTAAATGCTGGAAAATGTACAAATGAAATGGATACAGATTTTTCTTACAAATCAGGAAACAAAGTCTCACAACCCAGTGTGAAGTATGAGAGCTACAGAAAAACACTGAATGTATCCAAAACAAGATAGTTCTTATTGAAGCTTATTGCAACCTTGCATGCTGCCTTCTAGCTTGTTTGACTGGGAGGGACTGTCAGTCTGTCCAGTCTTAATCAAGGGCTCTCTCCTGTGTCAGAATTCAAAGACAGACCCGCCTCCTTGCTGAGAGTTCTTTTTCCTTCGAGAATCTGTTAATGTCCATTGATGGTGGTTGTTAGAAAAAAAAGTCTGTCATAGTATGTAGAATCAAAGTTGTTAAAAAGCAGTTATGCTGTTAGGTTGTTGCATATATGCAGCAACCTAACAGCATAACTGCTTTTTAACAGCCCCACTCAATATATACAGTGGACCCTTTTTTGTATAACATAAAATCTGTACAACATAAAAAAATTCCGTAGATAGGAGAAATGGGCTTAACAGACTCGCCTATGGAACAAATCCGTACAACATAAAAATGGTCACAATTAGGGATTACTCTGTTTTCAATGCATTCCTATGGGAAATTTGTATAAAGGAAAATTTGGTTAAGAGAATTTCATTTGGAATGAATTAATATCCTTTATACAAGGTACCACTGTATGTGTATATGCCTCAGAGTGAGAATGTAAGTGCCAGTTGATGAGAGAGGCTAATTATCTGGAAACTAGTAGCTATTACTGTATAATGTGTCGTCAATTCCTTCACTTCTGCTGCACAGCTGAGAAAAAAATAACCACAGAATTCCAAGCTTTGCAACAGTTCTCTTTTATTTAGACTCCTAAAGACTGACTGCAGAAGGTCATGTCTTGGTAATTTAAGTTGACAGGTTCCTGGATGGCTGGTGTGGGACAGACTGATATAGAAGACCTGAATAATAGTTGCAGATCATCACAGATAGGGCGAGACCAGATGGTAACATGGCAGCCCTTCTCAGACCAAAGAATCATGGGCGGAAATCTTATTCTCAGTGTAGCAAAGCACAGCTAGAGTAGTCCCATTGGATCCATGAGGACTTGGTGACTCAACTTGGCCGTATGTTCCATTGATGCCACAGGCCTACGCTAGTTGCAGCTAACATTCCCTAAGTGACAGGATTTCATTCATGGATTGGAGGTCACTCGATTAGACTCATGTCGGCAATGTCTAATCCAATAGATTCCATCGGATCAAGTAACTTTTCTATGTTCTGATGGGGCATGTATAGGTCAGCTTGCCCGTTCAAAGGGTAGGTCTTTCTAATCTAACAATGGTTTCTGGTCCCAAAAAGGACAGCTATGAGGCACACCACAGGCAGACAACAGCATCTATCCAGCTTTTCAACGGAAGGTTAAAAAGGTAAAGCTAAAGGTTCCCCCCGCACATGTCTGCTAGTCATGTCCGACTCTAGGGGCGGTGATCATCTCCGTCTTCAAGCTGAAGAGCCAGTGTTGTGCAACTCCAAGTCCACGTGGCCAGCATGGCTGCAAGGAAACACTGTTTTACCTTCCCACTTTTTACGGTGGTACCTATTTATCTACTTGCATTTACTTGCTTTTGAACTGCTAGGTTGGCAGGAGCTGGGGTTATCAGCAGGAGCTCACTCCGCTGCATGGCACCCAGGATTCGAACCACCAAGCTGCCGACAGTTTTCGGAAGCCTTAGTGCAATTCACCCACTGATATTAACTAGAGATGGGTGCTTGTACATTTCCTCCTGGTGTCATTTCTGCATCTGTTTATGCATCTGTTGTGCCCATTTAAACATGCATATTTTTAAAAAGCAGAATTCCACAACAAATTGCATTTTAAATATATCTTATGACTGATTTTCCCCCGGTGGCCAAAATTCTCTTCCTCGGTTGCATTGGTGTAGCACAAACAGTGCAGCTTCTGCGGGTTAATTGTTTCAACTAAGCAAGTCACTGCCAACATTTTCAGTTGCATCTTGTATGAGTTCACATTGATTTTCAACTGGTAAGAATTCGCCTCCAAAGGCCATGTCATTAGTTTAGCCACACGAGAGGATATGGACCAATATTCAATTTCTAAACTAGTAAACGTTGGTCCCCTGGATTAGAAACCAATGAATTCCATCAGTAGTCCTGTTCTTGTTCTTACTCTTGATCTCTCTGCAACTCCAGTTAAGGGATTTTTTAATACTAGTCTTTTTTCTGCTGCACCCCAGCTCAGTGCTCTCATCTGAGTACGGAAATGAAGCCCTTACATATCTGATCTCTGTGTACAGGTGTGAAAACTGGAAACTTAATAAAGCTGGACAGTAAAAAAAAGTACAATTCATTAACATAAGAACATAAGAACATAAGAAGAGCCATGCCAGATCAGGCCAAAGGCCCATCTAGTCCAGCTTCCTGTATCTCACAGTGGCCCCACCAGATGCATTCAAGAGTGCACGAGACTAGATATCTGTCTCCTGATACCACTCCCCTCCATCTGGCTCTTGAAGTACCCCGGTTTTAAGCCTGGAGATTACACATCCCCATCATGGTTTGTAACCTGTGATGGACTTTTCCTCCAGGAATCTGTCCAACCCCCTTTTGAAGGCATCCAGGCCAGATGCCATCACCACATCCTGTGGCAGGGAGTTCCACAGACTAACAATGCGCTGGGTAAAAATTAGAATTGTGGTGCTAGAGGAGAGCTTTGCGGATACCCTGGAATGCCATAAAGACCAACAAATGGGTTTAACATCAAATCAAGCCAGGACTATCTCTGAAGGTTAACATGTTGAAACTGAAGTTGTCCAACTTTGGACACATCATGAAAATGAAGGATTCTATGGAGAAAACAATAATGGATGAGGTTGAGGGAAGCCAGAAAAGAGGGAGATTATTTTAATATTTTAATATTTTCAGACAGTAGATATGTAACAGTATTTGGTACGTGTGTGCTTCTTTGGTAAAACATGCAGAGATGATGATGATGATGATGATGATGATGATGAAGAAGAAGAAGAAGAAGAAGAAGAAGAAGAAGAAGAAGAAGAAGAAGAAGAAGAAGAAAGAGTTCCAAATCTGAAGTGGTTTATGACCCATCTGCTTCTATTTGTGTCTTGGACACAACCTGTTGCGTTCATCTGCTTTTCTTTTCTCCAATGCAGAATCTAGTCATTCCACTTCAAACTGGACTTCATGCAGATTGATCCAGCCTATGCAGATAGTAATCTGGAATCTGAACAGAATTGGTGCACAGCCTGACATAAAAAAAAACCCTTTCCCCCCAACACACACTTCTGCTTCCTGCACATATATTTATTTATTTATATGCACTTATTTTCAATTTGAGACAAAGTTTCCATTGGAAAAGTGTAATTTTGGGGACTTTTTTTAAAAAAATCTATCTTTCAAATCTCATTTCATAGATTGTTATGTCATCGATTTTTCAAAATACTCCTAAGCGCCCTGAGAAATGCACAATACTAATCTTTTCAATCATGTTCTCTGGGGACAGAACAATTCTATGGCATCCTTCAGCACCCATTCATGGAGCATCAAGGAGCCCTATGAACAGCTATATTGTCTGAGGTGATTATTTGACAGTAGACTGCATTATAGGAGAGAAATGATACCGGAATGGCTAAATCTGTGGACTTGTGACATGGACTTAAATAGCCACCTCCATCATCTCGCCATAATTGGTGACCTACTGAAGTAAGCTCTTTGTGGATAATCTGTATCAGCCATCCGCTGAGAGTACCTTTCAATTCACCATTTCCCAAGAGATTTAAAACACTCATCAAAACATTTTTCCCCTTTCAACTGGGCCAATTTATCTCCTTGAAGCCCTGATGCTTCCCTTTGAAACTCCCACAGTAGATTAAATATTACAAATTCAAATCAATAGTCTCTCGCCTTCCAAGGAGAGCTTCAGGAAGAGGGCATAATCCAGTTCATGGCTGCACAAGTTACAGCACATTCTCTATAGAACAGTAGAAAAGAGAGAAAGAAAGAAAGAAAGAGAGAAATAGCCATTTTGGCTTGTGTGTGTATACACATTTATTTATTTATTTATTTATTTATTTATTTATTTATTTATTTATTTATTTATTTATTATTTTCCAACTGATATGTCTCCCACCACCCAAAGGTCTCTGGGAGGTTTACAATTTAAAATTAAAATACCAATCAAAACAATTAGAAACATTAAAACATCAACAGTTAAAAACTGTTAAAACCCTTAAATACAGTATGTATCTAAGCATACATGAGTATGACATGAAATGTTATTGATTGCTGACAATACTTTTGAAATACTGTCAGCAGATCTGCACTGGGGAGTGCAAATGATGTCATCAGCCCTGATTCGGGGCTTGCCTTGTGTTTGCTCCAAATTATTTGGGATTCGAAGCAATTTGCAAATGGCATGCATTGTGTGACTTTTCCCCATACTAGGATACCACTTCCTTGTTGAAGAATTTGAAAACCCAGTGGGCTGGTTGCACCTTTCTTGGCAATCAGCTAGGCTTGCTTGGCAGGTGTGTAGTTTGAGGGTGGATGCCCTTTATTTTTCAAAGGTGAAAAGTAATGGAAACGTTTTTCAGAAATCGCAAAGGATTTCAGGGGTGGGGTGGGGTGGCTGGAAGAGCTTCTTGTCTCACAACAGGAGACTGGGAGTCTTACTGTGTTTTAACATTCACCTTGCGAAGGGTCTTGCCACTTTGACACAGCTAAAATGGTTAAGAACAAGGGGTGTAATTAGCATTCTTTCCACCCCCGTGCATTAAAAAAAAAGATAGGAGGATCTTCTTTTTCCAGCCAAGGGATGCAGACATTCACTTGGAGATGAAAAACTGGGAATATTCCCTTACAGTTTCAATTTCTAAGCTCCAGATCTAATGAACAAAAATGATGATCAGGAAGGGTTGGGTTTGACTCACAGTTAGAGATGGGCACAAAATGATTTTTTATTTCATTATTCATTATTCGTTTTGTTACATAAGGAAACAAATAACGACCCTAGGGGCAAATTTAACACAAAACAAAACAAACCGAGAAAAATTGGTTCGGTTAGGTTTGTTTCGTTAATAGGGGGCGGAGATGTCTCCTACCTGGTCCTGGCCCGGAGGTCCTTTCGTGCCGAGCTGCACGGAGGGAGGATGCACCTCATCGGTGCCATCAAGGGACGCAGTGGGTTTGGGCCTCAGCCCAGCCCCGGGAGGAGAGATAAGCAGGCTGCGTTTAGGTGGCCAGAGCAGCCCCCTTGTGCCTCCCTCCCATGGCCCGTTATCGTGGGGCCGATCGGGAGGGGAGATAAGGAGGCCGGGCTTACGCGGCCAGAGCAGCACGGCTCCGACGCCGCTCCCCTTCTTTATTCCTCCTACACCCATTCGTAGGCACCCCCCAGCTCCGCCTGGGCCCCGGGGGCCGTGCAGTGGGCGCTGGGAAAAAAGCAAATAACAAATTAACAAAACAACAAAACAATGAAATGATTTTTTTCATGAAAATTTGCAAGAAACGAAACAAAATGAAACAAAACAAGCTCCTTAATGAAATGAAATGCCATTTTTTTTCGATTTGTGCCCATCTCTACTCACAGTATAATTGCAAAAAAGTGCCCTGTGCCATTCCCATGGGCAGTGCCAACCAGACGATGCTCAACATATTTGGTGTCCTCTTGAGGCCAGCCACTCAAATGATGAACACCAAGAAAGCAAACTTTGAACCTGGTGAACAAGTAGGTGTCACATGCTTCGCTGCAAATGAATACACCAGAGTCCCTTATGCATAAGCTCTATGTGTGAAGGAAAAGATACAAGGCAAAAGGTGGGGTAAAATATTCAAAATAAATAAATAAATAAATAAATAAATAAATAAATAAATAAATAAATAAATAAATACTGCACTGTACTGTACTGTACTGTACTGTACTGTACTGTACTGTACTATACTGTAGCAGTAACATGTGATACTCAGTCTAAGCCCAACAGGATATAGCCCTCTGTGTTTTGCTGCTGTGTCTCTTGCCCTCAATGATTGCCAATCTGCTTAAAATAATTTTAAGTCCAAGAACATCTGGGAACCCAAGGTTGTCCCCAGCAGTGAAAAAAGCAAACTCACTGCTATTGATCATTAGGAAGGGTATAGAAAATAAGTCAGCAAGTGTCATTTTGCCTCTTATAAATCTATGGTGAGGCCCCATCTGGAGTACTGTGCACAGTTTTGGTCACCATACCTCCAGAAGGATATTATGGAAATGGAAAAAGGGCAGAGGAGGGCAACCAGAATGATTAGGGGACTGGAACACTTTCCTTACAATCTAAGGCTGCAACAGCTGGGCCTCTTCACTTTTGAACGACGGCACCTAAAAGGTGACCTGATTGAAGTTTATAAAATCATACATGGTGTGGACAAAGTAGATAAGGAAAAGCTGTTTTCCCTATCGCACAACACTAGAACTAGGGGGCACTCCATGAAACGTTTGGGTGCTAGATCTCAAACAAATAAGAGAAAGTACATTTTCAGGATCACTGGTCTGTGGAACTCCTTACCAGAAGAAGTGGTGACAGCTGTCAGCTTTGACAGCTTTAAGAAAGTATTGGACAAGTTCATGGAGAACAAGGGTATCAATGGCTATCATTGTGGATGCCTAAGGACAGCCTCCAGGCTGGAGAGATAGGCAGGATCTCTCTCAATGCCATTTGTAGGGAATCATAAGCAGGTGAAGACATCTGCTTGGGAATACTCTGAAGCAAATGGTGAGCCGCTGTGCGAGACAGAATGTTGGACTGGATGGGCTGTGGACTCTTCCAGCAAAGCTGTTCTTATGTTCTTATGTTCTTATGGCTGCCACTCAGCTTAGGATAATTTTAGTCCAAGAATATCTGGGGATGCACAGTTGTCTTAAACACTGGCTTAGATGACTGAACCTGTGGTAGGAGGGATGAAGAACCGAATGGCAGGCTATGCTTGTCAGCCATTTTTAGAGAAATGGTTCACAGCTTCTAACATGGCAGAATCAATTCCCTGGGAAGTGGCGAACAATCCCTAATATTCCCATCCAATTCCACCCAAAAGTAAAGATGCTCTTAGCGGTTTCTCTTTGCATATAAATCAAAATGCAAAGGTGCATAGTACAAAAAGGCCCACACCTATTCATCGGCTGTTTGGAAAAATCTCAAGCCAAGGCTCTTAAAGTGGAAGTTGGGAAGTGCTGACACCTGAGGTAAACTGGGCACAGGTCTGTCACCAATAAAGGTGGACAATTTACAGCTAAATCTTTCATTTGCAGCCTGCTGTATATTGCAGCTTTTGGGCTGTATCCTTGACTGCTTAATCTGTTCTCTTTCTTTCTTCCCCCTTATGAGCAGATACCCAGGAAGGATCCGGATTATTCATGTGGAACAAAATGGATTGTGTAGACCAGCATCTAGCAACAGCTATCCTTGTGATTTATATGGTCAATGTTTTTAATCATGTTGCGTTCATTGCTAACCTACCTTCCTCACTGTGCGGTTGTGTAGAAATGTGTCTGCAGAAGGCTAAATTAAGACCTCTAATTAATTTTCCACAGGCCTTGAGGAGATCTGAAGTGATAATCACATTTATGGGTCTCTTGTGTGAGACTAGAGTTGGAATGAGAGCAGAAACGCAGCATATTCCATTAACGTGGCCACTGGTCTCTCAGTCAAGGGTTATGACCCCCTGAGGGACTGTGAACTGGCTTCTAAGGCTTGGCAATAACGCTTCAATTTTCTCCATGTTTAGGGCTGATTCATGTGATCAATACACAATCAGTCTCCTGCCATTATAGGAATACACCAGCCTGAATTAACCAGAAGGCTCAGTATGTTGTAGAACAGGCTTGGTTCAAAACTCATGTTCAGTTCCTACAGATGGGTAACACAAATACCTGGAAGCTAGAAGGGTAAGAAAAAGAATGAGTAGCAGGATAAGGAAAGTTAAAATTGAGACATCAAGAATGTTACTTTTGAGTAGGGATGGGCACAAAATAAAAACGAAACACTGTTTTGTCATTTTGTTAGCTAACGAAACAAAATGAAACGGGGAAGCAGCATTTTGTTAGTAATGAAATGAAACAGTGGGGTTTTTTTTTTTAAAACAAACTGATTCATTTCTCTGCAAAACAGCTCCTCTGGGTGCCTCTAGGACCCAGGGGACCTGTTTTACAGAGTAACAAATCAGTTTGCTACAGTTTCATTTTGTACATTTTTTAAAAAAAATTGTTTCTAACATAATGAAATGAATTACAGGGGAAAGAAATGAAACAAAACACCTTTTTTTCCATTTTGTGCCCATCCCTACTTTTGAAAACTGCTATATGAAGCAGTCATGGGATTATTGAATAATGGAGCTGGTAGGGGCTTATAAGGCTACTGTGTCCCGCCACTGTTTCAGCTGAGGAATCAAAATCAAAGTACTATAGTTCTAATGGGTTGCTGCCCATTTTTTTTTTCTTGAATGCCTCCAGTTTTAGAGTGCTTGAAGCCTCACAAGGTAATTGGTTCCATACTGCTCTAACAGTTAGGATGCTTTTCTTGATCTTCCACTGAAATCTGGTGTAATATAACTTGAGCTGATTATTCCATGTCCTGCACTCTGAGATGACTTAGAATAGATCCTGCCTCTCCACTGTATCACATCCCTTCAAATATTTGAAAAGTGGCTACCTCCAAATGAGCTATCATATCACCCCTCAGCCTTCTTTTCTTAAGGCTAAACGTGCCCAGTTCTTTCAGTCTTTTCTTATAGGGCTTGGTTTCAAGTCTTTGCTGACCTTCTCTGGACTCGTTGCAATTTGTTGGCATTCTTCTTAAAGTACAGTATCCAGAACTGGGCACAATACTCAAGACGAGGCCTAAAATATTATGGAATAGAGGGGAATTAATAATTAATGGGTTTTAGAGACTATATTGTGTGAACCGCCCGGAGTTCCTTTGGGAAATAGGAGTAGTATACTAATGCAAAAATAAATATAAATAAAATAAATATATTTTAATGCTTTAAATAGCATTTTGCTCTTGTGCAGCTGAATCCACTCTTTGCTCATATTCAGCTTGTGGTCTATAATCGACAGTCATTTCAATATTCTTCTAACTGGTAGCATTACTGAGCCAGGTATCTCCCATCCTGTAACTGTGCATTTGGTGTAGAACTTTGAACTTTGAATTTGGTGTAGAACTTTGAACTTATCCCTATTAAATTTCATGCTGTTGAATTTAGCCCAGTGCTTGGACCTATCAATATATTTTTGAATGTTGCTTCTGTCTTCTAAGGTATTAGCAATTCCACTCAATGTTGTGTCATCTGAAAATTTTATTAGCATTCCCTGCATCCCTGATTGACATCATTAATAAAAATGTTGAAGAGCACCATGCCTTGTGGTCCCCCATTTGTTATGAGTTCCCTGTTTGAGAAGAATCCATTCGTAAGCACTCTCTGAGTACGATTCCATAACCAGCTATAAATCTATAAATCTGACAATTCTGTCCAGTGCACACCCAGTTAATATGCTAATCAGAATATTATGGGCCTTTGCTGAAGTCAAGATATAGTACATCTATAGCATTCCCACTATCTACCAGAGAGGTTGCTCAATTAAAAAAATGAGATAAGATCTGGCAGGATTTGTCCTTGACAAATCCATATTGGCTTCTAGTTATTACTGCATTATTTTAAGGTTCTTGCAAAGTGATCACTTTATAATCTGCTCCAGAATTTTCCCTGGAATTGATGCCAAGCTTACTAGTGGGTAGTTGTTTCTTTCTTTTTGAGCATAGGGACATCAGCCCTCCTCCATTCATCCAGCACTCATATTCTATGATTTCAAGAAATAATAGACCATGTTTATGACAGTTCTTCAGTCACTTCCTTCAAACTCTTGGATGCAGTTTATCTTCTGATTTTTTCCAGGTCACTCTCATCTCTCTTGAAAGCAGAGACGGGGTGACTCTGATTCACAGAGAAAGTGGGTCGTCCTCTGCAGATTTTTGTTTAAACTTTCACGAGCTATCCATGGAACTGAACCATATTTCCCAAATAAGTGTCATGTCTTCATGGAAGTCTCAGACTATTGTTCAGACTAAAGCAGACTTGTGCCCTCATGGGCCCGTGAAGGCACAAGTCTGCTCTGTTGTTATACAATTATGGAAAAGATGAATTACTTGCAGGTTGTGATTTGTGGCTTGTTATTTCCAAAATCTAACAGGATGTTCTAAACCAGTGGTTCTTAACCTGTAGGTCCCCAGATGTTTCTGGACTGCAACTCCCAGAAATCTTGGCCAGTTCAGCTAGTGATGAAGACTTCTGGGAGTTGCAGTCCAGGAACAACTGGCGACCCACAGGTTGAAAATCATGGCTCTAAACTGAATGTGGAATGTAAGATGTCTGCTCTGTTATAGAATTATGGCTCCCTTTGCTGTCCCATGATTGTATAGCCACAGCAATTTTGTCGGAAGCTGAGGTGTCACGTGGACTGTGTACAGAAGTGATGTTTTTGCAGGGAAAGCATTAGCACATAACAAGCCTTTGGATGGTGATAGAAGATTCTTGGCTGCAACCTTCTTACTTTTTAGAAAGTGCTATCCATCCCTGCTCTTCTGCCTTTTGTCCATTTAATTCATGTTCTACCATTTCTTTAATGCACCATCTATCCCTTCTCTTCCCTTCCCCTTCCCCCGGTGCAGGTGACATCTGCAATTCGAAAAGCTATAAAAATGAATATAGATGAAATATTAGAAAGAGGGTCGAGTGAAACAACTGTGAACAAATAGCATCTTGCAGCCTTAAATAGGGTTTAAAAGAGCTTTCATCTGCATTCACTCTTCTCATCCTTGTGAAATTGATCCATTGACCAAATTGGTCATTTAAATTCAAAAGCCCAGTCAATTTCTACGGGGCTTCCTTTTGCTGGAGTTATGCAGTAAGAGATGCATCTTGTTATATGTCTCTTTCTGAGTATCGTGTTAAGAGATCATATATCCTAGTTTAGCCAGGCAGGGCTTTGAATAAACAGAGGGCTTGTCTAATTAAAAACAAGGATATCTGAGGTCAGCAGCTACAACATTCAAGAGAAATGTGGCCAGCTGTATTGGAAGAATGCCAGGCCGGCCAGTTAAAATGTAATTTAAGTATCCATTGGGTTTTGCTGGAGAAAAGACGAGGATCTAATCAGCATAAAAAACAGACAGACAAAGAAATATTTCTTCTGTGCTATCTTCTACAAAAGGACTGACATTTGCATGGAAGAGATACAAAAAGGATCTGAAAAAAAAAACATAAACTCTCTGAAAAAAAAATGGGACCACTGAACCCTTGAGTCTTTTCTCCAGCAAAAGAATCACTGTTCATAAAACCCTAAAACGGCTGAGACCCAATGTGTTAATAAATTAATAATAATAAAGATGGATATGATAAAGGACAAAAATAGTAGGGACCAAACTGAAGCAGAAGAGATCAAGAAGAAATGGCAAGAATATACAGAGGAATTATATCAGAAAGATCTGGATGTCCCTGATAACCAAGATAGTGCAGTTACTGACCTGGAGCCAGACATCCTGGAAAGTGAAGTCAAGTGGGCTTTAGAAAGCACTGCAAACAACAAGGCCAGTGGAGGTGACAGCATTCCAATTGAACTCTTTAAAATCTTAAAAGAGGATGCTGTAAAGGTCCTGCACACGATATGCCAGCAAATTTGGAAAACACAGCAGTGGCCAGAGGACTGGAAAAGATCGGTCTACATCCCAATCCCAAAGAAAGGCAACACCAAAGAATGCTCCAACTATCACACAATTGCACTCATTTCACACGCTAGCAAGGTTATGCTCAAAATTCTACAAAGGAGGCTTGAGCAGTATGTGGACAGAGAACTTCCAGAAGTGCAGGCTGGATTTCGAAAGGGCAGAGGAACTAGAGATCAAATCGCCAACATGTGCTGGATTATGGAGAAAGCTAGAGAGTTCCAGAAAAACATCTTCTGCTTCATCGACTATGCCAAAGCCTTTGACTGTGTGGACCACAACAAACTATGGCAAGTCCTTAAAGGAATGGGAGTGCCTGACCACCTTATTTGTCTCCTAAGAAATCTATATGTGGGACAAGCAGCAACCGTCAGAACTGGATATGGAACAACTGACTGGTTTAGAATTGGGAAAGGAGTACAACACGGCTGTATACTGTCACCTTGCCTATTTAACTTATATGCAGAGTACATCATGAGAAAGGCAGGTCTGGATGAATCACAAGCCGGAATTAAGATTGCCAGAAGAAATATCAACAACCTCAGATACGCAGATGATACTACTTTAATAGCAGAGAGTGAGGAGGAATTAAAGAACCTCTTAATGAGGGTGAAAGAGGAGAGTGAAAAAATGGGCTGAAGCTCAACATCAAAAAAACTAAGATCATGGCCATATAGAAGGGTAAGAAATGGAGGCAATGCTCAGATAGATTCTTGATCACTGTGGATGGTGACTGCAGCAACAAAATTAAAAGACGCCTGCTTCTTGGGAGGAAAGCAATGGCAAACCTAGATAGCATCCTCAAGAGCAGAGACATCACTTTGCCAACTAAGGTTAGGATAGTCAAAGCTATGGTTTTTCCTCTAGTGATGTATGGAAGTGAGAGCTGGACTATAAAAAGGCTGATTGCCACAGAATCGATGCTTTTGAGCTGTGGTGCTGGAGGAGAGTCATGAGAATCCCCTGGACTGCAAGGAGATCAAACCTATCCATCCTGAAAGAAATCAACCCCGAATGTTCACTGGAAGGACTGATTTTGAAGCTGAGGCTCGAGTACTTTGGCCACCTCATGAGGAGAGAGGAGTCCTTGAAAAAGTCCCTGATGTTGGGAAAGATTGAAAGTGAAAGGAAAAGAGGACGGCAGAGAATGAGATGGTTGGACAGTGTCATCCATGCAAACAATAGGGATTTGACCAAACTCCAAGAGGCAGTGGAAGATAGGAAGGCCTGGCGAGCTCTGGTCCATGGGGTCACAAAGAGTTGGACACGACTGAACGACTGAACAACAACAACAAATTTGTTCAATGCTAGTACTCTTGTGTTATCTTATTTTTGTGTGCACTGAAGTTTGTTATTCTCCTTTGAGGTAGATTTCTAAGTAATCCTCAATAAAGGGATAAATACTGTAAGTGTCCTAGTCTGATTTCTCCCCATCTCTTGATGCTCAGAGAGATTCTAAAATTAGCACTCTTTTAACAAGACATTTTTATTTGCCTTGCTAGGTTCGGGGGGGAAAGGAAAAGATCATTCACAGGCACCTACAAAACAAGATAATCTCAGGACAGAAGAGTCTTAGAACAGTCCTTCAACCAGTAAGCAGCACAATACTTCAAATGGCTTCTTGGCTTTTAATTGAAGGCAATGACAGATGTTTTTAGGTTAAGAACAGGGGTGAGTGACATATGTCCTGGAGGCAACATATAGCTGTTACTCGTTTTTCCATTTTCCATAACCTCTGCATAATCAATGAATAATGGACGTGGGTCTCTGAGCCACTGAGTCCAACTCAACACTCAAGGCAGGAAGGCAACTCAAAGCAGATCCGACAGAGGGTTGTCCAATAGGAGGGGCTCCTTATGAAAAATGACACACTGTTTTGTCATTTTGTAAGCTTATGGAACCTTGTGAAACAAAACAAAACAGCAAACAGCATGTTGTCAAGAAATGAAACAAAACACCATTTTTTTGTTTCAGAAATGAAACAATTCATCCTAGCCTCTTGATCCAGCCATCTTGAGTAAAGAGTGGCACGAACCGGAAAAAAGGCATTTTGTTTTGTTTTGTTTTGTTTTGTTTTGAGGTTTGTTTTGTTTTGTTTCATTTTTAACTTTTTTTAAATATTAATTTTGTTGGTTCGTTTTGATTCGTTATTTGTTTTGTGGGTGTAGGGTGTGTGTGGTGCTGATGCAGCGTAGTTTGGCTGGGAAAAGAGTGGGCTTAATCTTTCCCCCAGCCATCCCAGGGTGGGGTGGGGGAAAGAGCTCTCCCCAGCCAGCGCCTCTCAGTTGCTCCATGCTGGCTTCCCTGCCCCCCCATTTCCCCAGAAAACGAGGCTGCATGGAAGCCAATGAGGAGCACCTGAGAGGTGGGGTGGGAAAGATGTTTCCCATCAGGAGGGGAGAAGATAAGTTTAAAGAGCCCCCTCTTCCCCCTCCCCATGGAGAGGGGGAAGAGGGGGCTCTTTAAACTCCCCCCCACTCCCAATGACAGTGCAGAGCAGCCACTTGGTGCTGTAATCGGGAGGGGGAAAGATAAGTTTTAAAAGCGCTCTTCTCCCCCCCCATCCATGGGGTGGGGGGGAGAGCAAGCTTTTGGCACCCATCAGCTATTTGGCGCTGGCTTCAAGCCAGTGCAGATCAGCTGCTAGGTGCTTGAAATCTTTCCCATAGGAAAGCGAAAAATGAAGCGGAATCAAGTGGAAATTTCTGCTCTGTTTCGTTTCATTTTTCTTTGATGTTTCAGTTTGTTATTCATTTTGTTCCCTAACAAAATGCATAACAAATAATAAAATGAATACTAAATTCGTTTCATGCCCATCTCTAGTCTTGAGAACAGGAGGTTTATTTTTAAACTGATTGACTTGTTTTCCTTCCTTCCCGAGCCTCAGCAGTTGAGATAGCTTATCTTGATCTGCCTGAAGCTAACCAAGAGCCGAGCTCTTCCCTTCACTGGCTCTGTCTGCAAGTTGATTTAAACTAATTGTTTTCCTTTCCTGATTAATGCAAAACATCAACAAGAACAACAATCCTCTTTTGCTTTCCTGATTAAGTAGGACAGTGGAGGTTATTTTAAAAATATATTTTCCTTCCTTCCCTTGTTGCACTGCTGATCAGTTGTTGAGCTTATTTCTCCGATCTCTCCATGCAGCAGATAGCCATTAGGTTTCTGGTCACTACTGCACATAACCTTGAGATGTATCTCTGAACATGTCTCTTGATGGATATTGCAGGAAAGGGGGCTACCAGGCCTGCCACAATTGACTGTCCTTTCTGACATAAATTAGTGTGTGTCTTATGCCAATGACAGAGTGACACAGAGCTGAATGTAGGTGACCAGCCTGCCTTCATATCTATCAATCAGGAAGCTGGTAAATGGATTCATTGATCTTGTAGAGCAATGGTTCTCAACCTTGGGTCCCTTGATGTTCTTGGACTAGATCTCCCAGAAGCCTTCACCACTAGCTGTCCTAGCCAGAATTTTGGGGTGTGGTAGTGCAAAAACATCTGGGGACCCAAGGCTGGGAAGCACAATTAAAAGACACATTGCCTGGGGAATTCTGGAAGCTGGAATCCAAACCCACAAATCTGTGGTCCTCTAATACACAGAGAGTTGATTCCAATGCATAAGCAAGGGAGCTCATCAATCTCTATAGCAAATAAGCATTCTTGAGCAGTCCTTGAAGTTTGCATTGTGCATGATGATAAACATCTGTTTTCCTGCATAGAAATTACTAGGAGGGAGAAATGCAGACAGTGGTCTTGATTTTCTTTCATTTTGGGGAGAGCCGGTGTTTAAAAACTTTTATTTTCTCATCTCTTCCCTACAGGTTTTTAACCAAAAGTCCCTTGACATTATTTCCTCTTTGTCTTCCCACGGACCAAGGTAGACATGGAGATTGAACATAGATTGTTTGGGGGCCACCAGAGCTCTTATTCCTTACTCATTCCTCGGGCTGAGCCCTGAATATCATCAATCAGAGTGACCAGCAAATTAATTATGATGTATCTCCCACAACAGAGGCTCGTTGGTGGGCATTTTTCTTTGGTGACCTGTAGCAGTGCACAAGGGAGTGGCAGAATATTATTGATCCTAATAAAAATGGTCGGATGCATCTTAGAAGGAATTATAATTGATCGAGGGAGGGGTTCTCACCCTGAACTTTACAAGTTTAACTATAAAACTAGGAAGAGAGAGAGCAAAGAGGGAAAGAGGGAAGGGAGGCAACTGGGCCATAAAGAGAGAGATGAAGAAGCACAGTTAAACAGGGAGAAGTTTTAACAAGGTCAGAAGGACTGCCGATTGTCTGTTGAATTTGCATTGCACCAGTCTGTTTTATGACAGCTAGAAGGCCTGTCGAGATGTCATTAACACAGATGAGATTTCTCAGATGCAGCACAAGGAACAATCAGCGCAGTTGTAATCACTCTTGAACTTGGTCACTTTGCCCACCACTTTTTCCTTAGAGAGGAAGTCTCACACAGTCTTCTCTAAGCGCATTGGGAACACCTACAATAACCAGGGGGGAAAGATGACAGGGTTGTCTACCTCTCATAGTTTTATGAAGTCGGGGACTTTTACAAGTAGACCTTGCATGAAAAGCTTCATAGAATCATAGAATCATAGAGTTGGAAGAGACCTCAAGGCCATCCAGTCCAACCCCCTGCCATACAAGAACCCCCATCACAGGACTCCCGACAGATGGCCATCCAACCTCTGCTTAAAAACCTCCAAAGACTCCACCACCCTCCTTTGTGGCAGCATATTCCATTGCTGAACAGCTCTAACTGTCATGAAGTTCTTCCTAATGTTCAAATGGAATCTCTTCTCCTGAAGTTTGAGACCATTGTCCCGAGTCCTTCACCAGGCTTTTAATTTTACTTGTTAAGTCTTGGGGTCCAAGTCCCAAGTCTGAAACCAAGCCTTTGGAACCAATTCCCAAGTCCAAGTCTTTGGTACCAAGTCTTGAGTCCCAAGTTCCAAATCAGAGATGCTATTAAAAACAAGCCTTACCCCCCAAAGAGAGGAGCGGGTGGGTTCCGAGTCACAGGTTGAGTCATAGTCATTGAAAAATCAACAACAGCCCCTGAACGGAATCCAAGTCGAGTCACCGGTGTGACTTAAGCACAATGTGACAGAGAGTCCCATGCCTCGAGTCCCCATCCGTGTTACTTAGATGTCTATTGATGAACCTGGGAACTACACTTTCACCAAATGAGCCTCTTCAACTTCATAGTTATGCAACTGACAACTTTGGCAATGATAACGACACAATGCTACAGTTTGTACACCCAAGACAACAACAGCACCCTAGGCAACAGTACCAGTACAGAAGCTGCAGAATGACTTGCAAAGTCCAAGTGCCCTTTTGAATCCAAATTCAGAACTCAACAATCCAAGGTGTCTTCCTCAACTTGATTGGGTAGCCATAACATCTGCTCTACATGCAAAATCTATAAACCCTAGCCGAAACAGGCAAGAGCTCTAGCAATTTAAATGGCAAAAGCAGCTCTAGCCTCTTCAGCAATTCTGCTCTTTCTGATTCAAATCTCTTACTCACAGCCCTGCTCTTTCTTAGATCCATCCCTTTGGGCTGAACCAATATTTCACATACGTAAGGATGTATGAAAGGGACAAGAATCATGTCCACTGAGAATTATGGATTGTTGGAGGAAGAAGATGGCGGCGACTAGCTCAGACGCTAGCAGAATGCAGCCCAGCTAGCGTCGAAGGTATTCCAAGTCCCTAGAGGGTGATTTCCACTACAAGACCACCCGCTGGGAGCAGAAGATATCCCAGAACCGATCCGGGGCACCCAGGTGCGGTTCCCCCTCCCTGTGAGGGGTAGTAATCCCTGGGAATTCCCGTGCGGCTGAGACTCTGGAAGATCCGGACGAAGATCGAGCTGCGTCTATTCCCCCACTAATGTAAGTGGCTTCTTTCCACCAGATAGCCCCTTCAAAAATATGAGTCAAGCAAACTTACCGAAAAGAATCTACTCTCCTCTAATTACTTCTTCAGCCTAATCGTCATTATCTGCCTCTCGGAAAGGGCTGCAGTTTTTTCTCCACTTTCACTTTCTCTTCATTAACGGCAGATTAACCCTAAAACATCCATCTTACCTCTGATAGGGTTTTCGGACTCTGTTGGCTGAAAAGTGGGTACAATACGCCATCTACTGGACTTTTCTATGTATGCAACTACACATACATCCTTTGAAAGTAGTAAGCCAACCGAGATCTTGTAATATCTCAGAGAAGAGGCAACTGATCTCTTTACCTCTACAATGAGCAGAACTCCACCCATATCAAAAAGTCTGCTTCTACATCTCTGGCTCATCCAACGATCATGTCTCAGCAAACAAGTCAAAACCAAATTTTAGATGCACTCAACCAATTAAATTTAACTCAGGCCAAGCTCGTATCAGATCAAAGCATTGGGTTTTCCAATTTAAGAGCGGAAATGAAAGAGGGTTTTTCGAATGTGGATACTAAACTAGAAGCCTTCGGTGGACGTTTACAAGCCTTGGAAGATAATATGAACGTAACCGACTTCCATCTAGAAGAAATTGAAGCCACAATGGAATCAACAAGCAGACTGGTCCTCACGCAGGAAATCGAAGCCTCCTCCAAAATTTTAAGGATCCAAAACCTCCTGGTTGATAAAGATGAAAACCTCTACACTACAGTTGGAGGAAACTTGGCAACCTTACTTGAGGTACCCGTTGAAGAATTCCTACGTGAGGTAGACGTGATCTACCGTCAACCTACAGCTTATACCAGAAGAAATAAACTACCTCCGGAGGTAATAGTCAAACTAGTCAGAAGATACACCCGAGATTGTATCCTCAAGGTTATCCGAGACAAAGAGGTGGAAATTAATAAATCCAAAGTGGCAATATTGAAAGACGTCCCTTGGGATGTCCGTCAACTGCGAAAAGAATATTCATTTCTTACTAAACTTTTGCTCAAGCATGACATAAGATACAAGTGGCTCTACCCTCAAGGTCTCTCTTTCCAATGGGAAGGGAAATTACAGAAAATAGAATCCCACCAGAAAGCCAGAAATTTTGCAAATAAAAACGCACGGAAGTTGGGTTACTCTCCCTCCTCCTCTTCACCGTCTTCTTCCGAAGGTGAGGATACAACCGATACTCAAACTACCACCAAAGATGACAACCGAGAAAATGAGACCTCCAAGCAAGTGATCTCAAAGCAGGATCAAGACTCTCATGGCGCAGTGGGAGGTGCCAGGCCGAAACACCATCTCAGGCCAAAATCAGGGAAAAAGAAATATCGTTGGAAGTAAAACAAGATGGCCCAGAAAATTCTAACATGGAATATCAATGGATTGAATACCCCACAGAAGCGTCGGAAGACCTTCAATCTCCTCCAAAAACAACAGTGTTCAATCATCTGTCTACAGGAAACCCATATTTTGAGAAAGCATGAACAATATTTAATCCAAAATAAATTGGGGAATTTATTTTCTACATCAAACAAAGTAAAGAAGCAAAATGGGGTGGCACTATATATTAAACCAGAGCTCTTCCCAACCCTTCTGGAAAAAGACGATGCAGGCAGATGGATCCTTGTCCAGGCAAATATCCAATCTAAAGAAACAATTATTGTTGGTATATACGCCCCCAATGATAACCATGGAAGACAAATCTTTTTTTGAAAAATTGGCCAAGAAACTGTTACAATACGAAAACCACCAGTTAATAATATTGGGAGATTTCAACGCAGTACATACCCCATCTGTAGATAGGAAAACATCCAAAAGGGGAAAATCCAGGATTTCATCCTCTACACTGCCTAAATCATTTCTGGACATGTCCAACATTTTAGAACTTCAAGATATTTGGAGAAGGAAAAATCCACTAAAAGATGGTTTCACCTTCCATTCAAGACAATATGCCTCTTTCTCCCGTATAGATATGTGCTGGGCTACACCCGATCTTCTGCTAAACACAAGGGACATAGAAACTTTGCCCCGAACAATATCTGATCACAATGCCATTCTATGGACACTGAAATCCTCGGGCAAGCCCAAACACTGGAAAATCAACTCAGCCTTGTGGACGGATAAAGAATTTATCTTAGAGGCAGCCAAAGACTTGAACCTATATTTTGAAATGAACCTGAACAAGGGTACACCACTGAGAACTGTGTGGGATGCCTCAAAGCCTTATTTTAGAGGTTTTGTCATTCAATATATGGCAAGAAAGAACAAAGAGAGGAAAAAGCAATTTGAATCAATCCTCAATACGATGAAAAAGCTCGAAACGGACCTAACCCACGATCCCCGCAATGAGCAGCTGGATAAAGACTTGGCTTCTTGTAGACATGATCTAAATCTGATTTTGACTGCTGATATAGCTCACAAAATCAAGTTGGCCAAACTGAACTTTGTGGAAAATGCAAACAAACCAGGTAGATGGTTAGCCTACAGGTTAAAAAAGGTACAATCCCAAAAACTCATATCATCGCTCAAAGATAAAAATGGGGAAAATCAGACAGCGCAGCTACAAATCCAAAAATTATAGAGGCATACTACCAGAACTTATTTAAGCCAGAGACGATCGACCAAGATGCCATCTTTCATTATCTCGAACAAGCCAATTTCCCAAAACTTACTGAAGAACAGAGAGCCCAGACGAACGCTCCTATTACAATAATGGAAATAACAGAAGCTATCAATCACAAAAAAAGAACAGGGCTCCTGGGCCTGACTCAATACCGGCTCAATTTTACAAAAATTCTCAGAGATAGTCTCTGGAAACATGAAAACCTTTTTACATCCATTTTAGAAGGCGAAGATATACCAGACTCCTGGAAATCATCACATACGACACTGATTCCCAAAGAAGGGAAACCAAAAGACTTGATACAGAACTACAGGCCAATTGCCCTTCTAAATGTCGATTATAAAATCTTTGCAACCATCTTGGCTAATAGATGGCGGACGATTCTACCCCCCTTGATATCGCATGATCAGTCTGGCTTTCTTCCGAAAAGGCATCTTCAATCCAACATCAGAACTTTCCTCAATGTGTTAGAATACTACGAATCCCATTCTGAGAAGCAAGTAGCTTTCGCTTTCATCGATGCTGAGAAAGCTTTTGATAATGTATCCTGGTCTCTACTTAAAACTCAGTTAGACTATCTACAATGTGGCCATAGAATGCTGCGAGCAATCGAACAAATCTATTCCACCCAAAACACCAGGATTATAGTCAATGGCCACCTTACAGATACAGTCAACATATACAAAGGTACCAGGCAAGGATGCCCCCTCTCCCCTCTATTGTTTATATTAACTCTGGAGGTACTCCTACATGTTATAAGGAAAACCCCTGGTATTCAAGGCCTACAGAGCAAAGGAGAAGTTTATAAGGTACAAGCTTTTGCAGATGATTTGTTGGTAATTATGGAGAATCCCCAGACCTCCTCTTTAGAACTCTTGAAGTCTTTGGAGGCATATTCCAAAATCTCTGGATTAAAGGTAAACAAAGAAAAAACATTGTTGCTCACCAAAAATATGACCTCACCTATGGTCGAAAAACTGGTAAATCAATCGGGTTTTCAACATGTCAGTAAGGCAAAATATCTGGGTATTACTGTATCTAATCGTTGTAACTCCTTACTTAAAGATAACTATGTAAATGTTATAAAAACAATCAAAGCTGATCTCGAAACTTGGTCAAGACTCCAACTATCCTTAATGGGCAGAATTGCTGCAGTTAAAATGAATGTTTTACCTAAACTGCTTTTTCTATTTCAATCCTTGCCTATATTACCTAATTTTAAGATTATTACAGATCTGGAAAAAGTATACGTATATTCATATGGCAAAAGAAAAAAGCAAGGATTAAAAATCTCTATCTACAGGATAGAACCAAAACTGGTGGCTTTGCCCTTCCTAATTTAGTATTATACTACAAGGCTGCTGCCATGACCTGGATTAAAGACTGGATTCTGATGACAAACAAAAGAATTTTGCAGCTTGAGAGTTATGGCCTAGACAAGGGCTGGCATTATTACATGTGGTACAAGGGCAACATACCTACTCTCTTCAAAAACACTGGATAAGGAACGCCCTAGTTAGAATATGGTTATTGATTAAAAAACAATTCTACCCTAAAGCACCACTGTGGCTATCTCCGCCGGGAGCGACTTATAGCTCCCATATAAGTGAAACTCCAAAAGTTATAACTTATAGACACCTTCTGAATGTTGACCTTTCATTGAAACCATTAGGGAAATTAGTATCAGAAGGTTACAACTTAGACTGGTGGAAGTATCAACAAATATATTCACACTTCAAAGACCTCACCAAAGAGGGGGGATTTACGACTACTGATACTTCACTTGATAAAATACTCTCTTCTGGCGATGCTAAGCTGCTTAGTAAATTTTACACCATATTGTTAAATGAAAAAATGATTGATATACAGGTCAAAGACACTATGATAAGATGGGCAGAAAACTTTGGTTATCCTATTCATCTAAACAAATGGGACTCTCTGTGGAATACAGTTAAAATCTTTAAATCTATTTCTTTTAAGGAAAACTGTTATAAGATGTTCTATAGATGGCACCTTGCACCACACCGATTATCTAAGATGTATAATTGCTCACATAAATGTTGGAAATGTAAACATGACTGTGGTACTTTTTATCATATGTGGTGGACATGCAAAGAGGCAAAGGCATATTGGAAAATGGTTAAACTATTTTTAGAAAGATGTCTGAAAATTAAGATAGAGCTTAGACCAGAACTTTTCTTATTAAATATAGTAGATATAAATATTTCATATGATCAGAGATATGTACTTCACCATGTAATTGTTGCTGCAAGGATATTGTATGTGAAATTCTGGAAACAACCAAACGTGCCAACAGAGAAGAATATCCACGAAAAGATAAGAGAATGTATTGAAATCGACAGACTCTCCGGCTATTTAAAGGGGAGACTATGATGAGATTTCTCGGAAAAGATGGCAAGAAGTAACAAACTTATTAGTATTGTGATAATATTTGGCAATTTATCAATATGTTATATTACTTTTCTTTTACTTTGCTTGACATATTCAATATAAATTTTAAATTTTATCCCTTCCCTTTTCCCCTTCCCCTTTTCCCCTCCTCAAAAACTCAATAAAATTATAGAAAAAAAAAAGAGAGAGAGAATTATGGATTGTTATAAAAGAAATCACTGTGCCTCAACAATTGATTGTCCTGATATCTAACCTATATTCTTGACAGGAAGCTACTCTTATGACAGGCTGAAATCTTGTTCAGCAGCTGTGCATGCATAGCATGAAGCTGCAGAAGTGGTCAAAGAAATGGAGACAGAGTAATGGAATAATAGAATCATAGAATCACAGAGTTAGAATGGATCTCAAGGGCCATCCAGTCCAACCCCCTGCCCTGCAGGAACCCCCATCACAGTACTCCTGACAGATGGCCATCCAGCATCTGCTTAAAAATCTCCAAAGAAGGAGACTCCACCTCCTTCCATAGCAGCATATTCCACTGCTGAACAGCTGTAACATCATGAAGTTTTTCTGAATGTTCAAATGGAATCTCTTTTCCTGTAGTTTGAAACCATCGCCCTGAATCCTAGTCTCTGAAGCCATGGAATATAAACCTGTTAACTCTTCAGTATGACATCCTTTCAAATATTTAAACATAGCTATCATATCCCCCCTCAGCCTTCTTTTAGAGAGGCTAAACATTCCCAGTTCCCTAAGCTGTTCCTCGTAAGACATATATTTCAGACCCTCAATCATCCTGGTTGCCCTCCTCTGTAACCACTCAAGGTTGAATATGCTTGAAGCACCTCTACAGACATGTTGTGGAACAGTCCTGGAATGCACTGAGCAACCAATCAAGCAACCATGAAGTGAACTGCACATTTACAACCTGCACACAGACAACTGCATATGTTATAATATGGAGTAACATATATTCCATAAAACATAACATAGAAATGTAATTTTGGACTACATTTCCCTGAATCCCCCATCTAAGATTGCCACCAGACACTCTGGCTTGGGATTCAATGAGTTGTAGTCCAAAACATTACTTTTCTAAGCTTTATGTTTGGGTATATGCTGGAAGGGATGGCTATACTGTATGTCAGGTTATCTCACACAATTTGAGTGCTGGATCTATAGCTCAATCCTATGCCTCTTTTGACCCCGATTGCCCAATTGGGGAAAAATACAAGAAATTGGTTTTGCAGGGGCTGATTTACCTTTCCCCCCATTCATCACATGACACAGTGCCCGACTAAAATGGTGTTCAACATCAAGCGTCGTGTGCGACAAAAACATCAGTGACCATTTAAAGTCCAAGATCTATTGATACATAGTATGACCTGTTGCATACTATGGTGCAGAATGCTGACTGGGAACTAAAGAAACTGAAGGTCGCATAGGTGTCATGGAGACAAAGATGCTGCGATGGACCTCTGGTCTCACACAAAAGGATCATGTGAGCAATGATGACATCCAAGCAAAATACGGCATTGCACCAATCACTGACAAGATGCGCAAAGCCCGACTGCATTGGTTTAGACATGTCCTGCATGCTGATGAGGAAACTCTGGCCAAGAGGGGTCTCACCCTAGAGGTCAGCAGATGCTGACCAGGGGTAGTCCAAAACAGGGCTGGATAAACACCCTTGAGAATGACATGAAGTTGTCTCGGAATCAGCTGGACCTAGCCTATGACTGTACTAAGTGTAAGGCCAAAACAAGAATAGCGGACCGCACCACCAAGTGGGACAAACACTAAGAAAAAGAAGATCATGTGACACAATGGGAAATGTGAATCAGCCCTATAGTCTCACAGACTCAGTCAATATATTTTCCTCCCCACTAGAGACCTTCTTCCTCTTTTTAGAAGTTGAATCCTGTAGAGGAGCCACGTTGAGAGTTCAGCCCCCCCCAAACCCTGGCAAAGCACTGGAGCAAGCCAAATAGCCCAGGGACTGAAGTCACCCACAAGAAGGGCAGGCCACAGTGTGGAAAGCCAGTCCTCCAGATGACCCCGAGAGCAAGCCAAGACCAGCAGGCTGGCTCAGGAAGCTGCAGGGCAAAATAACAGGGCCCGGCACCAAGAGATTAGGAGATATATCTGGAAGCATACATGACCAGAGCCCTTTCCTCTACTAGTAATGATTCCCAGATGCATCCATTGTTTATGTGATGAGCTGCAGGTCTCTCTCTCACCCCTCCTGTTGTGATGTTTGGGGTGTTGTTTGTCACACCTAATAAAAGCCTCAGTCCAGTCAGCTCCCAGCTCCAAGGAGTGCACTGGACCCTGAGAGCATGCTTGAACCCACCAATGTGTCGTGTGTAGTCATCTCTACAGAATCCTTTCACTTTGGTTCAAAGTGTATGATCAGAAAGGAAAGTTCAGTCAAAGGCACATGCACACACAATCTTTTGGCAAAGCACCCTTCCTTTCACTTCTTGACTCAAGAGGGAGGAATGAGAAGACTGTACATAAAATATGCAAGCAGCACCAGAACTCACCTCTCTGTGCAAAGCGTCTCTCCCAAGCCACTTTTCTTTTTAACATCTTCTCCTTGGGCAGATCTCTTGCTTATTGGGTCCCTCTGGGGGAAAGGCAGCATAAAAATAAAGTTTATTATTATTATTATTATTATTATTATTATTATTATTATTATTATTATTATTATTATTATTATTATTATTTATTTATTTATTTATTTATTTATTTATTTATTTATTTATTTATTTATTTAACTTATATGCCGCCCACTACCCAAAGGTCTCTGGGCGGCTTACAATCCAAAGAATAAAACAATTTAGAATAGTTAAGAGTAAAATATCAATAAATCATCAATAAAAACCTTACACTAAAACTTTTTCACAGTTTACCACGATGTACTGGCTGGTAAGATAAGATAAGATGAAGGACTGAGGAAAGAAAGCCTTCTTAAAGCAGTCCCTTTGAGGGATTGGTTTGCCATTCTGATTCCCAGACTGGATGTTTTATGAGAGGGTTGTTTTCTATACAGTATGTTCATTTTTAGAATTCAGTTTGTATATTCTTCCTTTTGTATATACAAAATTAATGTAGGGTGCTACATCTAGGTAAAAAGAATGAATTACACAGATATAGGGTGGGAGATACCTGGGTGGAAAATAGTACCTGTGAAAGGGATCTGGGAGTCGTGGTGGACCACAAATTGAACATGAGTCAGCAGTGTGATGCGGCAGCCAGGAAAGCCAATGTGATTCTTGTTTGTATTAACAGAACCATAGTGTCTAGATCCAGGGAAGTGATAGTACCACTCTATTCTGCTCTGGTCAGACCCCACATGGAGTACTGTGTCCAGCTCTGTGTGCCTCAATTTAAAAAGGATGTTGACAACCTCGAGCGGGTGCAGAGGAGGGCGACCGGGATGATTGAGGGTCTGGAGGAAATGTCTTATGAGGAATGACTTAGGGAACTGGGAATGTTTAGCCTTTCAAAAAGAGAACTGAGAGGGGATATGATAGCTATGTTCAAATATTTGAAAGGATGTCATATTGAAGAGGGAACAGGCTTGTTTTCCATGGCTTCAGAGACTAGGACTCAGGGCAATGGTTTCAAACTACAGGAAAAGAGATTCCATTTGAAAATTCAGAAGAACTTCATGTCAGTTAGAGCTGTTCGGCAGTGGAATATGCTGCCATGGAGGGTGGTGGGGTCTACTTCTTTGGAGGTTTTTAAGCAGAGGCTGGATGGCCACCTGTCGGAAATACTGTGATGGGGGTTCCTGCATGCCCGGGGTTGGACTGGATGGCCCTTGAGGTCTCTTCCAACTCTGTGATTCTATGATTCTACAATTCTTAAATTCAGTTTGTATATTCTACCAAGAGTAGTGGCTTGTCCACTAAATGGATGAAACATATGCTTAAACGTCTGTGAAGATTCTCAGTCATCCAGGTGAGTTTATCTGGAAGTTGAGTCATGGCTACTGGACTTCTTTTTTGAGAGATAGAAACGTTTCGCTGTTCATCCAAACAGCTTCATCGGTCTGATGCTTAAACAAATGAACAAACAAATAAAATGCTGTGCTCCTCTGTGGCCATTTATGTGGAAGTGGTCCAAATGCCCCAGTGTGACTTCCTATGAGAGAATGTGAATTAAATTGCATTTTCCTCACTGTGTAGTCGCCGTCCTGTGAGTTCAATGGGACATGCTTATTCTGAGTAAGAACGCATAGGGCACCTTGAGTATCAGAATCCATCCTTTGCTTATTGAGGAGACTCTGTGCTTTAATTACCACACATGATTCTATAATTTTAATTATACAGGTATTACAACTTAAAAAAAGATTCCTTTTTAAATCTTCCTAAGAATACACTTTTATTACATTTTTATGACTTTGTAATGATATGGTATTTTATTATTCTTAAGGACATAATGTAATGATTAAGCTATCGTTATGAATAACGATAATAACTAGCTGAATGTAACAGCCCATTTTAATGTCTGCCTGCCACCCATCCTGAATATGGGCTGGGAGGCTCACTGACCCAAGACAGTGTAAAAGGTGACTTTGCAAAGCTACCTGCTTTTGTAACTTTCAGTGACATAAGAGTTTGATTTAAACTGACACTGAGGAAAGCACTTCAAGAAGAAATAGTTCTGTCCTCGCTGTAGCAGGACATTTCAGGATTTTTTTTTAAATGGCCAGCTTCTTTTCCATGAAGAGCAGGTTTAAGAGAAAGGGCTTCATGGAAAGATGGTTTTGGAGTCGTACAATGGGTGGCCTCCAGCCTGTAGGGCAGTGGCTCTCAACCTTCCTAATGCCGTGGCCCTTTAATACGGTTCCTCATGTTGTAGTGACCCCTTGCCCTTCTTGGAAGAGGCCGCAAGCCCCCTTTGGCAGGCCACTGCCCCAGGTGCCATAGAGAACTTCCCTCTACAGGCACCCTCAGCCAATAGCAGCCTCTGGTGCCATTGCGTGACATCCCCTTCAACCTATCTTCCCCCCTCCCCTCCCTCCTCCAGACCCATGCTTGTTTGTGCCTTTTTCTTCACCGGCTCCTGGCGACCCCTGTGAAATGGTCGTTCGGCCCCCAAAGGGATCCTGACCCCCAGGTTGGGAACCACTGCTATAGGGCTTAGGACTTAGGAATCATAGAATAATGAAGTTGGAAGGGCCACTGAGTCCAACCTCCTGCTCAAGGCAGGAATCCAAGTCAAAGGGAAACAGAGGAGATCCAGCCAATTATCGACCAATTAGTTTACTTAGCTCAGTCAGCAAGCTGTATGCTAGTAGTCACCTTTTGAATAAGCTAACTGACTGGTTACAAGCAGAGAACCTCTTGGCAGAAGAGCAGGCTGGCTTTAGGTCCAGAAGGTCCACACTAGATCAGGGACTTATTTTTCATCATCTTGCTCAGAAATACTCGTCCCCTAAGGGAGGTGCCTTGTATGCGGCTTTTATTGACTTTAAGTCAGCTCTCGATCTTATCCCAAGATGCAAACTCTGGGCTAAGTTTGAGGAAACCAACATAGACAGGAGGCTCCTTCTTCTAATTCAACGCCTTTACCAAAACACCAGGTTGCAAGTTCTTTGCAACTCAGCAGGAGCTTTATCTAATTCAATCCCAGTGTTAAATGGTGTAAAACAGGGTTGTATTCTAGCCCCAACTTTGTTCAATTTTTATATCAATGGCATAGTGGATAAATTATCAAAATCTGACTTTCATCCTCCTAAGCTATTCTCACGCCCTATCTCCATGTTACTTTATGCCGATGATGCAGTATTACTATCTTTAACTTGTATTGGCCTTAGAAGATTTTTGAAAGCCTTTTCTTCATACTGTAATCAGGAAAAACTCGTTATTAATTATGCCAAGACCAAAGTTCTTGTTACCAGCAGAAGGAGGGCTAAACACAAATGGGTAATAAATAATCACCCTATAGAACAGGTGGCGTGCTATAAATATCTGGGCATAGTATTCAGCTCCACAGGCTCCTGGACATCCCATATAAAATACTCATTATCAAATGCTCAGAAAAGTACCACAGCTTTAAACAGATTCTTTTTTTTCTAATGGTGGACGACATGTTCCCTCAGCAGTACAAGTCTTCAAGGGCAAGGTGATCTCACAGTTGCTGTATGGCTCCCCAATATTTGCATATGCAAATATACATTCCTTTGAATCTTTCCAGACCAAATTTTTGAGATCAGTCCTGGGTGTGCCTCCTTGCACTCCTAACACAGCCCTATGCCTGGAGACTGGATTAGTTTCTATTAGAGCACGGGTAAAAGCCCTTATGATTAATTTCTGGCTCAAACTTATGCTTCTTCCTGTCGGTCTGGCTCCCCTGGCCCTCCTAGACACCTTCCAGTCAGATTGGAAATCTTTTGTAGTTAAAGAAACGCAACGGATAGGTCTCTCTATTAACACCCTTATAGCAATGGGCTACATTAATGCCAAAGCGACTGTCAAGTGTAGGATATGGGATATAGATTTCCAGGAACACCTGAGCCAAAAAGGGCACCAATAGCATAGTCACACACAGTGCATTCAAGATGTCTTTTTACCTCTCTAGCTCTGTCTACAAAAATAATCCGGGCCTTCTCCTTAGCCAGACTGAATGTGCTCCCTTCCAAACTTTTGGATGGGAAATTTCAAAATATACCTTACCCAGAGAGGCTATGTCCTTGCAATAATAGCCAAATTGAGTCTGTGACCCATGTTCTTTTATGCTGCTCCTTTTATCAAGAACTACGCAAGGAGCTTATACATCCTATTATTTGCAAACATCCTGGGAGACCTACCAACTACTACGCTAAGCTCCTCCTCTCAGATAGGTCCCCTCAGATCACAAATTGTGTTGCTAGGTTTTGCTGTGCTGCTATGATCAAACGTAGATGTATAACTGATAGAGGTTTGAGCTCTCTAATTATATATAGTGTTTTACTCATAAATTGTCATTTTTACAAGCTCTGTATTTTCCAGTAATATATTTTATACTGTTTTATCATATTATTTTATACTGTTTTATCATATTATTTTATATTGTTTTATCATGTTATATTTTTATTGTATTACAATTTTTTTATTTGGTTAATAACAGTAAATAATCAATCAATCAATCAATCAATCAAGTCAATGGCAGAGATGGAGAGAAAATAGTGTTTTATTATATTATATCATATATTTATTTTTACATCTTATTTGCCACCCACTACCCACAGGTCTCTGGGCAGCTTATAAATCAAAATAATTAAAAAATTTAAAACATCAAAAAAGTCAATAAATAATTAATTGATACAATAATAAAAACATTACACTAAAATTGCCATCAGGATTCATAATTTATATTATATCAATTAAAAAACTTCTGGAACAGGAAGGTTTTTAACCTGGCACCGAAATGTCATCAATGTTGGTGCCAGGCAGAGCTCACTCGGGAGGGCATTCCATGGTCTTGTCTAGTTTCATTTCCTCGCTCACTTTGTTTTGTCCTGTTTCATAATTAATGAATTTTCAATAGAAATTTTAGGAAATTAAAGCCAAAAAAAAAAAAAAAAAGCAAAGTGTTCTGCTTGTATACCGCCTCATACCACTTCAAGTAGTCTCTGGGTGGTTTACAGTTTCATTACGGTGTGCAGGCTACTCATTGCCCCCCCCCGCAAGCTGGGTACTCATTTTACCGACCTCGGTAGGATGGAAGGCTGAGTGAACCTTGAGCCGGCTACCTGGGATTGAACCCCAGGTCGTGAGCACAGCTTTACCTGCAGTACAGGCATTTAACCACTGTGCCATGGGGCTGAAAACAAAACACCACCCAGCTGGCTTTGACAGCTGAGGCTGTGGAGAGGGCACCCCCCCCCCGGCACCACAGCCTGTGCTGTCCAAAAAAAAAAGAAGAAAAAAGAAGAAAAAAAGGATGCTGGTGGCAACAATGGGAGAGCAGAGGATGGTTTTGAGTTTTGTGCTGCAACAGCACCCGCACTGCTGAGGCATGGAATGCAAATCCCTGCTCCACTGTTCCCCTTCTCAGCCAGGCAAGGATCAAGTGGCTGTCATCACCACATTTTCAAATCCCCAACTTTTTCCTGATTGGTTGCTTCCTTCTTGAGCGATGATTGGGTAAGATTTTAGGAGGCGGTCCCAAACCGGCTGTCACAAGGGAGAACCCGAAAAGCCCTGGGTGTAACTACAAGGTGCCGATGATATAGTAAGACATCCTTCTGCTGGGTCTAATCTACGTCCACTTGATTAAGTTTGCACCATACACAAAGGACAGAAATAAATATATAAGAACATAAGGAGAGACCTGCTGGATCAGGCCAAAGGCCCATCTAGTCCATCTTCCTGTATCTCACAGTGGCCCCACCAAATGTGTCTGGGAGTGCATGAGACTAGATATCTGTCTCCTGATAACACTCCTCCTGTATCTGGCCCTTGAAGTACCCTGGTTTTAAGCCTAGAAATTACCCATCTCCATCATGGTTTGTAACCTGTGATGGACTTTTCCTCCAGGAACCTGTCCAATCCCCTTTTGAAGGCATCCAGGCCAGATGCCATCACTACATCCTATGGCAGGGAGTTCCACAGACCAACAACACGCTGGGTAAAAATAAAAAAATTCTTTTTCTGTTCTCACTCTCCCAGCCCTCAATTTGAGTGGATGTCCCCTAGTTCTGGTAGTTTATTCAAATGATTCAAAATGTTCAAAAGGCTGGAAGTGGAGTTTTTGACACATGCTTTATTTACTGTTTTGTGGCTCTCTCTCTCTCTCTCTCTCTCTCTCTCTCTCTCTCTCTCTCTCTCTGTGTGTGTGTGTGTGTGTGTGTGTGTGTGTGTGTGTGTGTGTGTGTGTGTGTGTGTGTGTGTGTGTGTGTGTGTGTGTTTGCATTTTCACTACTGGATAACTCAGTCGTTTAGGCATCTGGTTGGGAATTTGGCCCCACACTATGCCTCCTTGACCGATGATCCATAGGATCCCTTACAGCTCTGCAGTTCTAAGATTATATTATGTATTATATTTATCCCAAAGAGCTGGGGTGTTTTACCTTTCTGTTCCTTCTTGCTTCAGGAACAAAAAGCGTTTGATTGCAGCTCATCACAGATAATCCAGATTGTAAATTAGATCTGCACAGGGGCGTTCGACACTCATCTATCTGCTGTCTTAGTTGTAATGCATCTCCATTGTCCTGCCCATAATAGGGCTCTAAAGGACTGTCCTTCTGCGCCTGTGTCAAGGCAAAAGGAAATGGGCTAGGTATTGAACATAAGGCTGTTCTCCTACCTTTCCCTCCCCTGCAATATAGAATATGCTGCCCTTCTGCTCGAGGAATTGTTATTCATTGCCCTACCTCAGGTTCCTCAATAGTGAACCTTTGGAACCGATGGGCCATTCATTGGAACGTTAAGTCGGTAAGTGGTGGAGAGAGGGGGAAAAATTGTTAATTCAGATGAAAGCCTTGGGTGACTGAATGCTGAACATCTCATTCTGACCACATCCGGGAAGAAGACACAATGTTCAAGGCCAATGGATGCCCTTTAATGAGGGCTGTGAACCCCCCCCCCATCTCAATGTCATTGTGTTTCTCTAAACACTCTCTTCTTTCCAATTCCACCCCGTCTTTGTGTCAAGACTTTTTCTGTTTAGAGCTTTTGTCTCAGTCACTTACCCTTGATGTGTTTCCAAGATAGACAGAATTCCTGGAATGGAGAATTACAGTATTTTGGTCCAAAAATAAAAATAAATAAAAATAAAAATCCCTGTCTTATTATGTTCTACCTCTGTGGTGTCTTTTTCTGAGAATCCGATAATCTGGCAGGTAGGGAATTCCATGAACACAGTTCTAAAAAGCAGGATCACTGGACCGAAAAAAGGCTTCTGTGTTGCATCAAAATATCACTTCCATGCCATTGGCTAGTTCAGTGATGGCGAACTTTTTAGAGACCAAGTGCCCAAACTTCAATTCAAAACCCACTGATTATTCGCAGTTTCAGGGAGGGTAGCCATGTTAGTCTTTTCAAGCATTTCGGGCAAAAATCAAAGAAAAACAAAACAGAAGACACAAACATGTGGCACCTTAAAGGCTAACTTCCATATTTTAATGTAAAGTTTTGTGGACAATGTCCACTTCTTCAGACATATAGCAGCAGAATGAGGTGTGAAATATAATATGAGATGGGATATACATTTCATACCAGATATTCATTGGCTGTAGTCCAGATATTCATTGGCTGTAGTATATAGAGTTGGGGGGGGTGGATAGGGGAGGGGAGGGAGGAGGAGGGCGAAGAAGAGGAGGGAGAGTTAATTGGTAGAAATGGGAGAAGATTAAATGGTGAGAACATTGGGCCAGAGTGGTATAGTTTTATGGCTCAGGCCAGCCTCTTTTTATATGTTTAAGGCTGGGAAGTAAATTCCTCAAGAGACAGAAACCAGATCAGATCAGATCAGAGAGGTTGTGGAAGTGCCAATACAGCAATTTAACCTGAATATGGGTGGCTGTGAAGGGGTGATGATGGGCTCTGAGTGCCACCTTTGGCACCCGTGCCTTAGGTTCGCCAACACTGGGCTAGTTGGTTGATTGGTTCCCCAGGGACAGAAATCATGCTGGGAGTTCCATCAGATAGCGGTTTCAAGTCTCTTCTTTGACCAGTTCAATATTCAACAGACGGGCGAGAGCTCTGACTTCAAAGTTCACAGTATTGATAGCTTGCATTTGGAGGTGGGAGGCATTGATCTGGCATCACAAATTATTCATCCTAGCCACACACACAAAAATATAGATTTCAGATTCTACAGGACAAGGGGAGCACTACCCAGCTATATGTTAATATACGGTAGCACAGAGTTGGGCATGGCCTTTTTTAGGAACAGCCAAACATTGGTTTGGATTCTGACAATGAATAATTAGCGTGCCTCCAACAATAAAGTAACAGAGTGGCCTCGGCGTGGTGTTGTGATTAGAGATGGGCACGACTAGGGAAAATGACGTTTTCAAGTTGTCGTGTGTCGGAGGCAGTCCGTTTCGGCTCGTTTCCGTTTTTCGCGAAATTTCGCAAAAATTAGTTGGTTCGTTTTTTCGTTTTTTGTTTTCGTTAGTACTGGTTTGGGGTGGTAGCGGGCTCCTGGAGGGAGCTGCAGGAGTCAGCCAGAGCCACAAGTGATGGACTGGCAGACTCTTTGCACCCGCTGTGTCTCACGTACTTGCATGTAGTGCAATGCAAGTAGATCTGGCTTAGGGTTAAGATGGGTTAGCGCAAGGGCTAGGGTTAGGCCAGTTACGGGTGAGGTTAGGGTGAGTATTGGGGTGCACCTCTGGGTGCCTCTCTGACCCACTTAGAAGGACAGTGTACTGGTGTATGGGTTAGGCTTAGGCTTAGGGTTCGGGTTTGGGCTACGATTAGTGGGCTGTTTATGCCCGATTGGCACATCCCAGAAGTCTCTGTGGTCAACCTGGCCAAGTGGCCATGCGATTGGTGGAAAATTTGCATGGTCCACTCCCATGGGCGAGCCCATCTTTGCAAATGTGCAGGTGTAATAAAATAAAATAAAATAAAATAAAATAAAATAAAATCAACGGAGACTTTTTTTTTTTGCAAGAAAAACCCACTGCTGCTACTGTAAAAATTCAAGCATTTAAAATAGCTAATTTTTGCATGTTTCTGTGGTGCTTTGGTGGGGTTTTGGGCAACGATTTCAAAACAAATATTGCGGTCGCCATTTTGGATCCCCCGCACTGCATGGCAAATGGATGCGCCCTCCCAGCCTGGTACCAGCAGTGCAGCAGTAGCAATAGCCAAGGAGAGGGGGCGGGAACCCCCAAATAAAACACCCTTCTGGCCTGGTAGGTGCCCTCAGACAGTTTTCGCCTACTTTTAGGGCCGGGAATCGGGTTGTTTTTAACTTTTAAAAACTTTTTTTCTGTGCCGCTTGGCATTGCACGATCGCCGCAATGCAAGTAACGAGCACGACAAATCAGACCAAATTGTTTGTTCGTCGGTTCGAGCTCGAATTCTGGCGGAGTAATTCCCATTTCCGTTTCCGTAGAGTAATGGATACGAGTAACGGAAACGGAAACGGGAATACCGCTAAGTCATGCCCATCTCTAGTTGTGATGCATCCCTCTGACTAAACTAGGCAATTGGCAATGCTTTTAGGGGAGATTGGTGGGATTTTAAAAAGAAGAAAAGGTTCAACATTGCTGACTTGAAGCACATGCTCTGAACTTGAGATAGGCAGCATCCCCCAGCCCTTCCTGTGTCTCAATAAAAGGCACACAATCTGGGACTAACATGGATACTATTGTCTACCTAACAAACCTATTCAGGCCATTATTCATCTTATGAGCCTATTTCAGACCAGGGTGACAAGCGATCAAAGCTGACAAAAAGATGGAGGACTCTCACTAGCTGTATTCAGACTGATGAAGCTGTTTGGAGGAAAAGTGAAATGTCTCAAGAAAAAGAAGTCCAGTAGCCATGACTTAACTTCCAGATAAATTCACCTGGATGACTGAGAATCTTCACAGACAAATCTGGGACTAATTCACCCTGTGTCCTTTTGGTTATGTTCCCAACACAGTTGTTTCCTTGATCTGCAACTTCTAGCTTTCTATAGGACCTCTTAAGAAAGCTGTCAGGGAAAAATAATAATTCATTTCAAATGTGGTGCCAGAGGAGAGCTTTAAGGAGACCCTGGAGTACCAGAAAAACAAGCAAGTGGGTGTTAGATCAAATCAAGCTGGAACTATCTCTGGTGATAAAAATGTTGAACTTGAGGCTGTCCTACTTTGGACACATCATGAGAAGGCAAGATTCTCTGCGAAAGACAATAATGCTAGCAATGGTTGAAGGCAGGAGGAAAAGAGGAAGACCAAATACAAGATGGATTAACTCCCTAAAGGAGATACAAGGTTGAGAACTGAGCATGGATGTTGAGGCCAGGACATCTTGGAGGTTGTTTATTCATAGGGTGGCCATAAGTTGGAGGTGACTTGACAGCATGTAGAAACAACAGTGAAGACTCCATTTGTGCAGATGAAGCTGATGAAGACAGATGAAGCTGTTTGGATGAGCAGCAAAACGTTTCTATCCCTCAAAAAGAAGTCCAGCTATGACTCAACTTCCAGATTTGTACAGATCTGTCCCCTACACTTCCTGTGCCATGAATCTGAAATTAGTGGTGCTGCAAGGGTAAGATTTGTGATGCTTTCGTTCAGAAACGAGAAGAATTATTTTTCTCAACAACTCAAGCACAAACCAAGCTACTATTCAAATGAATGCCAGAATCCTGTTGTAAATTTGCACTGATGTGAGTGTAATGACAGAAACTATGACAGAAAATTGATCCTAATAAATTACAGTAGTTGCTTCTGGCATAGTGGTACTGCAGCTGTTAACTGTGATCACGACCTGAGGTTCATTCCCAGGCAGAAAGCTCAAGGTTCACTCAGCCTTTCATCCTTCTGAGGTTGGTAAAATGAGTACCCAGCTTGCTGTGGTGGGGTGTGGGTGGGGGCTGCAATGTGTAGCCTGCATAATTACTTGTTAATAGGGATGGGCACAAAATGGAAAAATAATGTTTTGTTTTGTTTCATACGAAATGAAATGAAACAAAATGAAATGGTTCCCCTGGGTCCTAGAGGCACCAGATTTGGTGCCTGGGATTCCAGGAGCCATTTTCAAAGGGCTCCTGCTGAGTTGTTATCGGCTGGACCCCTTTAAAACTGGCCCAGTTGGCACCAGGGGCCCCTAGTGCTGACTGGGCCAGGTTTAAAGGTCTCCAGCCATTGACAGATTGGCAGGAGTCCTCAGAAAAGGATGCAGAGGGCAGCGTGAACTGCCTACCCGGTAACCCAACCCTTTTCTGAGGACTCCTGCTGAGCTGACAATGGCTGAAGCCTTTTAAACCTGGCCCAGTCAGCACCAGGGGGTCCCCGTGGTACCAACTGTGCCAGGTTTAAAGGACTCCAGCCATTGACAGCTTGGCAGGAGCCTGAAACGATGGAATGAAACAGTTCATTTCAATGGAAAAAACGACCATTTTGTTTCATCTATAATGAAATGCTGCTTCCTCGTTTCATTTCGTTTCATTTTGTTACATAACAAAACAATGAAACAGCATTTCGTTTTTCATTTCCTACCCATCCCTACTTGTAAAATGCCCAGAGAGTGCTTGAAGTGCTATGGGGTGGTATATAAGCAACACATTTTGCTTTCCTTTTGCTTCTATTCCTAGCTGCATGCCAGCAATAAAAGTGATTAGTGACAATTTGTCGTTGCAGCTTGTGCCATTACTCGTTACACTGGCATACATTTACTGCAGAATTCTAGCCAATGCTTTAAGGCAGGGGTGTCCAAACATTGCCCTCCAGATGTTTTGGACCACAACTCCCAGAATTCCAAGCCTGTATCGTCAATGGCAAAGGACTGTGGGAGTTGTGGTCCAAAACATCTGGAGGGCCGAAGCTTGGACATGCCTGCTTTAATGCAAATAACACTCAAATGACAACAGCTTTTGTGGCATGGACTTTTTCACAGGGAAAGGGCTCTAGTTTTGCTCAGAGACAATTTGAGGACTGCTTGTTGCATTCGCTTTTGAATGTAAGGAATCCTATGGAGCATGAAGAGTAGCCTGCCAGCTAGATGGGCAGTATAAAAATCAAATTTATTTATTTATTTATTTATTTTTATTTTTATATGTAAATATTTATTTATATATTTTTATATTTCTATGATGCACCTATTTTCCCACAGGAACTCTGGGAGGTTTACATAGAAATCAACAAAATAATCAGTAGGTAAAAACAAAACAGACAAATAATAAATTAGAAACAATCATACAATAAAAAATAAAAACAGAAAAAAAATCAATCAAACAATCAAACAAACATACAAACAGTTTTCTCATGTCAAGATTATCTGAACTGGTGAGAAGAAAGAATTGTACAAATGTTACTTAATTCCCTCTGTTAAAATGCAGGAAATGATGCCTCCTTCTGCATCCATTTGAGAAGGACACAGTCTGTCTGGTTCCTAACCCTTTTCCAATCAAAAGAGCCATTTAGAGCAATCAATAATGTAACTCTCATCTACCATTCTTTCTTCTTCAGTGGTGTCATTATCACTTCCTCTTTCAAGTGCAGGAACTAAATGTGAAATCAGTGCAGCCTTGCTTGAATCTCTCCCCTCCCTTACCAATTTTCCAAATGAATCTCTGTTTCTGGTTAAAGACTGGCACAGTATGATGAGTTCATTAGTTTGCTGGTGTGTGTCATCTCTCTCTTGCATTAAAGCATAAAAAGGTCTTTTGAGTTAGGAATAATTAGATGAGATCATTAAAGTTACAATGAGATCACTGCTGCCAGAAAGGGCCCCATGTTGTACCAACTAAGGTCAAATCAGCTATAGCCATCATTCATTCCAGTTTTCTCCAGCTCACATATGCATTGTGTTGCTGTGATGCGTGATCCACATTTTAACCAAGGACGTTGAAAATTTCCATCTTTGGACTATAATGCAGACAATCTCCCATTTCAGCACCGGCAACAGGACCATTTCATCCATGTCATACACAAAGTGTGGACAAGTTCCTTCTTTGGACTGTAATGCCCAGAATTCCCCAGGCAGCGGGTTCACAGCTGTGTTCTGCTGTAGAAAGGCAAGATCCAGTGGAATGAGAAAGATGGTATCCATTCACCACAGCAGAGGCCTTGGAATGGGACATAATTGTGCCCCTCTCATTTGCTTTGAAATGAGTTCACCTGAATCCAGCTATGGATTCTACAGGTTATGAAGCATATTGAGGAAACTGTGGGGCAACCAGAAGGACAATGGTTGAATGAATTGGACATAGCCAACGGAAGAGAAGGCCAAGGGGTGTGTGTGACATGATGGCCACTTAACTGAAAGGTTGAATGGCCACCTGTTAGAGATTCTTTAAGGGCGTTTATACATGACCCCTAAGCTCCGCTGCAAATGGCTGCAAGCTCCGGAGCTTAAAAATGTTTCCCCACCAGCTCCGGAGTTTGCCCACTTTAGCGCGACCCAGCGCACTTTTCTTGTACCTTCTCTTTGGAGGTGAAAAATCTTTGATGCGGTGCAATGATAGTGATTGCGGGGCTCTCCTCGCTTCTGTTTGCTGTTTTTTGGCTCCCGCCCCTTTAAGAGCTACTTTTACAGAGACGAGAGGCAGAACAAGGTGAGCGGCATGCTTTTCTTTCTCTTTTTCTCCCTCCCTCATGCAGCCAGCAACCAGGAAGTGCAGAGGGGGGTGGGGACAGAGGAAGAGCAACAAACCCCTAAGATCTCTGGTCTGAATTTAAGTGGCCAGCGGATCTTAGGGGTTGTGTAAAAAGGCCCTAATTTTCCTTCTTCTACAGGCAGCTGGGTTTGAAGACCACTTCCAGTTCTATAATGCTAAGGAGCATCAAGGGAAGAATACAAGGAGCACACTCTAAATTCTGTGTTTGCATCAGTTTGCATTATGTGAACTCAATGATGCAACTTAATGATGCATTTTCAAGCCCTGTTAGTTTTTTGGTTTTACAGAAAAGACATGGGGTGCCATTGTTTTTTGGGGCACTTATGAGTGTCCAAAATGCAGGATCCAAATTGCTGACTGGGGCATGTTACAGAGATCACATTACACCCCTATTAAAGCAGCTCCAATGGCTGCCAATCAACTATCTGACACAATTCAAGGTGCTGACCTTGACCTACAAAGCACTGTATGACCCGGGTTCTAGCTACCTCAAAGTTCAAATCTCAAGTATGAACTGACTCGGGTGTTAAGGTTATCAGGAGAGGCCCTTCTCTCCATCCCGTCACCCTCACAGGTACGTCTCGTGGGAATCCATGAAAGGGCCTTCTCGGCTGCTGTGCCCAGACTCTGGAACTCCCTCCCACTAGAGGCCAGGACTGCTCCATCTCTGATGTCTTTCCAGAAACAGGCAAAGACCTTTTTAACTGCTTACATTCTCTTGCAGTTTTAATATAATGTCTTTAATGCTGTAAGATGTTCCTCAATTCCCTGTTCTCAAATACTTGAATATGTCCTAATTGTACTGGACAGTATATGGTCCCTCATTACTTGTAAGCCACCTTGGGCCCTTTTTCAAGGAGAAAGGCAGGGTAAAAATACTCATAAAATAAATATATAAATTATCCCCCTCACCGATTTGCATAAGCTGTGTAACCAAGCACAAGTATGTGTGCATAGATACAAAGCAAGCAAAAAAGGACCTTCTGATTTTTTTTTTAAATCATGCAACAGTCCACTCTGATGCATCTAACTGAGCTGGAGCCACCCTCATGGTGTGCAACTAGTGTTGACACTCTTGGTTATGTTCTCTTCTCCTTACAAGAGTGCCAGATAAGAACCAGTTACTTACCTGTAAAGGTGGTTCTTCGAGTGGACTTTCGTGAAGCCACACAGATTGGTTTCCCAGCACGCACTCGTGAAAGTTGGACTTCCCCAGCAATAGGAATGTTCATTAGTCTCCTCCCCCTTGCCCCACACATGAGTGAGAGGCTTCCCACCCAAACACCTCAGTTCCCTCACAACTGCTAGCATGACATGTAAGTACCAGACATGTTGAGGGGAGGCAGGTGGGTGCTGTGTGGCTTCACAAAGGTCCACTTGAACAACCACCTTTACAAGTAAGTAAGTGGTTCTTCTCCTTTATGGCCTTTGTGAAGCCACACAGATGGGTGATTAGAAGCAGTACTCACAGGAAGGTGGGAAGTCACGCCATCACAAAGGAAAGGATGACTCTCCCAAAGGAAGTGGAAGACATCATTTGAGCATTCATAAGAACATAAGAACATAAGAACATAAGAAGAGCCATGCTGGATCAGGCCAAAGGCCCATCTAGTCCAGCTTCCTGTATCTCACAGCGGCTCCACCAGATGCGTTTGGGAGCGCATGAGACTAGATATCTGTCTCCTGATACCACTCCCCTGCATCTGGCCCTTGAAGTACCCTGGTTTAAAGCCTGGTGATGACACATCTCCATCATGGTTTGTAACCTGTGATGGACTTTTCCTCTAGGAATCTGTCCAATCCCCTTTTGAAGGCATCCAGGCCAGATGCCATCACCACATCCTGTGGCAGGGAGTTCCATAGACTTACAATGCGCTGGGTGAAAAAATATTTTCTTTCATCTGATAGTGCTTCATGAAGGCTGTAGGTGTTGACCACGTGGCTGCATTACAAATGTCCTCCAAGGGAATGCCCTCAAGAAGGCTGATGAGGATGCTCTGGTAGAGTAGGCCTGAAGAGGACACGACAATGGCCTCTTGGCTAACTCATAAACTAACTTGATCGCAGAAACAATCCAGCATGAAAATTGCTGGGGAGAAACAGGACACCCTCTAGAACTAGAATCGTAACAGATAAACAACCTTTTTGTTTTTTGAACAGGTGCAGTTCTGGACATGTAAAAGCTGAGAGGATAACGAATATTCAAGGAGTGGAAAGAAGGTAGGGAGGGTTGGGAAAGGTGGAAGGTGTCAGAAACCTTCTTTATGAACTTCTGTAGGCATGATCAAATTAGAACCATCAATTAACTCAGTCCAACAATTTCCCAACTCTTGTCTTCCAGTAATGGCACTCAGAATGGATGGATTCCAAACTGTTCATGATCCATCGATTTCTGTGTAGGTGTTCCCCATCCACAGCAGCATCCTGCAACACAGGTGGTATGCCCAGTCTGCATCACACCCCTCCACTGGTCCTCAGGTTCTGTGGAGGTCCCTTCTTCCATAGATTCTTGTATTTGGAAAAGACAAAGATGCTCCATTTGATTGGGTCTGACTTCTGCTCCTTTTGCTCCACCTCAGCTCCAAGCTCCCGTCTGCTGCGTGTTCCACTCACTCTCCTTCCTCCCTGCCGTGTTTCTATTCCACATTCTTCTCCTTCACCTCTGTCACCAGGTCCCGGATATCTGATGGAGGGTGTTGGAATATTTAGCAGGATTTACATTTCAGCCATTACAGGGTTAATGTGAAGAGCAAAGCCTATTGGTTGTTGAGATCTCACCACTTGGAATGTTCTGGTAGAAGCATGACCCCCTTTTTCTTTTATAAGGCGTGCCTTGTATTCTTAGAAAGGAAGGAAGCATGTTCCTAGCCTAGCAAGATGGCTTTTATAATAGTTATTGTTAGAAAACCTCCCGTGTACCCTTCCCTTCTAGTTAAATAAATAGTTTTTTTCACTTAGTAACACAAGAGGTGTCTCTCTTATTAAAGCAACTAAAATCATCTGCAACCACCAATCCAACAAAGATCTCCAACAGAGGGGACGGCTCACTCTGTCCCTTGCGTCCTGCTTCACAAAAAAAAAAAAAAAAAAAAAAAAAAAAACAGGCCGTGAATATTACAGGGAGAACAATTCCACTGCACAAAAGAATAAAGTAATCCATTCCAGAGTCCTTTCCTTTGTTGCTTCCCATCCATGATATGACTGTAACGAGCAGGTTACCATGCAATCTTTTTCTTGACCCAAGGCAACCGAGGAGCATCATATCCAGACTGCAGTGCAGATAAACTTGCAGGTGCAATTGCCTCTTTAAGATGCATGGGACCAAGAGTGGTCTCGCCAAGGTGTCACTTGTTAAACTTCCACCCTAGGGCATGCTACTTTTTTTCCCTTTTGTGATATACCATATTATGATAGCGCTAAGAATTGCCTATTGTTATTACAACAGCACCCCCTTATCCACAAGATCACTTATCTGCCAATTCACTTTTCCACTGTTTGAAAATATTAAAACTCTCAGAAGAAAAATCCTAAAAGTACCTGTTTCTAATGATGAAGTTACCAGAACAGGCCACAGAATGGAAGCAGAGACCACACTATGTACTGTACAGTATTTGCTATTATAACAGTGTTTGCTATAATCCATGTTTTTCAGCATCTATAGTGAGGGCTCCTACAGATACCAGGACTAGAGATGGGCAAAAACAGAAAAAATGACATTTCGGTTTTTCGTTTTTTGTTGTGGGTCCATTTTGGTTTGTTTTCATTTTTTGTGAATTTTCGTTTTTCATTTTTACTCGCTTTTTGTGTGACTTAAAGCATTTCCATGCATGGACGTCCCCCAACACCCCAGACCAGAGGGAAAACACTTTTTAAAATGATGCTGGCAGAGACACAGTATAGACTAGATATGAAGGGAGGGTGCAAAGGCAGAGGCAGGCATTGCCCAGGGCGTAAGGCAGCCACAGAGTGACTGCACTGTGGGGCAGGGGAGGGTAATCACCAAGAGGTACACACACACACAGGGAGGCTGCAAGAGAAATCTCTTCTTTTTCTCCCCTAAGAGCCAGGCTGCAGCCAGGAGGAACACAGAGACACAAACCTGCCTGCCTGGCCTAAAGTAATGAGTCGCAGAGACAGCAATCCCACCCTAAATCCCACCGCAGACTGCAAGGAGGACGGGGGGCTGCCAGAGGTTTTTATGCCCTCTGTGGCTGCCACATCTATCCAGTCTGCAACCTGGGCATGCTATTGGTTGAAATTGTCCAAGAATTTACATGATCCCATCACATGGCTTGCATCCATCTTGTGGCTGGAATCCATTTTGTGTCATACTTAAAGGGAAAAGAAAAAATACATCGCGATGGGAGAAAGACAAAAACAAACGTTTTAAGGACCGCAACCCCCTGGTAGGTGATAATTTCAAATAATTATCACTGCGTTTTTATGGATGTCCAGGGCATTTTAAAACCCAAGAAATCAATATTAGGCATCTGGGAGCCATTTTGGGTTGATGTCCCCTAACTCCCTTTAAAGGAAAAAAAATACAGCGATCTGAGAAAAGACATAAATGCACGTTTTAAGGACCCCAACCCCCCTGTTACATATTATCAGGCAGAATAAATAATTATCGCTGGGTTTTTACAGATATTCAGGATGTTTTTTAACATTTAAAAACAGCTCATTTCATTGTGCATCGCCATTAACAAAAATGAAATGTAACGAACCTAATTTTCGTGGTTCTGTTTGGTTCGTTCCAATGTCATCACAATTTTCGTTATTCGTTTTTTGTTATGTAACAAAACGAATAATGAATAATGGAATGTTTTTTTTTTCATTTTGTGCCCATCTCTAACCAGGACTCTTACCGTATTTCAGTGACTGAAATCCAGCAGTAAGCTGCAGCTAGAGCAGGCCCATTGAATTTGTGGGGATGCGGCATGTTAACTCCCCCATAAGTAAAATTCTGTTTATTCAATGAGCTTTGTTCCTGGTGCAACTCAGTTTTGAATTTCAGCCAGTTTATTAGATTCCTTTTTCCAAGAAGCAAAGGCCCAAATCTTGCTGTGTTAAACTGCACATACAAGGGCAATGGGATACTGTGTTTCATCCCCCCAGAAAGCTGCTCTTCATGTGACCAGTCAAGTGACTCATTGCATGTCCAGTTTCTCAACCCCAAGTGTCAAGCCCCGCACACAGAGCACACACACAAACAGGGTTCAGTTCTTTGCCAAGATCTTTAGTGGAAAGCCGGGCAAGTTCAAGTCCTTTGCCAACAATAAAGTGCCAGATAAATAACAGAATCCAACTCCCAGCAATTAACAGTCCAAGTCAAAACCAGAATATCTCACAGAAACCAGATGCCAAACCCAAGGGAACAGATTAAGCCGTTGTCCAGGAAGCCGGTCCGGAATCAGGAAACAGAGCCAAGGTCACAGACAGGAACGTGGTGGCAAGTTCAAATGACACGTTGCTCCCACAGAGAGCTGAAGGTGAGCTTACCAGCTTTATCCCAAAACAGGGAACACACCCTTACTTCTGGAAAGGCTCCTGCTAGTACGCAGAGCTTCCTGACCTGATTCCCCCTCTAGCATCAAAGACCCTTTCCCTAGCTCTCCTGGTAGCATGTCTTTGCAGAATCCTGCTCATAGCCCTTCTAGGGGGAGAAGATATGTTTTCAGCTGAGTCATCAGACCCACCTGCCTGCTGACTTGAGCTGCAAGGCTCCTCCAGCACCTCTTCACCATTTAACCCCTCAGAGACAGGTTCTGTGACAGGAAGGGTCCTGGCACTATCCCCCTCCTCATGGTCCCCCTCTTCTGATGGGGCCAGGCCTATCAGGGTAACTGTCATGGAATTGTTGAACCAACACAGGAGCATGCAAGTTGGACGCAGGTTCCCATGACCAATCTTCAGGTCCATAACCTTCCCAGTCTACCAAATACTGCAATCCTCCATGGTGTATTTGAGAATCTAAGATTTGACAGACTTCATATTCTTCTTCTCCTTCTACTAAAATAGGTGGAGGAGGTTCATGAGTCAGTGGTCGGTTGGGGTCAGGATCTGCAGCTGGAACCAAGAGGGATCGGTGGAATACTGGATGAATATGAAGGGAATAGGTAGTTGCAGACGAGGTAGTTGCAGACGAAAAGCAACTGGATTGATTTGTTCTAAGATGGGATAAGGACCGATGAACCGATGATCTAGTTTCCCAGGATGTCTCAGGTATCTAGTAGATAGCCAAACGTTCATGCCTGGATTTAGCTGTGTCCCTTCCTGTCTTTTCTTGTCCGCTGCTTTCTTATATACTTTCTTAGCATGGTCCAGTTGCTCTCACAATAATTCCTGAATGCCATGGAGTTCTTGAATGTATGCATCCGCAGCTGGCACAGAGGTGGAAGGAAGGGTAGTTGGAAAATACCAAGGATGATAACCATAATTGGCCATGAATGGGGTCTGGCGAGTGGAAGAATGTACAGCATTGTTATATGCAAATTCAGCTAAAGGTAACAAATCCACCCAGTTATCTTGTTGGTAGAATGTATAACAGCGTAAATATTGTTCTAAGGTGGCATTAGTGCGCTCAGTCTGACCATCTGACTGGGGGTGGTAAGCTGATGACAGGTGAACTTGTGTTCCTAGTGCCTTATGCATTGCTTGCCAGAAGCGGGAGGTGAATTGTGGCCCACGATCTGAAATGGGGTGTGCACGTAAACCATGAAGTCTGAAGAGGTGTTGCAAGTAGTGATGAGCTGTTTCTGATGTGGTAGGGGATTTAGCACAAGGAACAAAGTGGGCCATTTTGGTGAACAAATCCACGAAGACCAGGATGCAGGTAAACCCTTTTGAGCGAGGAAGATCCGTGATAAAATCTAAGGAGACAGCATTCCAAGGACCAGGGGGTGTTGGCAAAGGATGCAACAGACCCGAGGGTTTGGTCACAACATCCTTTGCCCGCCGACAAACTTCACAGGAATTCCCTTGTGAGAAGATGCAGGGTTTTGTAAAGTCCAAAGTGTCCAGCAGGTAAAGAGTTATGTGAGAGATGCAACACCTGGTTATGAAGAGGACCAGCAGGAACATATAACCACCCTCGATGTAATAATAACCCTTGTTGGGCAGAAAACTCTCCATGATTCCCATTCTGGAGTTCCTGAAGACGTTGCTGAGTCCATGAATCGCGAGCTTGAGATTCACGGATTTCTTCTGCCAAGCTGAGAGATGGATTCGTGGCCGTGAACACAGAGGGAGACAAGATGGGCACCACTAATGTCTATTTTACAGGTGCTGCATACTCAGGTTTTCTGGATAATGCATCAGCTTTTTTATTCTGAGCCTCAGGAATGTACTTGATCCGGAAATCGAACCGGGAAAAGAATAATGACCACTGGATTTGTCGCTGAGTCAATTGCCAGGCTGTTTGTAGATGTTCAAGGTTTCGATGATCAGTCAATAATTGAACAAGGTGTCGAGCTCCCTCAAGGTAATGCCTCCATAAATCAAAAGCCATCATGATGGCCAGCAGTTCATGCTCCCAGATAGTATAATTCTTCTCTGCAGGTTTTAACTGTTGAGAGTAATAAGCACAGGGACGTGGGGTTTAGGAGGGATCATCCTGTTGAGATAGTACTACTCCCAGAGCAACGCTAGATGCGTCAGCCTCCACTATAAAGGGTAATTGTGGATCAGGATAACAGAGCAAGGGTTCCGAGGTGAAGCGGGTTTTCAAAGTAGAGAAAGCCTCTTCTGCTTCTGGAATCCACGGGAAAGCTCTTTGGGCCAAAGGAGACGGTTTAAAGGTGCAACAATGTCGGCGTAGGCAGGAATAAACTGGCGATAGTAGTTGGTGAAACCGAGGAACCATTGCAAATCCTTATGGTTTTGTGGTCGCCGCCAGGACAACACAGCTTCTACTTTCTTAGGGTCCATGCGGATTCCCTGGAAAGAAATAATATGCCCCAGGAATTCACCTTCCTTAATGTCGAACTCACATTTTTCCAGCTTAGCATATAGTCCGTATTCCTGGAGATGCTGCAAGACCTGACGAACATCTTGAACATGCTGAGCTGGGTCAGCGGAATAAATCAGGATATCATCTAAATAAATGACCACACAACAATCTAGTAGATCATGGAAAATGTCATTCATCATCTGCTGAAATACACTGGGTGCGTTTGTCAGTCCAAAAGGCATTACTAAATGTTCATATTGACCATACTGGGTTCGAAACGCGGTTTTCCACTCATCTCCTTTACGGATATGCACCAAATTTATGCCCCACAAAGTTCCAGCTTGGTATAACACTTTGCCCCTCTTAACCGGTCCAAAAGTTCAGAGATTAGGGGTAAAGGGTACCGGTCCCAAATAGTGATCTTTTTTTTAATGCCCGGTAATCATTACAAGGACGAAGCCCCCCTCCCTTCTTCTTTACAAAGATCACCGGTGCGGACAATGGCGATTTGGAAGGGCGTATAAACCCATGTCGAAGGTTCTTTTCTAGGAAAGCCCTCAAAGCTTCTAACTCAGGTTCGGACATAGGGTAGACTCGTCCCACAGGGAGGGGTGCCCCAGGTATCAGATCAATGCCACAGTCATAGGGCCGATGCAGAGGTAACTTGTCAGCCCCCTTTTCCTCAAATACATCCGCAAAGTCTTGGTATACCTGGGGCAAGACAGGGTCAGATGTAGCATGGGCAGCTGCCAGGATGGTAGAAGAATTTTGCTTTGAGCAAGGAACCTTGAAGTATAATTCCCCTTGCACCCAATCCACCAATGGGTTATGAGCTCGCAACCAGGAAAGTCCCAAGACAAGAGGAAACCGGGGCATCCGAGTTACATTAAAGCAAATCTGCTCCTTGTGGTCCATTACCTGAAGAGTAAGTGGACAGGTTTCCTGAGCTATCGGCCCAGAACGAAGTAACCGACCCTCAATGGATTCTACCAGCAAATGAGTTTCCTTGTTCTGTACTGGAATCCGATGGTACCACACAAACCCAGCATCCACAAAGCAGTGAGCTGCCCCAGAGTCTGCCATAGCATTCACAGGTACTTTCCGGCCATCAGGAAGCCCTAGAGTTACAGGTACCAGGAAAGGTCCTTGGGGTGTGATGGTATTGTCTGGGAATCCTTCGGTATGCTCCATTCCTGTGGGTTCCTTCAAGAATGGAGCTGCCCTTTTACTGCTGTAGAGGTAGCAGCACTTACTGAGGAGCGCTTCAAAGGGCAACTGGAAGCGAAATGTCCTCCTCCTCCACAGTACAGGTAGAGATTATCAGAGCATCGTCTTGCCTTTTCCTCTGGGGTGAGGCGTGGCCGAGCAGCTCCCAGTTGCATAGGTTCTGGATCCATTCTGCGGGCTTCACTGGATTGCAGATTAGGCACAGCTGGCAGAGGTTGCTGGTTGTAATTCTTGCCTCGGGAGAGGCGACGGCTTTCCAGGCGTCCATCTATCCTGAGACTCAGGGTAATGAGTTCCTGTAATGTGTTTGGTTGTTCCACCCTAGAGAGTTCATCAAGCACCTCATCTGCCAATCCTTCCATATATTGAGAAATCAGTGCTGGTTCATTCCAATTCAGATCCTGTGCTATCAAACGGAACACAGTGCTGTAGTCAAACACTGAATCTTTGCCCTGTTTCACAGCTCTGAGTCTCCTGTTGGCAGTAGCAGCTTGTACGGGGTTCTGAAAAGCTGAAGAAATGTGATTCAGGAAAGCCTGATAATTATCCAGTAGAGGTGAAGCACTGAGGAGTAAAGTAGTGGCCCATTTAGCTGCCTGTCCTTTCAACAAACTGATGATAAAGCAGACCTTAGACCTCTCAGTAGGAAATTCTTGAGCACGCACCTCAATAAACAGCTTGCATTGAGCCAAGAATGCAGGGAATTCCTCTAACTTGCCCTCAAACCGGTCAGGAGGCAGCAAAGGGCAACGGGGCTGCAACCCAGCCAGTGCTGGAGTGTGCTGCAATTGAGTAGTTGCCTGAGACAAAAGTAGCACTTGGTTTTCCAAAGCTGCCAACAGTGTCATCCCAACAGCCCCCTCCTCTTCCATTCTGCTTGAAGAAGTTTGGGTGGGAGCAAACTGTCAAGCCCCACACACAGAGCACCCACACAAACAGGGTTCAGTTCTTTGCCAAGATCTTTAGTGGAAAGCCGGGCAAGTTCAAGTCCTTTGCCAACAATAAAGTGCCAGATAAATAACAGAATCCAACTCCCAGCAATTAACAGTCCAAGTCAAAACCAGAATATCTCATGGAAACCAGATGCCAAACCCAAGGGAACAGATTAAGCCGTTGTCCAGGAAGCCAGTCCGAAATCAGGAAACAGAGCCAAGGTCACAGACAGGAACATGGTTGCAAGTTCAAATGACACGTTGCTCCCACAGAGAGCTCAAGGTGAGCTTACCAGCTTTATCCCAAAACTGGCTGCTTCGCCCCGCAGCATGCGGGGGCGGGGCGTCTTTGCCAGCCGGCGGATGCAGTCGCCGGTTGGCTGCGCAAGTTGCGCAGGGCGCGCCGGGGGAGCGTGCCTATTTAAGGCAAGGAGCGCTCCCCCACGGCCTCCCTGCGCAATCTTGCCTTTCAAGCGCTCTAGGAAGCCTCCGTTCTCCGCTCGTCAGCTGGAGATCGGAGGCAGAGATAAATCCGACGCTCAGCTGTTACAGCTGAGTCTGCCCTCCGCAGCCTTCCCTCTGCTGCTGAGAGGCTCTTGACAGCTCCGCTCCGCTGGCCAGCTGGCTTGCGGAGATCGGAGCGATAACGTGAGCTCCCGGCGCTGCGGAGAAGCAGCGAAGCACCCCCCGGTCTCCGCTCATCAGCTGGAGATCGGAGATAAGGCTGAAGCGGCTGAGTTGCCTATTTCTTTTTTCTCTGGTGGTGGTTAAGGGGAGGGAGGGAACCGGGAGGGGGGTGGGCGGTTGAGCCAGGCTCCGGAGAGCCTGCTCGGCCAGGGGCAGGGAAACGGAGGGAAGCCAAGGGGGTTGGACGGCGGGGGCAGGGATATCCTTTGGCGGTGGGGGAGCAGTAGCACCCAGGCAAGGGGCCTATTTGGCACCTAGGGGATACCTGAAGGAGGCAGAAGGCGGTTGATTCAGCGGGGATTCAGCGGGGACGGGGGCAAGGATTGGTGTTGTGGCCCCATTCTGCTTTCGCATACACCTGGCCCTCATCTGGGCTGGGAGCTGAGTGTACTCAGGCCATTGGGCCTAGGAGGGGCGGCCATTTTGGTCGCCTTTCCGTCCCACACGTGGCCAGCCCATCATCTTCCATCCTTCTTGTGGATAGGCAGGGGGGTACTGGGGGGGCGATTATATAATTATTTAGGAGACACTTGCCAAAGGGGGGGGATATTTTCCCCACCCTGCATCTCGTTGCTGAATACCTGGGATAAGGGAGAAGTACCACGTGGGTGGTGGGCGGCCATTTTGGTTTGCGGGTGGCCATTTTCTATGCACCCTTATTAACATTCTTAGGCCTCCCGAAGTGATCCACACCCATCCTGTCTACAGGGCTTCTGTCTGGGGACGATCTTGAGGGCCCCCTGTCCTACGCTACCCAGCCTGTCTGCGAGTCCCATTATTAGAGCATTGTGTACTCTCCCCTCTCTTGCACGCCATGCCACCCAAACCGGGCACGGGCAAGGGCAAGGGCAAGGCCCATCCACCTAAGCGGCAAGCGCCCCAACCAACCTCAGATGTTTCATCCTCATCAGATGAGGACTGGCAGCCATTTGCGGCCGCCTGGAGCAAACTATCCCATTTGGAGAAGGAACGCGCCAAACAAAAGGGGATGGAGGCTTCTTATGGGGGGCGGCCTTCTAAGGACCCCAAAGCATATCGCAAAGCGGGCCTTAAAGCACTAGGAGATCTGATGATGTCTCGCATTGCTGTTTTGGAGAATGATATGGCAGGATCTTCCGGCCGGGATTCTGCAGGTCTGCAACCGGTCACCCAGGCTGCGCAAGCGACTGAGGCAGGATCCACCCCTTCGGCTGCTGCTTCCAGGGGAATCGCGGCAGCACCTGACATATCGACCATCATGGACCAGCCCCAAGACCAGGCGATCGATCTGTCAACGACTATCGCTTCTCAAGGGCTGCACCGGCGGGCACCTATCTACAATCCTCCCCCGGGTGAGTTGACCACGTGCATCCACACGCCTAGGCGAGTACTCTGGCCCTGGCCAGTCTCTGAGACAATGACACAGGAACAGCTTGAGGCAGACCTCCCGGGAACGGGCCCCTATTCTTCCTCAACGGCACTTGGCCCCATCGGGCCCGGTGTTGGCGGAGACGGCCGCCCAGACGGACCTCTGGGCAAGCCCGCCCGGGGCTCAGGGAAGATTAGGTGATATGCTCCCGGCCCCTTCAGGGCAGCTTGGCGACAAGCCGACAGAGGAATCTGAAGCGGTGTCAACCAACCCTTTGGACTTGCCGGAGGGGGATGAGTCATTGCCATTGGGCGACCACCTTTCTGACGCTATGATCGAAAAAAGATTGTGTCAGGAAGGTACGTCGATATATTTGAGCTACTCAATAGGGAAATTGATACCAAGGACCTAGAAAAGCTAGATGATAAAGAGAAGGAGAGAATTAGGAGGAGGAAGCCGGAAAAAAACGTGGAATAACTGGCTGACAGCCTTTGTCATGTATGCCGGCATCTACGCCCAGGCCCACCCCCAAAAGGGTGTGGTGTTGTGGCACTATTTAGACAATATCATCAGGGCCAGGTCGGACTTTCCGGCATCCGCTTGGCTGGCGTACGACGAAGCCTTTCGTCGCCGCATCGCTAAGGACCCCACACTCCGCTGGGACAGGCCCCATAGCTATTTATGGCTTAGGGTGATGAGCGCCCCTCGTCAGGCCCTGAATGAGAGATTTGACAGCGGCCATGCGATATTCCGTCCTGGCCAGCCTGGAAATTCCCGCGCAAGCGCGGGCCAGCCGGTTCAACCCCGGCTGGTCTGCTTTGAATATAACAGTAAAGGGTCTTGCGGGCGCCGCCAGTGTAAGTTTAGGCACCTGTGCTCTACCTGTGGAGCCAACCACCCGGCCTCTACTTGCCCTAGGGGCAAGCCGGGAAACAGCGGAGGCAGGGACACAGGAGGCAGGCGTACCCACCCTGGGTCACCCCCTCCTCCTAAAGGGACCTAGTCCCATACGGGTGTCGGTTTTGAGGGCGTGGCTTCGTAGCTACCCCTCGAGGGAGGAAGCCGCCTACATTTTAAGCGGTTTCGTCCACGGGTTCCGCATACCAGCTATTGGGGAACGACGGCCATTTCTGGCGCACAACCTAAAATCGGTAGTTGGAAAAGAGGCTATCGTGCGGGAGAAGATAGCTTCCGAATTGGCAGCAGGCAGGATCCTCGGACCATTTGATCATCCACCGACTCCTCGCTCACGGGTATCCCCCTTGGGCATTGTTCCCAAGAAAGCACCAGGCGAATATCGCCTTATCCACCATCTGTCGTACCGGCGGGGAGTCGGTGAATGATATGATACCGCAAGAACTATGTAGTGTACGTTATACCTCATTCGATGCAGCCATCAGAATGGTACGGGGGTTGCGGCGTGGGGGCTGAGATTGGGAAGTGCGATATTAAATCAGCATTTCGGCTCCTCCCAGTCCACCCTGACGATTGTGAGTTGTTAGGGTTTGCATTCGAAGGACGTTATTACCTGGATAGAGCTATGCCCTTTGGCTGCTCCATCTCCTGTGCTGCCTTTGAACGCTTTAGTTCTTTTGTGGAATGGGCAGTGCGCCAGCGCACGGGCAGTTCCCGCATTATCCATTACCTGGATGACTACTTGTTTGCGGGGGCAGCAGGCACCCAGCAATGCGCATCTCTCATGGCTACCTTCCGTACCATGGCAGCTGAACTGGGTCTCCCCTTAGCGGAGGATAAGACAGAGGGCCCTACCACTGTCCTTACATTTTTGGGCGTCGAGCTGGACACCGTGTCCCAAACTTGCAGACTCCCTAGGGAGAAGCTGGTCGACCTCCGCGCCCGCTTGTTGGCGCTCTTGGCGCGGCGGAAGGCCACGCTCGGGAACTACAACAGATTATCGGACACTTAAATTTTGCTTGCAGGGTGGTGGCCCCCGGTCGGGCTTTTGTTCGTAGACTTTGCGACGCCATTGCAGGGCTCCGTAGTCCTCATCACCGGCGCCGTATCTCTGCGGATATAAGGGCTGATCTCAGGATTTGGCTCCAATTTCTTGACAACTTTAATGGCATTTGCTTTTGGCGATCGGAAACGATCGCTGCCTCGGACCTGCAGGTCCAGACCGATGCATCTGGGGCCCTTGGCTTTGGTCTCTACTTTCAGGGCCGCTGGTGTGCCGGCACGTGGCCTCCGGAGTGGCAGGACAGTGGCATCACCCGTGATCTCACGTTTTTGGAATTGTTCCCGATAGTGGGGGCTGTATTTTTGTGGGCCGAGCGTCTGGCTAATTCGGTAGTGCAATTCAACTGTGATAACCAGGCTGTGGTACATATACTCAATAAATTGACCTCCAAATCAGGGCGGGTAATGGGTTTGGTCCGTGCTTTGACCCTCCGATGCCTCCAGTTTAACATATTATTCCGAGCACACCATGTGCCGGGGGTCAGGAATGAGCTTGCTGACGCGCTGTCCCGCCAACAGATGGAGCGGTTCAGATCGTTAGCACCTCAGGCGCTTATGGACCCAGACATTCTCCCAACCGAGGTATGGAGACTTGGAGGGTAGAAGCAAATCGCGCCATGGGGCTGGCCTTGGCGCCTAGCACCCGCCGGGCGTATGCGACGGCCTGCTCCGAGTATGCACACTTTTGTGCTGGTGAAGGATTTCCTCATCTGTGGCCGGCTCGAGGCGGACCAGCTGGTCCAATTCGCAGTGCATTTACACTTCAAAGGCTTAGCCCCTCGGACGATACAGGGTAAGCTGTCCGCCCTATACTATTATGCCAGGTCTCAGGGCTTCAACCTCCCTGACTGCCAGTTTAGAATAGGCAAGATGATAGAAGGTTGGGCTAGGGAGCGGGGCAAGCCCCAGGATGATAGGACCCCTATCTCCCCAGGGATGCTATGTAAATTGGCCTCAGTTTGGCCCAGGGTGTGTTCAGATCCGTTTGAAGCGGGTTTATTCCAGGCTGCTACCTCGGTGGCTTTCTTTGGGGCATTCCGAGTCGGCGAACTGGTTGCCAATTCCAAAAATGACGCGTCAAAAACTGCTTTACAGTGGACGGACATGGCCCTTTCTGAAGACCATGTTGTATTTCACGTCCGTAGATCCAAGACGGATCAGAAGGGCAGGGGTGTGGATATACGCCTAGGTAGGTGTTCTCTGCCCCAAATTTGCCCGATCAGAGCATTACAACGGTACGCCCACCAGATTGGCGTGGGGCAAGGGTACCTGTTCCAGCACCAAACGGGATCACCATTGACCCGGTATCAATTCTGGCAGGTGTCATCCAGGGCCCTCCAGGTTGCAGGTATCTCAGGCTGGCGTTTTGGCACTCACTCCTTCAGGATTGGAGCCGCTTCTACCGCCGCCGCCATTGGGGTCGATCCGGCTGGAATTCAGCGGATCGGCCGATGGCGGTCTAGGCGATTCAAGACCTACGTGCGCCCCTTAATGGACCGGTGAGACCGGGCCAGCTCTTTCTGTTTGTCGTTGCAGGTTCCACTCCAGATGGACGGGCGCGAGTCATCATTTATGGCCACAGTTTTGTGTTTTGGGCCGCCAAGTTCGCAGTGCAGTCAGGACGTGGCCGCGATCTCGGCCTGGGCCAGTGGGCCGAACTGGTGTGGAGGGGAAGACGGGGGGATGCTATGGAAGGCATTTTTACCAACAGCTCTCAATGATCCCCCTGACCCTCCCCCGGCCATTGTTGTGGTTCACCTTGGTGGAAACGACTTGACCCGTATGTCGGGCAAGTCCCTTATCCTCCAGGTCATCGATGACCTGAGGACATTTAAGCAGCATCGCCCAACTACGATTGTCTTGTGGTCGGCCATGATCCCGAGGTTGGCGTGGGGTCCTCTTCATCACCCACAAAAGATGCATAAGGCTCGCAAGGGAGTCAATCGGGAAGTGGCCCGCGTAGTCCAGGCGGAGCTTGGCTCAGTTATTTGGCATCCTGAAATCACTGCACGGAATCCTGACCTGTTTCGCCCTGACGGGGTCCACCTGTCCGATAAGGGCCTGGATCTGTTTGTTTCAGATTTATATGAGGGCCTGCGAGTCGCGTTGTTCGGCCGTTTGGGGTAAGAGGCGTCAGTGCGCCTCTTCGGTGGCGGGTAGCGCAAAATTAAACATTGGTTACCTAGGTCCCTACCTGAATTGACATCTTCAGAGTGCTTGGCAGCCCATAAACAAGTTGAGAGGACCAGCATTAGACTGGCATAAATCAAAGCTTAAAACCAACCATATTAAAAGGGTTGCCAAGGCTTCGTTTACATTGGAGGATGCCAACACAGTTAGGCATCACCCCTGCGGCAGTAAAACAGGCCGCAGGAATTTACCTGTTAAAAGGGGCCTAGACAAATGAAGAACCACCAAAAATTTGCGCTACGCTCCAGGCCCTCATAAAGTTACGTTTAAGTTAATAATGTTAATAAATTGTGGCCCTTATTAACCCAAAGCAAACGTGTGCGACTGTTTATTTCCGCCTGGTCTGGCAATGGCTGCTTCGCCCCGCAGCATGCGGGGGCGGGGCGTCTTTGCCAGCCGGCGGATGCAGTCGCCGGTTGGCTGCGCAAGTTGCGCAGGGCGCGCCGGGGGAGCGTGCCTATTTAAGGCAAGGAGCGCTCCCCCACGGCCTCCCTGCGCAATCTTGCCTTTCCCCGCCCGCCCGCCGCTTTATGTCTGGATGGTGATGCTTTGCTGGTCGCTTCGGGGCCGGATGGGAATTTTTGACTGTCACTCAGATTGGCCAGGAGTGGCGGTGTGTTTTCGCCCATCCCACCATCCACACGCGGATGCTGGGCTTTGTTCAACCCTCGGTCACAATTTGGCGGGTAGCGCAAAATTAAACATTGGTTACCTAGGTCCCTACCTGAATTGACATCTTCAGAGTGCTTGGCAGCCCATAAACAAGTTGAGAGGACCAGCATTAGACTGGCATAAATCAAAGCTTAAAACCAACCATATTAAAAGGGTTGCCAAGGCTTCGTTTACATTGGAGGATGCCAACACAGTTAGGCATCACCCCTGCGGCAGTAAAACAGGCCGCAGGAATTTACCTGTTAAAAGGGGCCTAGACAAATGAAGAACCACCAAAAATTTGCGCTACGCTCCAGGCCCTCATAAAGTTACGTTTAAGTTAATAATGTTAATAAATTGTGGCCCTTATTAACCCAAAGCAAACGTGTGCGACTGTTTATTTCCGCCTGGTCTGGCAAAGGGAACACACCCTTACTTCTGGAAAGGCTCCTGCTAGTACGCAGAGCTTCCCGACCTGATTCCCCGTCTAGCATCAAAGACCCTTTCCCTAGCTCTCCTGGTAGCATGTCTTTGCAGAATCCTGCTCATAGCCCTTCTAGGGGGAGAAGATATGTTTTCAGCTGAGTCATCAGACCCACCTGCCTGCTGACTTGAACTGCAAGGCTCCTCCAGCACCTCTTCACCATTTAACCCCTCAGAGACAGGTTCTGTGACAGGCAGGGTCCTGGCACCAAGCATGACTGGGTACACCAACGGCGTTCCAGATAGGTGGAAGTGCTTAATGGTGACTCTAGCACTCTACATTTTGCCAGGATTCTGGACCACAGTTAGAAAGTTAAAAAATGATACATAGGAAATTCCAGTATTAAACAATGGTAAACTCAAAAGCTGTATGTCTCTCCTCAGGAGTTGAATGTCTTATTTTTGCTCTCTGGGGTAAAATTAAGGGACGGAGACAAATGGGAAAGAGGGAAAATTGTTTAACTACATTGAGAACAACAACAACAACAACAACAACAACAAGGCCACAATTAGATGTAGCCCCTTGCCTGTGATTCAATGCCATAAAGGAAAGAAGACAGAAGTTCAACTGGTGTTACTTTCTTTACCACTCGGCTTCATTAGAGGGGCCCTCACCAGCTTCCAAGATGCTGAAGTCCATCTGTTATGGTGGATGCAACAAAAGACAATGGCAACAAATACTTGAAATGTATTAGCGCTCTGTCACATTCCACATCTGCAATGCTCTCCCCGCAAGCAGCCCCTGTCAATGGCTCAGCCTCTCAAGACAGTTACCGTTGTACAAAGTGATCATCGGTAAAAATTACACATGCGATATGGTTCAGAGAATCCCTCAAAGCAGTTAAAGAGCCAGGAGAATTCGAGGCTGTCATTTCTCTGTTTCCAGCTCCACTCACGAAGGAGCAGAAAACCTCCGCCTGATACTTAGGCGGAACAAAACACTTAATCAGTATTAAGGACACATCACTTCCCTCTGGAGAAATGAGCTGTTCACTTATGCCTGTTTACAATATGCTTATACACATCGGTGGACAGGGATAGATTACTTCTGTTTACTGCTGCTGACACAGAAGAAATTCAGTTCTTGGTGGTAGTGGTGGGTGGAACCTCAGGTTTATGAATGTGAGATATCACACTCCTGTATCCATGATTATTGCTGGCCATTTTATTTATTTATTTATTTATTTATTTATTTATTTATTTATTTATTTATTTATTTATATGCCGCCCACTACCCAAAGGTCTCTGGGCGGCTTACAATAGAAATGAACAATTACAACAAAGCATTAAAATGTCAATTAAAACAATAAAAACATTTAAAACACTGACATTGCCACCAGGACCCACAATCTATGTTATGTCAGTTAAAAAAATTCTGAAACAGAAAGGTTTTTACCTGGTGCCGAAACATCATCAGTGTTGGTGCCAGGCGGATCTCAGACGGGAGGGCATTTCATAGCCTGGGAGCAGCTGCTGAAAAGGCCCTAGAGAGTCTAGACCTACAAGTCATCTCTTTCACCTCCTTGAAGGATGGATCTTTCAGGAGGGCCCCCTGGCTAGATCTTAATTGCCGGTAGGTTCATATGGAAGGAGGCGGTTCTTTTTGTATACAATTGTGCCTGTGTTGCCAGCAGGAAAAAAATAATGCCATGCTTTACATAGCAAAAGGGCACCCTGAATATTGACAACACCAATGACAGCAGTCAAGATTGTCTACAGCAGTGGTTCATTTGGGGACCCCTGATGTTCCTGGACTAAAATTCCTCAACGCCTTCACCACTAGCCATGGTGCCCACGAATTCTGGGAGTTGTGCTCCTGAAGCCTATGGGGACCTACCTTTGGGAACGACTGGTCTACAGGCTACAACCTTCTGTCGAATACCATTCACAAAGTGACAGCATGCAAGGGAAAATCCCAGAAGCCAATTCCTTGTATTCATCAGTTAACCACATCTCACCCAAACGCAAAGTAATTATCATGCTAGCTTTGACATTTGTAAAAGGTAGTGTTCTCCTGAAATGCTAAATCAGCCACACAGCTTGGCTCCCTTCATCTCTATTTTGCTTCTTTTTTGTGACTCCTTGTAGCAAGTAGCTTCAGTCAATGATGCTATGTAAAACAGTCCTGGAGTAAAATAAATTAGTTATTTTTTTCTCTTGCAACTCTTTGGGCTTCTCTCTGAATTGCTTGGGATGAACCTCAGAACTTGAGAATTCACTTTTGGCCAAAGTTCAGTGGCAATCAATGAAAATTCTGAAACCTTGCCCCTTGCATTTATCAAAGGGTTGGACTAGATGTTCTTATAGGACCCTTCCAACTCCTTTATTGTGATCCTATGGTTCATCTGGTTTTCAAGGAGTTAATTCCAAGGTGTGAACTGGGAGAAAGTTCTAGCCTTCTCCTACCTGTGTCTGTCTGCACAGAGAGAGGAAGTGCTGAAGAGGAAAGCTATGGATACATGTGAAAACTTTCCAAGCAACAGAGGGTCCTGAAGAATCATGGTTCCTAATAGGGATGGGTTATTTGTTTCAGAAGCTACCGGTTCCGAAATGACCTACATCAACCCAGTTGGTGTTTGGAAGCCTCCAAAACACCACCAGCCAATCCCTTACCTTGCTCTGCGCCTGCATGGAGCTGAGCTCCAACAAGGAAGCAACCTCTGACATCATCGTTCCTTCTCCCTGGTGCTGGCCAATCAGAAGCTGTGCTGGGAAATGCATCATCCTGCCTCCCTGTCTGACTGGCCAGCACCAGAGAGAAGGAATGATGATGGCTGAGGCTGCTTCCTTGTTGGAGCTCAGCTCCATACGGGCACAGAGCAAGGTCAGGGATTGACTGATTGCGTTTTGGTGGCTTCCGAACACCACCTGGACTCACGTGGGTTGTTTCGGAACCGGTAGCTTTTGAAATGAATAGCCCATCCCCAGTTCCTAATGCTGGAATTTTATTTGCAAACTCAAACATATGCTGTCTGGAGTTTGTGTGATGGAGAGGGGCTTTTCTAGTCTGCAATGATTGTCTACCCAACATTAAACAATCATTATTTCCACCACCTCTCAGCTGAGTGCTCTTTCCTCCTCTTTTCTATATTGGTGGATAGAGATGGGCACGAAACAAGCAATTTTTCGTTTTCGTTTTCGTTTTTTTTTTGTTTCATTACGTAACGAAACAAAAAGTGAATTTTGTCTCCAAAATGAAATGAAACGAAACGAAACAACAGAAATTTTGTCGTGCGTTTCATTTTCGTTGCGGCAAATACATTGAACTGTAATGAATGCTAACGAAACAGCAATATTTCGTTTTCGTTTTCATTTTTTCGTTTCATTACGTAACGAAACAAAAATGAAATTTTTTGCAAAAAATTCACGAAAAACAAAAATGAACCAAAACGGACCCCCTAAAAACGACAAACGACAAACGAAACACCATTTTTTTGAGTCGTTCCCATCTCTATTGCTGGAAGATGTTTGCTGTTGTTCTGTACAGTTGTTGCTAATATGAGTACAGTAAAGAGAAGCAGGATACACAAGTCTATAATTTTCAAGCACTCTCCCTCCCCACAGCCTGACCTGTGGGGGGAAAAACCAGCTGGCTGCTGGTGGCAATGGCCACAATGGGAGAAAAGAGCAGCAGGGTTTTAAATTTGGCACTGCTTGCTTCGCTCTACTGTTGCTGCCACCGGCTCCCAGCTGGTTTATTTTGTATGTCTCAATCATATCCCCCTCAGATGCCTTTTATCCAGACTAAAGAGCCCCAAATGTTTTAGCTTTTCCTCATGAGGGAGGTCCCCCAGCCCAGTAATGGACAAAAAGACCTATGTCTAGACTGAAAAAAGAGTTTACTTTCCTTTCTGTCTCCAAAGGAAGGGGGTCCACCCTCTCTACTGACCTTCTCACCTCCTTCTCTTTCTGGGGACAGAGAAAAGAAAAAGAATCATCTTAGACCTTTTTTTTTTTTTTTTAAATGGGAGTATGGTCATTTCTCATTGGAATATACAGTGGTCCCCTGCTCATTCGCGGTTCATATACAGTGGTCCCGCTATATCATGGGACCACAGAATATGAAAAAAGGCCCCCTGGTGTAAGGGGGGAAAAGGCCTAGGGTAAGGGTGGAGGGCCTGGTGGAGGCCTCAGAAATGACTTCCAGTTTGCAGAGAGGCCCTTTTGGGGCCTGCAAATGACCCGGAAGGACCCTCGCAGGCCTGTTCAGGGCAGTGCCAGGCTGGGGGTAAGTACAAGCGCCCCCAGCAAGGCGTCCCAGGCCCAACTCAACCTGCATCTGCGTATTGTGGATTTTCAATTATTGTGGGTCAGGTTGGGTCCCTAACTCCCGCAATAGGTGGGGGGTCACTGTACAATAGTATTGATATATAGATATGTGTCTGTGTGTCTGTGCCTGTGCGTCTGTTTCTCTCTCTCTCTCTCTCTCTCTCTCTCTCTCTCTCTCTCTCTCTGTGTGTGTGTGTGTGTGTGTGTGTGTGTGTGTGTGTGTGTGTGTGTGTGTGTGTGTGTGTGTGCGTGCGTGCATGCGTGTACGTGTGCATGTGTGTGGCTTGTTTAACTTTGCTCTGATTTGCTTTGATTTCCTGCTTAGTGGTTTTCTGCATGGTGATCAAACTGCTCTATACTGCAACCCAAACTGTGCTCACAACCTAGGGTTCAATTCCATCATGTACCGGCTTGAGGGTGACTCAGGCTTCCATCCTTTTGAGGTCAGTAAAATGAGCTCATAGGTAGCCTGCGTCATTAGCTTGTCTAATGCCCAGAGAGTGTTGTAAGTGCTATGGGTAATATATAAGCAGCATGCATTGCTTTTTTATTGTTATTATTATCATTCAGTGCCACATCAGAAAACAGACACGGTACGGCACAATGGGTCAACCATCATCTTGAGCTTCTTACCTTGAGGAAGAAGTGCCCTCTTTGCCATTCCACTTTCTCAGTCCTAGTAGGAATAATGAAGGCATGGCTGCTGAAATGTCTTTCATTGCAATCTTGAAGGCAGCTTGAGAGGTGCTGGTGGTGGCTGCCTAGGAGATTACATCTATCCTCACGGCTGGTGGCCTTGATTCTTGACACAGCCGTCATGCAGAAGTGAAGAGTTTAGCTGGCTCCCTACTAGGCAACTGAAAAGGCTGCTTGGAAAACAAGCAACATGATTTAGGAGAATGAGGTCTGGGATGATACATGCTATTTTTGAACAGTGAGTAAACGTGGCATTGAGTCATCATGAAGAGAGAGAAATCGTCCACAAAAACGATGTCATGGAATTACATCACACTGTATATATGAGTTCATAACAATTGGGAGAACAGGTTGTAAATATTAAAAACAAATACTGTATGTACTCCAATATAAGTCAACCTGAGTATAAGTCGAGGCCCCTAATTTAACTCAAAAAACTGGGGAAACTTATTGATTCGAGTATAAGTCTAGGGTGAGAAATGCAGCAGGGCCTGGCAGCTCCTCCTTTGTGAGGTGGGGGAGCGGTGTGTGATGTTTAAAATGACTTTTAGCCACCAAGGCAAGCACTTGCTTCAGTGGCTAAAAGTATTGACCCAAATATAAAATAGGGCTGAAAAACTAGACTTATATTCAAGTATATGTTGAATAACTAATTTTTACATTTCTTCTTCCTTTTTAAATAATAGCTTATATTGTAGTATTGTACTGTGTTTTTATTGTTGACTATATGATTCTTATATTTCCTTTTATATAGAGAGAGCATTTTTACCAAAACAAATTCTGGGTGTGTCTAACCACACTTGGCCAATAAAAGTATTCTATTCTATTAGGTGTGTTGCAGCAATAGGGAACTCGTGCTTCTTTCTTTATTACAATCACCATCACTTTTTTTTGCCCTTGGCATGCTGGGTGTACCTGCTGGTGGTATAGTCTAATACTAGGATTGCTACTGCTTCAGTTCATTCAATGGGATTTGATTTTGAATTATTTGTGGAAAGCACTGCTCAAAATTCATAAATATCTTCTGGATGAGGAAAATTTGAGGTTAAACCACTGAAACCTGGGAAATATGAATCTGAAGCCATTCCTAGGTTAAATACAAGAGCTCATGAAATGTTGGCAAATTTGAAATAATATCACCATGTCAGGAAACAAAACAAGAACTTTGCATCTCTAGTTTCGTGTTGAGCCGATGATGAAAAATGACTTTATGTACAGGAGAAAGAATGAAAAATTTCTTCAGCTACAATTAGAGATGGACATGAAATGGAAACATGGCTTTTCGTTTTGTTGCTCATTTTATTTCATTTCATTTAGTAATTTTTTAACAGGTCAGGCTGTGGCAAGGGGGAGCGACCCCCACTCCCCATAGCTCAACCTATCAGAAAACACCAGCTGGGTGGCAGTGGTGGGGGCAAGAACTGGAGAGCAGAGCTGGGTTTTGAATTTGGCACTGCCCACTCACTCTCCCATTCTCGCCATTGCCACCCATCTGGTTTTTTTTTTTTTTGTCAGGTTGGGCATGATGGAGATGTGTAATCTCCAGGCTTAAAACCAGGGTACTGCAAGGACCAGATTTATTTATTTATTTATTTATTTATTTATTTATTTATTTATTTATTTATTTATTTTCACATTTATATACCGCGCCTATTTCCCTCATAGGGGACTGCAGGGGAGTGATATCAAGAGACAGTGATCTAGTCTCATGCGCTCCCAGACACATTTGGTGGGACCACTGTGAGATACATGAAGCTGGACTAGATGGGCCTTTGGCCTGATCCAGCATGGCTCTTCTTAAGTTCTTATGCAAGGGAGAGCACACTCTTTACCTTAGATGCCAACCTTCCTTTCCCACAGAAAAGCCATTAATGAAATTCTTAAAGTCTTATGGCCACAGCAACCCCAATTCAGATCTCAGGAACAGTAAGGAGTCAGGGACAGAGAAAGGACAGAAAGTGGAGTGAAGTGGTGATTCCTTGCATTGTCCTTTTAAGAACAAATCAAGTACAGCTACAGTATGTTCTTGGTGTGCCCCTCACTTATTCTCCTCCCAGTTGCTACCTCTGGATTGGAAATTTCCCAGGTGGGTAAAAAAAGAAAGAGATTCTAAAAATAAAAGAAAATAGAGTACCCATCACTGAAAACAGCCATTGGTACATTTTTTGTGTCCTGCCTGTATCATTCAGTCCATGTCCATTTGCATTCCCTCTTTGCAAGGACTGGGTTTCCTTAGAGCAGTGTTTTTCAACCTTTTTTGGGCCAAGGCACACTTGGCTCATGAAAAAAATCACGAGGCACACCACCATTAGAAAATGTTTAAAAAATTAACTCTGTGCCTATATTGACTATATATAAACAGTAGTTCTCTTGAATAGGAATCAAATAAACACAAAGAAAGTATTTTATAATTACTTTACTATGAAATAGTTATAGTAAGTAAACAGAAATATGAAAAATTACAAAATACTTTATTCAGTGCGGGGGGTGGGTGAGGGTGCTGTGTGCCACCGCTTGGCCTGGGGCTTGGGCGCAGGACCATGCCTGGAATTCCCCCCCCTCACCTCCTGCCGGAGCCCCGGAGGTGGCCAGCAGGCAGGAGGGCGCAACGGCGGGAGGAAAAGGCAGCCTGCCGCCGCTCCCTCCACTCTTTCGCGCGGGCGCAGGTGCTGGGTGGGGGTGGGTGGGGGTGGGTGAGGGTGCTGTGTGCCGCCGCTTGGCCTGGGGCGGGGGGCTTGGGCGCAGGACCATGCCTGGAATTCCCCCCCCCTCGCCTCCTGCCGGAGCCCCGGAGGTGGCCAGCAGGCAGGAGGCGCAACGGCGGGAGGAAAAGGCAGCCTGCCGCCGCTCCCTCCACTCTTTCCCCGCGCGGGCGCAGGTGCTGGGTGGGGGTGGGTGAGGGTGCTGTGTGCCACCGCTTGGCCTGGGGCGGGGGGCTTGGGCGCAGGACCATGCCTGGAATTCCCCCCCCCTCGCCTCCTGCCGGAGCCCCGGAGGTGGCCAGCAGGCAGGAGGGCGCAACGGCGGGAGGAAAAGGCAGCCTGCTGCCGCTCCCTCCACTCTTTCCCCGCGGGCGCAGGTGCTGGGTGGGGGTGGGTGGGGGTGGGTGAGGGTGCTGTGTGCCGCCGCTTGGCCTGGGGCGGGGGGCTTGGGCGCAGGACCATGCCTGGAATTCCCCCCCCCTCGCCTCCTGCTGGAGCCCCGGAGGTGGCCAGCAGGCAGGAGGGCGCAACGGTGGGAGGAAAAGGCAGCCTGCCGCCGCTCCCCTCCACTCTTTCCCCGCGCGGGCGCAGGTGCTGGGTGGGGGTGGGTGGGGGTGGGTGAGGGTGCTGTGTGCCACCGCTTGGCCTGGGGCGGGGGGCTTGGGCGCAGGACCATGCCTGGAATTCCCCCCCCCTCGCCTCCTGCCGGAGCCCCGGAGGTGGCCAGCAGGCAGGAGGGCGCAACGGCGGGAGGAAAAGGCAGCCTGCCGCCGCTCCCCTCCACTCTTTCCCCGCGTCCTCTTCCAGGGCGGCCGCAGCCGCAGGTGCTGGGTGGAGGTGGCTGGAGGGCGCACCGGCGGCCGACTTTGTTCCCCCCCACCAAAAAATGACCATTAAGGGCCGCCGAGGGGTGCACACGCCGGCTCCTACCTGGCTCCGCCTCGTGGGTCTCCCGGCTCTCTCTCGCTCTCCAGTCAGCCTCCTCCTCCTTTTTTTTCTCCTTCCCCGCCCACGGCCAGCCTTTCCTTGGCGCGCAAAGCAAAGCACGCCGGGAAAGGTAGCCCGGTCTCCTCCCCAGGACCTGGGGAGGAACTACACAACCGCTGCCTTGCTGGTGTGGGAAGAATTTTTCCACGGCACACCAGCCAAGGTCCCACGGCACAGCAGTGTGCCGCGGAACAGCGGTTGAAAAACGCTGCCTTAGAGAACCAGAAACGCAGATACATTTTGAGGGATCCAGCTGAGAACCAGGTTTTGGGCGGGAGGGGTTACCAAAAAGGCACACAGAGAGTTAGGGGACATCTCTCCATCTCTGTTTTAAATGCTAGTCAACATGCTTCATCTGCCTGTAGTCTGTATGTGTGCTTTGCGTGCATCTTATGATTCATCTGTCGAGGAAAGCATTGAAGCATAATAAAAACAAATGAGCCAATGAGCCAATTAAAAATGTTGTATGCATTTTGCTTTAATTAGGCATTTATGAGCAATGACTTTGATCTGATATTCCCCATGACGATGACATGGTGACCTGAAACAAGTTCCTTTGTGAAGGCTTACATTACTTCCTCCTTTAGAACCTGGGCAATGGGGATTATTAAATTGACCTGCTGTTTAAGAAGAGAACTAGAGGCCAAGGGACAAAAGCAAATAGTGGTTCATCACTAACATTTGGAGTTCACAGCTTCCATTATGGCCTTCCTGTTTGTTTCCTGGAGATGAGGATTTAATGGCCACTGACAGAAGCAGGATGCATACAGTGTGAAAAAGTTACCCATTGGACTACAACTCTCATGCTGGCTGGGGTAAAATGGTGTAGTGGTTAGAGCACTGGCCTAGGAATCATGAAGTAAAGGTGGGATGCCATTGTTAAAAATAAAGCCCTGTCAATTCATTTCATTTCATTTCATTTCAGTAATAATCTCTCTCTCTCTCTCTCTCTCTCTCTCTCTCTCTCTCTCTCTCTCTCTCTCTCTCTCTCTCTCTCTCTCTCTCTCTCTCTCTGAATTCTCTGCTGCAATTCAGAGGAAATACAACAGAGGTCTTTCTTGAGAGAATTCTTAGCCCAGGGATGCCCAAACTTTTTGTAAGGAGGGCCAGATTTGGTGGCTGAGAATGTGTCAGGGGCCGGTTGCTCCCCGACCCTGCCACCCCACTGCAAGCCCCACCCACTGACCCACAAACCCCACCCACTGACCCCTTGCAACCCCACCCACAGGGAGGAAGGCGGGGACCAAGGGACGGAAGGAGGAAGGTGGAAACCAAGAGAGGAAGGAAGGTGGGGAACAAGGAAGGGAGGGAGGGAGGTGGGGACCAAAGGAAGCACAGGGAACTGTGGCCACAGGTCGCCCCTTGGAAGAGGCGATCTCTGCGACCTTGCACCCCCCCAAGCTCCCCAGCGGTGGCAACGGCTCACCTGCCAGCCCACCCCAAAGCTCCTTGTCAGTGGCAGAGGCCTGCTGGCCTGCCCACCCCCACACATTCCCCTGCGGTGCTGGTAGCGTGGCCCGCCCGATCACTGCCCCGCACATGCGCCCAACCTCACAATGCGTGCCCAGCCCCACAAGCTTCCCGGCGGTGCTAGTGGTGGTGGCCTGCCCCCTCACCCACCCAGCCAGCCCCACAAGCTTCTGCTCACCGGCTGGCCGGCCCGCCCAGCCCCTCAAGCTTCCCTGGCGGTGTCAATGTTGTCGGAAGATTTTTTTTAAAAAAAATCATGGGGGGAGGGAGGGGGAGGGAGGGGCAGGCCGGCCGGCCGCGGGCCACTCAGAATGGCCTGACAGGCCAGATTTGGCCCCCGGGCCGGACTTTGGGCAGGCCTGTCTTAGCCTCTCACAAAGCTACAAAGTTCAAAATAAGCCTTGAGCTCATTGGAGGAAAACTGTAACATAAACGTGAGTAATTAAGACTCTTAAAAAAAAAGAATTCCACACTGGAGGGAACATTGGTCCAATCCATCAGGACGCCAGCTGTGTATGAATTACAACAAATTATGGGAGAATGAATATTTCCCCAGTTTTAACGGTGGCAAACTCTTACCTTATCTTAACCTGAAGGAGACATGCATTAACCCACCCCTGAGACTTCTCCATAGCTTCAAGAACATTTTCCATCTACGCTCTCTTTATCACAATCCTTAATCCTTACTATGAGCTGCCATTGCTCCTTCAGCCATTGTCTCTACGTGGGTTCTGAAAGCAATTGAATTAAGGGTAACATCTCAATTCCCAGCCATCCTGCCTCCTCTGTAGCCAAGTAAATAAACCCCTCGCCTCGGATCCTGAAACAGGAAGGTGCCATGTAGAGGCATGTTACTCAACCAGCAGTGCATGTAGATGGTGGTTAATTCCCTGATTTGCATAATTAGCTACAGCTACTTCCTTCATGGACCTCAATTTCTAATTGAGGTACAGCTGTGAAACCAAGATATATCTCCACTAAAGCATGCTTTTTGATTACAAGGGACAAGGGCTTTTATTCCCAGAGTAATTGCATCGAGGGTAAACATGTAATTGGGGGGAATAATTAACCCCAAAGTGAAAACTCCTGAATAAATCTAGTCATTACTGTCAGGATAGTAACTTCTACAAATAATGGGTGTGCAGATTTACTTCTATGCCTCAGAAAGAATACAACTATCAACTTAGAAGTAAATGTAGATATAACAGCATATTTATATATAGTTGCATATATCAAGGACTTAGATTTAAATGATCCATTCACCACTTAAGCATCTTGTTCGTAGATACAAGGAATATTCTGTTAGGTCCATGTTTGAATGCCAACCTTGGCTTATTTAAACTTGATCAATCAATCTGAGGACAAAAACAATGTAAGTTAGCTACCAAATTGAGGGAAGTGTGACTATCCTTCCATAGTCACACATCCCTCAATTTGGTAACTAACTTCAATTTAAAAATGTGTGAAAAAATACCTTTATTATGCACATGCTTGAAAATTGTATTGTATTAGGCAAAAATTCATACACTTACATGAACTGAGAAATCCCTATCAAAACACAAATAAAATTGCCATGCAGATGAGTTTAAGAAGAATGGGATCAAATGCTGTAATTTTTAAAAAAAAATCTGAAGAGAATGCAAACTGACAAATCCATCCTTCTTCTGTTGACACTAAATTGTAGGATTCCTAGTAAAATAGATTTCCCCATGTTTTAACATGACTGCAAGGATCACATATGTCTTTAGTTCACAAACTTGGAGTAAATATTGACAGTAAATGTGAACAAAGGCAAAGGAAGCTGTCCAAGAATTTTGGATAGGTTTTTTTAAAAAAATATTTACTACCTTTGATGTGAGTTCTTGATGTGTGAAGGAACATTTAAATTTGGTCTTTTATGCAAAATCTGTCCCCAACTTGTAGATCAGGCTGTGACTATATAGTTAAATACTGTGGGATTTGCTGTGGTTATAGAATGGGTTGATTTGAAATCTTTTTAGAAATTTGAATTTTTTTTAATTTGAATTTTTTTTCTGACTGCAAAAGATCCTTTTTGCTCCTATTATGTTTTACTCTGTCTTATTTTTTAAGGCCAGAATGATTCAAAACCGACTTTTTGCCATGTGCAGAAAGAATTGAATTATTCCCTCATTATGAAACTGGGAGTGGCTATAGCCAACCAAACAAGAAAAATAAGCAATTTTGATCACTGTTTCATCACCTTATTTCTGCTCTCATACATATTGAACTTCAAGAGGAATGCTGTAAAACTGAGGCAAGGTCAGAGAAAGGGCAGGGGGAAGGATGGTCAGGGGACTGGAAACCAAGCCTTATGAGGAAAGACTGAAATAACTGGGCATGTTTAGCTCGGATAAAAGAAAATGGAGGAAATATCTGATAGCAGATACACTGATAGTAACCTTCCAAATACTCACAAGGCTTGAAATACAAACGTTCTTAAACCTCACTGAGTGCAGGACCTGCAACATTGGGCTCAATTTACAGGAAGCCAGATCTAGGCTGAATATCAGGAAAAACATCCTAACTGTTTGAGCAGTGTGGCAATGGAACCAATTCTCTTGAGAGGTGGTGAGTCGTAGAATCATAACATCATAGCATCATAGAATCATATGAGTTGGAAGAGACCTCAAGGGCCATCTAGTCCAACCCCCTGCCATGCAGGAACCCCATCACAATATTGCCGACAGATGGCCATCCAGCCTCTGCTTAAAAACCTCCGCAGAAGGAGATTCCACCACCTCTTGTGGCAACATATTCCACTGCCGAACAGCTCTAACTGTCATGAAGTTCTTCCTAATTGTTCCAGCTCTGGAGGCATTCAAGAAACATTGAGACAACCCCCTGGTAGGTATCCTTGGATTCCAAATTTATGATTCTATGATTCTACAAAAGAGTAGCTAGCAAAAACAAAAACAAAAATGAAGCAAAATCATATCGGGAGTATTCTGAACATTCCCAAGGCACTCCATAAATCCATTTGTATTCTTATAATCACCACTACCACCCTCAGCAGCCGAGCTTGTGGCCTGTTGCAAAGTTTCCTGCTGGCACACAAATTTCCTGAATCACCGATGATGAAGAAATAATGAGAAGAGGGTGGGGGTGGGGTGGGGGGGAAGAAATGTGCTTTGAAGCCACCACTGCAATCAAGGAGCAGACCCTCTGTGACAATACGTTCCCTAGACAACACACTGTATTCACTAAGGAAGCAGAAAATTCTGTTTCAAGGACAAGTTGCATTCCACATTAAAACTGCTTGCTGAACAAACAAAGGTGAGTCCGGCTGTTCCTTCTTAGTAAAGAAAAGGGATTGATTGAGATGTATTCGGCAGCCAGTTTGGGCCCTGAAAGCTAGATCTGACCTCTTGACCTTGCTGTTATTAAAGGCAAGGCATATTTACAGGAAGCTGTGGTTGTCAGCATGTCACTTTATTTTATTTGTTTCATTTATAGGTTGCCTTTCTCCTGGTAAGCACCTTACACACAACTTACTATATCTGGGAGTCTTCTCTACAATTCTCTGGTTATTCTTCAAAGTGGCCTCTCCGCTTGATTCCCTTTATTTGGGCTGATTCACTTAGATGGTTACTTCACGTCCTTCCTCGTTCCGAGATTACGTTCATTTCGTGATAACATTGTTCGCGGTCATGTGGTCTTGTCCCGTTTCTGTCCTGGCAGGGGAGATACCTTGATCACCCACAGGCATGATTGATGGTATCATGACAACTGTTACTTCATGTCCTTGTTTTGTGACAATTACTGAATTTTCCTGGCTTCGTTTACCCTTCTTTTTTGGCCTGGGCTCTGGTTTTGATATTTCGAATCTCCACAACTTTGCCTTTCATGTGTTAAGTGGCAAAACTCCTGGTTTCATGCCTTCTTCCCTCTCTGCGATGCATTGTTTACGCCATTGGGATTATACTGGAGTATGCAACTTCACACTCCTGCCAGTAGATGGAAAATGTGTGTGTTGCGTGACAAGCATTACTTCACGGGCACTTGTCTTGAAACAAGAACTGAGACAAGACAATTCCCGAGGCCAGGGAGAGGTATGTCTCATCACACTCTGTTCCAGGGTTCAGGGGGTGTGGTCAGGATGAACTCCTGCCATCACACAATGGACGTGGAGTAACCTTTTTTTGTACTGGTCCCAAGCGGGACAGCGAACCACGATGAGAGGGACATGAAGTAACTGGGCCTGGGACCTGATTACCTGGCAGAGTGAATCACCCAGTGATCAACTTTGGCCCGACCAACTAGGATGTCGTGGGCACACTTGCTGTGGGTGGCCATGCCCAGGAAGGCTTGGAAAACGTCTACCCACGGCCGAGCCTTCTCTGTGGCTGGTCCTACACTATGGAACCATCCCGAGCGAGGTGCACCTTGCACAGTCCCTGCCAACCTTCAAAAAAACGTTAAAGACCCTGCTTTTCTGGGAGGCGTTTGGTGACTGTTAATTCCCCCCCCTTGTTTTTGTCCGTCATTTGCCTTCAAGTACCTATATTGAATTTATTGTTGTTGCTTTTTTGATGTTGTGTTCAATTGTTTTGTTTGTTTGTTGTAAACTGCCTGGAGTTCCTTTTTGGAAGATATATAAGATATATATAAGATATATATAAGCGGTATATAAGCTTTAACAATAAATAAATAAATAAATAAATAAATAAATAAATAAATAAATATTGGTTGCTCATTGCAAGCTGGCTGCAAGCAACACATATACATGAAGAAATAAACAATGACAGATAGGCAACCCAAGACAGACAGTACCTATACTATACAGTTACAGCAGTTCTATTCCACTTGAACAACCACAGTTCCAACAAAGCATGCACTTTGAATTTGGAATTTATTCAGAACTTGATGGGAAGCAGGGGTATTTGCAAGTAACCAAGGCAATGAAGCTAGAAGCTGGGCTGATAGATCTGCTAATGTGCAAAGGCACCCGGCTAGCTCTAGGAAAGGAGGTCGGGCCAGTGAAGATGGTGGCAGAGGTGGTGGATAACCAGGTAGGGAAGTGATGAAGATAGTGGGAAGGGGGTGGTTGGACATCCCCTTTTGCCGAACAAAATGAAGTGCCAAGGGAAGATAATTTCAGCACTTCATTTCGTTTTGGCAAAGTAGGATCCCTGAATTGGTTTGCGAAACAAACCACGGACCAGCCTGATTCATCAGTTTTTCTGGTTTGTGTTTCAGTCTGTGTCCATCTCTAGTTAGGAAGGAAAAAGGAGAGCAGGCTCAAAGGTTAAACCAGGAAGGACTGGACGGAAGCATGGGACTTTTGCCTTTTTAACACTGCCATCCCCAGAATCTTCCAGCAAGATTTCACCAAGAAAGAGCCGGCATTCCCCCACAGACCTGGCATGAGGCACAAGGACTCTGAACACCAAAGGGTAAGACTGCATCCACAAGGTAATATCACTTTAATTCAATCTGGTTGCAATGGGTAAACCTAGTGAACTTACAAAATTTCACCCCAACCCCAGAATGAAGCACACGGCCCCACTGCATCAACCCTTTTCTACCCCCCTCCTCTAAGCCAAAGGGCCGGTTCCGTCACATGTATATGTGGGCAGGGCCCTTTGCCACCCCCACCCCCCGCCTGGAGAGATTTTGAGACTGGCCACTCACTGGCCTTGCAAGGCTGGGGCAGTGTGGGAGGGCCTGTATAAAAGTGGGTGCCTCACACCCCCTCAGCCTCTTCACCATTGTGCCAGCACAACGTCCCCTCCCACCCACCCATGTTATAAGTGTGAGTGGGAGAGTGCTGGTCGCCTAAGGGGCTGGATAGGAATTTTTGCCTGGCCCTCGAGATTGGCTGGTATTTTTCTCTTATCAGGCTTAGGGGCTCTCTAGGTCAAGGGTGCAGCAGTGCAAGGGGGTCATGCAGAATAAATTAAGCATTTGGTGAGTAAGAACCAATGCCAAAGTATAACCTCCAAAGCCCTGGATGCTGCAGATCGGGCAATTACAGCGGCTGGGAAAAGGAGGATTTGGGATCTCCCCCGGGGAACGGGACTGGCCACATGATGGCACTCTACTACCTGGGGGGAGGCCACATAGCACCAGCTAGCTGAGGGGGTGCCATCTGGGGAACGGCACCCCCAAGGGGCTATGGACTTGCCCAAATAAAGAATACTGTGGGTAGAGATATGGGGTAGACCTCCTGGTCCCACCTGGTTTCCACACTACAGCAGCCCCCTCCTTGTGGTAATCTGCTCTGGTGTAAACAGCTAATAAACCTTGGCCCAATTTGACATCCCAACGCAAGAGTCTCACGTCTTTATTCCAGCCTTGGGGCGGGGGCAAAGGGATTTTTATGTCACATAGTGCCAAACGGAGCTGGGTAAGGGAGTGGGGGCGATGTATGACCCATGTTCCTTTGTTTGAAGAATGGGAGTGTGAAACCCAGTACAGTGGTACCTTGTATAAAGGAATTAATTTGTTCCACATGATATTCTGTTAAGCAAATTTTCCTTTATACAAATTTCCCATAAGAATGCATTGAAAACAGAGTAATCCCTAATCACGACCATTTTTATGTTGGACGGATTCACCCCATAGGTGATTCTGTTAAGCAAATTTCCCCTATCTCTAGAATTTTTTATGTTGTACAGATTTTATGTGACTGTATGCAAACCGTTTGTTCTACGAGGGTGCACTGCACTTAAGCAGCAGCTTTTACAACTGCCCTTCCTGCCTCTTACAAAGACTTCTGCCCTGTATTCACTGCCATGAGTTGTTTCATACAAGCTGGTGGTGTGTGTGTGTGTGTGTGTGTGTACACACACACACACACACACACACCACCACCACCAGCTTGTATGAAACAACTCATGGCAGTGAACACAGGCAAAGTAGGATAAACAAAGAGCATAATAAAAATAAGATACAAATAATAAAACAATAAAACAATACATAGTAAAAATAAGCAATAAAACAAACAAAAGTCATCTTGCAGTGCGGCCAGGACTGTCTCAGTCCTCTGATGCGGCCTAAACCCAGACTGGAATGGCTCCAGGACACTGTCCACCTGCCAGAACATCTGGAGCCGTTTGATGGCGACCCACTCAACCACCTTGCCCAAAAATGAAACAATGGCTATCGGAAGATAGTTGGACAAATCATCTGGTGCCAGGCTGGATCTTTTAAGAATGGGCTTCACAACTGTCTCCTTCAAATGGGATGGGGAGTACCCCCTCCCTGAAGGAGGCATTAATAATACCAGACAGCTGGAATTAAAAATTATTTTTTAAAAAACCCACCACAGTTGCCAAAAAAGCCAGTGCCCACCTGCTCACCCCCTGGCTTGCTTACCACCCCATCACTTACCTGCTCGCTCCCGGCTTCACCCCATGCTTGCTTGCTTGCTTGCTTGCTCATCCCTCCATCTGCTCACTTGTTCCCCTACCCATCGCTCCTTCCACCCACTCAGTTGCCTGTCCCACCCTCACTCCTTTGACCCTTATTTCCCTTTCCACCCCCTTCTGTCTCATCCGTACCCCCTTCCTTTCCATCCTCTATCCCCCCCATCCCAGCCAAGCAGATCCAATTGATCAAAGAAGGGAGAGATGGAGGTGGCAGCAGGAGGAAAAGTGGCACCAGGGAACCTGAGACAGTGGTGGTGGCAGTGGCAGTAAGGAGGGACACATCAGCACAAATGTTTTGGATTCAGGGTCAAGTCCATACAATTTTAGCCCAATTTTTTTAGAAAAACAACCAGTCCATCTGCCAGTTTATTCCAGCTTTTGGAATATTTTTCAGTTTATTTCACTTGTCCTCGGGGAAGGCATCAGATACCGTTGAATTGTCTGTGTATTTTCCCATTGACTTGATGATCCCCAATTAACTTGAAAGGTAAGGTGTGGAAAAATAAAGTACTGTAGTTACTAATTGTTTGCAAATTAAAGTAGGGCTGTACTCCAGATTCAGACAAATTCCAAATTCTGAGCTGAACCTTCTTGATTCAGACAAATTTGTAGAGCTCCAGGAAAAAAATGACAGCATAGGTCTGGAATAGATGTAAAGAGCAAAGCAAATTTACAAGATGATTTAAATCTGGAGCATAAATTAAACTAAGGGGTTGGACTAGACAACCTCCAAGGTCCCTTCCAACCCAACGATCATTCTATAATTCTAGATTTGGACCCAGGTTTTATTAGAGGTATGTACCTGAACAATTCCTACCCCAAAATATCAGAAGATGGAATGGCCGGGAAACAGCAGCCTGGCCTCCCCCTCTTTTAAGAAGATTTTTCTATTTGCAGAACTAGAGCCACAAAACACTTATTGATGCTGAAGAGAAAGAGAAATTCCTGCACCCAATGAAGTACCCAAACATGTTAATTGTCATCAACAGGAATACAACATTTCCCATAAATATACTGTGTCCAAAGCATTACAAAGTATAAACGTCTTTGAGTTCATTTGCGTTGTCTTGTCCTTCTAGCATCAGTTAAAGATCTCCCTCCTCAGGCAGGTCTTTCAGCGTAGGTTCCCTCAGAAATGCTGGTTTTTGACTTATAAGGCTTATATGTTTTTAAAATCATTTTATACTCAGTTCTTTTAATCTTAAAGTACTGTATGTTTTGTTTTTTAATTGGGATATCTATCTATCTATCTATCTATCTATCTATCTATCTATCTATCTATCTATCTATCTATATCTATAATTTTAGAATTTCTTATATTACTGGTTGTGAGCCAACTTGGGTCCCCTATTGGGGGAAAAGAGGCATATAAATAATTTAAATATAATAATAAATAATAACCCCCAACCCCTGGCTGTCTATAGGAGATTATTTATTTATTTATTTAGTTAGTTAGTTAGTTAGTTAGTTAGTTAGTTAGTTAGTTTGTTTATTCAATTTGTATCTTACCCATCTAGCCAAGGGCTCCTCTGGGGAGGGGCAAGCAACAATATAATAAACATAAAAACATAATACAAGCACAAAAATTAACCTTAACCAATATAAACATTAAAATGAATAGCCATGATACTAAATTAAAACAAAAACAAATCAAAAGATGAAAGTGAACCGAAAAGAACAAATTAAAAGAGCAGAAGCAGAGGCAGAGTTAGAGAATAAGTTATTGACATCAGCCATTATCCACATGGTCGGAGAAGGCCAATCTAAAAAAAAAACAAAGAAACAAAGAAAAACAGGTCTTGAAGTATTGTTTAAATATCTGCAGAGAGGGAATGACATGAATTTGGGCAGGTATTATACCATAGCTGCAGGGTGATCACTGACACCTACCGTCATCTTCTGGGCCTCTCTCAGCATCGGCACCTGCAGGTGACCTTCCTGAGATGAACAAGCGATTCTGGCATTACTTTTCAGGAGTAGCTGTTCTGACAGATAAAGTCCTAAACTGTAGGGCTTCTTATGTTATCATTAAAGCCTTGAAGTCAATGTGGAGATCCACTGTGGAGCTGTTTCAATTTGGACCTGGTTGAATGGGAGAACTCCTAGATGTGATCCCAATCCCCTTGATTCGGGCCAGAACTCACCCAGTTCTGAAGCACAAGTCTAGAGCAAACATGTGCTCGATGGACATGGACTATTAAGCAACTGACCTATTCACTCCTAGAACAGTATCACTATCAGTGAACAGGCAGAGGATTCTGTGTGGTGGTTTTGAGGGGCAGAACATTGGCTGTGAGGTAGTTGTGCAATTTTGTGTTTGGAGGCCACCCCGCTGACGCTGTCCTCCTGCGGTTCATGGCCCACCACCTTCGCGACCTACCACTACCCCGAGGGGCCCGCTCTGGAGGCCGCCGCCATTGCTGCCGCTTTCCACAGCCCGCTGTTCATCACCACCGTGAGGGGCCCGCCTTGGAGGCCGCCTCTGCTGCCGCTGTCATCTTGTGGTCTGCCGCCCACCTCCACCGCGACCTTCTATCATCACAAGGGGCCCATCTGGAGGCCGCCACTGCCACTGCTGCGCCCGCGTGGCCTGTCGATCACCACCACCGCAGGAGGCGCACCTGGAGGCTGCCGTTGTGACCGCTGTTCTCTCGTGGCCCACCGTCTACCATCACCGTGAGGGGCCCGCGGCTGTTGTGTCTCTGTGGCCTCCCACCTACTACCACTCTGAAGGGTCCTCCCTGGGGCCGGGGCCACCGTCGCCGTTGTCTCCCATGCGGTCCTTCATCCGTCACCATCTTGAGGGGCCTGTCTTCGGAGGGTGCCACCACCTGCTTTCTCTGCGGCCCGCTGTTTTCCATCTTGCAACGGGCTTGCTCCGGAGGCTGTTGCCACATGCTGCCGCTGCTCCATCTGCGCCCTTCTGCCCCTCACTGTCTCAGTTGGGTGGCCGAGAGGTCATCACTGCCGCCACCATTTCTTTCTGGTGGCTTGCTGCTCTCCACCGCCTTGTTGGGCTGGTCCTCATCTGCGGGATGTCACCCGCCACAGCTTCGACCGGCCTGCCTGGAAGCTGCCGTCGCTGGCGCCATCTGCTTCTTTTGGGCTTCTTGCTGGCCACCGTGGTTGTCTGTGGGGAGCTGGGGCTACGGAGGTCCGGAGCGTTCATGTCCTGTGAAGGACCGTGGGGGCTTGGGGACATATGGCCGTTCCACCTGCCCCTTTTTATCATCCTTGTTTACCTTGCAGTAGGATCTGGAGTCTTATTGGTTGCTGCACTGGCTCCTTGGAGGACTTGGATAATTCGGCTGCCTACTGAGATTTGGACTACCCGATGGAGGCAGCCTTGTTAGACCCGTCGCCGTTCAGGACTGGGCCCAATTGGGCCTCGAGGCCATTGTTGGCCCTGTCTGATGGCCACTGGCCTGTCCCCATTCTATTATCTGAATTTATCTGTGCCGTCACTACCAGTTGCTGACCTCCTTATAAAGTACCACCACACAGCCACTGACCACTTCCTCCTTTTTATAACATCTGCCTCCTTCCCCCCCTCCTCCTTTCCAGCCCTGGATATGTGCCCTATTATATTTTATTTTGTAGATCCCTTTATTATTACTATTATTATTATTTTATTTATTTATTTTTCTTGTTAGTTGTATTACTCTGTTTTTTGTTTGCTTTGTAATATTGTTGTTAGGTTGTTGTATTGTCTTGTTGCTGTTTTCTTCTTCTTCTTCTTCTTTTTCTTTCTTTCTCCCCTTCCCCTAGGTCACCATGTTCGCAGGGACTCCCATATCGATTGTGTCGGGCTGTGGGCGTTACGCTAGGAGTTGGAGGGTAGGTCAGGTGAGAAGAACGCGGGTCAGGCATCTCGCGCCTGTCCCGCATTCTGACCCTTCAACTCACTGCCACAAGTCTTGGAGCCATCCCTCCAGTGCCTCCAACCTTTCCTGCCTTTTGATGAACACCAGGTCGGTCCACAATAAGATCCCTATCATGTTTGACACCATCAGCGACGGGAGGGCTGACCTGGCTTGCATAACCGAGACCTGGGTGGATGCAGAGGGTGGGGCCTCCCTCACCCAGCTGTGCCCGCCTGAGTTTCAGGTTCAGGGTGTGGGCAGGTTAGAGGGTCAGAAGAGGGGGTTGCCATCGTTTACAGGGAATCTCTTCATGTCAGCAGGGCCTCGACATTGGTCAGTCCGGAGTTAGAGTGCCTTCACCTGTTAATGGGACAGCGGGACAGATTTGGCATTGTGCTGGGTTACTGTGCTCCCTGCAAGCCAGCACAATCCCTCCCAGAGCTCACGGAGTTCATTGCAGCGGCACTGCTGAAGTCCCCTCGCCTCCTGGTGCTTGGGGACTTCAATGTGCAGGCAGGCGGTGGACTTTCTGGTGCAGCTCTGGAATTCATGGAGTCCATGGCCTCCATGAGTCTGACCCAGCATATTTCATGCCCCACCCACAGGTCAGACCACACCGTTCACCTGGTGTTTACCTCCATGTCGGGGGATTCTAATCTGAAGGTGGGGGACATTGTTTCCCTACCTGTGTCATGGTCAGATCACCACCTGCTGTCCTTTCCCCTGCCGATCGTGCCACCCCCGCGGGGACCCCTGGCCACCTGTTTGGGCCTGCCCCCAGAGGCTTCTGGATCCAGCTCGGTTCCAGGAAGCCTTCAGGGAGCTCCCTGGAGGCCTGGCTGATGAACCGGCCGAGGCTACGGTTCAGCAGTGGTTCGAATCAGCTTCCCGCACCGTCGACCAGATCGCCCCCAAGCGCCTCCTTCACTGCAGAGCTCGATCTTCACCATGGTTTATGGCGGAGTTTAGAGCGATGAAGGAAGAACGGAGGAGGCTGGAGAGCAGCTGGAGGAGAGACTGGACGGCGTTCAACAAGCCTGCAGTTGTTATCCAGACTAGGTGCTACTCCCATGCGATCAGGGAGGCTCGAACATCCTACTACTCCCTGAGAATTGGTGAGGCCTCGAACCGCCAGGCGGAGCTCTTCCAGGTGGTTCGGGACCTCACCAATCCTAGTCTGGCGAGGCTTCCTCCTACTGAGTTTGTCAAGCCCCACACACAGAATACACAGCAAGCCAAGTTCAGTTCTTTGCCAGGAACTTTAGTTGTAATCCAGATAACGAACAAAGTACAGTCCGAATCAAAACCAAAATACCTTACAGAGCCACATGCCAAGTTCAAGGGTACAGAGAAACGTCGTAGTCAGAAAGCCAGTCCAAGACCGGTCCAAGGTCAGGAAACAGAGTCTGGATACACACAGGAACGTGGTGACAAGGTAAGTGACGCGCGTTGCTCCCACAGAGGTTTCAGGGTAAACTTGCTAGCTTTATCCTAAACCAGGGAACACACCCATATCTCTGACAAGGCTCCTGCTAGAACTCAGGGCTTTCAGATCTAATTCTACACCTATCATTAAAGATTAGAGATGGGCACGACTTGGCGGAATTCCCGTTTCCGTTTCCGTTACTCGTTTCCGTTACGCAACAGAAACGGTAACGGGAATTACTCCGCCAGAACTCGAACTCGAACTGACTAAAGAATAATTGGGTCTGATTTGTCGTGGTCGTTCCTGGCATCGCGGCGATCCCGCGATGCCAAGCGGCACAGAAAAAAAGTTTTTAAAAGTTAAAAAAAAAAACCCGATTCCCGGCCAAAAATCAGGCGGAAATATGCCTGCCTGAGTGAGGGCTCAGGGCACCTACCAGAGGGGTGGTTGACCCCCCCTCTCCTGTCCTGAGCTGCTCTGGTGGTGGGGGAAATCCTCGTCGTAGTCGCTCGCAACAAGCACCGGACTCGCCGCCGGCCGCCGCAATTCAAGCTGAAGCAGCACAGAAAAAAAGTTTTAAACTCCCCCCCCATTCCCGGGCCAAAAAGCAGGCGAAAATATGCCTGCAGTGCAGAGTGCACCTACCAGAGGGGTGGTTTCTGGGGGGGGGTCCCGGCCTCCCCCCCTCTCCTGTCCTGGGCAGCCGGACTCGGGTCGCCAATGCCATGCGGTGCGGGCGGGGGATCCAAAATGGGGCGGCGACCGCAAATTTTTTTTGAAATCATGGTCCAAAAACACACAAGCACCACACAGAAACATGCGAAAATTTCTATTTTAAAACTGCCAGAATTTTTACAGTAGCAGTGGGTTTTTCTTGCAACAAAATGTCTCCTCTTTCCTCTCTCCATTGATTTTATTTTATTTTATTTTATTTTATTTTATTTTATTTTACACCTGCGCAATGATGGGCTGGCCATGGGAGTGACCATGCAAATTTTTGGAGCCATTCCACCAATCGCATGGCCACTTGGCCAGGTTGACCACAGAGACTTCTGGGATGTGCCAACCGGGCATAAAAAGCCCACTAACCGTAGCCCGAACCCTAAGCCTAAGCCTAAGCCATACGCCAGTACACTGTCCTTCTAAGTGGGTCAGAGAGGCACCCAGAGGTGCACCCCAATACTCACCCTAACCTCACCCGTAACTAGCCTAACCCTAGCCCTTGCGCTAACCCTAACCCTAAGCCAGATCTGTACTTGCATTGCACTATAGCAAGTACAATTCCCTTCTTAGTGAGACACAGTGGGTGCAGAGAGTCTGCCAGTCCGCCACTTGTGGCTCTGGGTGACTCCTGCAGGCTTGGCTCGGCCAGCAGCATGTGTGACATCATGCAAACCATGCCCCCAAGGCCTGACTGATGCAGGGAAGGCACCCAAAAAAGAGGGGTGCCTCTGCCAGTCTGCTGTGTCTCTCCGTGCAACTGGGTATGCAATCATAGCCATATGGCTATGCATGCATGCCCTTTTGCAGCAGGTGAGGAGAGGAGACCCCCATGTATGAGGGGTCTCCAGGAGCCTGCTTTCCCTAGCGGGTGAGAATAGGAGGCACCCCCCCAAAAAAAGAGGTGCCTCCAGGAGCCCGCTACCCCCCCAAACCAGTTTAACGACAGACGAAAAAATGAAAAACGAAACGACAAATTTTTGCGAAGTTTCGTGAAAAACGGAAACGAGCCGACACAGGCCGCCTCCGACACACGACAACTCGAAAACGTCATTTTCCCTAGTCGTGCCCATCTCTATTAAAGATCCTTTCCCTGGCTCTACTGTTAGTTCTTCTTTGCAGGATCCTGTTCCTAGCCCTCATAGGAGGAGGAGATGTGCCCTCAGCTGCGTCCTCAGACTCAGCTGCCTGCTGAGTTGAACTTCAAGGCTCCTCCTGCTTTTCTTCAGCATTTAACCCTTCACATTCAGGTTCTTTGACAGGCAGGGTCCTGGCAGAGTTCAGTAGTGAGAGTTTTGCAGTCTTTTTTAGATCAAAAATAGAGGCTATCCGGGCTGGACTCGACTCTGGTTACACTAGCCCACGCTCGCCATCCCCAGACGCTGCACCCCCTCGCTCTCCTCGGTTTGTCAAGTTTGGGCCTGTTTCCCCTTTGGAAGCCTCCAGAGCTATTTCTGTCAGGACAGTGCCTGCTGCAGAACCTGACTCTGAGGGGTTAAATGGTGAAGAGCTGCTGGAGGAGCCTTGCAGCTCAAATCAGCAAGCAGCTGGGTCTGATGACTTAGCTGAAAACATATCTTCACCTCCTAGAAGGGCCATGAGCAGGATTCTGCAAGGACTTGCTGCCAGAAGAGCTAGAGAAAGAGTATTTGATGCTAGATGGGGAATCAGGTTGGGAAGCCCTGAGTACTAGCAGAAGCCTTTCCAGAAGTAAGGGTGTGTTCCCTGTTTTGGGATAAAGCTGACAAGCTCACCTTGAGCTCTCCCTGGGAGCAATGCGTCATTTGTACCTGCAACCATGTTCCTGTCTGTTTCTGACCTTGGCTCTGTTTTCTGACTTCAGACTGGTTTCCTGGACAACGGCATGATCTGTTCCCTTTGGCTTGGCATCTGGTTTCCGTGAGATATTCTGGTTTTGTCTTGGACTGGTAATTGCTGTGAGTTGGATTCTGTTATTTTTCTGGCACTTGATTGTTAGCAAAGGACTTGAACTTGCTTGATTCTCTACTAAAGACTTTGGCAATGAACTGAACTCTGTCTGTGTGTGTGCTCTGTGTGCGGGGTTTGACAATTGCCCACTGCTGGCCCTTGTCCACCCCCTTTGATCATTGCCCTGCCTGGCTCATAAAAGGTGCCGGATGGAGTATGCCCGAATGGGCTTCGGCCATTGCCACTGCCTCCTTCGGGAGGGGGTTTTCTTAAAAAACCTGGTATGGCATCGGATGAATTGGCCAATTACTGTCCGATTGTCAATGTCCCCTTTATGGGCAAGGTTATTGAGAGGGTGGCCTGGATTCAATCTTATCTTGAGGAACAACAGTGCCTTGACCCATGCCAGTCTCGGTTCAGGCCGGGGACTGAGACAGCTTTGGTTGCGCTGCAAGATGACCTAATCCGGGGGGCTGACAGGGGTTGCTCTACTCTTTTAGTCCTCCTGGATCTGTCAGTGGCCTTTTATACCATAGACCACAGTATCCTACTGGACCGGCTCTCCGAGGTGGGTATCGGAGGCACTGTTCGCAGTTAGCTCTGGTCCTTCTTGGAGGGCCGGCCCCACTATGTGCAGCATGGGGGAGAGTTGTTGACCCCTTGGACACTCCCTTGTGGGGTTCCACAGGGGTTGTCTCTCTCCCCATGCTGTTTAATATCTATGTGAGGCTGCTGGCTGGGGTCATTAGGAGATTTGGAGTCTGCTGTCACCAGTACGCTGATGACACGCAGCTCTATCTCTCCTTCTCCACCTCTGCAGTGGAAGCTGTCCGGACTCTGAACCAGTCCCTGGATGCGGTCATGGCATGGACCAGGGCCAACAGGCTGAGGCTCAACCCTGAGAAGACTGAGGTGATGTTCTTCGGGAATTCCCCATCCAGATATGGAGGCCCCCTCCCCAGTCTGGAGGCTGTTTCCCTCCAGCTGGTGGACAGGGTTCAGAATCTGGGCATGGTTCTGGATCCGGCCCTTTCAATGGAAGCCCAGGTGGCTGCTGTGACCAGAACAGCTTTTTACCACCTCCGCCAAATTGCCCAGATCCGTCCTTACCTGGACGGTGACTCCCTGAGAACTGTAGTGCAGGCGTTGGTGATCTCGAGGCTGGACTACTGCAACACTCTCTACATGGGGTTGCCCTTGACTCTCCTCCGGTGTTTGCAGTGGGTGCAAAATGCTGCAGCCAGGCTGGTGGCAGGTGTGCGTCGTCACGACCACATCACCTCAGTCCTGGCTCACTTGCATTGGCTACCCGTTGCATCCCAGATCAGATTCAAGGTCTTGGTTTTAGTTTATAAAACCCTCCATGGCTTGGGACCAGACTACCTATCAGAGCGGATCGCCCAGTGATCAACCTCGGCCCTGTCCAATTCGGCAGTTGAGGGTGCACTCGCTTCGGGTGGCCACCCCCAGAGAGGCCCAGGAAACTTCTACCCAGAACTGGGCCTTCTTGGTGGTCGGCCCGTCTCTCTGGAATCATCTTCCCAGCGATGTGCGCTCTGCAGAGTCCCTGCTGGCCTTCCGCAGAGCTTTAAAAACCTTGCTTTTTCGTGAGGCCTTTGGTGACCTTGCATAGTTCCCCCCCCCCTCGCCATCTGTTTTAATCTGTTAACTTAGATTTTACAGCTCCACGCCAAGGGGGCACATTATGTTTTAAATTGTCTTCTGTGTATCGTATGTTGCTGGTTGTTCATTTTGGCCGTATTGACTGGCCTATTGTTAGCTGCCCAGAGTTCCCACGGGAAGATGGGCAGGATAGAAATCGAATAAATAAATAAATAAATAAATAAATAAATAAATAAATAAATAAATAAATAAATAAATAAATAAATAAATAAATGGGGCTTCATTTCTGCTACCAAATTCTATGTAGAGCTCATTAGAAGACACATACTTTATGCAGCTCTCTGTCTTTTTAATTGGTTGTGGTTTCCATCAGTTAGATCAGTGGTTCCCAACCTTCTTAATGCTCTGACCCTTTAATATAGTTCCTCACGTTGTGGTGACTCCTTGCCCTGCTTGGAAGAGGCCACAAGCCCCCTTTGGCAGGCCACTGCTGCAGGTGCCATAGAGAACTTCCCTCTATAATTTATTTATTTATTTATTTATTTATTTATTTATTTATTTATTTATTTATTTATTATACCGCCCATCTTCCGAGGGAACTCCAGGCAGTTAACAATAGGATTAAAACAACAATACAACAAGATAAAGGCAATACAATAATAAGAGAGAGAGGCACCTTCAGCCAATCGCAGCCTCCAATGCCATTGACTGACATCCCCTCCAACCTATCAAGCTGTAACTCACTCTTTCCCCTACTTCCTCCCCCTCCTCCTCCAGACCCAAGCCGTCTGCATCTTTTTTTTCACTGGCACATGGCAACCTCTGTGAAATGGTCATTCGACCCCCAGGTTGGGAACCACTGAGTTAGATGCACCTACTTCTGGACCATGCAGCAGGAATTATGAATAAAGTTTTATAGTGAGTTGAAAATGGTAGCTATTTGATAAACAAAGAAAAACATCACAGATTTATTGCCTTTGGTTTAATGGACTATATAATCTCTCAGAAAGCAGAGACAACCAGAAAATATCTATGATTCCTGCTTTCATATTATTGCTATTGATTTTCAAGGCTACACTATGAAAATTACCAAGGAAGAAGAAAGAACAGAAAAAGACGGCTAAATTCATTTACAGATCTTGGTTTTGATAAAGAAAATTCAATTCGTAATTATTTATGAACTAGCACCAGAGATTTTATTACTCAGATTACCCACTAATCATTTCCCATAAATGCAGTGACCTAAAAATCCCATACAATCAATAAAGTTGTAAGTTCCAGATTTAAATCATTGCACCTTGTATTCTTGAGTAAACCTATGGGTAATTTATAAAGGCTGTTGAATTTTATAGTTAGTGTTTTTCAAACCAAGCTGGATTCTAAACAATAATGACTTTTTAATGTGGATCTGTGATTACATTGTCATAGTGAAATACGACGCTTTTTGACCGCATTCAAAATGAGCCCGTGTGTGAATTACTCCAAAGGCATAGATTACCATAACCCCAGGTAAAGCAATCTTCATAAATTAGACTCCAATCTAAAGTGACCTGTCACTATAAACTTGTTGCTATGGCCAGTAACTTAAATTTCAATGTACAATTTGTACACATGTTCTTTTCTGACTGCTACAATAGGGAGCACTTAGTTTGCTAAAAGCACTCCAAAGTGATTAGAGTGTAAAGGGGGAAAAACACAGCTTAGTCCCCACAATTTTGGATGACATTATTTTCATAATTCCTCAGTGCTGATGTTTTTTCAAATGTACTTTATTTGGAATTAAAGGGATGTTTATGCCATTAGAATGCTTCACACTGCCAATGGTAGCACCTTAACAACACTGGAGAGGAATTTTCTCAACACAAAATGGGATTCAGAATAAAATATGCAGTGGGTATGTTTTGATTTTTGTTTTTTTAAATAAGCAATGGTACCGTAGAAGAATTGCCAAGCACAGTGGTACCTCGTAAGACAAATTTAATTCATTCTATGGGTCAATTCATTTTATGAAATATTTGTCCTACAAAACACAGTTTAACGTGGTTTCCCATAGGAATGCATTGAAAACTGATTAATTCATCTTGCAAGGCATCACATAGGCAAAATTCGTCTTGTGAAACATGACTATTCCCAGAAATTTCATTCATCTTACGAAGAATTTGTCTTATGGGGCATTCATCTTGTAAGGTACCATTATATGAAAGTTTTTTCTTGTACATTGTGGTAATGGGGATTGCAAAATTTTAAACCACTGGGGGCATCAGCCAAAAGCAGCTGCGGAGGTTGGCTTCAGGGGGTAGGTGGGGGGTTGCAGTTGGTCCCAGGGGCCGGATTCAGGACCTTGGGGGGCCGCATCCGGCCCTGGGGCCTTAGATTGAGGACCCCTGTTTTAAACCATCAGCCACTCCTCTTTGAGATGTTAAAGGACATTTCAGCATTGAAAGACATGCAGAAATAGTCATTTTCAGTTTTACCCAGAAAATATAGATATGAGATTCATAACATGGTGTTAAACTTAATTTGATAGCTGAATTTGTCACTTTCTGATTCTCTTTTTTTCCAGTGCATTGGATGCAATGCTGTTGCCTTTTTAGACAGAAGACAAAAGACATAATATTCATTAGCCAGTAATTAAAGTGTCACCACTGGGAATATAAGGGTCTCAAAAATCTTACCAGGAACTCTTGAACTGAATTTAAAATACTTAATATCCAATTAAGCCAAAGTTTAATTTAAATACTAACTTACGTGAATGTTATGCCTTCTGCCTTTTATGTAGTGATGCAATAAAACTCGAGCTAGAGTATCATGAAAGGCATGAAGCTCAGTTGTCTAACCTGATTCTAGGAAAACCTCTATGTCTATTTTAGAGGACAAGTGGCACCAATTTACAAACACATGAGAATAGAGATGGGCACGAAACCACAGTCAGCACTTTTTTTTATTTTAATTTTTATTATTTTAAAAATTGTGCCGACCAGCTGGGCCGTGGGCCAGGTCGGCACATTTTTTAATTTTTTAATTTTTAAAAACTCACGCCAATCAGCTTGCCCACAGGCCAGGTTGGCATTTTTTTATTTCTTTTAACTCATGTCGATCAGCTGGCCCACAGGCTGGGTTAGCGTGGTTTTTGTATTTTTATTTTTTATTTCTTTTATTTCTTTTATCAGCTGGCCCGCAGGCCAGGTCGGTGTGTTTTTTAAATTTTATTTTTATTTTTTAACTTGCACCGACCAGCTGGCCCATGGGCTGGTTCAGCGCATTTCTATTTTTATTTATTTTTTATTTCTTTTATCCCCCACTTAATGGCATCTGATCGGGTGTGGGAAAGGGTTGGCTTTTAAAACTTTTTTCCTCCACCAAAGAACCATGCTACAGTTGATCAGTGGTGGCTTCTGCGGGGGGGGGGGAGCCTGCGGTTTCCCTGCCCGGGTGCATGGGTGTGTGTGTGTGGGGGGGGGTTCTGCCGGCTTTCCCCCATAGGAATGCATTGTGTCAATGCATTTCTATGGGGAGAAAAAACGAAGCAAATGATACAGAAATTTCCATTTTGTTTCATTTTGTTTTTCTTTGATGGGTCCGTTCATTATTCATTTTGTTCTGTAACAAAATGAATAACAAATAATGAAACAAACAAAATTCATTTTGTGCCCATCTCTACATGAGAATACAAATAAGCAACCCATTAGGGGGTAATCAAGCACAAACATTACAAGGCATAACATTATGCATTCAGCTTTCCCAACAAACACCTTCCTCTGAATCAATATGGTATCCAACCAAAAACCCAGGTGGTAAAGTGAAAAGCAAGCTTCTAATTCTGAAATTAATCAAATGTATCACTAACAGTACAGTTCTTCTTGATGTTATAAAGAATAAGAAAAAGTAGACATGTGATCATTTTGTAACTTCTGTAACATTTTTTTAAAGTTTTCTTTTAGCATAGAAAAGTCTACAAGTGTAAAAGCAAGGCTCTTTCATTCAGAAATGTAATTTTAATAATGGTTTGCTTTTTACAGAGTGACAGAAGCTCCAGAAATCCTCTGTAACACAAATATTTATTAATTAACCTGTTTATTTATTTGATTTATAATAAACCATCCATTTGTGTGTGCACCATTCTGGGTGGTTTACTGAGATTAAAACATATTAATGCAGTAATATATTAAAAGAGCAATCAACAAATACTGAGACTGCTTTACAAACAGGAAAGTACAATTGCCTAGCATCAATTTTTGGCACAATCAGTATCAAGTCATGGTAGATATTAGTTATCCACTGTGGTGTAGTTTAGTGGTTCTGAACTTTGAGTTCCTAGAAGATGTTCTTCTTATTTATTTATTTATTTATTTATTTATTTATTTATTTATTTATTTATTTATTATTGCACTTATATCCCACCCATTTTCCGAATTGGAACTCTGGGCGGCTTACAAAAACAGAACAATAAATAGTCTTGGACTACAGTTCCCAGAAATCCTGGCCAGTACAAGTAGTGGCAAAGGCTTCTGGGAGTTTAAGTGACAGCTTCGGATTCTGGAGACTAGAGGAACTTCAACAGTGTAGTGAGCATTTATACTGACTTGAGTGGAACCACATAAATCACAAGGAAGAATGGCCACTTTTTTTTGGCAGAGCCAAAATGTCACATGTTCTCATCTGTGTTGTTATGTGTTATGTGTTTATAGCAACCCCTAACAGAGTTTTCAAGGTAGGTAAGATATTTAAGAGTGGTTTCTTGATCACATCTGCATCGTCCTGTGAGTTTCCATGTATAAGTGGGGACTTGAAGGTCTCCTGGCTCTTAGTCAGTCCCCATAATCCTCACAGGGTTACCCTAATGTAGTTTGAGAGAAACAAATTTCTTTGTTTCAAATTCCCAGAAAATGGGGGCATACACAGATAGCAATTGTTTTAGTTGGGCTCATAACAGGGGCATAGCTTAGGGAGCGCAAGGGGCGGGGTGCCCTGGGGAGAGCAATTGGGGGTGCCAAATTGCCTACTGCCCCCCCTGCTGCTGCCCCCCACCCACCATCCAGATTATATTTTGCAATGGGGGTGCAAAAACTGACTGTTGCCCCGGGCCCTGGATCATAAGCAGCAGGATTTTATTATTTGTATATTGATTGTTTTAAACTTCTTGCTATTTTGATGGTTTTTTTACATGTTGTTTTATAGTTTTAATATGGCACCCAGAGACCACTTGGTGGTGGGATGGCTAAAAAATTCTGTAAATAAAATAAAATAAAATAGAATAGAATAAAATGAAATGAAATGGCTGTGATCTGTCGAAACTGCAAAGCACCATAAATTTTGGGGATGTTGCAGACCTTAAATATTGAGTTGAGTATCTTAGTGAGGCTGTACTAAGAAATACAGGAAATCAACTCTATGATTCTACGATTCTATGAAAATTGCCAGTAATAGCCACTGATTAACAATTTGACACTCATACAAGATATATCTTCTCAGCTGTAGGGTCCAGGAACCTAATGACAGTAAAGCCCCAGGCTTCTTTTGCTAACTCTGTACCAGACATCATCCTTTGGAGTAACAAGATTAAAAGAATGACACTTCCCATGGTGTGGTGGTTAAATGATGTAGTACAGCTTGCAACCTGGGGTTCAGTTCCAGGTAGCAGGCTCAAGATCCATACAGCTTTCCATCCTTCTAAGGTTGGCAAAATGAGTACCCAGTTTCTGGCAGGAGGGGCAATGTATAGCCTACATAATTACAGTGGTATCCCAAATTATGAGGGGCCCAACATACGAAAATCCTGACTTACGAGCACTCTTCAGCGCTCCCCCACCACCGGCTGCTTACAAGCAAGATTGGGGAATCCTTGTCTTGCGAGCAGTGTGTGTGTGTGTGTGTCGGGATTTGAATTGCCTTCTAGTCACAGAGGCAAGGCTGCCTAGATGCCCTAAGCACCTCCGATCTCGCTTGATTTCGGAAGCTAAGCAGGGTTGGCCCTGGTTAGTATTTGGATGGGAGACCACCAGAGAATACCAGGTGCTGTAGGCGCCTGGAGTAGGAACTGGCAAACCACTCCAGTGTTCCTGTCAAGAAAACTCCATGGACATGGGGTCACAAAGAGTCAGTCACGACTGTAATGACACAACACAACACACACAGAGGCAAATGCTGCCTCAGTGACTGGAAGGCAATTTAATAGTGGTACGCTGCTTCTCTCTCCCGTGGGGGTTCGGGAGACGTGACACACCGCTTTTAAAATCCCTTCCAGTCTCTGAGGCAGGACCTGCCTCTGTGACTGGAAGGCACTTTAAAAAGGGTGTGCTGCTTCTTTCGAGCCCCCATGGGGGGAAGAGTGGTGCGCCCTTTTAAAAATGTGCCCCTTTTAAGAAGCAGCATGCCACTATTGAATGGCCTTCCAGTCACTGAGGCAGCTTCTCTCCCCAACGTGCCCGGTGGTGGTGGGAAGCCGCGGGTTGTTTAAAGCAGTTTCCCATAGGAATGAATTGAAATCCATTCGCCCGGAACGGATTAATTGACTTTCAATGCATTCCTATGGGAAATCACTTCCCGACTCATGAGATAACCAATTTACGAGTGTCCTCTCTGCTATCAGAGTAGTATCAGCTGCGTATCTGAGGATGTTGACATTTCTTCCAGCAATCTTAATTCTGGCTTGTGATTCATCCAGACCAGATTAATCACATAAATCAGGGTACCACTATACTTATAAACCGCTCAGAGAGTACTTTAAGCACTATGGGGAAGTATATAAGCAGAACACTGCTTTGCTTTGCTTGAAATTGCAGCACTGTAGTCAAGACTCTGTTCACGACCTGTGTTCACTAGTCCTGTCCAGCTCACATGGTCAGCTCAAGGTTCACTCAACCTTCCAAGTTTCACAAAATGAGTTCCCAGCTCATGGCGGAGGATGGGAAGCAAAGTATTGTTTGTATAACTATGTTCTAAACATCTCAAGAGTGCTCTATCATGATATAGCAGTATATAAGTTGAAACAACAATATTCAGTGGGGAGTGGCCAACAGCATCTCACAATCTGCAGAGCTGGGGTGGAGCCATTGTTCAGGGCTCTAAGGAAGGGGGTAGGTGTTTTCAGGTTGTTAGGAGATGTAGAAAAGTTGACAGGTAAGGATGAAGGACTGGATTACTCAAATGCCTTTTTGTAAGGAACATTCCACTATTCTTTGGATGGCTGCTTCTTTGCCATCCCACCCCATTCTGTCCCTTACCCCCATAGTTTAGAATAGCACTAGGCAGAGGAAGGGTGCCAAAATGGTGCCCAGACTCCCAAGATGGCTGCATTTTCTGCCAATTGTAATGGCAGAGCAAAATTCCCAAAATACTTTAGGAATCTAGGAGGGGGAAAAGCACAAACTTGTGGTAGGATCAACTCAAACAGTGAGCCCCACCTCTAAGAAATAGTTGGAGGAGTTATCTTTCACCTGGATAAATTTAAAGAAATAATCCATCGAAATGTCTTTGCAAATGGGGTGGGGAAATCAAAAGGCTTTAACCTGACCAGATGGTGCATTATACATATTCATCAGCTCAGCTGGGATCAACAGGATGTCAAGGCTCTGGTCAATGCTTTCAACCTTAGATCTACACTGGGACATCAGATGCAAGTCTCAACATTTGGATGGCGAAATTGTCTTGGTCTGTAAGAAATGAGGTCACAGACTACTTGAAAGAGTTTTATCTGATGGCTGGAAGCCACCCCAATCAGTTGGAAATTGTGATATTGGTGAAAATAAAATAAAAATAAGTTAAAGAAACACAAAACCGTAGTGGCACCTAAAAGACTAACTTTTGTATTGTTTAATGTGAGGTTCTGTGGAAGGATCCACTTTATCAGGCACAAGAGAAGGAAAATTAACATGGCAAATAGTTATAAATGGCATCAAAGTACAGATATCAAAATGTAGATATCATGGGTTAGAAAGTGAGTGGATGTTAAGCAGTATAATGACAGCATCATTGATATGCAGAATCTTTCAGAGAAGCTGTAAAGAATATGAAAACCTCTGTCATAAAACAATGGATGAGTAACATGAATGTTAACTGGATGGGCTATTTACAGTTGTTGAACTCTCCCCCTTAAGAAACTTATCCTTCTCATCAGATGCAATTGTGTGTGAATTAATTGATATCCACAAGAGCAAAGAGACCACACAGTTTGCAAGGTAGATTATTAATTGATATCCACAAGAACAAAGAGACCACACAGTTTGCAAGGTAGATTATTAAGCAGGGGAAAATATCTATTGAAATGCAGTACATATTGAATATTATGGCTTCTCTTGGTGGCCTTGTGTTTATACCAGTATCTTTCAGATGCTTCCCTGAATGCTATGGATGCCTTTCTTCATCTGTTTTCCAGCCTTCTTCCTGATTGCTTCATTATCCTTAATTTCTCTGTAAACCATGGAGAAAAGCAGACAGAGTTATCTATGGGCGTTTATACACGACCCCTAAGCTCCTTTGCAAATGGCTCCCAGCTCCAGAGCTTAAAAATGTTTCCCCACCAGCTCCGGAGCTAACAAAAAATTAAGTGCGACCCCGCCCACCTAAGCGTGACCCAGCGTACCTTTCAAGTACCTGCTCTGGGAGAGTGAAAAATTTTGATGCGGAGAGTGCCGGGCTCTCCTCACTTCTTCTTCTTCTTCTTCTTCTTCTTCTTGTTGTTGTTGTTGTTGTTGTTGTTGTTGTTGTTGTTGTTGTTGTTGTTGTTGTTGTTGTTGTTGTTTTTGCCTCCCGCCCCTTTAAGAGGAACCAGGAAGTGACAGGGGTCAGAGCAACTTCCACCGGCACTCCGGAGGTAAGAGTGCATTCTTTTCTCCCTTTTTTTCTCCCTCCCCTCACACAGACAGAACAAGGAAGTGCGGAGGGGGTGGGAACGCAGGGAGAGCGACAAACCCTCAAGATCTCTGGTCCGAATTTAAGGGACCAGCGGATCTTAGGGGTCGTGTAAAAAGGCCCTATATTAGCTAGGGAAAAAAACCCTACGGAATCAACTGGTGAAACCTGATATTTCACCAACTCTTCAGTGCAGCAAGAAATGAAGTGCTCCTTTGCAAAATACACATTTGTCACCTTCAGGGATCATAGTTTTGTCACAGAGATGGGGAAAACACCTGGATCCTCTGCCCATCTTCCTTGTTCGTAAGAGGAGTCCAGAATACTATATTGAAGCATTTGCAATTGCCGATGCACATGCATGAAGCAACAAGCTGTGAGAGATGGCTTCATCAGAACCTCACGTGTTGAAACATATAGATGGTGGCAATATCACACCTCTGGTCCAGGCAGCAATGATCTGTGCCTGGAACAAGAAATCACCAAATGACTTCTGTCACCTACAGGTAGCTATTTCTGGGAGAAAATTACTGTGACTTCTATCTCAGTCTTGTCATGCTTTATGGTCAGAGCTGCCTTTGGAAAGAGGTGAGGGAGGCTGCTGATCAGATGTTTTTCCTGCTCTTTTTAGAAGGAAGTATTTTGAATCAATCCTTCCCCATACAGCTGCCTTGACTGGAATACAATAGGTAGGAAATAGAGATGGGCACAAACATGCAGCATGCGAGGGTGCAAACAAGTAAGCAAAGAACAAAGAAAACAAATTGGCCAACATCAAATACCACATGGTCTTATTTTATTTATTTATTTCTTATACTTATTAACCGCCCGATTTTCCCATAGGGAACTCTGGGCAGTGTACAGATGACACCCAACAGTGACTACCCAAATACAAACAAACCCCAACGACCATAAACAATCAAAACCTAACAAAAACAATAATATATGAATACAGTAAAAAAACACACACACACACAAATGACAGAAATGTCTTTTTCTCATGTCTTCCTCACATGGGAGTGGGGCGGGGGATAGTTTCATTGAATTTCTCAAGAACTGACAAATTCCAGATTACTTCTGTAGATGGTACATATCATAGTTTGGTGGTTTGGTGTGGTTTGTTGGATTAGGCCCACAGGTTTTGATTGGCATCCCATATTTCATGCCCTGCCCCCTCTCCTATCTTTTTTTTTTTTAAACTGAAAGATTCCTCCTAGAAGGAGTAGGACACAAGAGGAACAAAGATGGATTTTTATTTCTTTCTCTCTTCTCTTAAGGGAGGTGGGCCAAATAGGGTTGCTTTCACTGTGCAGGCCATCTGGATGAAAATATAACATCAAATGGCATATCAGCTCTCTGCATGACTGCACTTAGGTTTTGAATCGCCTTTTCCTTAAAGTCAAATTGCCTTAAAATTCACTTACTGCACTTCCAATCACTTTTTCTGCAGCACACCCTTGGCCAAACCCCTTTTTGGCCACTGTGTCACTTTTTCTTGCAATGGCCACCGGGTGTGATTTTTTAAAACCGATTTCTAGACTGCTTCTTCAAGCGATTTGGCTCCAACTGCGGACACAGCATCACCACTTTATTCCGGTTCTCCCCTGCCCCTTTCTGCCTTATCCTGCCGTAGAAAAAAAAAAAAGAAAAGAAATCCTGCTGCAATTTCTTCGCTGCCGCCGTCTTCCCCAGTGCTTCTATAACGCAGGTAAACAACTGAATTAGGCTATCAAAATCAATGTGCCACGTTGTAAGTAATCTAAAGGGAGAACCGGAAAACTAACAACATTAATTTGAATGGAAGAACAACAGCATGATGTTATCCTAAAAAATAATTCCTGAAATTGAAGCAGATGATGGGAAAATGTTTGAGAAAATTTGAACAAAAAGCGGTTCTGCAAACTGTGGACGGGAAACTGATTCCTTGAAAAACGCTCAAGTGCGGAATGCTGAATCGCTTCAGCACCCACGTGACCGGGGAGGGCAAAAGGCAATTCAAAACAAAAAGCAGCTTCTTTTTGCTATATCTATCCATCCATCCATCTATCTATCTATCTATCTATCTATCTATCTATCTATCTATCTATCTATCTATCTATCTATCTATCTATCTATCTATCTAAAAATGTTCTGCTTATATACCACCCCATGCCACTTCAAGTAGTCTCTGGGCGGTTTACAGTTTAATTATGCAGGCTACACATTGCCCCCCTCCCCCAGCAAGCTGGGTACTCAATTTACTGACCTCGGAAGGATGAAAGGTTGAGTCAACCATGAGCTGGCTACTGGGGATTGAACCCCAGGTCATGAACATAGTTTTACCTGCAGTACAGGCATTTAACCACTGTGCCATGAGGCTCTAATCTATCTATCTATCTATCTATCTATCTATCTATCTATCTATCTATCTATCTATCTATCTATCTATCTATCTATCTATCTATCTATCTATCATTTTTAAATTACTTATTTTTACTTATTGGGGGCCAACTTGGTTCCTCTATGGGGAGAAAAGAGGTCCAGTAGTACCTCGGTTAATGAAATTAATTCATTCTGTGTGCTCTTTTGCTGTGTGGAAATTTTGTTAACTAAAACACGTTTTCCCCTTGAAACCTATCTGATCTGTCTCTTTGTCTGTCTGTCTGTCTGTCTGTCTGTCTGTCTGTTTAGCTAATGCATTTAAGTGCAGTAATATTGTCAGACTATTGTGCTTCTAATACCTCGGGGTATAAGGATATGTTTGAGACTGATCATAAACTAGGAGTAATTCTGTGTAGGCTTGAATGGAATCATTGAGGGGAAAGGAAAAAAACTTCTAGGGTTGGATAAGTTGCCTTTTCAATTATAGATGAAAAGATGTATATAACTAAGAAAGGTTGGTTGCATTCCTAAGAGCGGGTGGTTGGAACAATCTGCCAAGAGCCAGCAAAAAAGCTCTAGTACATGACGGTTAAGAGGAGACAAAAATATCTGAGGAAGTCTGAACAAGAAAGTAAATTCAAGATGGATCAATGGAATCATGGTATTAACGTAAGCCGAATATCACCTTAATAGTATAAATCTCTTATCATAATAGGAAATAACTATTTTTATAAGCTTTTGGTTTTTGACTGCCACAGAAGTAGCATTGGGTAATTTTAAGAACATGTTTTCCGAGGATCGAAGAAATGACTTCATCTGGATGAACCTCAGTCACCCTGCTGAGAGGTCTCTTACCTGCTTCCAAAGAAAATAAAATTCACACAGTAAAGGACAGCCAGTTCCAGGAGAAAGGAGAAAGCTTGATGGACGTCAGCCTAGATCCTGCTTCCCTCCTAGAGGCTGTGTGTAAGAACTTGGCAGAAGTTACATTGTCTGTTATTTCATTTTATTTCCAATCCATCAAGGGCAGTGGAGGTGAACCATTGGCACTCCAGATGTTTTGGACCACAACTCCCACAGTCCTTTATCATTGGCAATCTCGGCTCAGTGCCAAAGGTTTGCCACCACTGCTCCAGGGGCAAGGCACAACTCTCTCTCTCTCTCTCTCTCTCTCTCTCTCTCTCTCTCTCTCTCTCTCTCTCTGTATCCAGATGAGATATGTCAGGGCCCAGCCAACCCAAGGGCAACATTTTAACTGTGATAGTGATTTATGAGGCCAATCAAGCATCCATTGATTCTGAAGGAAAATCTCCCATTGACACCAAGTGAGATTGCAGTGAGACATTTCTTGTTTCCCAAATGCACAGCGGCATAATGAACTGAACAAGATGGCCTACAGTGAGGAGTGACACCTGAAGATCAGGATTTTAACATCACAATAATGCTGCAGCTCCTTCTTCAGCCATATCACTTTCCTACACTTGCTTGCTGCTAAATAAATAAATAGTAGATAAGGAAGAATCCCTTCTGGACATTCAGTTTGTTGGCACCTAAGAAATCATGGGGATATTTCAAGGAAAAAAGTCTTTGATGTCAAAAAGAGCACAGGATCTTGCTGATTTACATGGAAAATCTCTTTTTAAGAGGTACTGTCTTTTTTATGAAACACAGGTCTATATCTCTATCATATGGCATCTGTTATCAAGGTAGGGCTCCAAAAGAAACATTTAGACATCTTTTCAAGGATTTATTTATTTATTTTACTTTATTTTAGAGCATTTTTAGTCCACCTTTCTCCTTGGAAAAGGTCCCAGGGCAGCCTACAGTAATGAGGGATAATATACAGTCCAGTACAATTATGACATGTTCAAGTATTTGAGAACAAGGAATTGAGGGACATCTTACAACATTAATAGACTACATTACATTAAAGCTACAAGGTTATAAGTAGTTATAAACACAAAGTCTATGTGAACCTATAGATTCATATAAAAGAGATAATGGCAGTCCATCATTCAGGGAAAGCTTGCCTGAAGAGAAAGGTCTTTGCCTTTTCCAGAAGGACAACAGAGATGAGGCAGTCCTGGCCTCTACTGGGAGGGAATTCCAGAGTCCCTTTCATTGCTGTATGGGTGCCATACAAAAATCAAACTAAGAGTTTAAATTCATGTAAATTGCTAATTTCTGATCTGTGCCATCAGAATCATCTTGTAAACACCTCTTTGACTCACCAGAGCTCCTTAAAGTCATAGTGTGAGACCCAACAAACTCTGTCTAGCAACCAACGGTTTCCATCAGCAGAGTAAGGGGTGGTAACTTCCACCACTTTTCCTTCCCCCGGTGCCCTTTACCCAAATCTTCTCTGGAGACCTGGAGATTCTCCAGCAGACATGGAGACTCACGAGGTTCTGTAGTGGGAGAATGAATAGCTGAAAATCCCAACCTTCCCAGTTCTGTTGATAGTAGTATCCTTTCACGGGTGTTCAGAAGTAACTGGATTCTTCATACATTCCTCTATTTTTAATTATTTTTTCTTCCTATTGACAATAGGTAAACTTGGGTTTTGGGTGGGAAAAAATGGCTCTTGGAGTATGGCTTCATAGTGGGGCAAAAGTCACCCCAACTACCAGGTGTTTCTGACACCAACGCTACTGCTGTCTCTGGAGGCCTGCCGCTAACCAAGGGAAAACAGTAGAGATGGGCACGAACTGAAAAAATGGTGATTCGTTTTGGTTCAGTTCGTTTTAGGGTTCAGTTCGTTTCATTTTGTTTTAAACTATTTTTTTAAAAAACATTCATTTTGTTGATTCGTTGATTCATTATTCGTTGTGTGTGTGGTGTGTGTGTGTGGTGCTTGTGCAACTTTGGCTGGGGGAAAGAGGGGCTTAATCTCCCCGCCTCCAGCCACTGTGGGGTGGGGGGAAAGAGCTCCCCCAGCCAGCACCTCTCAGCACGTCAAAGAGACCTTTCTTTCGGCCTCCACATGAGGAGGCGAGGAGTGGGGTCTCTTTTGACATTTCCCCCCATAGTGGATAGCAGCGCCGAGCGGACGCTGCCATCCACTGGGGGGGAAGATCCCTTTAAAGAGACCCTTCTTCCCTGTCTTCGGCTGGACCCCTTTAAAAATGGCTTCTCCCCAGTGCTGACTGGGCCATTTTTAAAGGGGTCCAGCCGATGACAGCTTGGCAGTATCCCTCTGAAAATGGCCCCATTGGCAACGCAGGAGGTCCGCGTTGGCCACGGGGCCATTTTCAGAAAGCTACTGCTGAGCTGTCATTGGCTGGGCCCCTTTAAAAATGGCCTGGTCACCACCAGGGATTCTCCCCAGTGCCGACTGGGCCATTTTTAAAGGGGCCTAGCCAATGACAGGTCAGTAGGAGCTCTATGAAAATGCCAGGGAGGGCAGCTCGATCCCTGGAACAGCCCTCCCTAGCATTTTCACAGGACTCCTATCGGGCTGTCAGTTGCTGGACTGCTTTAAACCCGGCCAAGTCGGTACCAGGTGGACCCCCTAAAAATGGCTGGACCAGGTTTAAAGGGGTCCAGCGATTGACAGCTTGGCAGAAGCCCTCAGAAAACAGGTCGGGGGGGAGCAGATCACTGCAACCCCCCCTGACCCATTTTCTGAAGGCTCCTGCTGGGCTATCAGCCACTGGACTGCTTTTAACCAGGCCCAATCGGTGCCAGGGGGAGCCCCTGGTACTGACTGGGCCAGGTTTAAAGGGGTCCAGCCATTGACAGCTAGGCAGAAGCCCTCAGAAAATTGTGGAGGAAAGGGAAGGCTTTTAAAATCCTTTCCCCGCCAAAGCCAGCACTACAGCTGATCGGCGGCGCTGGCTTCTAGCAGAAAAAAGCCCGCAGTTTCCCTACACCAATTTCAAGGGAAACCTTTCCCATAGGAATGCATTGCTTCAATGCATTCCTATGGGAAAACAAAAAACGAAACGAACAAAGGGGAAATCTCTGTTTTGTTTCGTTTCGTTTTTCTTTGATGGGTCAGTTCGTTATTCTTTTCGTTAGATAACTAAAGGAATTAAAATTCATTTCGTGCCCATCTCTAGGAAACAGCTATCCATGCAGCTGAGCTCCATTCGTGGCCTCTCTCTTGAATGCTCAGCCCTGCATGTGCTGAGTCTAGGGCAAAGAGAGCCACCCACATAAGAAATATTTTTGACATTGTTTGCAACACTATTTTTAATATTTTCATGGATAGGTGGATCAGTGGATAGTGATACCACAGATAATGGTATATGTATATGTAGATCCTAGTTCATCTTGTAAAGATGGGATGCCTAGGAGAAAGGCTGGGGTATGAGTGACAAGCAGAATTTAGGCATTGCTGCTGGAAGTGCTGTCATGCATAAAGGATTAATGGCCAGCCCAACCAGTCTAGTGGGACCCCTAAAGACAGAGTTCAGGTCCCCGCAATGGGATTGCCGAGTCACTTTGACCCAGTCTAGACCAGTGTGAGTACCCTCCGTATAACTGTATCACAAAGCAGACCAATCCCAGATTGATTTTCTCTGCCCATGGTGGTTTCTGTCTTTGACGAGGTCTAGGAAAGTCACAATGGCCAACATCCTATTGCGAAGCTATAGTAGAACTTTCAGAAGCAAATTGCCCCATGTTGAGAAAACACCGTAGACATTATCTGCTTCATAGAACTCAGAATGCAACAAATAATGTCTACAGTGTTTTTTTAATTTGTGATAAAAAGTTCTAATATTTGTGCTACAGTGGCACAGCTAGGTTTTAGGAAATGAGCCAATATTGTCACCCCAATTCATGGGGGAGATGTACATCATCTTAAAGCCAGAAAATGTAACATTAGCATCCTGTATGTTAGGTAACAGGATGAATGTACAAAAGAACATAAGAACAACCTTGCTGGAACAGGCCACAGCCCATCCAGTCCAGCATTCTGTCTCACACAGTGGCTCACCATTTGCTTCAGGGTATTCCCTGCCTACGATTCCCTGCAAATGGCATTGAGAGATATCCTGCCTATCTCTCCCACCCGGAGGTTGTCCTTAGGCATCCATAATGATAGCCATTGCTATCCTTGTTTCCATGAACTTGTCTAATCCTTTTCTTAAAGCTGTCAAGGCTGACAGCTGTCATCACTTCTTCTGGCAGGGAGTTCCACAGACCAGTGATCTTCTGGGTGAAAAAGTACTTTCTCTTATTTGTTTGAGATCTATCCCCCAAATGTTTAATGGCTTGCCCCCTAGTTCTAATATTGTGTGACATGGAAAACAGCTTTTCCTTATCTACTTTGTCCACACGGTGTATGATTTTATAAACTTCAACCAGTTCACCTCTTAGGCACCATTGTTCAAGAGTGCACATTGTTTAACGTGCATCATTCTGCACTTAAGAAAGTTGAAACTCATTTGCCACTGGCCTGCCTGCTCCCCCAGTGTAGCATTTATGCTACGTGAATATAAAGACTGCTGTAAATGTATATACCGTACTGTACAGTAAGAACCTAGGAAGAGCTACTGCTTGATCGAAGGTGCATCTAGCTGAACGCTCTGTTCCTACAGTGACTGTCCAGAGACTTCCAGGAAGACCATTTCTATATTAACAGAAGTGGTGGACAAACAGAAAGCTTATGCCAAATAAAACTTGTAAATGTAAGGCTAGCTCCCTGGAAACATATCATGATAGGTTATCTCAAGGGGAGAGGGGGAGGAAATCACGGAACATTAACCTATTAAATACTTGCTGTTTGGTAATACCTCCAAACACCACAAATATTATTGTAATTCATTTATCTTGCAATCATAAAACTGCTTATTCTCCATTATGAACCTCTGCATTATCGCTCTTGATAACCTTAGAGAATCAACTCAATTACAATATCTCGGTGAATAATTTCTCCTTAGTAGTTGTCAAAGTCAAGATATAGGTAAAATCAAGACTGGTGCTCTAATAAAAATGGAATCAATCATGTCACCATAATTGGAAAGCAGTAATAAAAAGTAATTGAGTTTAATACATAATTTAGATCATTACTTGTTAAGTTAATGCATTCTGCTTAGTGCGGAAAAAATATTTATCTCACACACAGCTGAGCGTTCATTTGTGGGTTTTTTTAATGGAATGCTCTTGAATCGACTTTAATAAGAGCAGTTTGTTAAATCAGATTTTGAATGGGCACATAGATTTGAAGTTCATATGTTAATTTATGACACAATATACTTGGCACTTGCAGCCTCGTCTTAAAGTCTCTGGATTTATTCTCTTAGGAGATTAAGTATTCATTGTTGTCTTATATTACAGAAATTAAATTGGTTTATTCGGGTGTCTTGATGTGAAGCAGTGCACATTATGATTATTTTATTTTGGAGCGATAAACGAGTTTGATTGGATCATGTGTATCGATCAAGTCTGTTAGATATTGGTCTGCCATACTGGCCTACTTTGAGGGGAATACATAGAAGGAAAATATTTTCTCTCTGTATAAGTTAGCATAACTAGCAGGGATGTTCAACAGAAACCTTATGTACTATGGGACCTGAATACCTGTCGGAGCGCATCACCCAGAGGTCAACTGGGGCCCGGCCCACTAGAATGTCACAGGCGCTCTCACTCTGAGTAGCCATGCCCAGGGAGGCACAGAAATCGATCAACCGTAATCGCGCCTTCTCTGTGGTGAGTCCCTTGCTGTGGAACCACCTTCCGAGTGAGCTGCGCCTTCCACAGTCCCTGCCTGCCTTAAAAAAAACCAGTCAAAACTTTGCTTTTTCGGGAGGCATTTGGCTAGCTTTAATCCCCCCCCTCCATAATATATATATATTCTGAGTTGCTCTCTTGCCGAAGATTTTATTTTTTTCTTGTTTTGCTCCTTTTATTTTTCCTTTTTATTTTGTTCTGACTGTTGTATCGGGATTACTTGCTACTCCTTTTGTTAACCACCTGGAACTCTTTCGGGAAGACGGGTGGTATAAAAATAAATTAATTAATAAAGGGAGGTTTGCCAAACACGGTCACTGATTTCCTGAGCTCGTTTCCTTCTTAATCATTGGTGCTCAAGGGTAGATGAAGTTCTTGCAAGGATCTTCATATTCCGAAGGTGAAGCAGGCATTGGATGCCAAGGCTTTGATCTTCTGCTGGATTAACTTTGTCGACCAATATATTCTATATTCTTTTTTTCCAGCCAACCTCTTTATATTCTTCTTCCCCATTGAATTTTTCTAAGGAAAGAATGGCACAAATGCCTTGAAGGGTTGACAGAAATGGAAAAGATACCTCCTTTTCATTCTTGTATCCAAAATGCTCGAGGCCTCTTGCAGCCACTTTCTGCTGCTGGCAATATGCCAGATGCCTTTTGTAGGAGGATCTCTCTGCGTTTGTGTTTGTTTATCAAGGATGAAGGAGATGCATTCCGTGGTATTATGTGTGCATTGAGCTGCATGTTTGTTTACACACTAGATGGAGTCCAATGAGTTTGAAGAAAGAGATTAATTTCCCTTATTCCTCCCTGTGATTGCTAGAAAGGCTTTTAATGAACACAGTAAAACCCAACTAATTATCAGAATGGCATTTATCTCTGAATAAAATTGAAAGGAAGCAATCCCATCATACATATAATTGTGCCCTTTTATTAAAATGCATTTATCACTCCCCCTCCCAGAATACCTTATCATATTATCGATGATAATTTCACTAATATTTTTCTTTCTCTTTAATATTTAAGTGGGGTTTACTGATATTAAAGTCATAATGCATTTAATGGAAATTACCTTGCATTCTAATTACTTTTCTTAGTGAGGAATGGTAAATAGAGTCTTCTCGTTATGTTCATTGTAGATGAAACCACAGGGGTACCATATATAATGGCTCTTCCTCCAGGGAAATGCCTTATTTACTACTTTGTATTTTTAAAAAAACACATGCAAGAACATCCCTATTAAATGTGGATAAGTGATGTTCAATCTAATCAGATGCTTCTAAATCAGTGGTTCTCAACCTGTGGGTCCCCAGGTGTTTGTGGACTGCAACTCCCAGAAGCCTTCACCACTTGCTATGCTGGAAGGGGTTTCTGGGAGTTACAGTCCAGGAACATCTGGGGACCCACAGGTTGAGATCCACTGATCTAAATAGCCATTGGTAAGAACAGTTTTGAGCATCACTTTGCTTGCAGGGAAATTAAACGAATGGTCCTATAGTGACTGTGCTCCTTGTCATCGCCTTTCTTGGGGGGTTGGAACTTATATATTAAACATTCTAAACTGTGAGCCATTGTTTTTGTTTCAATATTTGTTGGCATATACATGTTAGGATTTTGACAGTTTTATTGTCTGTGATTGGAAACAGTTCTCTGCGGTGATGTCAAACTAGCTTTCACTTTACCTTCTAGAACTGCAAGTTTTTCATCATAGGATTCCTCTTTAAAGGACAGCAAAGATGGGGCCAGCTTAGTCCTCTGTGGGAGTGAGTTTGGGTGTCATTTGGTGCAGTGACCGAGAAAGCCCTCTCCTGTGTCTCCACCAAATCTACTCGTGAAAGGGATGAATCTGAGAGAAAGGCCTCCCCTTATCATCTTAACACCCAGGCAGGCTCATAAAGGGAGAGGTGGTCCTTTAGATAGGTTGGACCCCAAACCATTACTAAACACAGAAGCTTAGCTACCATGTAATCAATTCCCAATAATTAGGAGTGTGTACGTACCTCTTAACCTGATCTATATCCACGTATTTGTCAGTAAAATGGGGGCTGTGCATTCTGAACTGTTTTGCAGGTGGCTTGAATGGATTATTTCTAGGGTTCCTGCAGGTGTTTATGGATCCCGCATTACAAGGGAAACACTTTCTGAACAGGGAAAACAAAGGGTCGTGACCTGCAGCACCATCATTTTTACAAATGTGGTGGCTCTTAAATAGAGGTGCTTACTTTTCAGCTAGTCTTGCACTTTGTCAAAGGTGGGCAAGTTGCCTCCAAAGCAGTGTTTTGCACAGGGCTAGAATAATCAGCCAGACCACTCTAAATGCAAAACAGTGCTTGACAGAGAATCCAGGGATCGACACACTGTCCAGGTGATTTTCTCAGTTGGTAACTAAGCTTCCACAAATATGCTCAGGAAAGACATCCAAAAGATTTTGTTCCCAAGGACAAACAATTCACCAAAAGTTAACATAAACAGAAATGGTAATCTGAATTGAGAAGCTGACACACCCACACACCCCAGAGAGAGAGAGAGAGAGAGAGAGAGAGAGAAAATTTTAGAGTGCAATGACTACTAGCATAAAAGTGATGCAGCACCCTCCCTCCATCATGGAAATGCACTAGGGATATGCAAAACATGTAACTGTACATGAGAACAAACAAATCATGATGTACATATGCAGGCACCCCCACAGCTCAGTGGCACATTAGGAGTAGAGATGGGCACGAAACGAACATTTTTTCATTTCTGTTTTCGTTTTTTGTTTCGTTACATAACGAAACGACAAATTTTGTCTCTGAAATGTAACGAAACGAACAGAAACACCAGAAATTTTGTCGTGCGTTTTGTTTCCGTTACTGCAATATGAGTGAATTGCTTAAAATCCTTTAAAAAATCACAAAAAAGTAAAATAAATAGTAACAAAACGGTAACAAAATGAACGAAAATGAAAATGATTTTTTTTCAAAAATTCACAAAAAATGGAAACGAACCAAAACGGACCCTCCAAACGACAAACGACAAACGAAATGCAATTTTTTTGATTCATGCCCATCTCTAATTAGGAGATTCATGAAGTCTGCCCTGTGGCCTACTACCCCACAGAAGCAAACGTAACAGTCCTCCAAGCAACACTAACATATGAACTATACCAAAACAAATGTGTTGTAACTTAACTACATGACAATTTGAAAAAAACAACAAAAACAGATCCAACAGGTAAAGCTCAGCCACCCACTGTTCATTATCTTCTATAACACTTTTTTACATGTGCTGGAATTGGATTATTTAACTGCATGGGTGTCCCATTTTTCTTCCTATGTGGAGATCCAAGACAGCTTACACATATGCTCCATTTATACATATTATATGATTTTTTAAGAAAAAAATAAGACAATGACATTCCAAAATCCAGAGAGGCATGTTGCTATTGAAGAATAGCTATCTGTACATTGTGCAGTGGTTAAGACCACAGGCTTCTCACTAGAGATGGGCACGACTTAGCGGTATTCCCATTTCCGTTTCCGTTACTCGTATCCGTTACTCTACAGAAACGGTAACGGGAATTACTCCGCCAGACTTCGAGCTCGAACCGACGAACGAACAATTTTGGTCTGATTTGTCGTGCTCGTTCCTTGCATCGCGTGATCGCGTGATGCCACGCGGCACAGAAAAAAGGTTTTTAAAAGTTAAAAAAACCTGGTTCCCGGCCAAAAAGCAGGCGGAAAAATTCCTGCCGTGCCTCAGAGTACCTACCAGAGGGGTTGTTTCTGGAGGTCCCCGGCCTCCCCCCCATCCCCCATCCTGGGCTGCTCTGGTGGGACTCGCCGCAGGCTCGCAGCCAGCAAAAAGCCCAGTCTCGCCGCCGGCCGCCGCAATTAAAGCGCAAGCAAGCGGCACGGACGGCACAGGAAAAAACTTTTAAACTCTCCCCCCACCCATTCCCGGGCCAAAAAAGCAGGCGGAAAAATGCCTGCTTGACTAAGGGCGCAGGGCATCTACCGGAGGGGTGGTTTCTGGAGGGGGGTCCAGCCTCCCCCCTGTCCTGGGCAGCCGGACTCGCCATGCCATGCGGTGCGGGCGGGGGATCCAAAATGGGGCAGCGAAGGCAATATTGTTTTTGAAATCGTGGTCCAAAAACACACAAGCACAACAGAAACACGCCAAAATTTATAAACTGCCAGATTTTTCACAGTAGCAGTGGGTTTTTTCTTGCAACAAAATGTCTCTCCTCTCCTCCTCTGTCCTCCATTGATTTTATTTTTTTTATTTTTTTTACACCTTCGCAATGATGGGCTGGCCGAGTGGCCAGCCATGTGGGAGTGGACGACCATGCAAATTTTTGGAGCCATCCCACCAATCGCATGGCCACTTGGCCATGGAGACTTCTGGGATGTGCCAAAAAGCCCCCTAAAACCTGCCCTAGCCCCCTAACCCTAACCCTAATCCTTGACTCCTTACCCATACGTCACAGACTGTCTTCTTACTGGGTCAGAGAGGCACCCAGAGGTGCAACCCACTAGCCCACCCTAACCTTACCCGTCACTAGCCTAACCCTAGCCCTTGCACTAACCCACCTTAACCCTAAGCCAGATCTACTTGCATTGCACTACACGCAAGTACAATTCCCTTCTTTGTGAGACATGGTGGTGCGAGAGCCTTAGGCATCAACCTATGGCTTTGGGTTCACTGCCATCACTCGTCTCACTGTCTGCAACTGGTATGCATATCCATATGGCTATGCATGTATTTTGCAGCAGCAGGTGAGGAGGGGAGACCCCCATGTTGAGGGGTCTCTTGGAGCCTGCTTCCCCTTCCTAGTGGGTGAGGATAGGAGGCACCCACGGGTGCCTCCAGGAGCCCGCTTTCCCTTTATAGCGGGCCAGAGGAGGCACCCACCCCATAGAGGTGCCTCCAGGAGCCCGCTCCCCCCCAAAAAAACCAGTACTAACGAAACGAAAAAACAAAAAAACAAACCGACTAATTTTTGCGAATTTTCACGAAAAACAGAAACGACCCGAAACGGAACCGGCCCGACTAACGACAACTCGAAAAATTTTTTTCAAGTCGTGCCCATCTCTACTTCTCACCACTGGCTCATATGTTCCAGAATGTATTTCCAAGTGAGACCTGATACTGGAGCCTTTTTAAGTGTTTGATTTAGGCATAGCTTTTCAAGAAGTCTTTCTGTTAAATGTGTAGTCTGTTAAAAAAACATTTCCCTAGTTGTTTTATGAACTGCTATGTGTCATTGCAGTATGACTTTGGGTTTATTATACTAATGCTTTTGCATGGTGATTGTTTTGTATATTGTTCACTCTCTTAATTTTTTCTAACAATATAAGCTCATTTTGAAAGATGGTGGAATATTTTGTCCAAAGAAATTTATACATTTTTGTACAGTATGCACCTTTTCAGTTTGCATGTTATCTTACCAGTTTCTCTTGACTGCATTTCTAAAATATGCACCTTTTAGCTCTGTATGTGGTTTTGGGTGTTTTTTTTTCCTGCAGATGTATAAATGATATTGTCAACATTTTCTGTTGCTGAAACACACGGGAAAGGATTTAATTTCTCAGGCATGATGCACTTTTACCCACAAAGAACAAATTGGGTATTTTTGAAGGTGGGAAAAAAATCAAACCTAGTGAATTTCTTTCTCTCTCTTTTTATCTTGGAAAGCTAGGAAATAACATTGTAATGACCACAGCACAACAGTTCAGCCATTTGTAATATGAGTGATCCCTCTTGTAAGAACACTGACAGTACAAATACCTCTAAGCCACTACCGTCTTTATTCTTGTTTGTGAAATCACTGAGGTTGTGTTGCAGTTTTGGAGGGAGGAGGGGCCTTTATAATAATAATAATAGCTTTATTATGGTCAAAGAACAATAATCACATACAATTCAAAATTTGAAATACGTACAACATTATAGTCTTCCATTAAAATAATAATAAATAAAGCCTTACTTACAGATTTATAAGTTACATACTCAACTAAGCTGTCTTACATCCTTAAAATAAGATCAAACCATGGCCAGGTTTATGGTATAGATAGAGGTATTATTACCTATCTTGGTCACAACCCAAACATCTGTTTGTGAGCTACTATTGCTGCCACACAGAATTTAGCCACTTTTCTTATAATATGATGGGTATTGTCAGAAAGTAGCAGTTGTACATAAAATTCCTCTCTTCTTCCTGGAAATTTGTAAATAATAGGAGATAGGAGCCCCATGCGGATATCCCGATAGCAAGAAAAATATAGGAGCACATGCTCAACTGTTTCAATTTGGTCATTATTGCCTGGGCAAATACAGTCTGAGGAGGGCCTTTTTTTCTGGCTACTGCTGGGTCCAGTAACAAAATTGTTGCTGATTTTCCATGGAACTGAAGTTTCAATCTACCCTGCAAATGGTAAGAGATATACACGTCCATGGAGATGAAACAGATTAGAGAGGTCACCGTCTCCTCACATTTCATTTGACTGACAGGTCAAAGAATATAATGTTATGAAATGTCGTTGTGAGGAGTGGGGGGGGGGAGACCGGCCTTGTTATACAGCACAGCAGCATTTAATAGAGTTCTCGGTTGATGAACAGCTGTGGACACATTCCCTGCTAAGAAATATATAGCAAGGTCTACAAACAGATAATTACAACAGTATTTCACGATATTGCCGAGGAATGGACTGCCAGAACAGAATATGTAGAAAGATCGGTGCTGCATGTGTGTGTTTGTGTATAGCGCAAAAGGCAAAAAAGCTTGCCTGAGTTGTCATGAATATTTACTGCAAATATGCAACACCATCCCGAATCCAAAGCTATACGTTCTTCCTAGTAATAGAACACACTTCCAGAATGGATTAAATACTAATTTCATTTTAGTATAGTACACACTGGCACCCAGGATAGATGCCCGGCCTAAGCACATCCGATCTCGTCTGATTTCGGAAGCTAAGCAGCAGGGTTGGCCCTGGTTAGTACTTGGATGGGAGACTACCAAGGAATACCAGGTACTGTAGGTGCCTGGGAGTAGGAACTGGCAAAGCACTCCAGTGTCCCTGCCAAGAAAACTCCATGGACATGGGGTCACAAAGAGTCAGTCATGACTGTAATGCCGCAACACACACACAGTACACACTATAGATGCATTCAATTTTTTAAGTGACAAAATAAAATGTAGCACATGGCATGGTCCTTTGACGCATTGCTGTATCACAAGGAACCTGCCAGGGTTGACTACAGCTGCTTAACTGGACTGAACATTCCTCGCCAGGCTGCACCTGAGAGTCCTTCATTGGTCCCAGTGTTTATAACGTGAAAGGGATCTCTCTGGGAGAAAAGACAAACAGGAAAGGAGGGGATGATGCTCTTCCAGGATGCTGCCTGCAACTGCAGCAACAGTAATATGATGGAGGCATCTCAAAGAATACTATGGTTTTTCAAGAGTTAGGAACGATTTAAAAAAAAAAAACATTCAATGGGTGTGTGTGTGTGAAATTATACTGTAACAGAACCAAGAAGCCAGAATTTGACAGGTAAAGCTATAATGACAAGTCCAAGCTCTCCTGAAAATCCCAATACCAGATCCCATGGTTGGAATCAGTACCTCAGAGGAAATCACTCCAGAGGGTTATCGATATGGAACAGGAGATAATCAGATCCCCACTCCTCACACTGGAGGAGTTACACTGCTGTTAAGAAAGCACAGAATACTATAGGAGACATTTCTCATCCTGGACACTCTCTGTTTGTACTGTTGCCATCAGGCCGGAGGTATAGATCTGTTAGAACCAGGACGTAAAGGTTCAGAAACAGTTTTTACCCAATAGCAGTAACCATGCTAAATTATGTTAAAAATTAAGTTGCTGGGTAATATCAGTGCTGAATGTATAACAAGTATATTGTATGGGGGATTGTGTATGGTTGTTGTTTTTTAAAATTGTTTTTATGTATTGGGTATGAATGTTGTCAGGTAAGAGTGTAGGGCTGTGTGTGTGTATGTTTGGTTTTATGTCAGTTTTAAAATGAGATACAAGTGATGTTCTGTGTGTGAATGTAGGAGTATGTGTATGATGTTTGTTCTTAAAAGGTAGAGTTTATGTCTTGGATTTTTACACTGGGTTGTGTGAATGAGCTGACTGGGGATGGCACTTTTAATCTCGTATTTTATACAATGATAATAAATTCTATTCTATTCTATTCTATTCTATTCTATTCTATTCTATTCTATTCAGGAAGACCAAAGCCCATCAAAAGCTAAAGCTGTTCTGGAAATCCAGGTTATGCATCTCCTGGAAGGGAATTCCCTCTGGCTATACCAGCTGTATTAGAGTGAGTGGAGAGAAATGGCCATGACATTGCTTAAATTTTCAGGAGGTTGGGTGAGTGCACCTGGATGAATAGTTCTGTGACTCGGTTACCTGGTTGCAGGACCAGAGGCTGGAGCTTCAGTTCCCTGCTGTGCCTCCCAGGAAAAAGAGCCAGTCAAGCTGCACAGCGCCCCAATGCCCCCTGAAGAACGGATCAGTAAACCTCTTCTGAGCACAGTGACCCCCTGCCTATTGCGAGGGTTAGGGACCCAACCCGACCTGTGATAATTGAAAATCTGCAATATGCGGATGCAGGTCAGGTCGGCCCTCGGGTGCCTAGCTGGGGGCTCTTGTACTTACCGGAGGCCTCAGAAATGATTTTTGGCGATCCGGAAATCATTTCTGGTTCGCAGGGATGCCCTTTTGGGGGCTCCAAAAGGCCTGGGAAGGCCTTGCAGGCCCATTTGGAGCAGCGCCAGATTGGAGGTAAGTATGGGAGGCCTGAAATAGGCCTTTTCCCCCTTAACCCATGGGGCCTTTTTCATATAATGTGGTCCTGCGATATAGTGGGACTGCAGTATATGAACCGCGAAAGGGTGGGGGACCACTGTACTCTGTGCCTCGAAAATCCAGGAAAGGTTCATCAAAAGTCAGAATCGACTTGGCAGCACACAAGTATTATTATTGGAGAAACTGTCCATCAGATAAATTTTCTTCTTCTTTTCAACTAGGCAGCTTCAGATCTCTCAATCCAACTAACTGAGTGTCTCTGCCTCTGTGGAATGTGTGCCATCATGTGAGTTTTGACGGGGCATTAGGAATAGGACTTCAGCTATTCAAATTACGGAGCTCCTAGTAAAAAGGAAAAAGGAAGGAAGAGGGTAGGAATTAAGCAAGCAAAGAAGGAATGAAGGAAAGTGGTGAAAGCTTTGCCTTCAGACTTCAGCTTGAGCTGAGTTGAGGACACTGAAATTTCACCCCGAGTCCCAGTTAGAACGTTTTACTTGCCCTTTGTTCATGTTTCTTTGCTATGGGGACAAATACAGGTACAGTGGTACCTCGGATAATAAATTTAATTCATTCCTCAAGGCAATTTGCTATCCAAAAATATCATTATCTGAAACGTGCTTTCCCATAGGAATGAATGGGAAAACGATTAATCTGTTCCATAGCCTAGGAAAAAGACACAGACACCTGGTTTCTTGCTCAAAACTCTTTTAAAAGTGTACTTTAAAGGTACAGATACGATAAAACCCAGGATAACTCTTTTTTACTGATACATGCTGGAAATTCATTATCCGAGGCAGGCTATAGGAAAGTTCATTATCCGAGGCAGCCCATAATGAAAATTTGCTATCCGAGGCAGCCCTCTACCTGGAAATTGCGATTCGTTATCTGAGGCAGCCCATAGGGAAAATTTGCTATACGAGGCAGCCCTATCTGGAAGTTGAGTCATGGCTACTGGACTTCTTTTTGAGAGATAGAAATGTTTTGCTGCTCATCCAAACAGCTTCATCAGTCTGAATACAGCTAGTGCGAGTCCTCCATATTATAGTCAGTCAGCTTTGACCTCTTTTATTTATTTATTTATTTTATTTTTATATTTATACCCCGCTTATCTTTCTTTCGAAACTCTAAGCGGCTTACATGACGAGCAAGCGCCAATGAACACAGGACAATACCAGTACCAGTCTGGGTACTTTGGAGACCACAGAAGATAGGTGGTTTGAGAGAGGAGTAAGGCAAGCCATTCATGTGAGCATTGAAAACCCCTCCCTCAACAGAGGTGGTGGCCTCAGGCATAGTCTATCTGCTACTTATCAGGCTGTGCTTTCCAAAGTCCCCAGGCAAATCAAAAAGCCTTCACCACCAAGGCCATAGCTAACGACCCATTCTTGATAGGTTTCCGCACCTTAGGCCATTGTTCACCTTAAGGCTATGGATACTATTGTCTCCCTAACGAGCCTATTCAGGCCATTGTTCATCTTATGAGCCTAATTCAGACCAGGGTGACAAGAGGTCAAAGCTGACTATAAGATGTAGGACTTGCACCAGCTGTATTCAGATTGATGAAGCTGTTTGGATGAACAGCGAAACGTTTCTATCTCTCAAAAAGAAGTCCAGTAGCCATGACTCAACATCCAGATAAACTCACCTGGATAACTGAGAATCTTCACAGACATGAGGCAGCCCTATATCTGGAAATTGCAATTCGTTACCCCAAAAAAATAATTATCAGAGGCATTCATTATCCAAGGCATTACTGTATATATATCTGTAAATATCTGGATAAAAGTTGAATAGAATGGGCTACAAACTGACTGGAAGTGAATTGGTTGTAATTGTGTAAAACAAATAATTTGCACTGAGAGTGTGAACACCTGGGGATCTAGGCTGCATTTTGGACCACCTTTGGTGTGGTCTGGTGAGACCTGTTTTCTGGTGCTTACATGCTTTATGGGGAAAAGCATTCCAGACCAATCCTAATCCATGCCTAGTCTGGAGCTTTTGAGTACAGCAATATGATTACTGTTTTGGGGCACCACAATGGAGTAATTCTTGGATGGATGGAATGATCGCTTTAAAGGGTATCATTCCCAACACAACAATACTTTGGATAAGAACACACACACATCTTTCTAGCTCTCCGACTGTACCTACAGTCAAAGCAAATGGCATTCATACACCCGTAAAGGAAAAAATACATGTTCCATAACGTAAGGGAATGATTTCCTACTTGCTTTTTTTATTTTTTAGGACAGTACATTAAGGAATCATGTCTCAATCTGATAAATTTCCACTTTTACAGAAATTGTGATACAAAAAAAGAAATTATACAATTTTTGTGATGCAAAAAAGGGAAGTTAAATGTGATGCAAATAAGAAATGAAAAAAAGAAGGAAAGGCAGTTGAATTTCATTTTCATTTCTTTTTAAAAAGAATTTGAACTGAACCACAAATTATGCTTTGTCTGACTCCCTGTTCTTAATTATTTGTCTAAGCATTTCCTTCCTTCCTTCCTTCCTTCCTTCCTTCCTTCCTTCCTTCCTTCCTTCCTTCCTAATAAAATATGGACCACACAGTTTATTGATAAAGAGGATTCTCTCTGCTTTTGGTAATTACAAAAGAGATTAAAACAGTATTAAGTCATTAATCCTAGGAATGGTAATGCTGGAGCAGGCAAAGTAATCTACAATGCATAATCTTTCAGGTGAAGGATTTGTTTATTTAATTATCTAACATTTCAGTAAGCTTTTTTTTAATGTCACAGAGAAAAGAACAGAATCAAAGGAGGGGAGGAAACCAAGGAATGCTACTAGAGATTGGGCAGAAATTAAAACCCCATTCATGATCAAATAACATAAATATAAGACGCTGCTGAAATTTCCTTAGGTAGTGGAAAGATTTCTGCAGGGGGAAAAGGGGGACTGGGGTATTCTGCAACTCAGCCATCTATTTGTGTGTATTACTGTGGCAATACTCACTCAGAAAAAGTGGGTATTTTCTTACAAAAGAAGGCTGAGAGGGGATATGATAGCTATGTTTAAATATTTGAAAGGATGTCATACTGAAGAGGGGATTGGTTTGTTTTCCATGGCTTCAGAGACTAGGTCTCAGAGCAATGGTTTCGAACTACAGGAAAAGAAATTCAATTTAAATATTAGGAAAAACTTCCTGACGGTTAGAGCTGTTTGGCAGTGGAATATGCTGCCACGGAGGGCATTGGAGTCTCCTTCTTTGGAGGTTTTTAAGCAGATGCTGGATGGCCATCTGTCAGGAGTACTGAGATGGGGTTCCTGCATGGCAGGGTGTTGGACTGGATGGCCCTTGAGGTCTCTTCCAACTAGAGATGGGCACGACCAGAAAAAATGACGTGTCGAGTTTTCGATTGTCGGGACGGGTCCATTTCGGCTCGTTTCTGTTTGTCGCTATAATTTTCAAAAATTTGTCATTTCCGTTTGTCGTTTGGGTTGGGGTTAGGGTTGGGGTTGGGGTAAGTGGGCTCTGGGAGGCACCTCTCTGGGTGCCTCTGACGTCTGACCCACTAAGAAAGGAAGGGAAGGGAAGCGTAACGCGAAGCCGCCGCGTACCATACATTACGTTAGGGTGGGGGGTAAGTGGCAGAGACACCTCTCTCTCTGGGTGCCTCTGACTCACTAAGAAGGAGAGCGTACTGACATACAGGTTAGGGAATGGGATAGGGGTAGGGGATAGTGGGCTGTGGGAGGCACCTCTCTGGGTGCCTGTGACCCACTAAGAAGGAAAGTGTACTTGTGTACAGATCTGGGTTAGGGTTGGGGTTAGGGTAAGGGCTAGGCTTAGGGTTACGGTTAAGGTTAGGGAGGGTTAGTGGGCTGCACCTCTGGGTGCCTCTGACCCACTAAGAAGGACAGTGTACTGGCGTATGGGTTAGGGTTAGGGTTAGGGTTAGGGTTAGGGTTAGGGTTAGGGTTAGGGTTAGTGGGCTTTTTATGCCCTCTGGCACATCCAGAAGTCTCAGTCAAAACCTGGCCATGTGATTGGTGGAATGGGTCCAAAAATTTGCATGGTCCCATCCCATGGCCAGCCCATCATTGCGCAGGTGTAAAAAAATAAAAATAAAATAAAATAAAATAAAATCAATGGAGACGTTTTATTGCAAGAAAAACCCACTGCTGCTACTATAAAAAATCAGGCATTTAAAATACCTAATTTTCAAATGTTTCTGTGGTGCTTTGGTGGGTTTTTGGACCACGATTTAAAAATAAATATTGCGGTCACCATTTTGGATCCCCCCCGATCGCATGGCAAATGGAGACGACGAGGATGGCCCCCCCCAGCCTGGTACCAGCAGCCCAGGACAGGAGAGGGGGGGAAGGCCGGAGACCCCCCAAAAAACCACCCCTCTCTGGTAGGTGCCCTCACTAATGCAGACATATTTTCGCCTGCTTTTTGGCCAGGAATTGGGTTTTTTTTTAAAAAAACTTTTTTTCTGTGCTGCTTGGCATCGCACGATCGCTGCGATGCCATCAACGACAACGAAAAATCAGACCCAATTTTTCTTTTTCGGTTCGGGTTCGAGCTGGAGCGGAGTAATTTTCGTTACCGTTACCCATTACGTAACGATAACGAGAACCAAAAACGGAAACGAGAATTTCGCCGCTCCGTGCCCATGTCTACTTCCAACTCTATGATTCTATGATTCTATGAATTGTTCCTCAACTTCTCGTTCTTACTCGTTTTCACTGAGTATTCTGAGGAGCTGGCAGTGGGACCTGCACAATAAAGCTTTCTACTGAAAATGCCTGGTAGCCACAGGGAACAACCTGGAAGAACAGCTTGCTCAGATAGCCCTTGGCTGCCAAAATGAATGTTAAGAGATTCAGAAGAGACTGAAGGGATGATTTCTTCACACTGAGCATAACCACACTACGGGATTCACGACCACACCTTGTGGCAACTAACAATCAACTTGAGTGTGTTATGTGCCACCAAGCTGCTTCCAACCTAATGGCAACCCACATAGGATTTTCAAAGTCCAGTAATACCTTGGTTTACGAGTACCTTGGGTTATGAGTGTTTTGCAAGACAAGCAAACGTTTCTGATCGGCTTTGCCTTGATCAGCAATGTCTTACCATAGGAGCAAAAGTGAGCCGATGGTGGCTCTCTTTCTCTGTCTCTGCTTGATTGTGGGAGGTTGTCTGGAACCTTCCATCTCAGGCAGGCCTCAAAACCAGGGGGAGGAGAGAGGAATGAAAGTTTCCCTTGCACCAGCCAGGAATGTTTCAAAAGGAGAGTGCAGGTTAGGGTTTTATTTTTCTTTATATTTATATTTCTAGTCATGAGGTTGCTAGTCAAGTGTGTATAGGGCTACAAATTACATTTTAATATTGACACATTTAAAACAGAGTAAAATCCACTAGTTGGCCCCAAGAAGAGTAGATTTCACAGCCAGGTACCTAAACCATGGTGTGCCCATGGACTTCTAGCCAACTTCTTTTGTGAGTGTTAACACTTTTGTGTGCAGATTATGTGGTCTATGGAACAAATCACCTGAGTTTCCATTATTTCTTATGGGGAAATTTGCTTTGATATATGAATGCTTTGGTTTACATGCATGTTTCTGGAATGGATTGTGCTTAGATATGGGCACAGAATGAACATTTTTTCGTTTCTGTTACCATTTGTTTCCGTTATGTAATGAAACGACAAATGAAAATTGTGATGAAAATGAAACGAAACGAACAAAACCACGAAAATTGTGGTCGTTACATTTTGTTTCCGTTAATGGCAATGCACAATGAAATGAGCTGTTTTAAATGTTAAAAAACGCTCTGGACATCCGTAAAAATGCAGCGATAATTATTTATATTGTCTGATAATACCTACCAGGGGGGTTGGGGTCCTTAAAACGTTTGTTTTTGTCTTCTCCCATTGCGATGTATTTTTCTTTTCCCTTTAAAATGGATGTCTCCACCAGCCACAAAATGGAGGCAAGCCATGTGATGTGGGATCATGTTCAACCAATAGCATGCCCAGGTTGCAGACTGGGTGGGCAGGTCTGGCAGCCACAGAGGGCATAAAAAGTTCTGGCAGCCCCCATCCTCCTTGCAGTCTCTGGTGGGAGTTAAGGTGGGATTGCTGTCTCTGCGACTCTAGCTTCAGTACTGCAGCCTCCCTGTGTGTGTGCGTGCTGCGTACCTCTCGGTGAGTACCCTCCCCCTGCCCCGCAGTGCAGTCACTCTGTGGCTGCCTTGCACCCTGGGCAACGCCCGCCGCTGTCTTTGCAGCCTCCCTGCATACCTAGTCTATACTGTGTCTCTGCCAGCATCGATTTTTTTTTTAGTATTTTCCCTCTGGTCTGGGGCGTTGGGGGATGCCTGCGCACAGAAATGCTTTAAAAATTGTGCAAAAAGTGGGTAGAAGCGACAAACGAAAAAACGAAAAACAGTAACGAATTTTTTCAAAAAATTCCCGACAAACACAAACGTACCGAAACAGACCTCTCAACGACAAATGAAAAACCGAAACACTATTTTTCTGTTTCGTGCCCATCTCTAATTGTGCTCGCAAACCAAGGTATTACTGTATATAAGAACTGGTTTAGGATTGATACCTTTCCTCAGCAAGTTTCTTTGGCCAAGTGGGTATTTCAACAGGTGTCTAATTTTACTCTACCCATTACCCTACATGGACTCCCTGTCACCAATAGCAATGCCTTTAAAATGAGATTAAATACATGGAGAATAATGCTATCAATTACAACTCATGGCAGTTGTTATCTCTGATTATCAGAGACATTTTGTCAATCAGAAAAAGTGTGCTATTCTACTCCTGACCATAGGTTCTCATAGGCATCTGGCATCTGCTACAGGAAACAGAGGGGGCTTTGGCCTAAGAGACAATCCCCATGACATTGGGTCCCTTTGGGGAGAAAGGCGGCATAAAAATAAAGTTTATTATTATTATTATTATTATTATTATTATTATTATTATTATTATTATTATTATTATTATTATTATTATTATGCCCAAGAAAGAAGATATCACTAATCTGGTTTTTGTTCTGCTCTATTTTTTCATGGAAGTGAGAGAGGTAAACTTTGTTGCAATGAGATATAAGTTAGTTCTTCCAGCAAACTGTGATTCTCTGGTTCTCCTGGGACATCCTTCTAACATGTTGACTCCTTCCACCTTGCAGTAGACCATTGGTTCACAATCTTGGGTCCAGAAGCCTTGACTGCTAGTTTACCTGGCCAGGATTTCTGGGAGTTGCAGTACAAGAACATCTGGAAACCAAGTTTGGACACTACTGCAGTACACTGACCAAAACTATCAATTTATTCTCTTTTAAAAAGTCAAATAGAAGTCAGACCTTGAGTGATGATTGGGTTGCAATATTCCCAGAAGACTTCAAATACAAAGACCTCATGCAAAGGGAGGCAGGTGCCCCCAAAATCTGTTGTCCCATTATTTCTGGACTAACTATGTGTTAGACAGGTGTCACCCACAAACAGTTCTAGATTGCAATGGGTTAAGCCTTTGCAAACTTCAAAGACAGATTGACAGACAGGCTGACACCGGGTTGTCAGGTTCTGAGAAGGATCTTATTTTCGAATGTACATTCGGGTGCCTCTGTCCAGAAGGACAATTTTCATGACAGACCCCAGCCTTCTTATACCCTGTTAGAACTAGGACACGTTATCATTCCCAGACTGTCCATGTGAAAATCAGATGTTTCTCAGTTACCAAACTTCCTCATTACAGTACCTGAAATATTTGCACATATTCTTAGTTAAGAGAGCAGAAAACAGTTATTTTCCAATATAGCATATTTATGGGAAGAAAAGATAGTTTGTGGACAGCAAAGGGAAGTTACTCCAAGAGGCCTCTGTAGTTTACCAGAAAGGGCCTCTTAACACACATCTTCCCGTACAAATACCCATAAGCTTTAAGAGCCTTTATACTATAATATAATATATGATGAATTATAAATTTCTTATTGCCAATGGTTACACAGGTGTATAAATAAATGGTTTATATGTATTTAATTGATTTATAAGACGGAGTCTGCAAATCTGCAAAGTCACAGTGATTCAATCTAAAGGTTTTTTTCTATTAGACTGCAGGTGTAAAGAATGGGCTTAAATGAGTTTGGCCGATAGAAGGTGCTGCAATGATGCAATGTGTTACCTGATTGGACAGACAAATGTATATAAGTGCTCTGTTAATCAGTGTTCAATGAGTAAGGCACCCATTCTTTGTCTCTCTACGGTATGTGCTAATTATGCATGCTATGTTATGCTGTTGATTTGTCTCCATGTAACTTATCTGTAAAGCGGTGTGGTGGCTCAGCGGACTATGGTGCCAAAAACTGTTGGTTGCAAAGTCGGCAGCTCAGCAGTTCGAATCCCGGATGCCATGCAGTGGAGTGAACTACCGCTGATAACCCCAGCTCCTGCCAACCCAGCAGTTCGAAAGCATGTAAATGGTAGTAGATAAATAGGTACTGCCATAAAAAGCGGGAAGGTAAAACAGTGTTTCCTTGCAGCCATGCCGGCCATGTGGCCATGGACTTGCACAACACTGGCTCTTCAGCTTGAATATGGAGATGAGCACTGGCCCTAGAGTCAGCGGACACGACTAGCACACATGTGCGGGGGAAAACCTTTACCTTTCTCTCTCTCTCTCTCTCTCTCTCTCTCTCTCTCTCTCTCTCTCTCTCTCTCTCTCTGTGTGTGTGTGTGTGTGTGTGTGTGTGTGTGTGTGTATACACACACACACACACACACACAGAGTAGACCCTTGTATAGCAAACCGTTTGTATAACATAAAATGGGTACAACATAAAAAATTCCAGAGATAGGGGAAATCTGCTTAACAGAAATGTCTCCCTTTTTTGTTTTTCCGCCACCTGCGTAATCTTCTCTGGAGGGTACTGTCCCCCCTCTTTTATGCTGGGATTTGTCTTTTTTTTTTTGGGGGGGGTTGTGCTGTTTTATTGTTAGCTGCCCAGAGTTCTGTTTCGGAAGATGGGCGGGATATAAATGTAACAAATAAATAATAAATAATAAATAAATAAATATGGGGCAAATCCATACAACATAAAAATTGTCATGGTTAGGGATTCGTGATTACTCTGTTTTCAATGCATTCCTATGGGAAATTTGTATAAAGGAAATTTTGCTTAACATAATTTCATTTGGAATGAATTCCTTTATACAAGGTACCACTATGTCTCTGTCTGTCTGTCTGTCTGTCTATCTATCTATCTATCTATCTATCTATCTATCTATCTATCTATCTATCTATCTATCTATCTATCTATCTATCTATCGCTGCCTGCTGTTTTTAATAAGCTCAAGAAGTATTTGCTTCTGTTGGCAGAACAAATGGCAGAAATACTCCAACAAGGTTGGCTCTAGTGACAGGCACAAACTGCCTTTGGACAAACAGGTGTTTGGCGCCAGCTGCCCCCATTTCTGGCAGCAGGCACCCACTCAGAGGAAGTTCCTAGAGGACATAGTTCTGGAAAGTGACAAACTGATTCAGCAGGTCATGCCCATCTCTTGTTGGCACATGCAAACAGTTGCTCAAATACTACAGTAATCTTTACTTGGAGAGAACAGAATCAGAAGGAGGAGGAGGCAAGCATTCCAGTCATATCCCATGGGCATCATGTACAGTAGGTATATTTTTTGTTGTTACACGTTTGGGTCCACTTGCCTTTGATTCAGATAGAAGTTCAGTTCCCAAAGTCTAAGACCATTGATCGGGTTCTGCTTTCAGACAGAAGACAAATGGCTTGCCGCCTTGCAGCACAGGCCAGAAATAAGCCAGAGGCTTCCAGATTTATTAGTCCACTTGCCGAGCAGCAGCATCTTTCTCCGATTAGCTTTGTGAAATTATGAAAAGAGGCCAACGGCAGCTCTATATTTCCCTCCTTACAAGGTATCGCAGGCGGAGACGGAGGGAGCTAAACCAGTCGCTACGGAGGAGATTTACAGCGGCTGACTTCATGCCATAAGTCAACACTGAATAATTAAAAGACTTGTAATTAAGGGCTAATTTAGTATTGATCATATCCTAGAGCAAAGGGGCAGCAAGCACAGTGTTTCTGGATGGCCCTGTTCAGGTGTCTGCAGCTGAGAAGCCAAAGTGCAGGTACTTCAAACAACACGTCTACATTCCATCAACCTCCTTTTTTTTCTGTATCCCACAAGTGTTTGGACATTTAGCCTTGGCTGTTCCTTAATGGTCTTACCAGCACCTCTGTTGTTACCTGTCAACTAAACAAATGACTAAAAGAACTAGGCATGTGTAGCCTGACGAAGAGAAGACTGAGGGGAGACATGATAGCAGTTCTTCCAATGCCTGAAAGGCTGCCACAGAGAAGAGGGCATTGATTTATTCTCAGTCGCACCTGAGGGTATGACAAGAACCAACGAGAGAAAACTCATCAAAGGGGGAGCCAACCTGGAAATAAGGAGAAATTTCCTGACAGTAGGAGCCATTGAAGAGTGGAACAGCTTGCCTCCTGATGTTGTGGGTGCCCCAATGCTGGAGGTTTTCAAGAAGAGGTTGTATAGCCATCTGTTCAGGATGGTATGAGGTCTCCTGTTTTTGGCAGGGAGTTGGATTAGAAGACCTCCAAGGTTCCTTCTAACCTTGAACCTTACAATGATTCTATAATTCTATGACTCTGTCCTTCTTCCACAGAATGCCATAGCTGTTACATTCATTGTTGTTTCCTCCTTCCATGCTGTCTTGTCCATTAAATCCATTTCTAGGCTTCACATATGGGTGTAAATTTTAACCAGGAGTCACAACTTTGAGTAGACCCACTGAATTGGTAGGGATTTGGTGAATCATAGAATCTTAGAATCATAGAGTTGGAAGAGACCTCAAGGGCCATCTAGTCCAACCCCCTGCCATGCTTTCTAATCCTTTCTAATTGGCACTGATGCAATGAGTCTACTCTTGTGACTTACTCCTGGATTTCTCCCCATGACTCTCAAGTGCCAATCCATCCCTTGAATCACAACTCCATAATGGCTTGCATGATTTCCAGCTCATTGTAGGTAGAGGCTCCCGAACTGTTTTGAACCCAATCATCTATCAGCCCAAGCCAGCATAGCTAATATCGGGAAACATGGGGACTGTGGTCTCAATGGTTCTGAACTCTGGGTCCCTAGATATTTTAGGACTACAGCAGTTCTCGATTCAACCAGTTCTGTAGCAAAATCAGTACCTTTAGAAAAATGTGAGGAAAATATTTGTTAGTGAATGTTGCTTACACAATGACATACACAATCCTGTTTTTCCTTCAAATATTTGCTATGTGGCTGAGAACTGGGCTGTCCTGAAATGACCGGAATGCTAGTTGAATTAATCTGTTCTTGACTTTGTTCAGCAATTTGCATGTTCCTAGATTGGCACATCTGATCTTGCCTGATTTCAGAAGCTAAGCAGGATTGGCCCTGGTTATGACTTGGCTGGGTGACCACCAGGGAATAACAGATGCTGTAGGCACCTGGAGTAGGAACTGGCAAACCACTCTAGTATTCTTGCCAAGAAAACTCCATGGACATGGAGTCACAAAGAGTCGGTCACAACTGTAATGACACAACACACATAAGAAGAGCCATGCTGGATCAGGCCAAAGATCTAGTCCATCTTCCTTTATCTCACAGTGGCCCCACAAAATGTGTCCAGGAGTGCACGAGACTAGATATCTGTCTCCTGAAACCACTCCCCTGCATCTGGTCCTTGAAGTACCCAGGTTTTAAGCCTGTGAGATGACACATCTCCTCCATGGTTTGTAACCTGTGATGGACTTTTCCTCCAGGAATCTGTCCAATCCCCTTTTGAAGGCATCCAGCCTAGATGCAATCACCACATCTTGTGGCAGGGAGATCCACAAACTAGCAACGTGCTGGGTAAAAAAATATTCTTCTGTCTGTTTTCACTCTCCCAGCCCTCAATTTGAGTGGATGTCCCCTAGTACTGGTATTTTGTGAGAGGGAGAAGAGTGTCCCTCTATCCATTTGACTCATGCCCTGCATTATTTTGTACGTCTCAATCATATCCCCCCTCAGGCACCTTTTTTCCAGACTAAAGAGCCCCAAATGTTTTAGCCTTCCCTCATAAGGGAGGTGCCCTAATTTTAGCCACTCTCTTCTGCACCTTTTCCATTTCCACTATGTCTTTTTTGAGATGTGGTGACCAGAATTGTACACAATACTCCAGGTGCAGCCTTATTATCATTTTGTACAATGGTATTATAATGTTGGCTGTTTTATTTTCAATCCCCTTTTTGATCATCCCTAGCATGGAATTAGCCTTCTTCACCGCTGCCACACATTGGGGAGACACCTTCATGGAGCTGTCCACCAACACACCAAGATTTCTTTCCTGATCCGTCACAGATAGCTCAGAGCCCATGAGTTGATAGATAATGTTTGGATTTTTTGCCCCAATATACATTACTTTACATTTTGATTCAATTGAGTTGCTGTTCTGTTTTTTTTTTTTGCCCCACCATCTGCTACTTTGCTTTTATTGTTTTGATATGTGGCTAACTTTGTGTTATTTTAACTGTCCCCCCCCCCCATTACATTGCTTGTTTTGAACCGCCCGGAGTTCCTTCGGGAAGACGGGCGGTATATAAGCTTAATAAATAAATAATAAATAAATAAATAAATAATTTTCCAACATTGAAACACATTTGCCATTTCGCAGCCCATTCCCCCAGTTTGGAGAGATCCTTTTAGAGCTCTTCACAATCTTCTGTGGTTTTTACCACCCGGAAAAGTTTCATATCATCCACATACTTGGCCATCTCACTGCTTATCCCTGTCTACAGGTCATTTATGAACAGATTGAAAAGCACTGTACATGCTTTTCACCTCTCTCCACTGTGAAAATTGCCCATTGACAGATACTCTTTGTTTCCTGGATCTCAGCCACTTCTCAATCCACAAGAGGACTTGCCCTCTTATCCCCTGACTGTGCAATTTTCTCAGCAGCCTTTGGTGAGGGACTGTATCAAAAGCCTTCTGAAAATCAAGATAGAAACACAGAGAGAGATTGGGGAAAGACTGTGAATGGGGAAGGCATAAGGATATGACCCAATTGCGGAAACAAGAACTGATCCAGAAACCATTGTGGCCTTCTTGAACCACCTTCTCTGGAAATGCTGGTGAAGATTCTCACAATTCAGTTTGGATTCATCAGAACCCAGGCCAACCAGAAGTTTAAAAGAAAAAGATTTTTAAAAAGGGGGCCCCGTGTGGAAGCAAGAACCTTTCAGCTATGAAAAAACGCCCTGGGAAAAATAATAAAATAAAATAAAATAAAATAAATTTAAAATAGTGCCTACCCAGCCTGGGAGCAGCGCAGAAACAAAAAAAAAAAAAAAAAAAACCCTTTAAAAACCCAAAATGAAATGAAATACAAAATAATTTTTTTTAAAAAAAAGTCTTATTGTTTTAACGAAACAAAATGGGGTAAAGAAATGAATAATGAGACTAAATGCCATTTTGGTGTTTCGTGCCCATCTCTAGTTCGTATTTGTCAGGGGACTTTATGATGAATACAAATTTTGATGGAATGGCCAAAATTTGTCAAAATAATTTGATTTGTTTTTCAATCTCTTATTTTTGTCTCTAGTTGTAAACCATTAAGGGTTTAGGTCATAATTGCCCTCTTGAATTGAGCATGGAAACTGGCTGGAGCTCCAGTTGTAGTCCAAAAACAATACTGCAGAGATGCAGTCCAGTTCCCATCTTTCTAAGCACTTAAAGGTCAGTTGCAATGAAGGCCACTCATATTACCTCGGCCTGTGACTGCCACACTTGGCACTGTTAGGGGTGTCCAAGTAACAGAACAACTTTTCAACTTCTACTGCCCAACTTTTGACCTTTTCTGACATTTTTTTATTGATGCCTTTTTTTTTTTTTTTTTTGGCCACAAGCACAATTTCCGGCCATCAGCATCACGCACCATCCTGAAATAGCCGTGACCTTTCCAGCCAATTCATCTTGAGACACATTAGGAAATAAACTCCTCTGGAACCAGGTAAAGCATGCCCTCTCTTTAACCCTTCTTCTTTCTTCAATATTGTAATGACATTACCCTCTGGTACCAAGGCTGTCGTTAGTGAGCCATCAAAAACTCCTTATCAAAGGCTGTTCTATTTCACCTGCTCCTTGTCTTGAGAGAGAGAGAGAGACAGAGACAGAGACAGAGACAGAGACAGAGACAGAGACAGAGACAGAGACAGAGAGACAGAGAGAGAGAGAGAGAGAAAGAGAGAAAGAGAGAGAGAACAACAATGTATTTCCTCAGAGCCTGGTTGTCTGTCTAATGTTCACAGTGCTAAATGTTTTAATTGCCTTATTATCTGCTCTGGTGCAGTAGAAAATCTCCTTTAGCTTTTCATTTTCTCTCTAGGAAAAACAAAACAAAACAAAACATAATTTGTATATAAAAAGATGACCAGCTTTGGGAGAGTTATAGCATTTTTCTCCACATCTCAGGGTTAAAGAAATAAATCAGACCTTCAAGATTGGCAGGTTTCTGTTCTCCAGTAGAGATGGACACAACTCAAAAAAATGGTGTTTTGTTTGTCGTTTGGTCGTTTAGGGGTCCGTTTCGTTTCGTTTTTGTTTTCGTGAAGTTTTTTTGCAAAAAATATCATTTTTGTTTCGTTAGGTAACGAAATGAAAAAACAAAAACGAAAATGAAAAATTGCTGTTTCGTTAGCATTCTTTTTAGTTCAATGCATCTGCTGCAATGAAAATGAAAAACACGGCAAATTTGGTCATTTCATTTTCATTTTCATTTTGTTTTTTAAAAATTTCATTTCATTTTCATTGTGTAACGAAACGAAAAAATGAAAATGAAAACAAAAAATCGCTTGTTTCGTGCCTGTCTCTATTCTCCAGCATTGCCCAGGTTGGACGTTTGGGTGCACTCGCGGTCCTTGAGGGATGTGCCTGAGTACTTGAGCAAGAAATCAGCTAATTATACAAACAGAAGATTGCTGTTGTGGGTTTTTCGGGCTGTTTGGCCATGTTCCGGAAGTTTTTCTTCCTGGTGTTTCGCCAGACTCTGTGGGCGGCATCTTCAGAGGGCAAGGAGCTCAGGGAGCTAGGAGTTCTCTCTGTGCTCTGGGGTATAGATGAGTGAGATTGTGGTTTTTTAAAGTTGTGTGAAAGGGGAAACTTGTCCTATTCAACAGAACAGCTAACGACACCCATCAACCACAGAGACGGGTCTGCCCAACTTTATTGCAGTGAAACTTCTTAATCCAGGCATGTCCAAATTTCGGCCCTCCTAATGTTTTGGGCCACAACTCCCAGAATTCTAAGCTTAGCTTGCCAATGGCAAAGGACTGTGGGAGTTGCGGTCCCAAACATCTGGAGGGCCGAAGTTTGGACATGCCTGCACTTAATCCCTCCACATCATAATACAATGACTTACACCTATTATCCTGGCCTTACTTTCTGCAAAGTCGTTTTTGTGGCTGTGACACCATCAGTTTAAGATCCAGGGGTAATGAGAAAAGATGGAAAGGGTAGAGAAGTACGCTGTCTTCATGACCCTTTTAAAAAGGAATAAAAATGACTCTCTTTGCCCTGTACCCCTTTAAAGTACTCTTTTCCTCTTTTCCTTGTGACTGCCTCAGTAAACCAATTAGAACGTTCTCCGTCCTGGTGGTTGAAAAAAGAAGAGAATACAAAAATTAAAACAGAGCCCCCAGTTCTGTAGATTACAGCTTGTTCCCTTTGCAATGTTTGCACCATTCAATCTATGAGCTAGTCTTGTTGTTGGAATTTCCTCCCCCGAATGGGATCTTCACAGAAACCTAGAAACAGAAAAATAGTGTCATGGACCCAGACAAGAGTGCCACAGAAACACAAAGGGCAGTTCACAATGTACCTGGAATATTTCTGATCTGGAAACTTTTTATTTATTTATTTATTTATTTATTTATTTATTTATTTATTTATTTATTTAAAATATTTTACCCCACCTTTCTCCTTGGAAAATGACCAAATAAAATAATAATGGGACAATATACAGCCCAGAACATACAAAACATTATTATTATTATTATTATTATTATTATTATTATTATTATTATTATTATTATTATTATTATTATTATTATTATTATTATTAACAACAACAACAACAACAACAACAACAACAACAACAACAACAACAACACAACCAACTATGCTGGATTTGTATTACAAATCACTAGTCGAACACTTCCCAAGCGTTTAGGACTATGTGATGTATCGGCGAATTATGCGAGCAGATCCCAGTAAGGCGGCTTTCTGCAGCTGACTGATGGTGACTCTGTCAACTCCAATTTCTTCTAAATACTTGCTTAGCCCTTTAGGCACCACACCCAGCGTGCCAATTACCACTGGGACCACCTGTATGCCAGTGTCTCTGAAGTTCAGTTTTCAGATCCTGATATCGGGTAATTTTTTCAAGTTGTTTCTCAGTGATTCTAATAGCAACATCACTGATCCACACTTTTTTCTTCTCCACAGTCACAATATCTGGGGTATTATGCTCCAGAACCCTGTCTGTCTGTATTCGGAAGTCCCAAAGTAATTTTGCATGCTCATTTTCAGTCACTTTTTCAGGCTTATGATCCCACCAGTTCTTTGCTACAGGCAAATGATAGTTCTGACACAAATTCCAGTGGACCATTTGAGCAACTACATTATGACGCTGTTTGTAATCAGTCTGAGTAATTTTCTTGCAACAGCTCAATATATGGTCGATAGTTTCATCTGCCTCTCTGCAGAGTCTACATGTGGGGGACTCAGCTGATTTTTCTATTCTAGCCTTAACTGCATTTGTTCTGATAGCTTGTTCTTGAGCTGCAAAAATCAGGGCTACTGTCTCTTTTTCAGTGTTCCATTGGTGAGCCATAACCAAGTCTTTTCCTCATCTACTTTTCCTTTGATTTTTTTCACGGAACTGCCAGCTATCAGTTCATATTTGCATTGTTGTTTTCTTGTATTGACCCTTTGTTTGCTTTACTTTAAACATGTCCCTGTTCTTAACCTCCAATAATGCTGGCACTGTACTATTTTTTACATAATCTGCCAGTGCATATTTGTCTTCTTCAACTGTCTGCTTCACTTGCAGAAGACCTCTACCACCTAATTTTCTAGGTAAATATAGCCTGTCAACATCACTGCATTGATGTAGTGCATAGTGAATGGTCATAAGTTTTCTTGTTGTCCTATCCAGACTATCTAGCTCCGTCTGAGTCCAGTTTATAATGCCACCGGTATACCTGATGACCGGTATGGCCCAGCTATTAATGGCCTTGATATGTAACCACCATTAAGCTTACTTTTTAATACTTTTCTAACCCTTTGGATATATTCTTTGCTGACCACATTTTTCACTTGACCGTGCTTGATATTATCTAATTGCAGTATGCCCAGATATTTATACGCTTCAGACTGATGATATTTAATAGCTTGTCCATTTGGCATTTCAGTTCCTTCACTCTCAATGATTTTTCCTTTTCTCAGTGCCACTGTGGCACATTTGTTTAGGCCAAACTTAATACTAACATCAGTACTGAAAATTCGGGCTGTGTTGGTCAGTGAGTGTATTTCAGCTTCTGATTTTCCATGCAACTTTAAGTCATCCATATACAATAGAAGAGAAATTTCCCCTGAATTTTTAGCAGTTTGGTACCCTAAATTTGTGTTCTGCAAAATTATTGAGAGGGGAATCAGGGCAATAGTAAATAGCAGAGGTGACAAAGAGTCACCTTGAAAAAATCCCTCATTTGATGCTAACCAATCCATAGCTTTCATCCCTGACGAACAATTCTGTTTTCCAGTTCTTCATTGCATTTTCAATTAGGGCACTAATACTTTTACATATTCCAATGGCATTCAGGCACTTAATAATCCAACTATGGCTGCTATCTCACCTGGGTTTCAATCCTGATCTTCTGACGGTCCGACTTTTCCTCTTCGTCCCATCACGTGATTGAATAAGTGGGTCAGGAGTTCCCACCTCCAAAGCTGGTTTCTTTTATTTTAAAGTGTAGTTCAGCCCCCTTGGCCACCAGGTGGCGCTAGCATTTGAAAAAATGGACCACTTGGATGGGGAAAATTAAAACTTGTAGGACCCAACAGAACTTCCTGTTTTTCCGAAGGTGAAAAGAAATTAAAAAAAAAACAATGCCGATTGGCCCCAGGAACAGCTGGTTGATACTATGAGTTAAAAAGAAGAAGAAACCCAGATCATCTGCATGGTCCCACAATGTCTGCCTTCCTAAAAGGTGGATTTTTAAAGTGAGGCAAAAAATTCCCTACCTTTTGGGTGAGTCACAGAAACCTCGCTTAAAGGGGCATTACCGGGTTTTCTTTTTTCTTTTTTTTTCAAAATGCCCAGTGGCCGTGGGGATGGCATTTTTAGACACAGTTTATCTAGTAATTTAAACTGCTTTTAAAGGGATGTGGGACCGAGTCTTATGTGGTACTACTAAGGAGAGAGGCAGGGCTTTCCTTGAATTCAGAGGCAGGGGAGAAAGAATTAGTTAGCTCAACAGTCACCCTAGCCCAGAAGGGTCCCCCCCTTCTCCAGGCAGCATGCAAGGTTGTTTAAAACTACAACAGAGTGTTCAGAAAAATAAACATTTCTTGAGCCAACACTGTTGGTTAGGGTGGAGGTCCAGGGACACAGAGGTGACGGGGTGCATTTTAACTATGACCCACTGCTACCTATCCTGGCTATAGAGCATGCAGAGTCTGCTGGCAGCCACTGTAGAGCAGCCATGTGTGCCTATCTCTGAGGAAGAGCAATCAGAAAGGATACCTGAAGACAGATGAAGGACGTGAGCATGACAGTAGCACATTATGAATTTTGAAATACCTGCAGGTGTTTTCCTCTTTTGTGCACTTGCAAAAATGACAAACATGGATCCTTTTCTCAACAGGGCATATTGTGTGTTGGGACATTCTTTTTTAAAAAAATTAAGGATGAGAAGATTTGCAGGGTTTTGTCATTAACAAGATGAGAAACACTGGCTAGGTCTTGGTGTTGGACTACAACTCCCAGCTGATAAGTGGAATTCCAGGAGCCCCAGCGAAAGCCCGATGCTCCTCAGCTCTGCATCTTTGTCACCTGTTTCAGTGACACAAAGAATGGGGCTGTAGCACTAATGTGATGTTAAAATCCCCATCCTCAGGAGTGACTCCTCGCCGTAGGCCATCTTGTTCCATTCATTATGCTGCCGTGCATTTGGGCAACAAGAAGCGTCTCGCTGCATTCTCACTTGGTGTCAATAGGAGATTTTCCTTTGGAATCAATGGATGCTTGATTGACCTCATAAATCACCATCTCTCCACAGTTAACCTGCTCTCCATGGGTGGGCTGGGCACTATCATGTCTCAGTGGAAGAGAGAGAGAGGACACCATCCAATAAACTGTGACTGTTTTCAAGCTGGATCCCAAAAGATATAAGAATCTGATGTGCTGGTCTTTCTCCCATCACATTAAGATATTGTTGACAACAAAATGCTGAAGATCATTAGTACCAAATGAGAACTTGAAGGGAGGAAGGAAGGGAGGGAGGGAGGGAGGGAGAAAGGAAGGGAGGGAGGGAGGGAGGAAAGAAAGAAAGAAAGAAAGAAAGAAAGAAAGAAAGAAAGTAAGTTGTTACGTTTTTCAATATTAATAGTATAATAAAGAGAGGAGGGGGAAAACCAAAATATTTTAACATGCGTTACCAGAACTGGCCATGCTATGGCTATGTATATTTACTGATTCCATTGACATGGGGATCCCCTACTAGATTTTAAATTATTAATTTATAATGTAGATTAGCACTACATGTCTCTTATTATTGCGGGAGTCACAGGTTTGTGCCCTATGAATGTTGGCATTCTGTGTGACAGCCGTGGCTTAGCTGAAACTCTACCTCCTTCCTTCAAGATGGAGACAGCCATGTTTTGGGCCCCCTAGTACCAACTGGGCCAAGTTTAAAGGGCTCCAGCCATTGACAGAGCAGCAGAAGCCCTCAGAAAATGGTGGGGAGGATAGCGAAATCCAGAACTGCCCCGAGTCTCCACCACTTTCTGGGGGCTCCTGCTGCTCTGTCAATGGCTGGAGCCCTTTAAACCTGGCCCAGTTGGTACCAGGGTGTCCCCCTGGTGCCGACTAGGCCAGGTTTAAAGGGCTTCAGCCATTGACAGAGTAGCAGGAGCCCTCAGAAAATGGTGTGGAGGGCAGTTCCAGCAATATGCAAAAGGGCTCCTGCCGATCTATCAATGGAGCCCTTTAAATCTGGCCCAGTCAGTAACAGAGGGTCCCCCTGGTGCCGAGTGGGACAAGTTTAAAAAGATCCAGCCATCAACAGCTCAGCAGGTGCCCGAAAACGATGGAACGAAACGGTTCGTTTCAATGGAAAAACAACCATTTTGTTTCATCTGTAACGAAATGCTGCTTCCTTGTTTTGTTTCATTTGTTACGTAACAAAATGACAAAACGGCATTTCATTTTTCATTTCCTGCCCATCCCTACTAGCTAATAATAATCTGAGAACTGTGGAGCTGGAAGGGATCATGGAGTTTAGCCCCTGACAAGGAGGTACACTGGAACATCAAAGCTCCACAGCCAAAGCCCTAAACCAATGAGTTATACAGTAGTATATTTCTGGCTTTGGTGATATCCATCTATGCATGTCCAAGGCAGGAGATCTGATCCAAATGGAGACCATCCTTCCAAGGTTGGTAAAATGAGTACCCAGCTTGCTGGGGGGGGAGGGGGCAATGTGTTGCCTGCATAATTAAACTGTAAACCGCCCAGAGTGTACTTGAAGTGCTATGGGGTGGTATATAAGCAGAACACTTTGCTTTGCTTTAAAAAAATCAGAAGAGAGAGACAACAATGAAGGAATTAGAAAAGACCATCAAGTATAAGGTGGTGTCACTAGAGACCAATAACAAGATCATCCACACTCTTGGTATTTCCAACCACCATTTATGGGTGTGAAAGCAGGGTGGTTAAAAAAGCTGTTGGGGAAAAAATTGCTTTGTTCAAAATATGATGCTGGAGAAGAACTTTGTGGATACTCTGGAAAGCCATAAGGCTAAACAAGTGGGTCCTAGAATTAAGTCTGAACTATCTCTAGAGGCAAAAGCCTTGAACTAGACTTACTGAGCCTCGTGGTGCAGTGGTTAAATGCCTGTACTGCAGGTAAAACTGTGCTCACGACCTGGGTTCAATCCCTGGTAGCAGGCTCAAGGTTCACTCAGCCTTCCATCCTTCTGAGGTCAGTAAAATGAGTACCCAGCTTGCTGGGGGGGGGCAATGTGTAGCCTGCACACTGTAATTAAAATTGTAAACCGCCCAGAGACTACTTGTAGTGGTATGGGGCGGTATATAAGCAGAACACTTTGCTTTGCTTTTACTTTGGACACATCATGGGAAGAAATGACTCTAGAAAAGACGCTGGGAAAGGTGGAAAGCAGCAGGAGAAGAGGAAGGTCAAACACAAGATGAGCAAGTGCAGAGCGATGCACATTGGGGCAACAAAACCCAATTACGGTACGTTTATAAACTGATAGGGTCTGAACTCTGTGCAACAAACCAGGAAAGGGGCCTTGGTTTCCTGGTGGACACAGCTCAATGAAGGCATCAACCCAGTGTACTGCAGCAGTGAAAAAAGCAAACTCAATGCTAGGGATCATTAGGAAGGGTATATAGAAAATAAGTCAGCAAGTGTTATTTTGCCTCTTTATGAATCTACGGTGAGGCTCCATCTCTGGAGTATTCAGTTCTGGTCACCATACCTCTAGAAAAAGTGCAGAGGAGGGCAACCAGAATGATTAAGGGACTGGAACACCTTCCTTACCATCTGAGGCAGAAATGGCTGGGCCTCTTCACTCTTGAATGACGGCACCTAAGAGGTGACCTGATTGAAGTTTATAAAATCATACACAGTGTGGACAAAGTAGATAAGGAAAAGCTGTTTTTCCTATCGCACAACATTAGAACTAGGGGGCACTCCATGAAACGTTTGGGTGCTAGATCTCAAACAAATAAGAGAAAGTACTTTTTCACCCAGAGGATCACTGGTCTCTGGAACTCCCTGCCAGAAGAAATTGTGACAGCTGTCAGCCTTGGCAGCTTTAAGAAAGGATTGGACAATTTCATGGAGAAGAAGGGTATCAATGGCCGTTAGAGATCGGCACGACTTGAAAAATTTTTTTTTCGAGTTGTCGTTAGTCGGGCCGGTTCCGTTTCGGATCGTTTCCGTTTTTCGCGAAAATTCGCAAAAATTAGTCAGTTCGTTTTTGTTTTTTCATTTTCGTTAGTACTGGTTTTTTTGGGGGGAGCGGGCTCCTGGAGGCACCTCTGTGGGGTGGGTGCCTCCTCTGGCCTGCTATAAAGGGAAAGCGGGCTCCTGGAGGCACCCGTGGGTGCCTCCTATCCTCACCTACTAGGAAGGGGAAGCAGGCTCCAAGAGACCCTTCAACATGGGGGTCTCCCTCCTCACCTGCTGCTGCAAAATGCATGCATAGCCATATGGATATGCATACCAGTTGCAGACAGTGAGACTAGTGATGGCAGTGAACCCAGAGCCATAGGGTGATGCCTAAGGCTCTCGCAGCACCATGTCTCACAAAGAAGGGAATTGTACTTGCGTGTAGTGCAATGCAAGTACATCTGGCTTAGGGTTAAGGTGGGTTAGTGCAAGGGCTAGGGTTAGGCTAGTGATGGGTAAGGTTAGGGTGGGCTAGTGGGTTGCACCTCTGGGTGCCTCTCTGACCCACTAAGAAGACAGTATGTGACATATGGGTAAGTAAGGAGTCAAGGATTAGGGTTAGGGTTAGGGGGCTAGGGCAGGTTTTAGGGGGCTTTTTGGCACATCCCAGAAGTCTCCATGGCCAAGTGGCCATGCGATTGGTGGGATGGCTCCAAAAATTTGCATGGTCGTCCACTCCCACATGGCTGGCCACTCGGCCAGCCCATCATTGCACAGGTGTAAAAAAAATAAAAATAAATAAAATCAATGGAGGACAGAGGAGGAGAGGAGAGACATTTTGTTGCAAGAAAAAACCCACTGCTACTGTGAAAAATCTGGCAGTTTATAAATTTTCGCGTGTTTCTGTTGTGCTTGTGTGTTTTTGGACCACGATTTCAAAAACAATATTGCCTTCGCCGCCCCATTTTGGATCCCCCGCCCACACCGCATGGCATGGCGAGTCCGGCTGCCCAGGACGGGGGGGAGGCGGGACCCCCCCTCCATAAACCACCCCTCCGGTAGGTGCCCTGCACCCTTAGTCAAGCAGGCATTTTTCCGCCTGCTTTTTTGGCCCGGGAATGGGTGGGGGGAGAGTTTAAAAGTTTTTTCCTGTGCCGTCCGTGCCGCTTGCTTGCGCTTTAATTGCGGCGGCCGGCAGCGAGACTGGGCTATTTGCTGGCTGCGAGCCTGCGGCGAGTCCCACCAGAGCAGCCCAGGACGGGGCATGGGGGGGAGGCCGGGGACCTCCAGAAACAACCCCTCTGGGTAGGTGCCCTGAGGCACGGCAGGCATTTTTTCGCCTGCTTTTTGGCCGGGAACCGTTTTTTTTAACTTTTAAAAACTTTTTTTCTGTGCCGCATGGCATCGCGCGATCGCGCAATGCAAGGAACGAGCACGACAAATCAGACCAAAATTGTTCGTTCGTCGGTTCAAGCTCGAAGTCTGGCGGAGTAATTCCCGTTATCGTTTCCGTAGAGTAACGGATACGGGTAACGGAAACAGAAACGGGAATACCGCTAAGTCGTGCCCATCTCTAATGGCCGTCACTATGGATGGTCACTATGGCCGTCACTATGGCCGTCACTATGGCCGTCACTTAGGACAACCTCCAGGCTGGAGAGATAGGCAGGATATCTCTCAATGCCATTTGCAGGAAATCGCAAGCAGGTGAAGACATCTGCTTGGGAATACCCTGAAGCAAATGGTGAGCCACTATGTGAGACAGAATGCTGGACTGGATGGGCTGTGGCTTGTTCCAGCAAGGCTGTTCTTATGTTCTTATGTAAGATAGATTGACTGCCTAAAGGAATCCATAAGGCTTGGGTTTACAACTTTACAGCATCTAGCCAGTGGCATTGATGACAGAACATTTTGGAGATTGCTCAGTCATATGGTCACCATAAGTCATCAGTGACTTAATGGCACATAGCAACAACTACAACGAAGCCATGCTGGTCTGTAGTATGTTGTTGCAAAACCAACAAGGAGACATGTAGCTCTTTAGAATCCAACAAATCTTGGTTACACCACTGATAGATGGCTTTAACAGCAAAGGCTGTATTGCCATGCATAGTATGCAAAAGGAGTCAAATAACATCATCATAGTTTGCATCTGGCTATAGGATTCAGCTATAAATCTTGCCATCCTGGAAACATCTTCATCCATCTGGCCAAGAGGAATACAAATACCCCACAACACATGCGTAAATTAAAAAGGATAAGATATGTAAATGAACAGAAGTGGTGGTAATGGGCATTTTAATTACCCAAACAGAGACCAGATTTGATTAAGCAGAGGAAATAAGGCAGGAAATATTTTTTCGGATATGGCCTGAGAGTGGTTCCTAATTCAATCGGTGCAGCCGCTCGTTGGGGGAAAGCAGGACAAGAGAATGAAGGAAGAAGGAGAACATGAAAGTAATGCTGATAGATAATCCGTACATTGGTGTGTTAGCCCAAATCACAAAAACATTAGCTCAAGATTTAAAATAAAATCAGAGCTGGACAGAAAGAGAGGGAGAGAGAGGGAGAGAGAGGAGAGAGAGAGAGAGAGAGAGAGAGAGAGAGAGAGAGAGAGAGAGAGAGAGAGAGAGAGAGATTGAGGAAAGAACAGACAATACCAGACCATAATGGAAAGTTAGGCTTAGTGTTTTTGGGTTACTGGATCATTTGGTGATGGATTATTATTCATCTTGAGCACTGCAACCCCGTTTCATTGCCAATCCTAGAAGCAAGGATGGGGGTGGGGACTCAAATCCCAGGACTCACTGTCAAGTCAGCACTGGTGACTTGATTCCAGTTTTTCCCCCCTCTCGGTGACTTGGAATTGACTTATCGCGCAGAATCCACCCACCCCTCCTTTTTGCTGAAGAAAAAACATATTGTTTTCATTTGGGACTAAGAGTTGGTACCTGTGGAGAAGGAGTTGGTACCTCTGAAACGTTTTGACTGCACAAGAAAAGACGTCCAGTGGCCATGACTCAGCTGCTAGATCATCTCACCTGGATGACTGAGAATCTCCACAGACGAGTTGGTACCTAGTACCAAAGACATTGAATTGGGACTTGAAAGCCAAGATTGGTCAACATCTCTGCCTGGAATTTCCAGGAATGGAGTTTGAAACCAAGAAGTGGACTTCCAGTCACAACTTCTTTCTTTCCTTCCTTCCTTCCTTCCTTCCTTCCTTCCTTCCTTCCTTCCTTCCTTCCTTCCTTCCTTCCTTCCTTCCTTCCTTCCTATTTCATAATTTCTTTTATCAGTGCATCAGTATGTTGGGATTGGGAATAGGTCCACGATGGCTTCCCTTTCTTCCGCATGCCAGGCGCTTCAGGAATAAGGCATTGCAGTCAATGGACCCCCACCCCCACTGAAGGTCCAGTTCAATATCTCCCCCCCCCTTGAGTGTCTTGTTGAGTCCATCTGACAGAGGTTGATTGACACATCGACACAAATGGAAAGGACAAACAACAATAATAATATTAGAACAATTTTAAATGGCATGCCCGGTGACAATAGTTCAAAAAGTTTGTGATGAGATCATTCATGCATACAGCAGTACACACTTGCCCCCCCCCCAAAAAAAATCCACAACAACAAAAAGGAGAACACTCCAGTCAAGTGAGCAATGAGCCACAGTTTGAACACTTGCCGGATAAATGATTTGTTAACGGCTTGATTCACATGACCCCAAAATTAGATTAAAAATCCATGAGGGATAGAAAGGCAACGTTTGGCTCCTATAACCACAGCCTGAGTAGCATAAGGAGCCATGGGGGGCAGTGGACTTAATATTAGCATGGTGTACTTGTCAGATATTAGATAGTGAAATATATGTATTAGACAGGATGTTCTCTATATATCTGATATGTATTTAATTGATTTAAAGATGGAGTCTGTAAAAGTGCAAAGTCACAGTGACTCAATGTATAGTTTTTTCTAAAGGAGTACAGATGTTAAGAATGAGCATAATGAATTTGCCTGATGCAAGGGGTTGCAATAGCTATGAGGTAATGTCATTCATGATTGGGGAGACATATGTATAAAAATGTTCTGTAAATCATTGTACCTTGGGCCTTCTGTGAGTAAGGCACCCACTTTGTTTCTCTGCCATATATTCTGTCATATGTACTGAATGCTGTTATGCTGTTGAACTTTGTATAAATTCTGTGATGCTGTGATATGTTTTCTTTCATATGTAATATAGATGTTTTGGTTTTAAGAAAACTCTGTCTCTGTCTTACTATTTATTCAATACGTATTTGCTTCTGCTGGCTGATTAAATAGCACAAAACTTTGACAGTACTTGATGTGGTAAATGCCAGAATGCAAACCCAATGGAGCTTTTTGTGTGACCCTGGACGTCCTGCAAAATCTGAGCTGCACCACTGAGCTGGTTGTGGTGCTGCTCCAAAGCCTTACAACTCTCGCCAGTAAAATCTGGGATAAAGGGCTTTAAGAAATCTCTGTTGTTTGTTTTTAATCTGATTAAATGAAAAGCAGAGGGGGGGGGAATGCTATGTAGTTGTATAGGGAACAAACAGAAACGGCCTGGAAAAATATGACATCAGGGAAGGTGGCTGGCAGGTTCACACACAGGCCCCATGAATCCCAAGGATTTCTCTTTCGTACTGCAGTCCCTGTGGAACTGAGGAGGACTTCTGAGAGAGTTAACTGGGCTATGCATTCCCTTGCAGCCGTTTTTTTTTTTTTTTTTTTTTTTTTGATATCTGTTAAAAACTCTGAGCATTTTGGATGGCCCTGCAGACGTAAAAAATAATCCAGGGCATGAGTAAAGTGGATAGAGGGACGTTCTTCTCCCTCTCACAAAATACCAGAACTAGGGGACATACACTCAAATTGAGGGCTGGGAGAGTAAGAACAGACAAAAGAAAATATTTTTTTTACCCAGCGTGTTGTTAGTCTGTGGAACTCCCTGCCACAGGATGTGGTGATGGCATCTGGCCTGGATGCCTTCAAAAGGGGATTGGACAGATTCCTGGAGGAAAGCTCCATCACAGGTTACAAACCATGAAGGAGATGTGTGATCTCCAGGTTTAAAACCAGGGTACTTCAAGGGCCAGATGCAGGGGAGTGGTTTCAGGAGACAGATATGTAGTATTGTGCGCTCTCAGACACTTTTTGTGTGGCCACTTTGAGATACAGTAAGCTGGACTGGATGGGCCTTTGGCCTGATCCAGCATGGCTCTTCTTATGTTCTTATGCTCTAACTGCTGCACCCAGACTCTGTAACTCCCTCCCACTAGAGGCCAGGACTGCCTCATCTCTGTTGTCTTTCCAGAAACAGGCAAAGACCTTTCTCTTCAGGCAAGCTTTCCCTGAATCATGGTCTACCATTATGGTTCTTTTTTATGAATCTATAGGTTCACATAGACTTTGTGCTTATAACTACTTATAACCTTGTAGCTTTAGTGTAATGTTGTCTATTAATGCTGTATGATGTCCCTTAGTTCCTTGTTCTCAAATACTTGAACATGTCTTAATTGTACTGGACTGTATAGAGGGACCTGAAGGCCTTGGGAATGGACCTCAACAGATGGGAAACCCTGACCTCCGATCGCACTGTCTGGAGGCAAGAGATACAACATGGTCTACATAAATTTGAAGAGGCATTTGTCCAACAGGCAGAGGAAAAGAGGCAGCCACGGAAAGAACAAAACTCGAGGACTGGGCAAGAAACAGAATACATCTGTGCCCAGTGTGGTAGAGACTGCCATTCCCGAACTGGTCTATTTAGTCACACTAGGTGTTGTTCTTAGGATCTCTACTCCAAGCATAATACCATAGTATTTCGAGACTGAAGGATGCCAATGTATATTATCCCTCATTACTCTAAGCTGCCTTGGGTCCTTTTCCAAGGACAAAGGTGGGGTAAAATACTCTAAAATAAAGTAAAATAAATAAATAAAAAGTTTCACCTGAACATGTGGCAAGGGAGAGAATGTCAGCTCCCATCCCTTTTTGTTGTCCTCTTTTGACTGTGGTGGATGACTTTTTGTGAAGAGGATTGTCTCTGAAAAATATGGAAACTCTCTACCTCATATGGGGCCTTGAAGAACTGGGCTCAATAGCGTACCTTGGCTCTACGTGACACCTGCCTCTTTAGACTACCGTTCCTATCATGTGGTGGCTGACAACATGTGGTGGTGTTTAGCACACTTCCATTCCTTACACACATTCAGCTTTACCTTTTTATACCCTAAAGTGTTTCTTAGTGGTTTTGCCTAAGCAGAACGCTTCCGAATTTACCTTAAAACATATCTGTCAGTAAGATTCAGTTCTAGCTCTGTGTTGGAGACCAGCCTACCGTAAGAAAAGCTGACAACTCTATAAATAGTTAGGAAACCAGAATTGTGGAGTCATTAAAGACTGTGAATAGGAAGTTAGGAAAAAGTGAGACTGAGAATATTGCTGACAGCCTGAATGATTTCCTTGCCTCCACATTCACAGAAGGAAATGAAGGTCATATCTAGGATGCATTTTCCTGAGGGGAAAGTGAAAATGTTAAAATACTTTATGATTATACTGAAGCAGAAAGGCAATTAGACATAGTAAAAAGTGACAGGCGTCAGCCACTGAAGATTTATGTCTCAAGATTCAACAAGAAAAGAACAATTAGACATAAGGAGAACCTCTGATGAGGACTGCCCCTCCCATAGGTCAGTAGGAATGAACTTCATCCCTTCTTTGTTTAAAAACCTCTGGTGAAGAAAAGTCCATCACTGTCCAAAGCACTTGGTTCAATTGTCAGTCAGTTGGTTATATCAACATGCTTCTTAAAATTTAATTGAAATCCTCTCTCTTCTTTTTTGAACCTATTGATTATGGAAGGAAAAAATGTGTCATGGGAAGACCCATCTGTTATCAAAACAGGGTTTTTGCCTCTTGCCTCTTAATCATAGTTTCTTCAAACAAAACATACCCAGATCCTTTCGCATATCATCCTAAGGTTTTGGTTCCAGGTTCCACATCATACAAGAACCCACAAAGCAACCCTACAACTCATTCATCCATACGTCTTCCAAAACTTCGAGTGGTCCGTGGGGAACATTGTGCATGGCATTTTGCAAAGAAAGTCACTCAGATCCACTCCAACTTAGATGGTGTAGTTGATTCAAGCCCTTCTCATATAATGTTTGTCACATTAAAATAGGTATGTTTCAGTTGTTGCTGTCTGAGGATGTGGACAGGATCTTCGGAGAGTTGAAAGCCACTACATGTGTGCTGGGCTCTTGTCTTCCTGGCTCATAAAAGCAGCTAGACGGGGAGTGTCTAAGGCTGCTATCTCACCTGAGTTTCGAACCTGATCTTCTGAAGGTCCGGCTTTTCCTCTTCATCCTGTCACGTGATTGAATAAGTGGGACAGGAGTTCCCATGTCCAAAACTGGTTTTTTTATATTTTAAACCACAGATTAGCCCCCTTGGCCAGCAGGTGGCGCTAGCATTTAAAAAAAACGGACCACTTGGCTGGCGGAAATTAAAACTTAGGGCACCACATGGAGCTTCCTGTTTCTCCGAAGGTGAAAAGAAATTTTTAAAAAAGCAGTGCCGATCAGCCCCAGGAACAGCCAGTCGGTGCTATGAGTAAAAAAAAAAAAGAAGAAACCCGGATCATCTGCGTGGTCCCATGACGTCTGCCTTCTTAAAAGGTGGATTTTTAAAGGGAGGCAAAAAATTCCCTACCTCTTGGGTGAGTCACAGAAGCCTCACTTAAAGGGGCATTTCTGGGTTTTCTTTTTTCCTTCCCCCAAAAGCCCGGTGGCCATGAGGACAGCATTTTAGACATGGTTTATCTAGTAATTTAAACTGCTTTTAAAGGGACGTGAGACCGAGCCCTAAGTGGCTTATAGGTGTGGCAAGAAGGCAGGGTATCAGAATGCCTAAAGGAGGCAGTAGTGAGACCTTTGTTGTTGTTCTTTAAAAGCCCTCCTTGAATCCTATTGTATTAGATAATTATTAGCCAGGCTCCAATATTCGATTGAACACCTTTTGAGCATGTGGAAGCTCCCGGATGAAGTGGATTACCTAGACCAGTAGTTCTCAACCTGTGGGTCCACAGATGTTCCTGGACTGCAACTCCCAGAAGTCTTCATCACTAGCTGAGCTGGCCAGGAATTCTGAGAGTTGCAGTCCAGGGACATCTGGGGACCCACAGGTTGAGAACCACTGATTTCAGGCCTAGTTATAGAACAGATGGCTTTGGTCATCTTGGACCTACACCAGGAATGGGGGAGTGTGTTCCTGTTGATTCTGCTGGACCTCTCACTGGCTTTTGGTGCCATCAACCATGGTGTCCTTTTGTGGTGCCTTTCGGAGGTGGTTCTGATCCCTGCTGGATGGCCAAACTCAAAAGGTGGTGTTGGTTCATCACCCTGACCATTGGGCTATGGTGTCCCTCTGCGCTCAGTTCTGTCCTCCACGTTGGTCCAAATCCCATGACAGAAGCAACAACAGCATTTCTGTCCCTCGCTTTCTCCAGCATTTGGAAGCCATGTACAGATTTTTTTTTTTTTTTTTTTAGAATCCCTGAGTAAAGATGGGCACAGACAAATGGTTGGGCGATTTGTGCTGGTTTGTTGTTCAGATGAACAGGTGTTCTGCACCTCTAAGCCCCGTCTCCTCTATTGGCTTCCCACTCAGAGGCAGTGCCCTGGATCCCTTGCTCCGCCACATCCAGGTGCTGCCTCAAAGTGGATGCCCACCGAAGGAGGTGGGGCTGGGAAGTGCCAACCACCTGTTGGTCTGAAGGACAAACCAGCATGAACCACCAAACTGGCAGGTTCATGCCCATCACTATCCCAGAGTTTAAAGCAGCCACCTTTGCCCTTCTTGATTTCTTATCCTGTACTTGTTGGTGTGCAGGTGGCTCTGTTGTATTTTCCAAGACAAAGACATCATCTTTCTTTACCAGATACTGTACATTTCTAGCTGAACTGGAAACCTGCAGGACGTAACCACATCCCAAGAAAGACATTTCACACGACCCCTAAAACCCGCGGCAAGTGGCTCCCAGATCCGGAGCTTAAAATTGTTTCCCCACCAGCTCCGGAGTGTACAAAAAAATTAAGTGCGACCACGCCCACCTAAGCGCGTCCCAGCGCACTTTTCAAGTACCTGCTCTTCGGGGGTGAAAAATTCCTGATGCGGATGTAACATAGTGAGTGCCGAGCTCTCCACGCTTCTGTTTGTTGTTTTTTTGCCCCCCCCCCGCCCATTTAAGAGATACTAAGAGACTGCAATGCTGCCGGGAGCAGAGCGAGACAGAGGTGAGTCGGCATTCTTTTCTTCCTTTTTTTCTCCCTCCCCTCACGCAGACAGCAGCCAGGAGTGCAGAGGGGGTGGGAACACAGGAACAGTGACAAACCCCCAAGATCTCTGGTCCGAATTTAAGTGGCCAGCGGATCTTAGGGGTCTTGTGAAAAGGCTGATAGTGGAACTGGAAAAGGTGAAGAAGAGAGTGACTAAAATGATTACTGGGCTGGGGCACCTCCCTTATGAGGAAAGGCTAAAACATTTGGGGCTCTTTAGTCTGGAAAAAAGGCACCTGAGGGGGGTTATGATTGAGACGTACAAAATAATGCAGGGCATGAGTAAAGTGGATAGAGGCATGCTCTCCTCCCTCTCACAAAATACCAGAACTAGGGAACATCCACTCAAATTGAGAGCTGGGAGAATAAGAACAGACAAAAGAAATTTTGCACCCAGCGCGTTAGTCTGTGGAACTCCCTGCCACAGGATGTGGTGATGGCATCTGGCCTGGATGCCTTCAAAAGGGCATTGGACAGATTCCTGGAGGAAAAGTCTATCACAGGTTACAAACCATGATGGAGATGTGTAATCTCCAGGCTTAAAACCAGGGTACTTCAAGGGCCAGATGCAGGGGAGTGGTGGCAGGAGACAGACATCTAGTCTCGTACGCTCCCAGATGCATTCAGTGGAGCCACTGTGAGATACAGGAAGCTGGACTAGATGGGCCTTTGGCCTGATCCAGCAGGGCTCTTCTTATGTTCTTATGTTCTTATGTACACACTGGCTTAACCCTTTCCTCTTCCTCTGCAGCACCCTGCAATGATTGGCCAGGGCTAGAGCTTAACTTGTCGTGAAAGGCAATATTATTTAGGCTGTAGCACGGCAACATTCCCCTATATTTGACTTTGATTGGTAGGTCTGCGAAGGGGCTTATTTAATAATGTTTTCCAGCAGCCCAGACATCCTCTTCAAGCTCATTATGTAATCGGTCACTACTGATGCAAAGCAAGAAACGAGACTTGAACTAATGGAAGTGCAATTAGAAACCTGGAGCAAAGCCACAGATGACGATAAAACCTCCTGCACACGAGGATCTGTGATGGGCATAAAACAATAACAAATGTCTCTTCAGCTTAAGCACTTAACTTTCTTTCATTGGGGTCTGTGCTCTTCCAAAGTGGCCTTGAGTGTCATGTTCTTTTTACATTGTCAGCCCGAGGGCAGGTCTGTCTCTATAATCATTATTTTTTAATAGATGTAATTTACTGTGAGAGGCAATATTTGTCTGGAAAGAGAGATTAAATGATAAAACAAACATCAAATCACTTCTGTAACTGGATAAACACTACCTGGTGTGGCAGTGATGGATTACAGCCGGTGGTAAAATCCTTTTTGGAACATTCTCCAAATTTACCAGTTAGTTTCAAGGAAAGTAGACTAAATGAGTAAAAAGGTTATTTACTGTATGTGTGAATCATTGGAGCATCATTCCTGGGAACAACACAGATGTAACATTTAAAACTAAAGAGAAAGGCATATAATAAGGCAAAAATGACCGACCATGCTGATGAACAGATTTTGAGAACTGTTATTTGAAGGAAGGAAGGAAGGAAGGAAGGAAGGAAGGAAGGAAGGAAGGAAGGAAGGAAAAGAATAGAAAAGAAAATCTTTTAAAACTTCTTGGTTCCTTTCCTGAATAACAGTCTATCAAAATTGAAGATTGGAGAAAAATATTTTTAAATAGTGTCCAGTTCTGAGAGTTACTCCATCTTTTTTTTCCTCCCTGACAAAATCCCAGTCTTTAATAGTTGCTTGGCATAGTCCGTTGTTGGAAAGAGTTATGGAATTTGCCTTGAGCATCCAGAAAGGCAAAAATATCATTTAGCTGATTGGCAGGAAGGACAGAGGGAGAACATAGCTGAAACATCAAAATATCTTCATAAACAAATTGGAAAGAACTATTTATTCTTAAGAAAAATACAGTAAAGCAAGACAGGGAAGATTTGGCTATGACTACAGAGTTAAGGTTTGGCTTCAAAAAAGCATGGGAAGCCAAATCACTTAAGATGTTTGGAAGAATTATTTCCTGTTGCTTCACTTGTCCATAGTTTCTCATATTTCTAAGATTTGCTGCCTTTCATTATGGGAAGTGTCATTCATTTGCTATCATGTCTAATCAGTGGCATGTCAGCTACTGACATTGTTTAGCATGTTATGTCATTTTTAAACTGATATAACATTGATTGTGGGTCCTGGTGGCAATTTTGGTGTTTTGTGTTTAAATGTTTTTATTGTTTTGCCTTTTTTTTAATGTTTTAACTGTTCCATTTTAATTGTAAGCCGCCTAAAGACCTTTGGATAGTGGGCAGCATATAAGTTATATAAATAAATAAAATAAATTAATAAAATCTGTGATTGGGAATGGGTGAAAGTACTGTACATTATACCACTTCATTTTTGACCGAAATTTACCAAAAAATCATTGGTGGTTACTTCACGTCCTTCCTCGAGCCGAGGTGAACTTGCCTCTTTGTTGAAAACCGATTTCAACATGGATCGAGAAGTAGATTGAAAAGATTCCCGAGCTCCAGGACGAGAATCTCTCACCCTGCTTATTTATTTATTTATTATTTATTTGTTGCATTTATACCCCGCTTATCTACATTGAGTACTCTAAGCGGCTTACAAGGCTTCAAGGCTTCAATAGCCACACAAATTAAAGCAAAGCAAAGTGTTCTGCTTATAAGGCTTCAATAGTACAGAGTGTCACACAATTTGAATTACAGAGTGCAGGCTACACATTGCCCCCAGCAAATTACAAGAAATGGAACAGATAAAAACAAATAATAATAACGCTTAGACAATTTAAAACCTTAAAGCAGATAAAAACAGATAAAAAACAAATAAAACAGATCAATAACTAAACAATGGTAGGCAAAATAGTTTGCGATGGCGGAGGGGGAAAAAAAACTCAGTTAAGAATCGCCAAAGGCCTCCCGGAAAAGATAGGTCTTTAACGCCTTCCGGAAGGCCAGCAGAATGCTTGGAGCGCAGTTCAGGGGGCGTGGTCGGGGTGAACTCAGATTGACCCCACAAGGATGTGAGGTTCCGTTCCTTTGAACTCGGATTGACCCCACAAGGACGTGAGGTTCCATTCCTTCAAACCAGTCTCCAGTGGGGCCGCGAACTGCAGCGAGAGGGAAGTGAAGTATCAGCCATTGAGATGTAATGGCAAGACGGATTTAAAAGATAACCCTCTGGAACAAAAATGGAAACTGCACATTCCTTTATCTGGACTTTAAACTTTGGGCAGAATCCTGCTAGTGTTTGTGTGAGAAGCGAAAATATATAATCATGCCTACTAATAAGCTTATGGATACAATACATAATCAATAGCAGGCATAAATGCAATCTTGAAGATAAACAGCAAAATAAAGGGTGTCTTGCAGAGGAAGATAGTGTGGTTTTCCAGTTGATGGTCAGGCAGGAGATGAACGGAAACGTATGTGGTAAAGGCAAGCAGCTGGGTGTGTGGAGAAAACAAAGAGCGAAATGATGGGAAAGAGGAAGTAACTTTAGACTATGAGTCTGTGGGTATACAGGTGGATTCAGCAAGTGATGGGCAGTTCGTGGGTGGTCCTGAGGGTGTGGTTGTCCGATACTGACCGAGGAAGGGTCTGGAAGGGTCTGAAAATGTATAAAAACCCTTGGAAAGTGGTGTTCGGGGTCCTCACTCCATTTTGGAGGGGGACCCCATTCAAATGTTTTTTGTGTTTTTGCTTTGCTTTTGCTCAATAAATCAGCGCTGAGAACTTCCCTTTTGTCTCACTTTGTCTCATTTTGATTTATTTTTGAGGCACTGAACCACAAGATCCCATTTGCATAAGGTCTGCAGAGTTTGCCACAGCTTAATGGTGGCTCGCTGATGATGTGTGGGACATATCTCAGTCACATATCCATTTGCTCAACCGTTCAGATCCTGCTTACTCTGCACGAGTAATATGAGAGTCCCAGATTTTCCTCCTTGTAGTTAGTTAGTTTTGGACTAACAATTTATTGTTGTCATGTGCTATCAAGTCATCTTTCAAAAGAAAGTACCTTTAGAAGGAAGATCTGCTTCAAGTCAGCCTTCAAATGGAGGACCGCCCTCCCTAAAATTTGGACACGGAGCGTTACCACTCTGACTTTGTTACTTTTTTACCCAGTGTGTCATTAGTCTGTGGAACTCCCTGCCACAGTAAGATGTGGTGATAGCATCTGACCTGGATGCCTTCAAAAGGGGATTGGACAGATTCCTGGGGGTAAAGTCCATCACAGGATACAAGCCTTGATGGGAATGTGTAATCTCCAGGCTTAAAACCAGGGTACTTCAAGGGCCAGATGCAGGGGAGTGGTATCGGGAGACAGATATTTAGTCTCGCACGCTCCCAGAGGCATTGGGGGGGGGGCACTGTGAGATACAGGAAGCTAGACCAGATGGGCCTCTGGCCTGATCCACCATGGCTCTTATGTTCTTAGAAAAGGATCTTGTCAGTTTGGCCCAGCCCTGCATCGTTCTTTCATTTCCTTGCCAATATCTTCTCAAAACAAAAAAAAGTGGTCCAGGAGTGATGGTTCATACAGATTTCCTCTCCTTTTGCAGAAAGATCGAGAGGAAAACAAACACAGAGGAGGGGAAAAATGAGAGCCTCAGACGTAAAGCTCCAACCTGACATTGCTTCCCACAGTGACTGGCATCTCAATGAATCATAAAAACATATTCTCCAATAGATATACCACTCAGACAGGCTCCTAAGGAAGCAGACTCTGCCATCCATTATAATGAGTCACCTGCCCCATGTAGGCCTCCTTAAACCAGAAGTTGTGTGACAGCGAGGGTTGGTTACAAACGGGAATAAATCAAAACAGGAGCCCTCTGCGTTTCAGCTCATGGCACATGACAGCATCAAAGATGAGGGGGAAAACGTAAAATATGGGTTGGTTTGCCCACATTGTTTGTGTTTTCTCAGTCCCCTGTCTCTCCTGGGCAGCAAAGGCATCAGAACTAGAAAGGTGTCAAGTTTGTTTTCTTTCTACGCCCTGAGTTTCCATTGTAATAAATTACGGCATCCAATCTCCTCCTGCTGTGTGCATCTGTGTGTGAAGAAGATAAAAGAGAGAGAGAGAGAATTCTGGCCCTTTCCACCAGTTTTCTAATCTCGTGAAAGTGATTCAGGTATCAGTAGGCAAGATTTGACGTCTCAGTTCCTGCGTGCTGTATCACCCCCGTGTATAAACAATTATCGGCAACGTGGGATGAACTGTCCTTGGATTTTTATCGGAGTGCAGTTCTCTTGGGTGGAGTAGCCAAACTCAAATTTTGGGGTGGGATCTGAGATACTTGTGTGGCAGGGAGTTCCACAGACTTACAACGCGCTGGGTGAAAAAAATATTTTCTTTGTCTGTTCTCACTTTCCCAACCTCAGTTTGAGTGGATGTTCCCTAGTTCTGGTATTTTGTGAGAGGGAGAAGAGCATCCCTCTATCCACTTTACTCATGCCCTGCATTATTTAGTATGTCTCAATCATATCCCCCTCAGGTGCCTTTTTTCCAGACTAAAGAGCCCCAAATGTTTTAGCCTTTCCTCATAAGGGAGGTCCCCCAGCCCGGTAATCATTTTAGTCGCTCTCTTCTGCACCTTTTCCAGTTCCACTAGGTCTTTCTTGAGATGCGGTGACCAGAATTGTAGACAATACTTGTGATGCATTGGCTTCATTGAAAGTCTCTATAACAAATGTGGGGTGGTGGTGGAAAGACCCATAACAAAGGATATACACATCCTCATCATTGCCATTTTAGAACTGCAGAGCCCAGCCCATCGACGAGGCACTGTGGGGAATCAAACTCTCAACCACTGGTTCTGCAGCTAGATGCCTAAACCCTTGAGCTATCTTGAAGTCTCAAAACTTTCATTTCTGCTTCATTCACTTTGGCACATAAAAAGCACATATTTTTCATTCACTGCACGTAAAAAGCACATATTTTTAATTTTTAAAATTCGTATCTGGAGTGCTGGTCCCCACCATCATGCTCTTCAAAAACATGCATGCCTCTGCCACGACTCCTGAAGCGTTGACCCACCACATTTTCCTGATCCTTCCTGAGAATTCCAAGCTGAGATATTAAGTCCCAATTCTGAGTCTTTGGTACCAGGTACCAACTCTCTGTGGGGATTTTCAGTCATCCACGTGAGGTGATCTGGGAGCTGAGTCATGGCAACTGGACCTCTTTTCTTGTGCGATCAAAATACTTTGCCACTCATCCAAGAAGCTTTTTCGTGGGTACTGACTCCTAAGCATAAGAGAGGGGTGGATGGATTTGGAGTCAGAAGGTGAGTCCAAGTCATTGAAAAAAGAAACCGGAGTCAAGTCCAAATTGAGTCACCAGTGCCCCTTGTGTCTGGCTTGGCAGTGAGTCCTGCATATCAATGCCATGCTTCCAGGATGGGCAACTGACTTCTACTGAGGGAAAAAGAGGGTGCTGAAGAAAGTCTGTTGGCCACCAAATCCAGCCATCCACCAACCATTTTGCAGCAACAAAAGAGATTTTTTTTCCTGCTACTTTTATGAAGGCCGTGCAAAACAGAAGAGGAAACACTGATCTGATCAGTTTCACCTCTGTAGTTAAAACTAATAAAGGATACTCACATCCCATGAATTCTAATCCTTGAATCTCAAGTTTGCCTTTCCAAGAATACGTACAACTTCCCCACCTCCCAGCGGAGGGGCCCCAGATTTGCCTGGTCAAACTACACCTCTCTATCATGTTACATTTGGCAGGCCAGATAAGTGAGCTCATTAAATTGAGTGCAAAGGTGATTACCCTGGGTGGCTTGATTCTTCACCGAAGGCTTCCTCTTTAAATTTATTAAAGGTACCACCTGTTCTACTTTTGTATTTGGTTTTTGTGATGGCTATATGGCTCCTCAACTTGTTTTTGCTTCTTTAAATTTAGATATCAGTTGGGTTGGAAAACATAACAAATCAATTCAACCTCCCTTTCGTAACTCAACCCTGACTTGGTAAGAGAGCTGCTTGGAGGTTACAGATGTCGTAAGTAGAGCATGCAGGTTGTAATGAATCTATAGGACCAATGAGTGGGATCCACGTTAAATTTCTTGTCTTAAGGACCTTGTGGCACAGTGGTTAAACTGCTCTACTGCAATAAAAACTGTTCTCTCTTCCCTCTACAGGCACCCTCAGCCAGTTGCAGCTTCTGGTGCCATAGACTGACATGCCCTCCAACCGATAAAGCTGCAACTCACTCCTTCCTCCTCCTCCTTCTCCTCCTCCTCCTCCTCCTCCTCCTCCTCCTCCTCCTCCTCCTCCGGACCCAAGCCGTGTGTGCCTTTTTCTTCACTGGCTCATGGTGACCCTTGTGAAATGGTCCTTCGACCCCCAAAGGGGTCCCGACCCCCAGGTTGGGAACCACTGATTTAGAACATTTGTACCCTGCTTTATATCATTTAAAGGTGGGTTGTAGAACCCAGTTCCCTCTCAGTTTAACTGATCTCCACCATAACCCCAGAACACAAGAAACCTTTAGCAGCACAAGCAGACGTGCAGGGACTTTGTAAGAGAAAAATAAAAAGTTTTATTTATTCACAAGTGAACAGTTCAAAACCAGCATGGTGTACAAAAAATGTTGTACAAAAATGTTTACAGGAACAAACCTCAGCAGACTCACAGCCTACTCCCAGGCAGCTCCTGTGAACAACTATTAATTCTATCTGCACTAATTGCCAACTACATTAACTACCGTTACCAGCAGGCTAGAAAGAGAGGGAAAAAGTCACTTAAATAGAGAGGCGTGCCTCTCTGTGAAATCAGAGGCAGGGAAGAACAATTGGTTACTGCTGTCAGGTGAAGAAGGCATGGCTATACAAGAGTGGAGGAATGGGTGTGTCTGTGTGTTGTGGGGGGGACACACACAAAATGGAGGGAGATTGGTTGGTAACACTGCTGGATTGATTGACAGTCACCCCACCCCAGAAAGGTCAAACCAAGCCCACCGAAGGCAGCATACACGGTTGAAACAATTCCAACAGTAATGTCTATAACTGACTTCTTAACTTGTGGTCACTTAATGTCTATATGGACTTCTTAACCTGTGTGGCCACTTTCAGTGCCATTTGTGTTACACTTGGAGGCGTAGCTAATAGAATTTTAGCCTCTGTGTCCAGTGGTGTAGCATGAATTTTCCACACCTGGGGCAAAGCAAATTTGGCACCTCTTAAAGATTTTGCACATGGGAGGGATTGCCCCTGTGCCCCCAGTGCTATGCCACTACTACAGCCTGCTACATCCTGCTCCCATAGCCTTTCTACCTGGTCCTGCCTCTGCCTCCTCTGTGTCCTCCTCCTCCATCACTGCAAATGGTAAATCCATCACCAGGTCGTAATCCAGGGCTGTGTGGTGCTGGATTGCCTGTGTGCAGCCCTACAACCTATCTTGCCTCATTCCCACTGCCCGTTACCTTCCTACCTGGTCCTCCTGCTGTCTCCTTTCCTCCTCCTCCTCCTCCTCCTCCTCCTCCTCCTCCTCCTCCTCCTCCTCCTCCTCCTCTGCAGCTGCCATCTTGAGAGATAGTTGAGCTCCTCTTCCTGAAGCCAGACCTGCTGTCTCTATGCATGCCATGCCTATCAGATGATGGGGGAGCATTGCACAGAGATGGCAAGCTCAGCTCCTGGGAGGGAAGCCAGGCCTGCTGTATATCAAGATGGCGGCAGAAACTATCATTATGGATGCCTCTAAGGACCACCTCCGGGTTGGAGAGATAGGCAGGATATCCCTCAATGCCATTTGCGGGGAATCATAAGCAGGGGAAGACATCTGCTTGGGAATACCCTGAAGCAAACGGTGGGCCCCTGTGTGAGACAGAATGCTGGATTGGATGGGCTGTGGCCTGTTCCAGCAAGGCTGTTCTTGTGTTCTTATGTTAACGGAGGACAAAGAGGCGGCGGCAGTAGGGCCAGGTAGGGAGGCAATGGGGCTGTGGCAGGGGCAAAGTGTTTGGGAAGGACAGTGAATGAAAAGTTTGCACCCGCTAAAAATTTTGCACCCGGAGCCACTGCCCCTGTGCCCCCCTCACTTTCTGTATCCATTAAACAAAGGCCCAATTCCTACATTACAAGGTAGGCAACATAACCACACACACAAGTGCAGTCATACAAGCTTTCCTTGATTTCCTTCACAGTGTTATGCACGTTGACCGGGCCGTTCCCTCCTTTCCTTTCGTCAACTGATTTTTAAAAAGAACATTACAGAGAGCCTCTAACAGAGCAGGGTAGTTAGTGAAACTGTCCTTTGAAGTCATGTAAGGCAATAGGCTTCTGGTGAATCTGTTCAAGAAAGGAAATAAAAGGTTTTAGAGCTGTCGTGCAGAACACAGCTTAGCGTATTTAACGCTGATGATGATAATGACGATGTTTGTGGATATTATTGCTGTGATTTTGAAGCCACCACCCACGCAGCTGACAATGACTGCTGCTACTAGATACATTGGTTATTATTAACAAAAAATAGTCACTTGTTCCTGAATTCATTTCCCTGGATAATCATATAATGCTCCTGTGACTGAACTGTCCATTTATGTATCCAGTCTTTCACTGTGGCTCATGTTTAATGAGCACATTTATAAAGTAGCTTTCCTGCTGTCTAGATGAGGCAGTTAGATTCCAAAGAGATTTCATCAAGTACATTACTTAGGTATCGCTGCTTATTGTACAAACAGAAGAAGAGGCACTTTGTTCACCATCCTCGTAATCTTTTGTCATTCGATTGCCATCTGTCGTGTGCTGAGCTATCATGTCACCACAAAGGTGTATTTCAGGACTCCTGCAATTGCCCTAGATCAGTGGTTCCCAACCTCACGTCCCCAGATGCCATTGGACTACAATGTCAATGTCATTGGTTATGCTAGACCTCTCAGCTGCTTTTGACACTATAGACGAGTGGTTCTCAACCTGTGGGTCCCCAGATCTTCCTGGACTGCAACTCCCACAAGCCTCCACCACTCACTGTGCTGGAAGGGGTTTCTGGGAGTTGCAGTCCAGGAACATCTGGGGACCCACAGGTTGAGAACCACATGGCATGAGCCTCATGGCGCAGTGGTTAAATGCCTGTACTGCAGGTAAAACTGTGCTCATGACCTGGGTTCAATCCCAGGTAGCAGGCTCAAGGTTCACTCAGCTTTCCATCCTTCCGAGGTCGGTAAAATGAGTACCCAGCTTGCTTGGGGGGGGCAATGTGTAGCCTGCACACTGTAATTAAAAAATGTAAACTGCCCAGAGACTACCTGTGGTATGGGGCGGTATATAAGCAGAACACCCTTTATGGCATCCTCCTGACTCATCTCTCTGAAATGGGAATCAGGGGTACTGCATTAAAGCGGCTCTGGTCCTTCCTGCAGGAGAGAACACAGAAAATGGGGCTAGGTTGTTTATTTTTTATTTACGTTTTCCAATGCCGACCACACAGCCCCCAGGGCCGGGTCGGCACTGTTTTTATTTTATTTATTTATTTATTTAATTTATTGTGCCAACCATGTGGTTCCTGGGCCAGTTCGGGGCTTGTTTTTGTTTTTGTTTTATTTTTTATTTTTGATTATTAGAGTTCCTTCGGAAGATGGGTGATATATAAGCGTTAAAATAAATAAATAAACAAATAAATAAAAAATACATTATTCTTTAAAGTCCCTGACGCTGGGGCTTCCCCCATAGTTGTGAGGCACTGGCTTGGTGGCAGCACCTCTTGCTTCCACACACCCTGTTTGCAGGTGCCATTTTTTATTTCTTTATTTTTTTTACATATTTCAGTGCTGACCATGCAGCCCCCAGGGCCAGATAGGCACTGTTTTTTATTTTATTTTTTTCTTTAATTTATTGTGCTGACCATGTGGCTCCTGGGCCGGGTCAGCGCTTGTTTTATTATTGTTGTTGTTGTTATTATTATTATTATTGTTGTTGTTGTTATTATTATTATTTTATTTTATTTTATTTTATTTATATTATTTTATTTATTTATTTATTTATTTATTTATTTATTTATTTATTATTTTGTTTTTTAAAGTCCCCATGCTGGGGCTCTCCCCCCCCCCCCCTGCAGCTGAGAGGCACTTGCTTCCTAGTGCCCAGGACGAGCAGAAGAGAAGGGGAACTCCTGGAGGACTCCACTCTTCGGGACAAGGTAAGTGCCAGAAATTTCCATTTTGTTTCATTTCGTTTTCCTTTGATGGGTTGGTTCATTATTCATTTTGTTAGCTAACAAAATGAATAACGAATAACAAAACCAATTAAAAATTCATTTCATGCCCATCTCTAATAGGGATGCAACCTGTACTGGATGGGGTCACCCTCCAATTGAAAAATCAGGTAAGCAGCTTGGTGGTGCTCTTGGACTCATCCTTGAGCTTGGATGCCCAGGTCACGGCTGTGGCCAGGAGCGCATTTGCACAATTAAGGCTAGTACGCAAGTTATGCCCCTTTATTGAGAAATGGCTTCACATAGACTTTGTGTTTATGACTACTTATAACTGTGTTGCTTTAATGTAATGTTGTCGATTAATGCTGTAAGATGTTCCTCAATTCCTTGTTCTCAAATACTTGAACATGTCTTAATTGTACTGGACTGTATATTATCCCTCATTACTGTAAGCCACCTTGGGTCCTTTTCCAAGGAGAAAGGTGGGGTAAAAATACTCTAAAATAAATAATAAATAAACTTCTAGCATTGCTAAGAGTGAAGGCTGCTGGGAGTTTTAGTCCAAGAACAACCGGGGGGGGGGGCACAAGATGTCCTACAGCTTATTATTCTCTCTCTCTCTCCCCCTCTCTCTGTGTGTCATTAAGTTGAAACTGATTTAATAAGTCCCCAAACCAGAGACAGGATTTTTCCACATGTTGTTGACCTGGTAATGACCTTTAAAACTCCTGTTGATATAGTCCTCCTTGCAGAAAGCACTGTTCTATAAACAATGACTATGACCGATGGCTAAATTAATCCCAAACTATAGATAACAAGCAGGAATGATGTGGTAATGAGTCAGTCTCTCTAATCAACAATGGGGCTTCTGAGGTGGCACTTGTAGATAGTAAGAAAATATAGAGGGGAATTTCAGTAGATCGAACACAACGTTTTACATTTTAATAAACCTTGATTAATATTGAATCCACTGAGATGGTTTCTAAATACATATGTATATATATTTAATCTCAGATATCTCTCTCTCTCGCTCACTTGATTCTTGTCCTGTAATTTTTCTTCTCTAGTCCTCCTGATATGGGGCCATTTATAAAGGTATAAATATTTGTCATTTTTCTTCTTTTGAAAATATCTTCTGTGCAGTCCAAGGCTGATTTAAAGATGAAGGACCAGATGGAGGGGCATCAGAAAGAAGGGTGCTGGCCATAATCTTTATCACTGAAAAAGGCAGCAACACAGAGACCCAATTTGCACCACATCTTGAAAAAAGAGCCAAAACACATGTCCATGGGTTGATTGAGTTCACGGCTTTTAATGCAGTCCATGACTGTGATTCTAAAGTCTGAATTATTGTTCATAACATTAAAACTGGAGATTGCTCACCTACAATGAGTTTGTGGATGCCTGGACACACTGTCCCCTGCTCTAATGATAGGCATTATAATTCTGATTAAATGGGATGGGGAGAACCAGTTCAAACTTTGCATCTGTGCATATAAATTAGCATTAGTTAGTTTTACGAAAACCAGTCTCCTTTTCCATCTGCCTTGTTGTGATGCATCTTTTCCATGTTGGTGGCATGCAGGTGGTCAACCTAGATCTGCCCCACGTGGACCTCCTTCCATACTGGAAGGGATGGAGACACATTGCTTGAAAGGAGCATGACTTCCAGATTAGGCTCAGGCCGCCATCTCACCTGGGCTAAGATCCAGATATTGCGAAAGTCCAGCTTTTCTTCTTTCTTTGTCACATGACTGAAGATATGGGATCTCCGTTTCCCCATATTGTACAAGGATTTTTTTTTTAAAAAAAAAACCCCCCGACCAGCCCCAGGGCCAGCTGGTTGGCGCTGGGGAAAATGAAAATAAATAAATAAAGTGCTGACAGCCCAAAGGCCAGCTGGTCGGCGCTAGGGGGAAAAAAGCTCTGACAGCTCAAAGGCCAGCTTTAAAATAAAAGTAAAATAAAATAATAACAGTGACCAGCCCCAAAGTCCAGCTTTAAAATAAAAATAAAAATAAAATAAAATAATAGCAGCGACTAGCCCCAGGGCCAGCTGGTCGGCACTAGGAAAAATTATTTTTTTAAAAGTGCTAACAGCCCAAAGGTCAGCTGGTCAGCACTGGGGGGGATATTTTTTTAAAGTGCCTACCAGCCCCAGGGCCAGCTGGTAGGCGCTAGGGAAAAAAATTAAACTTTTTTTTAAAGCGCCGACAGCCCAAAGGCCAGCTGGTCAGCACAGGGGGGCAGGGAATAATTTAAAAAAAAAAATTAAAAAGCACTGACCATCCCCAGGACAAGCTGGTTGGCACTGGGAAAAAATAAAAAAACAGAAATCCAGATCATATGCGCATTCCCACGACTTCTGGCTCCAGAAAAATGTGGATTTTTAATCAGAGCAAAAAATTCCCAACTTCTCTGGTAGGTCATGGAAAACTCACTAAAGGGGGCATTACCGTTTTTTTTAAAGCTCGGTGGCTGTGGGGACAAGATTTTTGGAAACGATTTATCTGGAAATTTAATCAGGACTTTCAAGTACATGAGATAGAGCCCTAAGTAGTGCATTGTGTCAACCCAAGGACATGAGGCTTGAATCTTAATTCCAGTTGTGGGTGCAATTTAGGGACAGGCCCTATGTTTCACCCTATGTGTGAAACAAGGCGCCAAGTCTACAGATGGAGCTGTATGAATAAAAGAACGAAAGAGTGTAATAACTGTTTCATATCTGTTCACAGAAACAAGAGCAAAATAGATCAATAGCAGTATAATTTAAAGACCAAAATTCCTGGAGTCTATGATTTGAATTAAATGATTTTTTTTCGTCATATATTGGATAACTCATTTTGACCATTCTTCACAAGCCAGGAAAGCCAGTGGGACGGATGAGAAATGTTTTCTCATGTGACTTGTGAAAGCTTTTTCAATAACATGTGAGATTTGATTTTTAAAAGGGAAAAAAAGAAAAAAAGATCTTTATGTGCATGCAGCCATAAATACTGTTTGCATCAAAGAGATTTGTGTTTTATTTGGTTTGTTGTTCAGTCATTTGTGAACTGGGGAATTCTTTTTTGAGAGGGTGTGTCTGCATTTCAAAAAATTGTCCAGTTTTATGACTCAACTCCCAGTTATTTGTTTGTGTTGTTTGATATACTTATCAGACCTTCCCAACAATATGTTCTAGTTACCAAATGGCCCAGGTTGGCTATCCATGACTAAAAGGAAGAGGAGATAAGGAGAGCAGGCTGGTGGATCAGAGTTCTGCAGAGGACAATACGCAGGTTGCAAAGGAGAGAAGCAAACCCCTAGAAGGCATAGAGATAATTTTTGCCTTTGAAAGAACAATACAGTTGTCCCCCGCCATTTCGCATTTCATATATTGCAGTCCTGGTATATTGTGGTCCCGGCAGTATATGAAACAAAGGGCTCCGGGAGGCAAGTTGCATGGACCCGTTTGAGGCCTCCTGCACTTACCCAGGCCTGGTGCTGCACCTAACAGGCCTTCGACAGGCTTCCCGGGCCTGTTGGAGGCCCCAGAAGTGGTTTCTGGTGAACCGGAAGTGACTTCTGGAAAACCAAAAGTGATTTCTGGATGACCGGAAACCACTTCTGGGGGGTCTAACAGGCCGGGAACTGCATTGGAGTCCTGTTCGGTGCAGAGCCAGGCCTCAGGTAAGTGTAGGCGGCCCCAAATAGCCCTCCCCATCCCGACCTGACCCAGCATCCGAATATTGTGGATTTTCCATTATCATGGATCAGGCCAGGTCCCTAACCCCCACAATAGGTGGGAGATTACTGTAAAAGAAAAAAAAAGCAACAGATCCTGCAAATAGCTGCATCTGTGTTTGTTTGCCCACCTGTTTGCCTGTCTCCTTGCTATGCCAGAATTATCCATATTGTTTTGTTTTTATTGTCTTGATTTTCATTTTCCTTTGGGCTTTTGTATTTTGTATTGTATATTTATCTGCTGTACACCACCCAGAGTTCACTTTGGGAAAGCTGGTGCAGTTAACAAGTATATAAACAAATAAATAAACAAATAAATAAATAAATAAATAAATAAATAAATAAATAAATTCTATTGAAGAATTTAAAATTTTGGTTACATTTCATCTAGCAATGCAGTAGAAGTACAGGTGCTTAGAGAGCAGAGTTACTTTTAGATTTCCTCAAAATGGACCACCCTTTTTTCTCATCAGTTGGCACTTACAGTCTCAAGAACTCAGTGGTAAAAGAAAGAATTAAAAAATCAATTTACTTACAGTTGAATAGATCAAAACAGGAGGCTGCTTATAGCAAGAGGCCTCAACAGTTTCACAGTCTGTTTGTTTCAGATTCTTGCAGACTACACTGTAACTGCACTTTTCCATCAGACTTTTAAAAAGAGGAGGAAAGATACAGTGCAGAGATGCATGGCTCATTTTGAAAGCAGGGGCAGGGGCAAGGAAGGATTGATGTTTGCCCCTGGCCAGAAAGTTCCCTCCCACCAAAACCTACTAAAGGCAGCATACAAGGTTGCTAAAACTCCAGTCTCAGCTTCAGGCTCTTGCTCGCAAGACACAGGATGATCATTTGAAGGTTATTTCAAGATGGGACATTTCTCTAACAGAACTAGGCCTAGATTCCTTTCCAGGACTCAGGAACCTCTGTGTTTCTCTCCTTCTCCTATGGCAGAGGTGATAGGTGAGTGGTGCTGGAGGAAGAGAGAGTATAAATTTAGCAGATAGAGTGGTTTGGAAGCTGGAGCATTGATGGCATCTAGAGATGGGCACGACTTAGCGGAATTCCCATTTCTGTTTCCGTTACTCGTTTCCGTTACGCAACGGAAACGGTAACAGGAATTACTCCGCTAGAACTCGAACTCGAACCGACTAAAGAATAATTGGGTCTGATTTGTCATGGTTGTTCCTGGCATCTCGGCGATCCCGCGATGCCAAGCGGCACAGAAAAAAAGTTTTTAAAAGTTAAAAAAAAACCCGATTCCCGGCCCTAAAAGCAGGCGAAAACTGTCTGAGGGCACCTACCAGGCCAGAAGGGTGTTTTATTGGGGGGGGGTTCCCCGCCCCCCTCTCCTTGGCTAGTGCTAATGCTGCGCTGCTGGTACCAGGCGGGGGGGCATCGTCTCGTCTGCCTTTGCCATGCGGTGTGCGGGCGGGGGGATCCAAAATGGCGACCGCAATATTTTTTTTGAAATCGTGGTTCAAAAACCCGCCAAAGCACCACAGAAACATGCGAAAATTAACTATTTTAAATGCTTGAATTTTTACAGTAGCAGCAGTGGGTTTGTCTTGCCAAAATAAGTCTTCGTTGATTTTATTTTATTTTATTTTATTTTTTTACACCTGCGCATTCACAATGATGGGCTTGCCCATGGGAGTGGACCATGCAAATGTTTGGAGCCATTCCACCAATCGCATGGCCAGGTTTTGGAGACTGTACCAGGCTGGGAGGGCGCATCCATTTGCCATGCAGTGCGGGGGGATCTAAAATGGCGACCGCAATATTTTTTTTTTAAAATCGTGGTCCAAAACCCCACCAAAGCACCACAGAAACATGCGAAAATTAGCTATTTTAAATGCTTGAATTTTTTACAGTAGCAGCAGTGGGTTTTTCTTGCAAAAAAAGTCTCCGTTGATTTTATTTTATTTTATTTTATTTTATTTTATTTATTTTATTTTATTTTATTACAACTGCCACCACAGAGAGGTGCCTCCAGGAGCCCGCTACCCCCCAAAAAACCAGTACTAATGACAAACGAAAAAACGAAAAACAAAATGACAAATGTTTGCGAAATTTCGCGAAAAACGGAAACGAGCCGAAACGGTCTGCCTCCGACACACGACAACTCGAAAGCATCATTTTCCCTAGTCGTGCCCATCTCTAATGGCTTCTACTCCCATGTTTTGCCAGCCGGTGCCCTGGCTTAGCAAAAAAAGTCTGTGTATGGATATATTACATGCACTCCAAAAAGTAAAGAGCAAGGGTCTGGTTTGGAGAAAGGATGGGCAAGTGCAGGTACTTGGGCCACAAGTTGGGGTAGCCACAGGTCCTCCTTTAAGGTGGGTGGTCCTCCATTTGAACTAAGGTCCTCCTTTTTATGATGTGTGAATTGCATATCAGGAATATTGGCAAGTCTTTGGGTCTGAGTCCTAAGTCCAAGTCCAAGTCTTTGGCCCTAAGTCCCAAAGTCTGAGTCCTGATTAAAAATAAGCTACCCCTCCCAAAAAAGGAGGGGTCAGTGGTATTCAGGGTACAAGATGAGTCCAACTCATGGGGGGACACACAAGTTGAGCTGCTGGTATGACATAAGTCCAACTTGATAGCATGTACTACAGCAGTGCTCCCCAACCTTTTTATCCCTGCGGACCGGTAAATTTTTGAAAATTTTTCCGTGGCCCGGGGGTGGGGGGGGGGAAGGGGGGAGATAAAGGAATGCGAATGCGGGGTCGGGCCGGGAGAGAGAGAGAGAGAGAGACGCACACACGCACGACCGCACCACACCACCCCCTCCCTCTCACCTTTGCAAACTGGCCAGTTGGGACTCTTCCTTTCCGGGGAGGCCCGGCTTTGCTCGGGGACCGCCGCCGCTGACGGGGCCGGATCCTTCCCGCGGAGGAGGAGGAGGAGGAGCAGGCGCTGCCTTCGGATGCCAGCGGAGACACCGGGGAAGCGCGGGGCAGCGGCGGCGGCAGCGAAGAGCCCGGGGGAGGCGGTGGGGGGGGCCGAGGGGGGGGCTGCCGCGCGCCCCTCCCCCTCCTCCTCCTCGTGTGGGGCTGCCCCGCGGTGGCGAGGACTCGGTGGGCGGCTTTCTTTCTTTCTTTCTTTCTTTCTTTCTTTCTTTCTTTCTTTCTTTCTTTCTTTCTTTTTCTTTCTCTCTCTCTCCCTTCCTCTTTCTCCCCCTTTCATTCTTTCTTCCTCCCTTCCTCCTTCCCCTTTCTTTCTTTCTTTCTTTCTCCCTCCCTCATTCCTTTCTTCCTTCCTTTCTTTCTTTTTCTTTCTCTCTCTCCCTTCCTCCTTCTCCTCCTTTCTTTCTTTCTTTCTTCCTCCCTTCCTCCTTCCCCTTTCTTTCTCTTTCTTTCTTTCTTTCTTTCTTTCTTTCTCCCTCCCTCCTTCCTTCCTTCCTTCCTTCCTTCCTTTCTTTTTCTTTCTCTCGCTCTCTCCCTTCCTCCTTCTCCCCCTTTCTTTCTTTCTTTCTTTCTTTCTTTCTTTCTTTCTTTCTTTCTTTCTTTCTTTCTTTCTTTCTTTCTTTCTTTCTTTCTTCCTCCCTTCCTCCTTCCTTCTTTCTTTCTTTCTTTCTTTCTTTCTTTCTCCCTCCCTCACTCCCTCCTTTCTTTCTTTCCCTTTTCTTTACCCCCTCCCTACATTCTTTCTTTCTCCTCCCTCCCTTCCTCCCTCCCTCCCTCCCTCCTTTCTTTCTTTCTTTCTTTCTTTCTTTCTTTCTTTCTTTCTTTCTTTCTTTCTTTCTTTCTTTCTTGTGGGGTGGGGCGATTGCATGGGGGTTGCAGCAGCAGCGGGATGGGGGCGATTGGGGGATTGTGGGGGCGGCGGGGCGGGGGTCGCGGCGGCGGCGGGGGCATTACGGGGTCACGGCGGCGGCGGCTCCCGGGACGGCCCCGCGAGGCCGGGTGGACGGGGCAGCAAGGCGGGGGCAGCAAGGCGGCGGCAGCGGCTCCCGGGACGGGGGCGATTGGGGGAATTGCGGCGGCGGCGGGGGCAATTACGGGGGGTTGCGGTGGCAGCGGCAGGGCGGGGACGATTGCGGGGGGGATGGCGGTGGGGAGGGTGGGGCGGGAAAACATCCGGGCCGGCCCCGCGCGCCGCCCGCCCGCCCCAACACAGGCGCAGCGGTGGCGGGGAAAACATTCGGGCCGGCCCGCAACGCCCCCCCAACACAGGTGCAGTCCGGCGGCAATGGCAGCGGGGGGGGCTCCGCCCTGGAGCTCGGCCGCAGGGAGGGGCCAAAGGCCGCGCGCCCCGAGGGAGGAGGAGGAGGAGGAGGAGGGGCACCCACCTGCTCTTCCAACCGAGGGGGTCCCCACCTCCCCGCTGGCCCCCCGCGCGCCCGGCTCCCAGGGCAGGGGGGTTGGGGCCGGGAGGAGGCGAGGAGGGGCAAGCGGGCCAAATGGGGTTCCTGCTGCTGGTGGTGGTGGTGGAGGAGGGTGAGGAGGAGGAGGGCGGCGGAGGAGGAGGATGCGCCGCCGCCGCCGGCGGGCAGAGGAGGGAGGCAAAGGCAAATGCGGCGGCGGCTCCTCCTGCGCTCCTCCAGCCTTCCTCCTCCACCGGCCACCTGCGGGAGAGAAGAGGAGGAGGAGGAGGGCGGCGGAGGAAAAGGGGAGGAGCCTCCCCGGCCTCCCCAGGCGGCCCAGTGCCGACCGGTCCACGGACCGGCACCGGTCCGCGGCCCGGGGGTTGGGGACCACCGTACTACAGCTTCCAAGTGCAATTCTGCTACCTTGCTGTAGCATGGGAGTGCTCATGCATTCACACAGCAATGTTGTGTGTTCACACATTCACACAGCAATGTTGCCTTATCTTAGCCACCTAGCCCAGTATGGTCAACTCTGATTAGCCTTAATGGCTCTTAAGGGTATCAGAGAAGACTTCTTTGTCCTAACTTTACTTTACACTAGGACTGCTGTATCCACAGATGATCAGTTCTGGGATCCCCTGTGGATAGCGAAATCCATGGATAAGAGCCAACACTATTATCCAAGGATAATAGTGGCAACAGGGGTAGTGGGGTGCCAGGGCAAAAGCTTTCACCCCCAACACTCTGCAAATGTTGGCCAGTGGCAGCACAGCCAGGAGGAGGGGGAGGGAAAGAAAACTTACCGATGTCAAGTCCTCCTCGCCACTTCCACTGGCCAGTCACCCTCTTCGCCACCAGGCTCGGTGGCTGGCCTGTGGGGGCGTGTGGCAGCAGTGGCAGTGATGAGGAGGGAAAAGGAAAAAAGAAATTAAACTTATCACATCAGCCACCCTTCGGAGGGGTGGGGTGAGGACCTAAGAGGACCTGCCTGGCCAACTGGCCTTTGAACTTCCTGCTCGGGTCCTGGGTGGTTGATCGGAAGTTTTGAACTTCCCGCTTGAGCTCAAACTTCCAGTCATCCACCTGGGACCCGAGTGAGAAGTTCAAAGGCCAGTTGGCCAGCGGATCCTTTAAGTCCCCACCCCACCCTTCTGGAAGGCAGCTGGTATGTGGAAACAATGGCGAGCAGGGCTTGGCATCCATAAGTTTTTTTCCCCCTCCTTGCTGCGGGCCCGGACCTCCCTTGCACTCGATGATCACCAACCACTGATAACTTAATCAGTGGTTAGAGAATCAGCAGATGCGGGGGTCATACTGTACTTTATTTAGCATTTATATAATGCCAGCTTGTACAAAGTCAACTCAAGGTGGTGTACAAAAAAATCTAGAAGTTCAGTCTAGAAGGTGTTCCCTAGAAGTGCCCCATCCAACTGCTAACTACCTTGTTTAGAACAGATGTGAGGAGGTCTGTTCAGAATTCTATGCCAGCCAAATGCCTATGCCAATGAAGCAGAAAAGCTGGCATATTCTATTAAGACTTTGAGTATCACTGTAATGGCAAGACAGGATGCCCATGGACCAATGAGTTTATCCTCAAGGGTGTTTGATATGGAATCGAAATGGGCGCAAACTGAACTATGAACTGAAAAACAAAAACAAACAAGAGCCAAACATTTTTCTACTCCATGTTTCTTTTAGCTTTAGCAAAATGGTTGTCTGTGCTGCCGCCACCTTTTACATGGCCTCCTTCCCTCTTCCTGCTGCTCCCCGTCACCTCCCCAGTGGGTCCTCCTTCCTTCCTTCTTCTCTTCTTCCTTCTCTGCCATATCTTTCAATGCCAGCTGCCTTTGGGTAGCTGGGCATGCTCTCTCTGCGCATGTACACACATTTCAGCCAATTGGTCTCCAAGTCAATCAGAGGATCCACACAAAGGAAGGACATTTTCTGCACGCCAGAGATCTTGGGCTTCATCTTTGACATCTCCAGGAAGTGGGAGGGGGGGCGGCATGATCCTAACTGAAACCCCAGACAGCTGCTCTGCCAGCCACTGTTGACAACACTGAGTTGGGTGAGCCCATAGTGGGCCAATGGCTGGATTTGATAGTAAGGCAAAGCAAAGCAAAAAGCAAAGTATTCTACTTTACCACTCCATAGTGCTTAAGCACTCTCTAGACCAGTGGTGGCCAAACTTTGGCACTCCAGATGTTTTGGACTACAACTCCCACAGTCCTTTGTCATTGGCAATACAGACTTGGGATTCTGGTAGTTGTGTTCCAAAACATTAGGAGAGCCAAAGTTTGGCCACCACCGCTTTAGACAATTTACAGTTTAATTATGCAGGCTGGCTGCACATTGTACCCCACCCCTCAAAAGCAAGCTGGGTACTCATTTTACCAACCTCAGAAGGATAAAAGCCTGAGTCAACTATGAGCTGGCTACCTGGGATTGAATCCCAGGTCATGAGCACAGTTACAGCTGCAGTACAGGCATTTAACCACGGTGCCACGAGGCTCCCAATGTTCCCAAGGCATCTTCCTCTGTTCCTCTATGGTTGTCTCACTGATTCTGCCAAACAACATTTCAACAGAGCTTGGAGAAACCATGTTTGAAATTTCAGCTCCCATAAACCAGTGGCCTCGGGCTTTCTGGGAGCTGCCATCCAAAACAATTAACTTTGTCCAACCTCTAGATGTCATTTCAACTGGAATTCGAGAAGTGGTGGTGCCCTTGAAGGGTCAGAGGTTTGAGCAGACCATGTTTCCACCATCAGACACCTCGGGTCATGTTTCTCAGACTGGCTCGCCTGAGGTATCCAGCCGTAATTCTTCAAGGTTTTATTGGGTTTCCTTCCATCCAGATAGAAAGGGAGCAAATCCAGTTGCGATTTGTATTATTTCCCCATCCAAGCAGCCTGGAGCGAGCTTCTTTGTTTTTCACAGAGGCCATGAAGGTAAAGATGGACGCTGTGCCTCTTTCCCTCCTCATGACTTTTGTTTCGGCTTCATATAAAATTACAGGTGCTGCCCGGAGTCTTCCGTGGGAACGTGTCAAAAAGCCTGAGCTGGTGCGATGGGGAGAACGGAAGGCAGGGATTAATGACTCCCAGAGTGTATTTGGATTAACACCACTTCAGTGGCGCCATGTGTGTGGGGGACCATGGAGAGATCTTGGTGGTTCAACGTGTCCCTCGTTAACTCTTGAAGCATACTGCATGATTAGCACCACATTGTACCTGTCAGTTGCTTTGCCCTTTGTTCAGTCGAAAGGAAATGTCCTGATGCTTCATTTCATTAATTAATTTAATCCAGAACATAAATGATGCCAGATCAGACCAGAAAAAGAAGTAATTGCAATTGATTTCATCTTCTGAGGGGAAATAATATCTGTCACAGACAATGATGTCAATCTTTTCTGTTACTTCCTCTCCCCCCTCCCCCTTTTTGCTTAATTATACACCTTTAATGCTTTATTAATCAGTATTCTTGGACATACAGAAGCTTGTCATAACGAACCCTTCTGCTTTTATCTCTGACAAGGCCCTACTGTTAGGCTGGTGTTCTCAGCTGATGGAATTCTGAGTCTTATTAAAAGGTACTGATGTTGGTTTCTCTTTTTATTACACTTTTGCCCCTTTTTGGATATTATGCCTAGTGCCTTAGCTATCTCTGTCTTTGACAGTCACAAAAAGCGAACAGACCCCCTGTTTGTATGTGTTCAGAGTAAGGATGGGCACAAACGTGAATCACAGAATCATAGAATCATAGAGTTGGAAGAGACCTCAAGGGCCATCTAGTCCAACCCCCTGCCATGCAGGAACCCCCATCACAGGATGTATGACAGATGGCCATCCAGCCTCTGCTTAAAAATCCTCCAAAGAAGGAGACTCCACCACCCTTTGTGGCAGCATATTCCACTGCCGGACAGCTCTAACTGTCATGAAATTCTTCCTAATGTTTAAATTGAATCTCTTTTCCTGTTATTTGAAACCATTGCCCTGAGTCCTAGTCTCTGAAGCCATGGAAAACAAACCTGTTCCCTCTTCAATATGACATCCTTTCAAATATTAAAACATAGCTAATATCCCCCTCAGCCTCCTTTTTGAAAGGCTAAACATTCCCAGTTCCCTAAGCTGTTTCTCATAAGACATTTTTTCCAGACTTTCAACCATCCTGGTCGCCCTCCTCTGTACCCAATCGTGGTTGTCAACATCCTTTTAAAATTGAGGCGCACAAAACTGGACACAGTACTCCAGGTGGGGTTTGACCAGAGCTGGTGCCTCGTGATGGTTTGAGATTTGTGGCTAACTATAAACCACAAACCACCATGAACACTCCAAAAATGAACCTCTTCAGTTTGTTTTTCCAGTTCGGAGCTGGGGGGAATCACCTGCCACCACCTCCTCTGATGCCTGCCTGCCCCCTTCCCACTGCCTCCTTCACCTCCCTGCCACCACAACCACACTTCCAGACTGTCTCAATCCTGAGAGACAGCAGGCCCAGCTTTTATGAAACATGGCCCAGGAACCACAACTCCTATAATTCCAAGCCTGTATTTCCAATGGCAAAGGACTGTGGGAGTTGTGGTCCAAAACATCTGGAGGGCTGAAGTTTGGACATGCCTGGTATAGGATATCTGCAACTGAAGCATTTCTGAAAGATACCCATCCAAGGCAATTAGGAACATCTGGGCTTTCAGTTAAAACTTCCGTTCTTGTAATATGAATCCATTGATTCGTTGATTCATTCATTCATTCATTCATTCATTCATTCATTCATTCATTCATTCATTCATTCATTGTACTTATTTACTGCCCTGTGAGGGCATAGGACTATTCTGGGCAGTTTACATAAAAGCAGCATGATAAATAAAACCACAAACATGGCTTGAAACAATGGCAACAACCCAATGTGAGCTCAGATAGTTCCTTCTTGGAGGGATGTTTCCCACCTGTTCAGCATCCTCCCGACATGGAATCTACTAGCCCAGGACAGCCCGTTTCACTTACCATTGCCATATTAACTGTGTTTAACCTTAATACCCTACTGATGGCATTGAATTTGTCTGAGGGCTGTCAAGGGCCTTAAGGGCAGCTTGCCTAGGGCATACCTGTATCCCCATACCTCTTGCTTTACCTGCCAGCATTGTGACTGGGGATGTAAATCAGTGGTTCTCAACCTGTGGGTCCCCAGATGTTTCTGGACTGCAACTCCCAGAAGCCTCCACCACTCGCTGTGCTAAGGGGTTTCTGGGAGTTGTAGTCCAGGAACATCTGGGGACCCACAGGTTGAGAACCACTGATGTAAATAAACACCTTGCTCCACACTGAAGGGAGGATGGGATGGGCAAAAATTAGCCACCACTCTTTGCCAATTGGAGCGAAGACCACAAATTCCCATCTGGCCCCAAAGCGACCAGATAATCTGATTCTCTGCTTACTATAGGCTGGGAGGGTGAGGCTCAGCTCGCAATTAGACATGGGCATGACCAGAAAAAATGACGTTTTGAGTTTTCAATTGTGGAACGGGTCCGTTTCGGCTCATTTCCGTTTGTCACAAAATTTTTCAAAAATTTGTTGTTTCCGTTTGTCGTTTGTCATTTCCACCGCGATTTAGCATGATTTGACTTCCCAGAGCATAGGGGTGTCCTGCAATCAGGGCCAGTGCTAGGTGTATTTGCACCCTAGGCGGCGGGCAGGGTGGGGTGTGGGGGGAGGTGCTGGTGGGTGGCGGTGGCGGTGGGCCATGGGTGGGCAGCGGCTGCGGGCGGGCGAGTGGGCAGGTGGCGGCGCAGGCCGCAGGCGGGTGGCAGTGCGGGCAGATGGGTGAGTGGGCAGTTAGGATATCACTTAGGAAGGATAGAGGTTCTGTTCTTGGCTTGCACCCCAAATGTGTGTGTGCGCAAGCAAATTGAAGTTGGGAAAATAGAAAATAAATGGTAGTATATAATATATTTTTAAAATAAATCCACACCTCCCACTCCCAGTCGAACCTCCCCCTTTATCCAATATCAGAAAAAAATCCTCAAACTGCCAGAGAAGAAATAAAGAATAAACTGCTATTCCCTTCAGCAGACAAAGCTGCAGGGAATCAAAGAAATTATTTTCTAAATTCAATTCCCTCCCTGCCTGCCTAACTTAAATCCTAAAGCCTCCAGCCTCCCTCCTCAATCTCGATCGGATCACACCAGCACCAGCAGCCAGCCCTCCTCCCTCAACCACATCCACACACCCGACTGCGATTTCTGGAAGGCGCTGGCATCCAGAAGTGTCAGTCAAAAACCTGGCGATGCCATTGGTGGAATGGTTCAAAAAATTTGCATGGTCCCATCCCATGCCCAGCCCAAATGGGCAGGTCTAAAAAAATAAAATAAAATAAAATAAAATAAAATAAATACAACGTATTGCTATAAAAAACCCACTGCTGCTACTATTGAAATTCAGGCATTTAAAATAAATAAATTTCACATGTTTCTGTGGTGCTTTGGTGTGTTTCTTGACCACAATTTCAAAAGAAAAATTGTGGTTGCCATTTTGGATCCCCCCCCACCGCATGGCATGCAGCGAGACAGACGACGAGGATGACCCCCCCCCAGGCTGGTGCAAGCAGCCCAGGACAGGAGAAGAGGGGGGAAAGGCCGGGGACCCCCCCAGAAGCCACCCCTCTGGTAGGTGGCAAAGCCTCAGGCAGGCATATTTTCGCCTGCTTTTTTGGCCGGGAGTCGGGGTTTTTAAAAAAAATAATCGCCGCGATGGTACAAACGGGAAACGAAAAACCCGACCAAATTTTTTTGGTTCGAGTTCGAGTTGCTTAACCACCGTTTCCGTTCGTAATGGAAACGATTCAAAACGGAAACGACAATTTCACCAAGTCGTGCCCATGTCTACTTGCAATTAAGAAGAAGGAGGAGCAATGGAGGAGCTGGGCTAAATAGCCTCCCAGCCCATCCCTCTAGATCAGCGGTTCTCAACCTGTGGGTCCCCAGATGTTCCTGGACTGCCACTCCCAGAAGCCTCCACCACCCGCTTTTCTGGAAGGGGTTTCTGGGAGTTGCAGCCCAGGAACATCTGGGGACCCATAGCTTGAGAACCGCTGATCTAGAGGGATGGGCTGGGAGGCTATTTAGCCCAGCTCCTCCATTGCTCTAGATCAGGGGTCCTCAACCTAAGGCCCCGGGGCCGGATGCGGCCCACCAAGGTCCTGAATCCGGCCCCTGGGACCAATAGCAAACCCCCCACCTACCCCCTGTTTTGTGAGCAAGCCAACCTCCGCAGCTGCTTTTGGACTGTGATCCGGCCCCCAGTGGTGTCTGGGTGGTGGTGGACCGGCCCGATGTTTGAAAACTTTGAGGACCCCTGGTCTAGATCATGCTTTTACCAGGAAGATGATGGTGACAAAGATCCGTCCGAGTGGGCAAAGAAGCCCCGCCTATGAACCTTATTTGAGTCGGGGCAGCCATTGTCATCGTCATTATGCACCACCATAGTGCCTGTGACTTATGGTGACCCAATGCATGAGTGCTCTCCAAATTGTCCTGTTCTCAGCAGCCCTGTTTTGCTCTTGCAAAACCACACCCGTGGTTCCTTTAGGGAGTGAATCCATCTCATGCTACTGCTTCCTCTTTTCCTGCTGCAGTGTTATTGTTGTTTCCAAAGAATCCTGCTTTTTTCATGATGTGCCAAAATTAAGACAGCCTCAGGGTTGTTTGTTTGTTTGTTTGTTTTGCCTTCAGAGATAGTGAAAGTTTGAATGGTAGCAATACTTACAATACAATACAAGTACCTTAGAGTGATGCCATGGGAAAGCTGGAGCAAACAATGAAAACTCTTTCTTATCATTGCAAAGGTAAGAGAGAGATTCTAACTTTGTAAAGTTTGCTGGTATGAAAGGTTGGTTGTTTCATTTCAGATTATCTATCTATCTATCTATCTATCTATCTATCTATCTATCTATCTATCTATCTATATCTATCTACAGTGGATCCTTGTATAACAAACGGTTTGTATAACATAAAATTTGTACAACATAAAAATTCTGGAGATAGGGGAAATTTGCTTAACATAATCACCTATGGGGTGAATCTGTACAACATAAAATGGGATCACTCTGTTTTCAATGCATTCCTATGGGAAATTTGTATAAAGGAAAATTTGCTTAATATAATTTCATTTGGAAAGAATTAATTCCTTTATACAAGGTACCACTCTATCTATCTATCTATCTATCTATCTATCTATCTATCTATCTATCTATCTATCTATCTATCTGTCTGTCTGTCTGTCTGTCTGTCTGTCTGTCTGTCTGTCTGTCTGTCTGTCTGTCTGTTTACAGTGGACCCTCGTATAACAAATGATCTGTATAACATAAAATCTGTACAACATAAAAAATTCCGGAGATAGGGGAAATTTGCTTAACGGAATTGACTATGGGGTGAATCCATATAACATAAAAATGGTCGCGATTAGGGATTACTCTGTTTTCAATGCATTCTATGGGAAATTTGTATAAAGGAAAATTTGCTTAACATAATTTCATTTGGAACGAATTAATTCCTTTATACAAGGTACCACTCTATTTATTTGCAGTTTATTTATAGTTTTCAAACAAAATGTGATAAAGCAAAAAGAAAAAACATGAAACTTAGTTTGACTTATAATATTGATCTAAAAATTTGTAGAAATAATGCCATCTTTCTTCGAAATCTTTGTAACATCCATCTGGTTTCAGTAATGCTGAGATCTTGTCCATTTTTGCGCAGTTTAACACCTTCATAATTAACTGGTTTTTGTCAGGAATCTTGCTTGTCTTCCATAGTTGTGCATACAACATTCTAGATGCCGTGATAATATGGATTATTACAACTTTTTACCATCACCAATATTTTGTTGTATCACAGACAGTAAAAAAAATCTCTGGTTTTAGCTCAAGATTAATTAATATAGTTGGTAAAATAAATTTTTGTACCATACACCAGTATTTTTAGCCCTCTTACATACCCATCACATATGGAGAAAAGATCCCCGCCTTTTGTTACATTTCCAACAAACATCAGATGTTTTATACATTTTGGTCAGCTTATCAGGAGTTAAATACCACCTACAGAACATTTTATAAAGATTTTCTTTAAATGTTGTTGACTTGGTAATTTTAATATTAACTTTCCATAATTTTTTCCCATTCAGCCAACTGAATTTTTGACTTTAGATCCTGTCCCCATATTAACATACATTATTTTATTAGCTACCTGTCTAGCTAATAAACAACTATATATATTTTTAGTGGCATGAAAACAGAATTGGGGTTTTGGTCCAAAAATAGACAAAATAGCTTTATCCGTCTTCAATAGAATGTAATATTATGACAGGAACAGCAGTAGAGATGGGCATGACTCAAAAAAATAATTTTTCGTTTTTTGTTTTTCATTTAGGGGTCCGTTTCAGTTCGTTTTCGGTTTTCGGGAGGGTTGCACATTTTTCATTTTCATTTTCATTATGAAACGAAATGAAAAAACAAAAACAAAAACGAAAAATTTTCATTTCGTTAGCATTCTTTTCAATGCAATGTGTCTGCCGTAACGAAAATGAAAAACACGGCAAAATTTCGTTTTTCCGTTGTTTTGCTTCTGAAAAATTTTTCATTTTCGTTTTTGTTGTGAAACGAAACGAAAAAACGAAAACAAAAATGAAAATTTCGCTGAGTCGTGCCCATCTCTAAACAGCAGCACAATCTGAGGCACCAAAAAAAAAAAAAAAAAAAGATTGTCTCAGCCTGGCCCTGCTTGACCCACAGGCCTCAAAAGTGCAAGTTGAAAATGACTTTTCTGGGCTTTGTGGTTAGTTTGCCAGGTGTAGGTGCTTTGTCCTTACATGGTAAATGGGACACTGCTCAAATATCCATCCTTCAGAATCCCAGCTTCAGAACTCCACCTTGATACAAGGCAGCCAGGTTTTTTTTTTTGGGGGAGGTGAATCAGAGAAAACTGGTATGTTGTTGAGTTTTTGCAAGTTTCTGTGAGATGCACAGCATTAGAACACATGATAATGGTTGTTGCTTTGCAACAACCACTGAAAAGAAAAAGAAGTATCCGATGGGTTATTTGTGCCTTTGTGATCAATCAACCTGGCCTTGGCAGCTTGCTGCCTGAACATTCGCAAATGGAAAATACCATTTTATGGAGAGACCCTCTGCAGCAATTTGGGGAGCTGCAAGAGGGGGAGGAGCAAGCAAACAGCGTAGTGTCTTGCAGGTCTTACCGAGATTTCTTGCAGAGGGCTGGAGATATATCAACGGGTAGAGATTCAGCTCTGTCTGGATATGTCCTTGGAAGGTAAAGAAATCCATTAAGAAGGTTTCTGGGGGGATTATTTCCCCCTCCAAAATGCCACTCTGGCTCTCATCACTGCTGATGATTGGCAGCATCTTGGCAGGCTTACATAATGGCACAGCCTGTGCTTGAATGTGAGCCCACCACTCTGGAGGGGAAACATCGCTTTCCTGCAGGAGGCAGGCCTAATACCCGGCAAATGCCACTTTAGCCTGGGCTTTGCATAAAGCTGGAGATTTAAACGAGCAAATAAGAGCAGCTCCTCTCACAATGAGCCGGGATTGAAAGACAAATAGCTTAGCAGGACTCCAAAAGCTATCCGGACTCCCTCTCCATCTGATAGCGCCTCAGGGCAAAGCAGAAGCTGGCACCACTTGAATGCCCATCTCTCAGGCTCGATGGCACCGGAACAACACATGGTTTGCCTCCTGGAGCTTGCTGGTTCGCTTTCTGCTTTGGAAAAGTACAGCTGGAAAGAAAAGTGGTGGGCATGGGGCGGGGGTGGGTGGGTGGGGAAGAAAAGCTGGTGAAAGAAAATGGAGCTGCCTATTTCATGGCAATTTTAGCCTTCAAAAACCTCCATTCTCTTGGCTTTCTCGGGACAGAGCAACGTGTGACTCGGTCTGTTTTGATCTGACACGTATTGTGTTCTTGAGGAGCGTCGGCCAGCACATGGCTGTGTGTTCCTGGCAGCTTTGGCGGGCTTTGAAGGAAGTGTGAAATAACACTTACCTCATCTTTAGCAATGGGACTTGTTCCCGGTGTGTTCTTAAACCTTCTGCTCACAGCTTTGCCAGGGACAGAGGCTTGAATGATCATTGCTTTGGAGGGCTAGAACTGTTCTCACAATTTCTTGTCACAACACTGGTGGCGACTGGCGAGGATTGTTAGGAGGACAGAAGGAATGCAGATGGCTTCTTATCCCGAGGTTTTAATTGTTCTTTTGCCATTTAAGTGCTGTTAGTAATGTTATTATGCCGTCTTTCACTGGCAAGATGACCGATCAGTAATATAATGTTGGGGGCAGAAGGAGAGTTCAGAGCAAGGCCATTAATAATGGGGAGAGCTGGGGGAAAATTAAAAAAAAATGAATTGCAATATTCAGTTAATATTGCTGATTTGTTAAATATTTATCCCTTCATATTCATTGGGTCCAGAGACCATCCTGAATATGAAGGGATGAATATTTCCTGCTTTGATTCCCCCCCTTTGTTTTTTAGACAGGCTGTAATAAGGGAAGGCAAATAGCCATCTTTACTAAGATGGTAGCAGCAGTAGTGATGAGGGAGGCCATGGCAGCAAGTAGGGATGGGGCAGTGGCCAACTGACTAACCAACTCATGGTTTGTTGGTTGCTGAGGCCTAAATTTGAGGTTTACGATCTGTCACTTTTGACAAACCCAAATGGTCCCACAGGCTGGAGACATCATTTTCTGCTTGCCATGTTGATCTAATATGGAGTATAAATATTTCCAAGTTGCTAGGTATCAAAGCTATCAATATTTAAAAAAAATATGACACTACAAGTAGAAGTATAAAAAATAAGAAGAGGTTTATTTTGTTTTCAGGCAGTTATATGAACCAAGATTGTCTGCATCTGCCTTAAAAAAGACTTCCTCGTGCTGAGAAAGAGAGGCTAGATACTCTTTTACATGGGAGAAGGTATTGATTCATTTGTTGTGAGTTTTTCAGGCTGTTTGGCCATGCTCTGGAAGTTTTTCTTCCTGATGTTTCACCAGACTCTGTGGCTGGCATCTTCAGAGGATAAGGAGCTCAGGGAACAAGGAGTTTCTCTCTGTGCTCTGGAGTATAGAGTGAGTGAAACTGGAGTTCTTAAAATTGTGGGAAAGAGGAAGCTTGTCCTATGCAGGACAATAGATGTTAGTCATTGTATTGTGATGGAGGGATTAAGAAGTTTCAATGTAATCAGGGGTAGCAATGATCCTAATTAGAGATGGGCACGGACTGAAAAAAAATGATGTTTTGTTTTGTTTCATTTCATTTCGTTGAGGGGCTCGATTCGGTTCATTTTTGTTTTTCGTGAATTTTCACAAAAATCCATTTTGTTGGTTTGTTAATTCGTTATTCATTTTTACCAGCTTTGCGCAATTTTAAAAGCATTTTCGCGCGTGGGCGTCCCCCAATGCCCCAGACCAGAGAGAAAACTGGAAAAAATGATGCTGGCAGAGACACAGTATAGACTAGGTATGAAGGGAGACTGCAAGGCAGCCGCGGACATTGCCCAGGGTGCAAGGCAGCCGCAGAGTGACTGCGGGGCACGGGAGGGTACTCACCGAGAGATACGCAGTATGCACGCAGGGAGGCTGCAAAACTGAAGCTAGAGAGAAATCTCTTCTTTCTCTCCCCTAAGAGCCAGGCTGCAGCCAGCAGGAACACAGAAACACACGCCTGCCTGGCTGGCCTAAAGTGAAAATAACGAGTCGCAGAGACAGCAATCCCACCCCAACCTAACTCCCACCGCAGACTGCACGGAGGACGGGGGCTGCCAGAGGTTTTTATGCCCTCTGTGGCTACCAGACCTGCCCAGTCTGCAACCTGGGCATGCTATTGGTTGAAATCATCCAAGAATTTACATGATCCCATCACATGGCTGGCATCCATTTTGTGGCTGGCATCCATTGCACTGGGAGAAAGACAAAAACAAACATTTTAAGGACCCCAACCCCCCCCGGTAGGTATTATCAGGCAGAATAAATAATTATCACTGTGTTTTTACGGAAACAAAACGTAACAAACCTAATTTTCTTGGTTTGGTTCGGTTCATTCCAATTTCACCGCAGTGTTGGCAAATCTATGGCACATGTGCTAAAGGTGGCACTCAGAACCCTTTCTGTGGGCACCTGACATTGCCCCTTCACAGCCACCTGTATTCAGATTAAATTGCTGTATTGGCACTTTGCGAAAAATTAGTGGGTTTTTGAATCGCAGTTTGGGCACTCAATCTCTAAAAGGTTCACCATCACTTTTCTATTGTGTGAACTGATCACCTTTGCTTGTGGCTGGATAGGAATCATTGAGCTTTGACCTTTTGGCACTCTGCAATTTTTAGTACTGGAAGCCAGACTTTGTTGATTTTTAGACTTTCCTCTTTTTTGTTGAAACTGTGCTTATGTTGGTGGAGTTCAATGGCTTCCCTGTGTAGCCTGACATAGTGATTGGTAGTGTTGTCCAGTACTATGCCTCTGTGTCCTGGAAGAGGATTTCATGTCCAGTTTGTTTCAGGGTGTGTTCCTCTACTGCTGATTTTTCAGGTTGTTTTAGCCTGCAGTGTCTTTCATGTTCTTTGATTCTGGTCTTGATGCTGCGTTTTGTGGTCCCAATATATACCTGGCCACAACTAAAAAGTATCAAGTATACTCCTGCAGTGGCGAGTGGGTTCCTTTTGTCCTTTGCTGACTGTAGCATCTGATGTATTTTTGTGGTGAGTCCGAATACTGTTTGTAGGTTGTGTTTTTTTCAATACTTTGAATTGGGCCCTGCAGGTAAATGGCTATCCCAAGAATGAAATCAAAAGAGCCGTCAAACTGAAAAAACAACCCCAAACTAAAGAAGAAAAGCAGCCTCCCACAAACAAAGCATTTCTGCCATACATAAAAGGAGTCACAGACTGCATGGACTAAGTGTTGAAAAAACACAACCTACAAACAGTATTTAATTGATTGCAAGGTTTAAGGAGGGTCTTTGATTTAGGGCAGTGGGCTCCCTGTTAAATTAAAAAAAGTAAAGCTCCCCATTATTGAATTGTTTCATTTCATGACGAAAATTCTTCTAAAGATCCATTATTAATGAAATATGAAAATTAATGACAAATCCGTTATTAATGAACCTCCCAGAGTTCCCTCGGGAAAATCAGTGTGGTTTATAAATCTAAAAATAAATAAATAATAAATATGAAATGAAATGAAGACTGAAACGAAATGCAACACTATAGTTCCGTTTCATGCCCGTCTCTAATTTTTTACTCCTCTTCTAAGAAGATAAGACAAGGAGGCATCAAATGACAATAACCAGCCCTCAATGCCCAGTTTTGGCTCAATTTCCTTCTTTTTCAATGCTGTCATTTGTTTTGTCAGATTGCTTCTGCTGTTGTGGATGTTGACATGTGGCACTTTCCATGTGGGTAACATTTTCTCCTCTGAGTCTCCAGAAAACACCTGTTATGTAAAAATTAAAGGTTCCGGTGGAGTGCAGGTCAAATGCTATGGTGGACTGAGGCTGTGCATGCACTATCACCCAAGCTCATACCATGGGACGACAGCCACCTGAGCCAGGAAATCGCCTCTGTTATGCAGTTCCCTTCAATAGCTACATAAGAGAGGCCATTTCAGCAGACTTGACTTTTAAGAGCCTAATGGCAGAGTGGTTTGAGAGCTGCAGTACTGCAGTGAAGATTCTGCTCACGACCTGAGTTTGACCCCAGGCTCAAGGAAGAAGTTGATTCAGCTTTTTATCCTTCCAACAAGGTTGGTAAGCTGAGTACCCACCAACTGAGTGGTGATGGTGGTGTGGCAATTTGTAGCCTACATAATTAAATTGCAGACTGCTCTGAGCAAGCACTACAGGGCAGTATATAGACAGCACACGTTGCTTTCTAATACAAGCGATACCTGCTGAAATGTTCCCCTCCATACAGCTATGAAATAGACAGAAGTCTTGTCCCATTTGACACGATCTGCTCATGTGATACATTTCTGCTGTCTCTCTGGAAACAGGCAAAGACTTTTCTCTTCAGGCAAGATTCCCCTTAATGATGGACTACTTACTATGTGCCTTTATATCAGGGCTGTTCAACAGGCCGAGGTCTACTTTTTCTGGCCCAAAGTGCCTGAGGGCTACTATACTAAAACCTCTACTTACAAATTTTATCCATTCTGAGCACATGCTCATAAGTAAACAAAAATTGTAAGTAGAGCAGCAGTTTCCCATAGGAATGCATTGAGAACCAATTTAACCTGTTCTGGAGAAAATAGATTTCAATCCGCCATGAACTTCCCCGCTCAGCTGAGACAGTGGGCTGGCAGACCCAGAACTTTGCTGGGGCCATGGTGGTCCTTGGGATGGGGGAAGGAGGAGTGGAGAACTTATCCCCTCACTTTTTTATTGATGGCTGGTGGACTACTTTTGAACCCTTTGTGGGCTACCAGTATCCACGGACCACCTGTTGTGCAGGCCTGCTTTATATGAACTCCCATACATGACTACAGAGACTTTGTGTTTATATATGATTGCATTGACACTATGTTCTCAGTTTCCATCCCTCAGAACTGTGTTAGATGGTCTACCGTACATGATTACATTGAATGACTTCATAAATACACCTATGTTTTCAATGTTACCTCCATCCCTCATAATGGACTTTTTACTCTTTTCTTCAACAGCTCCCATTCTCTCTTAGCAATAATGTTGCCTTTTAATGCTGTTAGGTAGAGATGGGCACGACTTAGCGGTATTCCCATTTCCGTTTCCGTTACTCGTATCCGTTACTCTACGGAAACGGTAACGGGAATTACTCCGCCAGAATTTGAGCTCGAACCAACGAACGAACAATTGGTCTGATTTGTCGTGCTCGTTACTTGCATCGCGGTGATCGCGCAATGCCAAGCGGCACAGAAAAAAAGTTTTTAAAAGTTAAAAAAAAACCGATTCCCGGCCCTAAAAGTAGGCGAAAACTGTCTGAGGGCACCTACCAGGCCAGAAGGGTGTTTTATTTGGGGGGGATTCCCCGCCCCCTCTCCTTGGCTATTGCTACTGCTGCTGGGAGGGCACACCCATTTGCCATGCTGCGGGGGGTCCCAGGAAATCATTGCCCAAAACCCCACCAAAGCACCACAGAAACATGCGAAAATTAGCTGTTTTAAATACTTGAATTTATACAGTAGCAGCAGTGGGTTTTTCTTGCAAAAAAGTCTCCGTTGATTTTATTTTATTTTATTTTATTTTTTTACACCAGTGCATTCGCAATGATGGGATCATGCAAAGTTTTGGAGCCATTCCACCAATCGCATGGCCAGGTTTTTTTTGGGAATCCATTTGCAATGCAGTGCGGGGGCCCATTTTTTTTAAATCGTTGCCCAAAACCCCACCAAAGCACCACAGAAACATGCAAAAAAATTTTAAATGCTTGAATTTATACAGTAGCAGCAGTGGGTTTTTCTTGCAAAAAAAAGTCTCCATTGATTTTATTTTATTTTATTTTATTTTATTTTATTTTTTTACACCTGCACATTTGCAATGATGGGTTTGCCCATGGGAGTGGACCATGCAAGTTTTCACCAATCGCATGGCCCCTTGGCCAGGTTGACCACAGAGACTTCTGGGATGTGCCAATCGGGCATAAACAGCCCACTAATCGTAGCCCAAACCCGAACCCTAAGCCTAAGCCTAACCCATACGCCAGTACACTGTCCTTCTAAGTGGGTCAGAGAGGCACCCAGAGGTGCACCCCAATACTCACCCTAACCTCACCCGTAACTAGCCTAACCCTAGCCCTTGCGCTAACCCGTCTTAACCCTAAGCCAGATCTACTTGCATTGCACTACATGCAAGTACGTGAGACACAGCGGGTGCAAAGAGTCTGCCAGTCCGTCACTTGTGGCTCTGGCTGACTCCTGCAGCTCCCTCCAGGAGCCCGCTACCCCCCCAAAACCAGTACTAACGACAATGAAAAAACAAACCAACTAATTTTTGCAAAATTTCATGAAAAACGGAAACGAGCCGAAACGGACTGCCTCCGACACACGACAACTTGAAAACGTCATTTTCCCTAGTCGTGACCATCTCTACTGTTAGGCACCCCTCAATTCCCTGTTCTCAATACTTGAGCATGCCTTAATTGTACTGGACTGTATATTGTCGCTCATTATTGTATGTTTTGGGTCCCTTTCCAAGGAGAAGGGTGGGGTAAAAATAAATAAATAAATAAATAATAAATAAATAAATAAATAAATAAATAAATAAATAAATAAATAAATGATGTGTTTTCTACGAGGGCTCCTGGGTTAATTGCCCCACTTGTCAGAACAACAAAGCGGCCTCTTTCTAAATTTCACACTGTTCCATGCTTTATCTGACAGATTGTGAGGTTAGCTCACAGTACACTTTAAAATCCCACTGCCGTCCCCTTGCTTCTTGGCATTGTCAATTCTGCCTCATCATTCAGCGTTTTCTCAGGACAACAAAGAGACAGATCACTGCAGCGACACTTCCAGAGTTTGTAACTGAGCGATTGTCAGGAGTCTGGCTTTGTGCCTGTTTGCACGTGATGTGGTGGCCTCCAGTCCTTAATACAGATATTTCCTCACAGTCTGTGTCAGTTCATTCCTTTTCCTGGTTATTTCAAAAGCTGGACACGTGCTTGCATATTCGGGTGGAAGGGGGATATGTGTAAGACTAGGTGGGACCTCTCCATCTGGTGATTCTTAGCATAATAAAAACATGCACTGGTGTGTGTGTTAAATAGATAGGGTATGACTGACAGAAAGGCAGGCTGTGGGCCCTTCCTCCGGTGTGAATCAGAGGGAAATCAGAAGTGCTCCACCAAAGTCAACGCAATTGCAATGCCTTGGTGAAAAATAAGAGGACATCCTTCCCTCCCTCCCTCCCTCCCTCCCTCTCTGAACGTGGCATCTTTTCATATCTGCAATGTACTTTTATACTGCACAAGGAGAAACGGATGATAGATATAATAGATGTGCCTGCTGTGCCATTTGTGTTGCCTGCCAGGTTTGCCGTAGCCCCCACGCTGGGTGGCGTTTTTCTGACTGTTAGCTCACATATGCAGAAACGCCATTTATTTAGTTTGCCTTGCGTGCAATCGCACTGCCTGGTGGTGAAGCCGAGTGGAGAGAAATGAATGATCACCATAATTGAAGGTATTCATACAGAATTGCCTAGGGATGGAGTTCATTACAGGAACAGGGTTTTCTGCCAACTAAACAATGAACAAGTAGGCTCAAATAGCATCAGACAAACACTTCAGCGCAGTTCCTGTCCTGCGAATGGCCAGTGACTAAGAGACTTGCAGGCAGGGTTTCTTCATCACAACTTAACCTGTAATTTGGGTGGTTTTTCTTGGGGGGAGGGATGTAGGAAAGGCCAATAAGATGCTGGCCTCCAACAAGCAATCAGGCTATCATGTCCCTGAACACAGTCCTGTTGTAAAATAAAATAAAAAACCAAGTGTGATGCTTATATACTGCCCCATAGTGCTCAAAGCACTTTCTGTGCACTTTACGGTTTAATTATACAGACTACATATTTCCCTCCCAGGGAACAGGGTACTAAGTTTATCAACTTTGGATGGAAGGTTGAGTCAACCTTGAGCCATCTACATGAGCCCAGGTCGGGAGCAGAATCTTGACTGCAGCGCTGCAGTACTGTAGTTTAACTACTATGCAAGGAGGCTCCTTATGACATAGTACTCAGAAGTGGTTTATCACGATAGCACAATAATTTGGGTACCTGACTGCAGAGCTCAGGAGTTCAATTCCCCACTGCGTCTCCCAGACCAGGCCCACCCTATGTAGTCTTGGCTGATGGGAACGTCATTGGCTTTCCTGGCCGCCATGTCACACTGCTGATTCATCTTCAATTTGTGGCCCACCAAGACTCCCAGATCCCTTTCACAGGCACTATTCTCCAGCCATATGTCTCCCATCCTATATCTGTCCAATTCATTCTTTTTACCTAGATGCAGCACCCTCCATTTCCCTCTGTTGAAACCCATTCCGTTAGCTTTGGCCCAGCACTCTCATCTGTCAAGGTCATTTTCGATTTTCATCCTATCCTCTACGGAAGTAGCAACCCCTCCCAATTTGGTATCATCTGCAAATTTAATTAGCATACTCTCTATTCCTTCCTCCAAGTCATTAATAAAGATATTGAACAGCACTGGACCCAGAACAGAACCCTGGGGCATCCCACTGGTTACGTCTCTCCAAGCTGGAGAGGCCATTTATGATCACCCTTTGGGTGTGATCAGTCAAGGAGTGACTTAAGGAGCTGGGAATGTTTAGCCTTACAAAAAGAAGGCTGATGGGGGATATGGCAGCTATGTATGAATATTTGAAAAGGTGTCATATCGAAGACGGGACTGGTTTGTTTTCCATGGCTTCAGAGACTAGGACTCGGGGCAATGGTTCCAAACTACAGGAAAAGACATTCAATTTAAACATTAGGAAGAACTTCATGATGGTTATTGCTGTTTGGCAGTGGAATATGCTGCCACAAAGGAGGGTGGCGGAGTCTCCTTCTTTGGAGGTTTTTAAGCAGAGGCTGGATGGCCATCTGTCGGGAGCAATGTAATGGGGGTTCCTGCATGGCAGGGGGTTGGACTGGATGGCCCTTGAGGTCTCTTCCACTTCTATGATTCTATGAGTCTTCAATGTCCAGTTTTCACATCCATACAGAACATAGTAATAAAGGAAAATCATCGTAATAAATAAAACCATAGTGTAGATTAGATTATCTTCACATTGGTTTCCAGCGTCAATTCCTTGCAGTTGAGTCTCTCTTCTCATTCCTCCTGTGACTCAGTCTTCTTCCAGTAACTTGACTGAAGTCTCTGTTTGGACTGAAGTGAGGCAGGGAAATCTTTAACAATTTGGAATAGAAATGGGTGGGTGGGTGGCAGAATTCTAATTCACAATTGGTGACAGCAAACATGAAAATGGCTGAGTGTGAACATTTTGACAAGGTCTAGCTGTGTGTGATGCATAAATAAGCAAGTTGTGATGCTTTCATTTCTCTTAGAATCATAGAATAGTGAAGTTGGAAGGGACCTACAAGGCCATCAAGTCCAATCCCCTGCTCCATGCAGGAATACCATTATCTTTCTTTTTTTTAAAGAGAAGAAATTAGTGAAGCAGAAAGGATGAAGGGGCATTTTAATCCTAAAACAGAGAAGAGATAATCAGTGGTAAATGGCATGCTTTTTAAACAGAAGGAACCCAGGATCGGCCTTACTATAGGGGGCTGTGAGCGCTAACCCTCCCCCCAGTTAACTCCACCAGGAGAGATTTACCCATGGGATTATTTATTTATTTATTTATTTATTTATTTATTTATTTATTTGTTTATTTATTTATTTATTTATTTAGAATTGGAAGGGGTTTATAAGGTCATTAAGCCCAACCCCCTGCTCAATGCATAAGTGCACATCAACAGTCCACTCACCTAGGGTGAGTCTGGGGAACTCACTTATGCAAGTGTTAATCAACAGCACACCTACATCTAGTTTGGCTCTAACTGTGCTTTGGAGGAAGAGCTGCCCCAAAGTCGGAACCTCGACTTGTCACTTTTTGCCAATGTCGCTTTATCACACCCAAATATGCTTCATAAGAACATAAGAACATAAGAAGAGCCATGCTGGATCAGGCCAAAGGCCCATCTAGTCCAGCTTCCTGTATCTCACAGTGGCCCCACCAGATGCTTTTGGAAGCGCATGAGACTAGATATCTGTCTCCTGATACCACCCCTGCATCTGGCCCTTGAAGTACCCCAGTTTTAAGCCTGGAGATTACACATCTCCATCATGGTTTGTAACCTGTGATGGACTTTTCCTCCAGGAATCTGTCCAATCCCCTTTTGAAGGCATCCAAGCCAGATGCCATCACCACATCCTGTGGCAGGGAGTTCCACAGACTAACAACGCGCTGGGTGAAAAAATATTTTCTTTTGTCTGTTCTTACTCCCAGCCCTCAATTTGAGTGCATGTCCCCTAGTTCTGGTATTTTGTGAGAGGGAAAAGAGCTTCCCTCTATCCACTTGACTCATGCCCTGCATTATTTTGTACGTCTCAATCATATCCCCCCTCAGGCGCCTTTTTCCAGACTAAAGAGCCCCAAATGTTTTAGCCTTTCCTCATAAGGGAGGTGCCCCAGCCCAGTAATCATTTTGGTCGCTCTCTTCTGCACCTTTTCCAGTTCCACTAGGTCTTTCTTGAGATGCGGTGACCAGAATTGTACACAATACTCCAGATGCGGCCTTACTATTGTTTTGTATAATGGCATTATAATGTTGGCTGTTTTATTTTCAATCCCCTTTTTGATAATCCCTAGCATGGAATTGGCCTTCTTCACCGCTGCCACACATTGGGTAGACACCTTCATGGAGCTGTCCACCAACACACCAAGATCTCTTTCCTGATCTGTCACAGATAACTCAGAGCCCATGAGTTGATAGATACAGTTTTGATTTTTCGCCCCAATATGCATTACTTTACATTTGGCTACATTAAAATGCATTTGCCATTTCGTAGCCCATTCCCCCAGTTTGGAGAGATCCTTCTGGAGCTCTTCACAATCTTCTCTGGTTTTTACCACACGGAAAAGTTTTGTGTCATCTGCAAACTTGGCCACCTCACTGCTGATCCCTGTCTCCAGGTCATTTATGAACAGATTGAAAAGCACCGGTCCCAGGACAGATCCCTGGGGCACATCGCTTTTCACCTCTGTCCATTGTGAAAATTTCCCATTGACACCTACTCTTTGTTTCCTGGATCTCAACCAATTCTCAATCCATAAGAGGACCTGCCCTCTTATCCCCTGACTGTGCAATTTTCTCAGCAGTCTCTGGTGAGGGACTGTGTCAAAGGCCTTTTGAAAATCCAGATAGACTATATCCACCGGTTCACCCAAATCTACATGCCTGCTGACCTTTTCAAAAAATCTCCAAAACGTTCCAGCTAGAATGCAGAAGACTAGCCATGTGAAAGAAAATATTTTGGGCCTTCAAGATCGAATGGGTTTCCTTGAACTCCTTTGCAAGGATTAGATCATTCTAGACATGGGCACGACTTGGCGAAATTCTCGTTTCCGTTTCCGTTACTCGTTTCTGTTATGCAACGGAAAAGTTAACAACAATTACTCCCCCAGAACTCGAACCCGAACCGACAAAAGAAACATTGGGTCTGATTTGTCGTTGTCATTCCTGGCATCGCAGCGATCGCGCGATGCCAAGCGGCACAGAAAAAAAGTTTTAGAAATTAAAAAAAAACCCGATTTCCGGCCAAAAAAGCAGGTGAAAATATGCCTGCCTGAGGGCACCTACCAGAGGGGTGGTTTCTGGGGGGGGGTCCCCACTCCAGCCTTCCCCCCGCTCCTGTCCTGGGCTGCTGGTACCGGGCTGGGAGGGGGCATCCTCGGCGTCTCCATTTGCCATGCGGTGCGGGGGGATCCAAAATGGCGACCACAATATTTTTTTTGAAATTGTGGTCCAAAAACCCACCAAAGCACCACAGAAACATGTGAAAATTAGCTATTTTAAATGCTTGAATTTTTACAGTAGCAGCAGTGGGTTTTTCTTGCAACAAAACATCTCCATTGATTTTATTTTATTTTATTTTATTTTTATTTTTTACACCTGTGCACGCGCAATGATGGGCTGGCCATGGGATGGGACCATGCAAATTTTTGGAGCCATTCCACCAATCGCATGGCCAGGTTTTGCTGAGACTTGCTGGTACCAGGCTGGGAGGGGGCATCCTTGGCGTCTCCATTTGCCATGCGGTGCGGGGGGATCCAAAATGGCGACCACAATATTTTTTTGAAATCGTGGTTCAAAAACCCACCAAAGCACCACAGAAACATGCGAAAATTGGCTATTTAAAATGCTTGAATTTTTACAGTAGCAACAGTGGGTTTTTCTTGCAACAAAACGTCTCCATTGATTTTATTTTATTTTATTTTTATTTTTTTACACCTGCGCATGCACAATGATGGGCTGGCCATGGGATGGGACCATGCAAATGTTTGGAGCCATTCCACCAATCGCATGGCCAGGTTTTGCTGAGACTTCTGGATGTGCCAGACAGGGCATAAAAAGCCCACCAACCCTAATCCTAATCCTAACCCTAATCCTAACCCATACGCCAGTACACTGTGTTCTTAGTGGGCCAGAGGCACCCAGAGGTACAGCCCACTAACCCACCCTAACCCCATGCTCTGGGAAGTCAAGTCGCGCTAAATCGCGGTGGTAATGACAAACGACAAACGACACGACGAAACGACAAATTTTTGAAAAATTTCGTGAAAAACGGAAACGACCCGAAACGGACCCGTCCCGAAAAACGACAACTCGAAAAAAAAGATTTCTGGTCGTGCCCATCTCTAGATCATTCATCAACCAACCTTTTTTAAAGTGTCCTCTGAAAAGGGGCAAAATAGGGCTTTCATCGTTCTGCTCAAGAAGTCAATTCTTCTGCCATCAATTGGGCCAAGAACCAAAAGACCAAGGCAGGGTTGGGAGAAGCCAAAGCCAACCTTATACAATAAGGTTTTTACTGATGGGATTTTTAGGCCTCTGTGCCTGCTTTTTTCTTTCTTCCTCCCATATTCCTCTATGTAAAGATATTTTTTCCACCAAACGTTGGGAATACCAGCAATGTAATAACAATCATAACAGTGTTCCTTGTCTAAAGAAGAATGTATGATGTGTTCTGTGTGAAGATCAAACAGATAAGGGGATGAAATCCACCGTTGTCTGATACTTTTGCCTGTTGGGTAGACATTTTGGAAGATTGCTCATTCCAAGGATTTACAACAGCTGAGGTTGACCTGACAGCCCACATCAACGACAAAGAAGATCATGGCGTGCTTTCAAAGCCCACGGCTTGGGATTCAATCCCAGGTAGCTCACTCATGGTTGACTCAGACTTCTATCCTTCTGAGGTCAGTAAAATGAGTACCCAGCTTGCTTGGGAGCAGGGGCAATGTGTAGCCTGCATAAATAAATTGCAACCTGCCCAGCAAGTGCTTTAAGTGCTACTGGGTGGTATATAAGCAGAACACTTTGGTTTTAATATATTCTCAAAGGCTTTCACGCCGCGATCTGATAGTTGTTGTGAGTTTTTCGGCTGCTTGGCCATGTTCTGGAAGTTTTTCTTCCTGATGTTTCACCAGACTCTATGGCCGGCATCTTCAGAGGGCAAGGAGCTCAGGGTACTAGGAGTTCTCTCTGTGCTCTGCTTTTGCTTTGCTAAGCATTTCCGAATCGGAGGCTGATAAATAAAATATGGATTTTGCCCTAATGATCTGGGGTGTGTGGGAAAGAAAGGGCCCTCTTTACAGATTGAAATGCTCATGGCAGCTGGCATGGCAAAATTAGTAGATAGAGTCATGTGACTACTGAGATCCTGAACAGGTTCTTTGCTAGCAGTGACAGGTCAAAGCCTTACCAGGAGGTGCTGCCAGCACTTGCAGAAGTTGGAAAAGTTGGTGTCCAAAAGGATTTTCCACAACATTTCATCAATGAAATATATATGCATTGAGAAACCGGAAGAAATGAGGTGACTTTGCTACAAGCTGCTTCAAACTAGATTTGCATATAAATGATGTCTCAGATTCTCCTCCTTCATGGCCAGGTTTTAATAAACAAGGAAAGTGTATCACATTTGAGTCTCAAGGAATGACTATACTTTTCCCTACTGGGAGATACATCTCAAAGAAAATAATGGGAAGCAGGAAAGAGTTGATCTCTCTCTCTCTCTCTCTCTCCCCCTCTCTCTCTCCCTCTCTCTCTCTCTCTCTCTCTCTGTCTCTCCGTATGTGTGTGTAGACTAGATAGATATCTCAGTGGTTTAGATATCTAGCTCTAGAACCAAAGGGCGGAAAGTTTGATTCCCCACTATGCTTCCTGTGAGTAAACCCAGTCTAAGTGGTCTTGAGCAAGCTGCACAGTCCCAAGGCACCCCAGAATACCACTTCTGAGTATTACCCACCTAGAAAATCCTGAAAAGGCTTTTACCATATGTCAGTATTGATCATTATTAACCACTAGTAGACATGGGCACGGAGCAGCGAAATTTTCGTTTCCATTTTCGGTTCTCGTTATCGTTACGTAACGTAACGGGTAACGATAACGAGAATTACTCGGCTCCAGCTCGAACCCGACCCGATAAAGATGAATTGGGTCTGATTTTTCGTTGTCGTTAATGGCATTGCGGTGTTCGCGGGATGCCAAGCAGCACAGAAAAAAGTTTTTTTAAAAAAAAACCCAATTCCCAGCCATAAAAGCAGGCGAAAATATGCCTGCCTCAGTGAGAGCACCTACCAGAGAGGGGTGGTTTCTGGGGGGGGTCCCCGGCCTCCCCCCTCTCCTGTCCTGGGCTGCTGGTACCAGGCTGGAGGGGCCATCCTCGTCGTCTCCATTTGCCATGCGGTGGGGGGGATCCAAAATGGCAACCGCAATATTTATTTTTAAATCGTGGTCCAAAAACCCCCCAAAGCACCACAGAAACATTTGAAAATTAGGTATTTTAAATGCCTGATTTTTTATAGTAGCAGCAGTGGGTTTTTCTTGCAATAAAACGTTTCCATTTATTTTATTTTATTTTATTTTTATTTTTTTACACCTGCACAATGATGGGCTGGCCATGGGATGGGACCATGCAAATTTTTGGAGCCATTCCACCAATCGCATGGCCAGGTTTTGACTGAGACTTCTGGATGTGCCAGAGGGCATAAAAAGCCCACTAACCCTAACCCTAACCCTAACCCTAACCCTAACCCTAACCGTAACCCTAACCCTAACCCTAACCCATACACCAGTACACTGTCCTTCTTAGTGGGTCAGAGGCACCCAGAGGTGCAGCCCACTAACCCACCCTAACCTTAACCATAACCCTAAGCCTAGCTCTTACCCTAACCCCAACCCTAACCCAGATCTGTACGCAAGTACGCTTCCCTTCTTAGTGGGTCAGAGTAGAGGCACCCAGAGAGGTGCCTCCCAGCCAGATCCCACTACCCCTACCCCTAACCCTGTACGCCAGTACGCCAGTATGCTTTCCTTCTTTGTGAGTCAGAGGCACCCAGAGAGGTGCCTCTGCCACTTACCCCCCAACCCTAACATAATGTAACATGCGGTACGCGGTGGCTACGCGAAACACTTCCCTTCCCTTCTTAGTGGGTCAGACGTCAGAGGCACCCAGAGATGCGTCCCAGAGCCCACTTACCCCAACCCCAACCCCAACCCCAAGACAAACGACAAACGACAAACGGAAACAACAAATTTTTGAAAATTTCCGCGACAAACGGAAACGACCCGAAACGGACCCGTCCCGACAAACGACAACTCGAAACGTCATTTTTCCTGGTCGTGCCCATATCTAACCACTAGAGATGGGGATGAAGCACGAAAATGGTGTTCTGTTTCATTTTTTGTTTTGTTTTGTTTTGTTTGAAATGATTTTTTAAAAACATCATTTCATTTTTCATTTGTTTCGTTTTTAGTTTTTTACCTATTTTGTGACGCTTCTAAAACTTTTTTTTGCCACCGATGCCCCACATGCCAGCTGATCAGTGCTTGCTTTGGTGGCCAAAAAGTTTTAAAGGCCTGCACTTCTGCCCAATGTGTCCATTTTGGGGGAGCTTGGGCTTTTTAAATTTGTTTTGCTGCCAAAGCTCCACATACCAGGTGATCAGTGCTTTCTTTCGTGTAAAAAAAAAAGTTTAAAAAGCCAGCGCTTTCTCCCACCTGATCAGGCACGTTGGGGGTAATGGTGCGGGCTTTTAAACTTCTTTTTAACCACCGAAGCAAGCACCAGTCAGCTGGCACGCGGGGCTTCGGTGGCAAGGAAAAAAGTTTAAAAAACCTGCACCATTCCCCCACCCAATCGGGTGTGTTGGGCAGGAATGGTGCAGGGTTTTTAAAGCGGTTTCCCATATAATGCATTGCTTCAATGCATTCCTATGGGAAAACGAAAAATGAAACAGAATGAACTGAAAATATTCATTTTGTTTTGTTTTGTTTTTCTTTAAAGGGGCAGTTCAAAAAAAAAAAAAGAAAAGAAAAGAAAAGAAAAACGAAACAAAAAATCATTTTTTGCCCATCTCTATTAACCACACATGGCGAAGGAAAATGCAAAGTGCCCTTATGGTAGTAAGATTTCTACAGGCCCCAGCATTAGAGATGGGCGTTCTAAAAAAAAATGGTGTTTCGTTTGTCGTTTGGTCGTTTAGGGGTCCGTTTCGGTTCGTTTTTGTTTTCGTGACGTTTTTTGCAAAAAAATTCATTTTTGTTTCGTTAGGTAACGAAACAAAAAACCAAAAACGAAAATGAAAAATTGCTGTTTCGTTAGCATTCTTTTTAGTTCAATGCATCTGCTGCAACGAAAATGAAAACACGACAAATTTGGTCGTTTCGTTTCATTTTTTCTTTTGTTTTTTTAAAAATTTTGTTCAGACTGTGAACGAAATGAAAAAACAAAAACGAAAATGAAAAATCGCTCATTTTGTGCCCATCTCTACCCAGCATCATTACTGCCTGAGTGGGAAGCAATCATCTTCCTATTGTTCAGTGGTGTGGATCAGTTATATGACCATAGAGTATCATAATGCCATGCCACCCTGCTATTACTCGCTTAGAAGGATTTTTACTTCATGCAGCCTGTCCTTCAGCTGGTTGGGGCAGCATGACCAATAACCCTAGGAGTATGTGTGTCGGGGGGGGGATTGAACAGGCCCCAGCATCGTTACAACCTGAGTGTGAAGAGAGGGATGTACATGTTTGTGTGTGGTAGGCCAGACAGCCCACAATGTTGACTGTTGTAGCAATGTACCATAAATCATTTGGCTGGCTTCTAAAAATAGATTTTCTCCTCCTGTGTCCGAGTTACTGTTTTACCTATAGATTTGAGGACCATATGTCTAGCTTCCTTTTGCATTCATTTCCATAATCATCAGCTGGCCCAGAATCAGATACTCTCTGCCTCGTTGCATCTTCTGAAACAATCATCAATCAGTCCTTCTGTGCTTGAGGTGTATGTGTAAGTGTCTTCCTTCTCAAATGCAAGACTATAGGTGATACTTTTATAGGCCATTAATAAAAATTAATTTAAAAAATCATTGCAAGCTTTCATGGACAATTATCCACTTCTTTAAACCAAGTACCAAAAGTCCAAACATGGAAAAAGACTCTTCTTCTTAGATGTAAAGTTCTTAGCAAGATGATTTTTGCCAGGCTTGTCTGTCTTAGATGAGCGGGAATCAGCAGGGTTGTTGTAAAGTTTCATTTGAAGCCAATGATTGGGTTTCACACCACAGTCCTTCAAACAAAGGGACATTGGTCTTCCAACAAGATGTGCAAACACAACACCGGACGGATTACAATAAGGTTAGAACATACAAGACTGAAACATAAGAAAACATAAATGCAAACATACATACTGCTGTATTATGTGATTATACAACAGTGACTCACAGAAGTGTTCCACTTACCCCATCTGGCTCCCCACTGTGTACCCTGTCTTGGCCAGGTTGTGTGACTGGTTGTAGAATCAGTTGCGTATTCACTCTTCTGAAATCTTATACAATTTCCTTTGTGTTCTAACCAGGACACCGAATCCACTTTGCATTACAGAGGAGGAGGGACCATTGGATAAAAATATGAAGACTAGGAGAATGTACCTGCTTAAAATATTTTCAGAAACACAGCTCAAACACGCTGTAGCCAACGGTAGAAGGTTAATGAGTTGTGGGGGAATACATATAACCCCCCACACACACACACATTTTAAAAATGCAGGCCCTACAGGGGACAGGTTTTGGTCAATCAGCTATTTACAGAGACCCCAGACAGGGTGGAAGCTGACATAGCCAAACATAGAAAAGAGAGAAAAAACAATGGATGGGGGCCAAGTAGAACTCAACTTGACGGGTCACCTAGCTATGCAAGCCTGCTGCATATTCTGCAGCTATTGTCGGCTTGGCTGCATCTCACTGCCACCGTCCAAGAGTCCTTGGACCCCTTCCCTGTTTTTTTTTTCTTTTAAACAAATCCATTGACACGTTGACTGACAACCTGGGATGAACTGACATTTTGCATTTCTTCACTCAATGGGGCCCACCTCAGCAGCGGGGCGTAACGTCGGTGCCCTTCCTTTCCAATGTGCGTCAACCTTGACATCTGTGGGAAACCTCCTGCCCTCTTATGTCACAGACAATTATCTCTTGTTGCGGGGAAAGGTATGTGACAAGAGCCCTCGCATTGGCCAGGGCGTGACAATAGACCATTTCATTTCCCTAAGGGGTACCAAACAGCTCTCGGAGAATAATGGCTTTTTGGGAATGCCCAACCTAGGCTGGGTTCAGTGCGATGACCTAGATTTCACTGCTTATCCCAAGAGACATTCCCTGAATTGGTCTCTGTTTGCTTTAATTCCTCTGCCTTTTTAAAACCAACCAACAACACATATAGTGTGGTTTTAATTTTCTGCTGGCACACCCTTCAAATCCAGAAGAGTAGACTCTCTCCTTGCGTGATGCATGAGGTTTTTCTTTGAGTGCATTCAGTTCTATTCTCTTTGGAGACTTCTCATGCTGCTCCCTCCATTAATTGTATTTATCTGATCCTTTTCTTAGATGCTTTCTTCATGGGAGTCCCCAGTATACCCCCCTCCCCCCAATACATAAATGGGCTATTTGAAGGCCGCTTTGCCCTTCCATTGTACTTAAGCTGTGGAATTATTTGTGGCAGGATATTGTGATAGCCACAAAGACAGATGATGAAGATTATTAGTCAAATTCATGGAGGATGGCACTGTCGATGGTCATTAACCATGATGTCTTCATGCTACTCCCAAGACCCAAGAGGCCATGCTTCTAAGCTGCTGGGGAACAGTCTATGTACTCCCCAGAAGAATGTGTTTTGGACACATTTTTCTCAGCCAGTTTTCTCTAGTCTAGCTGGATTAGGTGGATATTTGGTACAATCCATGAGTCCCTTCTCATGCTCTTATGCTTTAGAGAAGGAAGGTGTTGCTTTTCCAGTTTTACACATAGTTTAAGGCCAATATTTATTTATTTATTTATTATTTATTTATTTTATGGCTTATATACCGCCCGTCTTCCCGAAGGAACTCCGGGCGGTTCACAACAGGACAAAAGCAACAAATCATATAAACAAACAACAAATAATTTTAAAACATATAAACAACAATAGCCCCATAATATAATAGTTTAAGGCCAATAATGATGACCAGAGGGTCCCACATGGATGCAGAGGTGGGTGGCTCTTTGGCCAGGGGACAGGGGACGGAATGGTTAAAGGGTTTTTTGCTCCTCTATCCAGAACTACTATCTGGAGGAGTTAATTACCCTTAATTCGGCCATGTTCAAACCAGATCTGGTTCATGGGCCAGATCTGGCCCTTCAAGCCATTTTGATTGGCCCATGTAAATGTAAAATCAGAAGAAACTGCTATATATTACAGTTCCTTCTGTTTTTTTACAATTTATTTGTTTGTTTATTGTGAGTTTTTTGGGCTGTTTGGCCTGTTCTGGGATCAGTGGGTGGGGCTTAGGGGTCAGTGGGTGGGGGTTGCAGTGGGGGACAGGGTCGGGGAGCACCCAGCCCCCCCACATTCTCAGCCACCAAATCTGGCCCTCCTTCCAAAAAGTTTGGACACCCCTGCCTTAATTGCTTCCAAGTGGGTCCTTCAATGATCACCTGGACCAGCTGTATTTTGATTGTTAAAACAATTATTCACCAAGTCCTCGCCATAGGCACCTTCATTTGAGTAAGTAAAGGTTTTTATTGAAAAGATGAAATTTCACAGAAATATTAGCTTACTGGAAAATAAAGACATGATTTCCCTACCTAACATTTAAAATGTCTAAATCAAGCTTCAGAGGCAGAAGCCTCCCAAAATCCCTTGTACCAGCTACATGATTAATCATAGTCCATTAGTCCATATGCAGAGAGCCATTCCAGAAAAAATCCTTCTCCCTCCCTGTCTCTCTCTGTCTCTCTTCACAGCATGGGAAAAACAGTCACATGTCCTTTTAGGCCAATCAGAGTTCACTTGCTTCTTGGACAGAATGCATCTTCGGCCTTTGCTTACCTTCCTTACATTCCATCTCTGACAGTCTTGGCCTTCAGCTCAGTATTAAAGATGTTTACATTTGGCCTTTGAGACAGGTTTCCTCACTCTCAGTTTATGTTACAGCGTCCATTGTGGGTTTTTATCTGAACTTAATAGGAACTCTCAGTCTCTATTTTGTCCCTCAATCAGGTTCAGCAGCTTTGATGGCTTGGAGCCACCGATTTCTCAAGGCCAACTGAAATATGTCTCCCAGATGGATGGCCATGCCTTGTCATTCACTGTTCAGCAGTTGGTTCATTGGGTCTAAGCTTCTATTGTTACTCCTGTAGTCCCAAAGCTATAGTTACTTCTAAAAAGAATGAACTGCTGGTCAGATCAGTGATTTGGCATCTGGCTGTGGCACCAGAGGTTCAGAGGTCAACTCCCCAGTCCTTGACAGTGGACAGTAGAGCCAAAGGATCCATTCCAGCGTGGAGTTCTAACATGGTGGTGGTGGTGGTGGTGGTGGTGGTGGTGATGATGATGATGATGATGATGATGATGATGATGACCTGAAAGAGGAAGGCAGGATCAGCAACGCCAGGATGATGCGACCCACAGCATCATCCTGCTACCTCTCAGTTACGGCTGGCTTTAAGAATGACATTATATTCACTCTTGTTAAATACAAACTTTCAGGTACAGCCTAAGCCCACCTAAGCAAAGGCCACAAAGGAAACACAGTGCTACCTGGCCCGTTTTCACAAGATTGCAGTAAATAAAACAATGAACGGAGCAATGCTGACTGTGTGATGACATCACCAAGGGCAAGAGAACTGAGGCAAGACAATGCAAATTCTAAGAACTGCTCTTCTTAAACCAACCCACCCTAATTCCCCCACGGCACTACACATACCCACAGGGAACATGTATTTTGGACACCGGCAGAGATGTTCTTCAACACTGCAAAAACCATGGTATAAAACAAGGAGCCTTTGTCTTGCTTTCAATACATCAGGGGAGCCTGAACACAACCGAGGAGAAGATAACCGATTAAATTGAGATGTAAACTCAGATGCATAAGAAGACACACAAGGACAATTGAGTGGCGCCTCCAATCTGTGTACCCAATAAAATCAATATTTTAATGAACCAATTTGCTGAAAGAAGGGAATCCATCTTGCTTTGGGGAGCCAGCCCTTAACTCACCTGCTATTCAGTGAATCTCCTGGAAAGATGCAACCTTTTGTTTGCTTAGCTGTCTCCCCACACTCCTAATCACCCCTCAGTTCAATATTGTGCAACCGAGTAAGCAATCCATTGAGAAACGCATGCAAACAGGCCGATTTTTCAGCCGGGTTCGGCACAATAGCACCTTTCTAATTGTGTTTGTCGGCGAGGGTAATGGCCTTGCTGCTTCATGCATAACATGTGATTTAATTGTACCTGTACAGTAGTGATAACACTACCGGATGGTAATTCGCTGTATTTGTACTGTGTGAGAGGCCCATTCATTCTAGGCGTTTCAATGCAGTTTATTAACTGGGTAAGATTGGGCAGCTAGAGCTTTCTTTATTAAAGTTATTGGCTGCTTTGTGGGGGCTGAAATAAACTGTGATAATAGCCAGAACAAATTAGCTTGCATCTGAATTAGCACTTCTAGAAAATGAGAGAGAGAGAGAGAGAGAGAGAGAGAGAGAGAGAGAGAGAGAGAGAGAGAGAAGACCCTTCTGACTACATATAAAAATATACCTTCCTGGAAGGAATGCAGAATACATCTTAAAACCTACAATTAAAAAAGGAGGATGAAATAAGCTTTAATTATGATATTTGCTGCTTGATTTTCCAAAAAAGAGTTGTCAAGTGAGGCTATGACTGCCTAATTCACACAAAGTGTTGAATCCATTGTGGGAATATGCTGAGACAATAGAAGGGAAGTTATGAAAACAGCTATTTGACTTATTCTGTGTGACATTTGCAATTTTTTTCCAAGCATACTTTCCTTCTGTATCAGGAGGTCGGCCTTTTTCAAAAGCTGAACATGAAAACATGTTTCAGTTTTTCAAGGGCCCAGAACTCTGCACATATATTTGTCTGTATAGTGGTACCTTGTATAAAGGAATCAATTTGTTCAAATTAAATTATGTTAAGCAAATTTTCCTTTATACAAATTCCCCATAGGAATGCATTGAAAACAGAGTAATCCCTAATCGTTACCATTTTTATGTTGTACGGATTCGCGCCATCGGCGATTCTGTTAAGCAAATTTCCCCTATCTCCAGAATTTTTTATGTTGTAGAGATTTTATGTTATACAAACTGTTTGTTATACAAGGGTCCACTGTACTTTCTTCTAATCTACACATCCTTTTATAATTAGTTATCCATAACTGATTGCTTTTACAACCGATTATCCTGCCACCCTCACAGGTACGTCTTGTGGGAACACATGAAAGGGCCTTCTTGACTGCTGCGCCCAGACTTTGGAACTCCCTCCCACTGGAGGCCAGGACTGCCCCATCTCTGTTGTCCTTCCAGAAACAGGCCAAGACCTTCCTCTTCAGGCAAGCTTTCCCTGAATGAGGGACTACCCTGTTGTGTCTTTGTATGAATCTACCATACATGGCTCTACAGACTTTGTGTTTATAACCACTTACAACTTTGTGTTTATATCTCTCCTTGTGTGATTGCACTGACACTATATCATCAATTGTTAGTTTTAATGTTGCCTTCTAATGCTGTGTGATACCCCCTCAGTTCCCTGTTTCTCAAACTGAATGTGCCTTAATCGTAATGGACTGTATATTGTCTCTCCTTACTGTAAGCCACCTTGAGCCTTTTTTCAAGGGGAAAAGTGGGGTAAAAATACTCAAAAATGAAATGAAATGAAATACATTCTTGTATGCTTAACACTGTGTCATAATATTCAGTAAAGTACAAAAACCAAAGCACAACTGTTGCAGACTTTCCAATTTCTGTCTAAACGCCTATGGCAGTGCAGCAGAATTGCAGGCATGCAGAATAGCTCCAAGCTCCACAGATAGGTCCACCCCTTTTCTCATTAAGCTAGCACTTATAGTCCCAACAACTCACGCTGAGATATTAGTAAGAATAAAAGGTTTCACTACTTACACTTGGACAAATCAGACAGCAAGCTGGCAAACCTGGCTGCTTTTAGGAGTCAACAGACCAACTGCTTCGGACAGACTTAAAGAGAGAGAAAGAGACACCAAGAGAGAGGCGGGACTCTCTTTGAATTCAGAGACAGGGTTTGGTTAATGCTGAATAGATTGACAGTCACTCTAGCCCAGAAAGGTCTTCTTTAAAATTAGATCAAGAGGCAAGTTAAAAATCAGTTTTAAAAATCAAAGTCCATCTGAAGTTCTCTGTCCCTTCTGTGATGATCAGTGTTATCCTATAGCCAATAATAATATATTGTTTTGTGTCACTTTAATATTATTTTTATTTTTATTTTTATTTTATTGTGTTACTATTTTATGGTTTTATTGTATAATTTTTAATGTGTTAATTGTTGTAAACCACCCAGAGTGACCTTGCTGCCAGATGGGTGGTATAGAAATCCAATAAATAAATAAATAAATAAATAAATAAATAAATAAATAAATAAATAAATAAATAAATAAAGCGCTTTTTAGGGCGAGGGGGGAATAGAAAAAGAAGGAAAAAAATCACAACACAAAAGCAAAGGCACCAATCTTCTCCATCTCCTTTGATTTGCATTTGCTTGTAACGCCAAACACATGGCAGGTCACAGTTGCAGTAAAATCAAAGAGGATTACAGCGACCCCAGACCCCGACTGAAAAGAGTCATTCAACCCCTACATTGTACCATTTAGCTTCACAGCAGAGAAGATGCCTCATGTAACATCCAGCAGGCCAATCGAGGCATTTTCCCTGCCTCAGTTATTCTGGAAAGGTTGCACGGCGGGGTGGCCAGATGTGAAACAGAGCAGTTCTCCGATGCCTGGATAGTTGTGTCTCGGAGCACATCTCAGCTGCTTCAGCAGCTGGAATTCCCTCTCTTAATCAAACAGTAAAGGCACAGAAAGTTTATTCTCATTTTCTGAATCCAGGCCCCACATACACATACCACCCGCAATATGCAGCAGGACCAGAACTTAGAAATATGGATTTTTAGACCCAGATGCTGTCTGAAAGATTCTGGGAGTTGTTGTCCCAAGAAGTAACATTGCCAAGCCCTAGTTCTTGGTCAGGGAGATTTCAACGGGAGGAAGATAGCAAAATCCCTGTATCTCTGGGGAACCAATTCTAACGTGCGCGCACCTCACCTTGTGGATATAAAAAAAATGGATAATTGTGAACACCATACATATATATGTTTTAGACAATCCCCCACAATCCAGCAAGGGAAGAGAGAGAGAGAGAGAGAGAGAGAGAGAGACCATTGGCTCACTTGTGAACATGTGACCTGCTTTGGTGCTTGTATTACAAGACATTGCTTGTTGATCAAGGCAAAATTGAGTCCCAAAAGTCACTCCTCTGTTTGATTCTCAGTCATCCAAGTGAGTTTATCTGGAAGTTGAATCATGGCAACTGGACTTCTGTTTCTTGAGAGATAGGGTGACAAGAGGTCAAAGTGGACTATAAGATAGAGGACTCACAACTAGCTGTATTCAGACTGATGAAGCTGTTTGGATGAGCAGTGAAATGGTTCTATCTCTCAAGAAAAAGAAGTCCTGTTGCCATGACTCAACTTCCAGATAAACTCACCTGGATAACTGAGAATCTTCACAGACATATGAGCAGAAATGTCTTGGAAAACATTCTTAAACTAAGGCTTGTCTTGGAAAACATTCTTAAACTAAGGCACTTGTAAACCAAGTGTTGGAGATCTTTGTTGGATCGGTGGTTGCAGATGATTTTTAGTTGCTTCAATGAGACACCTCTTGTGTTACTAAATGAAAAAAACTATTTATTTAACTAGAAGGGAAGGGTACATGGGAAGTTTTCTAACAATAACTATTCTAACAGCCATCTTGTTAGGCTAGGAACATGCTTCTCATCTCTTTCTAAGAATACAGGGCACACACTATAGAGACAAAAGGGGTCATACTTCTACCAGAACATTCCGAGTAGTATGATCTTAACAACCAATAGGCTTTGCTCTTCACATTAACCCTGTAATGGCTGGAATGTAAATCTTGCTAAATATTCCAACACCAAGCTATTACTGTACCTGTAGTCTGGTCCAGGGCTATCCTTGCACCTGTAAGGACAATTATTGAAAATGGCTGCCACCAATGACACTCTGAAAGGGAGTTGCCCTAAGATGCAAAAGAGACAGCGCAAAATGAGGTTGCCTATAATCTCTAGTTCCCTCTAGTGTCCAGTTCTGGCAATTGCATTGTGTAAGCACATATTTCTGTTTTGGTTCTGTTTTTTAATTTAATTGTTTTAATGTTTTCAGACCAAGGATAAATGAAACTGTGGGTACTCATCCAGCTGATTTCTATAGTTAGAGATTTCTGGACCTTATTTCAAAAGTCATTTCTAATGGAGACGGCAGCCAAACAATCCAAAGATGGCTCAGCTTCAGGAGGGCAATAGTGAAGAGATTAGAAAAGACGATCAAGTGTCAGGATGTGACCCTAAAAACCAAGATCATTCACATTATCAGATTCCTTCTATGGGCGCAAAAGCTGGATAGTGAGGAAGGAGAATAGGAAAAAAGAGGATCGGTTCAAAATGCTGTCCTGGTTGAGCACAGCTTTGAAGATATCCTGAACTACCAGAACCACGAAGAAGTGGGTCCTTCATCAAATCAAGTCTGAACTATCTCTGGAGGCAAAAGCAAAGCAAAGCAAAGCAAAGTGTTCTGCTTATATACCGCCCCATACCACTACAAGTAGTCTCTGGGCGGTTTACAATTTTAATTACAGTGTGCAGGCTACACATTGCTCCCCCCCCCATCAAGCTGGGTACTCATTTTACCGACCTCAGAAGGATGGAAGGCTGAGTGAACCTTGAGCCGGCTACCAGGGATTGAACCCAGGTCGTGAGCACAGTTTTACCTGCAGTACAGGCATTTAACCACTGCGCCACGAGGCTCCTAAACAAATAACAAATAACAAATAACGGAATGATTTTTTTTTTCATTTCGTGCCCATCTCTAGTCAAGGAGCTGTAGCAGGGAATCGAACTTCCAACCTCTGGCCCCACAGCCTGAGACCTAAAGCACTGAGCTATCCAGCATGAAACTGAGTCTGTCCTACTCTGGACACACTGTGAGAAGGCAATAATCTCTGGAAAAGGCGATAATGCTGGGGAAAGAAGCCAGCAAGAAAATAGGAAGACCAACTATGCGATGGACTATGTATTCTAGAAGGCTTTCATGACCAGGATCTGATGGCTGTTGTGGGTAGGGATGGGCTTTTCTTTTCAGAACCAGTAGGTTATGAAATGAACCACGGGAGCCCAGGTGGTCCTCGGAACCAGCTGATACACGCAGATTCAATTGCCTTACCTTTCTTTGTCTTACGCAGGGTTAAAATCCAATGAGGAAGCACACTGCGACATCATCTTTCCTGCTTCATGCTGCTGGCCAATCAGAGAGGGAGGCGGGATGATGCATTATCGCTGCACAACTCCTGATTGGCCAGCATCACAGATCTAGCACAGGTAACACTGCAGCATGCTTCCTCATTGGATTTTAACCCTGCATAAGACAGAGAAATGTAAAGCAATTGGATCTGCGTGCATCAGCCAGTTCCAAGGACCACCGTGTGGTTCGTTTTGTAACCTACTGGTTCCGTAACAAAATGCTCATCCCTAGTATGAAATGGATAATTCCATCCAGAAACCCTTTGCTTGGAAAAGTTACATTTTGTGGCTACAAATCTCACAATCCATTCTCTAGCATGTTCATGAGATGGACGGACTGAAGAAATGTTCCTGAAGCTCAGTGGGAATAACCCTGTTATCCGTCCACTGCCAGGAAAATGCTTTTTTCTTGACAGCCACCTTGGGAAATGAGCAGGCAGGAAGTCACTTTTAATGGGTGGGTGCTGTATCTACCATCGACCTATGTTTTCTTAAAGTGTTTTTGAATGCTTGTTTAATGCAATTGTGTTTCCAGGCAAAACCGAATACAATAGGACCTAGATACCTGAAGGACCACCTCCTTCCATAGGAACCTACCCAGCAATTAAGATCTAGCCAGGGGCCCCTCCTGAAAGAGCCAACCCTCAAGGAGACGAAAGGGGTGGCTTGTAGGAACAGGGTGTTTTTGGAAGCTGCCCCCAGATTATGGAATGCCCTCCCAAGTGAGACCCGCCTGGCGCCAACATTGATGACATTCCGGTGCAAGGTTAAAAACCTTCATGTTCCAGAAGATTTAAAACTGATTATTGTGGGTTCTGATGACAATTTTAGTGTAGTTTTTCAATGTATTGTATTTATTGTATTTAAATGTTTTATTGTTTTAATTTTATTGCAAATTTGATGTTTTACCGTATATACTCTAGTATAAGTCGACCCAAGTATAAGTCGAGGCCCCTAATTTAACCCTCCAAAACTGGGAAAACGTATTGACTTGAGTATAAGTCTAGGGTGGGAAATGCAGCTGGGCATGTCAGCTCTTCCTTTGTAAGCTGGGGGAGTGGTGTGTGATGTTTAAAATAACTTTTAGCCACTGATGCAAATGCTTGGGTCAGTGGCTAAAAGTCATTTTAAACATTGTGTGCCATTCCCTGTGATGCAGAGGGGGGTCATGAGAAGCGGCACACAATGTTTAAAATGACTTTTAGCCACCGACCCAAGCACTTGCCTCAGTGGCTAAAAGTATTGACCCGAATATAAGCCGAGGGCCCCCTTTTTCAGCCCAAAATTAAGGGCTGAAAAACTAGGCTTATATTGAGTATACACAGTAATTGTTTGAATTGTGTATTTTGATTGTGAGCCACGCGGAGACCTTTGGGTAGCGGGCGGCATACAAGCTATATAAATAAAATGAATGAATAAAGAAATAAAATACAATACAAAACACAAAAATGTCATGGCACCTTAAAGTCTAAGGTCAGATTATGTGTACTGACTGTCTCTAGAAAGGCTTACTTTACAGGGGACAGATCTTTAAGCAGCCCAGCCTGGAAAAGGAATAACCCAAAGTGGTTCAGCTTGAGCACAGACCAGGGAAAGGCAGGAGTTCAGTTCTTTGTGTGTCATCACTGGGAAACACATCGCAGCCAACCACTCCACAAGCTAGCAAAAATGCGATCTATTTTCCTACGTACATTCCAGCATGAGGTTCTGTGGATTAACACCTGAGGTGAGGTGTGATGGTTTCAAAAGGCGCCCATTAGGGCCAAGCCTCACACCAGCAGCACTTATTTTATTCTGCTAATAAAAGCATCACTCAGCCTTGCCTTTAAATGGTCTGGGGAAGAATCTGATTGCAGGGTCAACACGTTGCTAATGTATATATAACATATAGTGTTAAGAGGCCTTTTCCTCAGTCCAACCAAGGAGAAACAAGACACGAGAGAGGGCTTTCTCTGTCACTACTCTGAGACTTTGAAACTCCCTCTCAAAAGACGCCAGGCTGGCCCCATCTTTGTGGTCCTTTCGCAAGCAGGCAAAGACCTTTCTCTTCAGGTCAGCTTTCCCTTAATGACTGGCAGCCTGATTGGCCATTTTTACAATGGATTGTTGTGCCTTAGTTCTTTGAATGCGTTATAAGTAGTAGTTATAAACACAAAGTCTATGTGAAGCTATAGATTCATATAAAACACACATGGTAGTCCATCATTCAGGGAAAGCTTGCCTGAAGAGAAAGGTCTTTGCCTGTTTCCAGAAGGACAACAGACATGGGGCAATCCTGGCCTCTAGTGGGAGGGAGTTCCAGAGTCTGGGTGCAACAACCAAGAAAGCCCTTTCATGGGTTCCCACGAGATGTACCTGTGAGGGTGGTGGGATGGAGAGCCTCTTCTGATTACCTTAACACCCGAGTCAGTTCATGCACAGTACACATAGTACTCCAGATGGGGCCTCACCATAGATTTATAAAGAGGCAAAATGACACTTTCTGACTTATTTTCTATTCCCTTCCTAATGATCCCTTGCATTGAGTTTGCTTTTTTCACTGCTGCGGCCCACTGCGTTGACACCTTCATTGAGCTGTCCACCAGGACACCAAAGTCCTTTTCCTGGTTGGTTGCAGAGAGTTCAGACCCCATCAGTTTATAAATGTAATTGGTGTTTTTGCCCCAACGTGCATCACTCTGCACTTACTGATTTTTCCCATCAGATGTTTGTTTTATTAGTCTGGAGCAAGACAACTGGCTGCAAGACTCAGTAGACTAGTCATAAAGTTTAATAGCGGGCCTTATGTGATGTTTATTTAAATGTATTGTGTAAATTGCTAAGGGGCCAGGCTCATGCCTGTTTACTTTTAAAGTGAATGATTCCCCTCACTGCCATACTCTTTAATGACCAAAGAATATTTTTGATTGGACCCCAAAGATTTGGTGATCTGCCAGAGCTACTGTGTAAAATCAGACTGGCAACAAATGAGCATTTTATGCCTCTGGAAACCCTTGTCCAGCCAGATCTTACTGGTCTCCATCTATTTATTTACTGATTTTTCATGTAGTTAATTGATTTTTGGCTTTTCTGCCTTGGAAGGTCCAAGGCAGCTCACAACATAAATGTCCAAAACCAAACCAAACCAAAACAAAAACAACCTCCTCCCAAATTAGAGCTTGAGAAACAAAATACAGTGCACCCTCGTATAACAAACGGTTTGTATAACATAAAATCTGTACAACATAAAAAATTCCAGAGATAGGGAATTTGCTTAACAGAATCGCCTATGGGGTAAATCCGTACAACATAAAAATGGTCACGATTAGGTATTACTCCGTTTTCAATGCATTCCTATGGGAAATTTGTTTAAAGGAAAATTTGCTTAACAGAATTTCATTTGGAACAAATTAATTCCTTTATACAAGGTACCACTGTATATTCAATTACATTGTTTGTTGTTATGTGTCGTCAATAGAGGTGGGCACGAACCAGAAAACCCATGGTTCGGTTTGTCTGGTTCACCCCCGCCACCCCTTGGTTCGGTTCAGGTTCGGGTTTGTATGAATTTTTAAAAAAATTCGTACAAACCCGAACCGATGCGAACCGGTTTGGGTTCTTACCTGCAGTGGTGGCGGCTCAGTGGTGGATCCTGACCCCAGTGCCTTTTTTTTTCAAGCACCCGCTGCATGGCCCCTGAGGCCAGGTGGGCACGTTTTTTTTCCTTTCTTGATTTTATTTATTTATTTATTTATTTATTTATTTATTTATTTATTTATTTATTTATTTATTATATTTATATCCCGCTTATCTCCTAAAATAGGACTCTAAGCAGCGAACAAAAGCGTTGAAACGCTAACAGACAAAATAGAAATACAACGATTAAAACCACATCAAACACAGTATAAACAATATAAAATAAAAATCCTAGTGCCTCCTAATGCATCCCAGCACTCCAAACGTGGATCCTAACAGTTAAAAATGGAGACATCGATAACCAGCAAATGTGAAAGCGATGGCGGAAAAGAAAAAAGAAAAAAGAAAAAAGAAAAAGAAAGAAAAAAAACTTAGAATCGCCAAAGGCCTCGCGAAATAAAAAGGTTTTTAACATTTTTCGAAAGGCCTGCAGGGACTCTGCAGAGCGCACTTCGCTAGGGATGGAGTTCCATATGGAGGGGGCTGCCACAGAGAAGGCCCGGTTCCGAGTAATCGTCTTCCGGGCCTCTCGTGGGGGGTGGTAACCCCAGCGAGTGCGCCGCACCTGCCGAACAGGACGGGCCGAGGTGGATCGCTGGACGATGCGCTCTGTCAGGTAGTCCGGTCCCAAGCCATGGAGGGTTTTATAAACTAAAACCAAGACCTTGAATCTAATCCGGGCCGCAACGGGCAACCAGTGCAAGCGGACCAGGACTGGGGTGTTTATTTCATATCGACGCGCACCCACCACCAGCCTGGCCGCCTGTTTTAAAGCTGCAGGCCCCGGCTGCAGGCATACTCCCGGAGAAGAGTCAAGGGCAACCCCGTGTAGAGGGCGTTGCAGTAGTCCAGTCTCGAGATCACCAGTGCTTGGACCACTGTTCTCAGAGAGTCAACATCCAGGTACGGGCGGATCTGGGCGACCTGACGAAGATGGTAATAAGCGGCCCTGGTAACCGACGCCACCTGGGCCTCCATGGTCAGCGCCGGGTCCAGGACCACGCCCAGATTCCGCACCCTCTCCACCGGCCGGAGGGAATCCCCCCCCCAGACAGGGAAGAGGGCCACCGTACCCAGATGGTGAGCTCCCAAAGAACATGACCTCCGTCTTCTCGGGGTTGAGCCTAAGCCTGTTCGCCCCGGTCCAAGCCAGCACGGCCTCCAGGCACTCATCAAGGATCCTCGCAGCTTCCACTGCAGAGGTGGAAAAGGAGAGATAGAGCTGCGTGTCATCAGCGTACTGATGACAGCAGACTCCAAATCTCCTAATGACCCCAGCCAGCGGCCTTATGTAGATGTTAAACAGCATAGGGGACAGCGACGACCCCTGTGGAACCCCACAAGGGAGAATCCAAGGAGCCGACAACTCCCCCATGCTGAACTCTGTTTTCAATGCCCTCCAGGAAGGACCGGAGCCATCTGCAAGCAGAGCCCCCAATCCCAACCTCAGAGAGCCGATCCAACAGGATACCGTGGTCGACGGTATCAAAGGCCGCCAACAAATCCAGTAGAACCAATAGGGTAGAGCAACCCCTGTCGGCCGCCCGGATTAGGTCATCTTGCAGCGCGACCAAAGCTGTTTCAGTCCCCCGACGAGGCCTGAACCCGGACTGGCAAGGATCGAGGCACTGCCGATCCTCCAGGTACGACTGCAACCGAACCGCCGCTACCCTCTCGATCACCTTACCCAGAAACGGGACGTTAGCGATAGGACGATAGTTCGCTAAATCGTCCGGACACAGGCCAGGTTTTTTAAGAATGGGCTTTACCACCGTCTCCTTCAGACGGGAGGGAAAAACCCCCTCGCTGAAGGAGGCGGTGGCGATGACCGAAGCCCACTCGGCCATAGTCCCGCTGGCAGCTTTTATAAGCCAAGCAGGGCAGGGATCGAAAGGAGTAGATGCCGGCCGGCAGTGAGCCATAGCCTTGGAGGCCTCGACAGCAGAAACAGGCCCAAGCTCCTCCAACCGATTATTATTAAGGCGGGACCAGCAACTGGGGATGCCGTTTTACAGAACCGATCATCATCATCATCATCATCATCATCATCATCATCATCATCATCATCATCATCATCATCATCATCATCATCTAGCGCCGACCACGCAGCCTCTGGGGCGAAGTCGGTGCTGGTTTTATTTTGTATATATTTTTTCTTTATTTTAAGGCGCCATCTTGGCCACCCCTGGGGCCGGGTCAGCGCTCCTTTTTTATTATTATTATTTTTAATTCTATTTTTATTGTTTGTTTGTTTTTACTCCAACCACATGGCCCGCGCTACAGCTGTAGCGCAGGCTGGTCAGCTTTTTTTTTTGCCCGCCGCAGGCCAGTTCCATGGCCGATGGGCTGGTTCTGTGGCCCGCAGGCCGGGCCTGGTGCTCCTGGACCTGGACCTGGCCCACACGCCAGATCGGGTGTTTTTTTAAGCACCGACCATGCGGCCCCTGGGGCCAGGTTGGCACTAGTATAATTTTTATTATGTTTTTCTTTATTTTAGGGTGCAATGCGGCCACCTCTGGGGCCAGGCCGGTGCTCCTTTATTTTATTTTATTTTATTTTTTATTTTTACTTCCGGGTCTGACCATGTGGCCCGCGCTACAGCTCGGTCGGCGCTGGTTTTATTTTTAATTTTTTTTTCATTTTAGGGCGCCAACCCGGCCACCCCTCGGGCTGGGTTGGCTCTCCTTTATTTTATTTTATTTTATTTTATTTTATTTTATTTTATTTTATTTTTTTTACTTATGACCACGTGGCCCACACTACAGCTGTAGCATGGACCGGTCAGCTTTTTTTTTCCTGGTTGCTCCTCCCTGCCTCCAGGAAGACCAGCACCAGGTAGGAGACATCTCCAGCGCCACCATTAATGAAATGAACCAAACGGAACCAATTTTTTTTGTTCGTTCGGTTCATTCTAAACTCACTCTGGGGTTTGTTATTCATTTTGTTAGGTAACAAAATGAATAATGAATAACAAAATGAACTAAAAGTTTGTTTTGTCCCCATCTCTAGTCGTCAAGTTGGAAGGAACGTAGAGAGATCCTAACAGAGCTTTCAAAGCCAGTGAAATATTTAAGGATTGGTTTTGCTACTTCCACTCTGTCCTAGAATCATAGAATCATAGAGTTGGAAGAGACCTCAAGGGCCATCCAGTCCAACCCCCTGCCATGCAGGAACCTCCATCACAGGACTCCCAACAGATGGCCATCCAGCCTCTGCTTACAAACCTACAAGGAAGGAGACTCCACCACCCTCTGTGGCAGCATATTCCATTGCTGAACAGTTCTAACTGTCAGGAAGTTCATCTTAAGGTTCAAATGGAATCTCTTTTCCTGTAATTTCAAACCATTGCCCCGAGTCCTAGTCTCTGAAGCCATGGAAAGCAATGAGTTTCTGTGGCCCAGTGGGGATTGGAACCCAGATCAAGTTCTTTACTCTATCCATTACATCCTCTACATCATCCTGGGTGTTAATGAAATTTTTAAACACTGTTCAATGAAGTATGGCTTTAGAGCCACACAAAACTAATGCAATTTACAATCCCTTTAAAACCACATAGAAGAAAAATGTGGTAATTCCAATTTAGCACTACAGTGGACCCTTGTATAACAAACAGCTTGTATAACATAAAATTTGTACAACATAAAATATTCTGGAGATAGGGGAAATTTGCTTAACATAATCGCCTATGGGCCAAATCCGTACAACATAAAAATGGGATTACTCCATTTTCAATGCATTCCTATGGGAAATTTGTATAAAGGGAAATTTGCTTAACATAATTTCATTTGGAACAAATTAATTCCTTTATACAAGGTACCACTATAATATAATTGAATAGACATGGACTTAATGCCAGAGTCTACAAAGAACAGAATGTCTTAGGTTTGTTCTGGACGGACAAATCTTTTCATTCATTGTTCTCCCACTTTAGAACAATTGATATTGAAGTTCATTCCACGCTGAGTATGTACAATTTCCAAATTATGGGGAAGTCTCTTAAAACTTGACGTGCCATGTGATTCCAACCCCTTTCCCAGTGACAGGAGTCACAGATATTTATTTGAAGCAAACAAGTTGAGGAGCTGTATAGGTATTACAAAAACCAAATACAAAAGTAGAACAGGTGATACCTAGATAACATCTAGGGATATTTATTAAGGCACCATCTATCTCACCTAGTTCTTGGGTGGATGTCTATGAAGATTCTCACTCATCCAGGTAATGTTATCCAGAAGTTGAGTCATGGCAACTCGATTCCTTTTCTTATGAGAGCGAAACATTTCACTACTCATATACAGTAAGTAGCTTTGTCAGTCTAAGAAAAGTGGGTGCTAGCCTCCAATTTATAATTCATTTTGGTTTCGTGCATCCCTGGTCTGAATAGACTCATTAGGTGGACGATGGCCTCAATAAGCTCATTAAGTGGACAATGGCCTGGGGTATGTGAAAGTTCCACCTATGCAACCCTTCCCAACACCCATTAAATATGGGTTGTTAGCTGTAGCCTTCCTGGTGGCAGTGTGAAGTGCTTCTGATTTGTTTGGGGATGAAAGAAAAGGCAGCTTGATAAGTGGCAGGCAGATTGTGCCGGAGGCCCCCACCTGTGTTGGAGAGAGGGGTTTTCAATACACACGTAAATGGTTTCCATGACCCCTCTCTCAAACCACCTATCTTCTCAGTCTAATATGTGCACATACTCATTTTGAACTATAAATTGGAGGCCTCACACCAACTTTCCTTAGACTGATGAAGCTACTTGGATGAGTAGTAAAACATTTCGATGTTGGAAGAAAAGAAGTCCAGTTGCCACAATTCAACTTCCGGATTCTTGGGAGCATGAAACACCATGTACCTTATTTCACTCTACTAGACAAACAGGATCTCCAGCAAACAATAGCGTCATCTAGGGGAAATTAAATTTGATTTTAATGGCCAGCTAAAGTCAGTGGTATATTTTGAAAAGTATGGCCTAAAAAAATAGCCATTTGAATCCTTTCTTTTTTTCCCCCTCCTTTTTATAATGGTACAGTTGTATGTATAATCATGTGATATACATACTATTGGGCAGTTCACATGGTTGTTAGTTCAGCTATTTGTATCAGTTCTGTAGGCTACACATGCCATCCAGTATAAATTGATTCATATTTTCTGGGACTCTGTTGCCCTAAAATATTCTTTTTAAAAAAACCATTCATAAGTGATCTATCACTATTTTCTTGTCACTTCCAACCACTGGTCTATGTGCTGCTTGGTGAGATATGTTACCTGTGGCCCTGGGATAATCTGTCTCCTTCTCACCAATATAGCTTGTGTTCTTCTCTTGTGTTGTACTGCTGCTGGTGCTGCAAGAACTTTGTAAGTGATTTATCACTAAGTATTTTAAAATAAATAAATAAAAAGGGTACAGGTGGAGTGGCCATGGTGCCAGACCCATAAGTAAATAGATCAACAGTAATATCCAAACACAGAAAAATGATAAAGATTGAAATGATGGATCGTTTTTAAAAGGCGGTGAGGTAGGAAAAATCTGATTGGCTGTCCAAGTCAGTATATGGTGTGTGGGTGTGGGTGTGCATGCGTGCGTGCATATCTCATTATAAAACAATTTAAATAAAGGTAGAATCTATATAATTGGGTTATTTTGGCATTTGTGACTGCAATCTAAGGTGTGCAGTCACACGGGTCAAAATGACATCTCCCTGAAATTTATAATGTATTCTCCCCCGGGACCAGGTCCTTTTGTAAGGTTAATGCCTCTTGATTTCTCATTTCAGCCCAAACTATCCTCAAACAATTTACATTACAAGAAGGAATTGCAAAGAATCACCTTTTCAGAAGGAAGGAACCTATTAACTTGGTAATGTTGTATTAATAGGCTGCAAAAATCATCAAAGGGGGATGTGGAGATATCAGCAACAAGGAGGAGGGGCCATGCCAAACCATGGAGAATAAGATTTTTTTGAGTCGTTTTCTCATGCCTAGTTTTATCACAGTTGGCATGCTATAAAAGCAATAAACTAATTAGCATCATTGTTAAGTGCTGTGCTATCAACACCAAAAAGGTTCCAAAGTTTTCAACTTTCAAAAGTTGAATGGTCTGTATGAACTTGTAGGTCAACATAAAACCAGGTTTGAACATAGCTTGTAATGAAACTTTTCCCGTTAGTTGCTTGGCATATTTATATTAGCCTCTTGTGTTTATCTAAAAGATGACTTTATACGCCCTGTGGCTGGGATCCTTGCTTAATCCCATGTTGTTATGATTTGTTCGGTTTTATCTCTTTCTCTGAAGATTTATACCCTGAAACTCCTTCAGTGACACTAACAAAGATTTGATAACGCTGGCGATAAACCGGGTTGGCTGCTAAGTTTCTTATAAAACTTCATTACAGATGAAATTAATCATGGCGGGTTTTAATGCATGGAGAAGATGGTCCCATCTGTTTGATAGGCTGTGCTCAAAGACCTTAGACAAGCTTTAAATCATTCTAGTTTATATGATAATAAAAAAAATTATAGGAAAAGACCAAGGTCATATCATAACATGCAAGCAAGAGTGAGGTTTTCTGGTTATATTTATCACTCTAGAATGCCTACATCAGCTACATGACACAATGCTTCTGAAATGCTGAAATGTGAAGCACCCACCCTCCCACCCACCGTTAATTCTGGATGATTCTCTAAATTGGATAAGAGTATAAGAAGAGCCATGCTGGATCAGGCCAAGGGCCCATCTAGTCCAGTGCGGTGGGATATCCATAATAATCATCATGCCAGATTTTCCTAGGTGAAAAGTAAGCTTTAGGAGAAAAGTAAGGTACAGTATTCATCACTTGGATGGATGGATGGATGGATGGATGATTGATGATGAAAGGAAGGAAGGAAGGAAGGAAGGAAGGAAGGAAGGAAGGAAGGAAGGATGGATGGATGGATGGATGGATGATGACAATACTCAGTAGTAGTTTATCAGTCCTTCCTTATGGGGACCCTCTAGGACTGTGCAAGTTCAACCAACAGTTCCCATCAGCCAAGGCTTCCATAGAATGGGTCTTCTGCTGGAAGACACACTGGGGAATCAGAGCTCTGCAGCGAGGTATCCAGATAATAGAGCTATCCTGATAAGCCACTTCTGAGTGCTATCTCATGAGGAACTTTGTTAATCTTGGATGAAGGAATAAAGAGTAGGCTGTTTTAATTTGCAGATGATACCAAATTGGGAGGGGTTGCTAATTCCTTGGAGGATAGGATGAAAACCCAAAATGACCTTGACAGATTAGAGTACTGGGCCAAAGCTAATAGAATGGGTTTCAACACAGAGAAATATAGGGTGCTGCATCTAGGTTAAAAAAAATGAATTGTGCAGATATAAGATGGGAGACACCTGGCTGTAAAATAGTACATGTGAAAGGGATCTGGGAGTCTGGGTGGACCACAGATTGAATATGAGTCAGCAGTGTGACGCAGCGGTCAAGAAAGCCAATGGGATTCTTGGTTGCATCAACAGAAGCATAGTGTCTCTAGATCAAGAAAAGTGATAGTACCACTCTATTCTGCACTGGTCAGACTCCACCTGGAGTACTGTGTCCAGTTCTGTGCAGCTCAAGGATGTTGACAACCTTGAACGGGTCCAGAGGAGGGCAACCAGGATGGTTAAAGGTCTGGAAGAAATGTCTTACAAGGAGTGGCTTAGGGAGCTGGGAATGTTTAATCTTACAAAAAGAAGGCTGAGACGGGCTATATTTAAATACTGAAGAGGGGACTGGTTTGTTTTCCTTGGCTTCAGAGACTAGGACTCGGAGCAATGGTTTCAAACTACAGGAAAAGAGATTCAATTTAAACATTAGGAAGAACTTCACGATGGTTAGTGGAGTTCGGCAGTGGAATATGTGGAGGAGACAGGTGGTGGAGTTTCCTTCTTTGGAGGTTTTTCAGCGGAGGCTGGATAGCCATCTGTTAGAAATACTGTGATGGGGGTTCCTGCATGGCAGGGGGTTGGCCTAGATAGTCCTTGGGGTATCTTCCAACTCTATGATTCTATGATTCCATGATTTGTGGCTTAGTGGTTAGACTCCTGCACTGAAGTCAAGACTCTGCTCCTGATCTGAGATTGATTCTGGGTTCAAGAAGCTGGCTCAAGTTTCACTTAACTTTCCATCCTTCTGAGGTTGGTAAAGTGAGTACACAGCTCGCTGGGTGAGGGACCAATGTATAGGCTGCATAATTATACTGTAAATTGCCCACAGACTGCTTTAAGCATTACAGGATGGCATATAAGCAGCACACTTTGCTTTTACACTTTTTATTCTCCTGAGCAATGTGCAGCACACCACTTATTATTGGATTACGTTTCCCCTCAGCCTGAATCACTGTTGAGATATAAAGGGGAATGCAATCTAGCTATGTCTGAAGGATCACATATTCCCTTTTTATGTTAAAAATAAATGTTAAGGTCAGAGAGAGGGGGGCCTGTTACCTCAGGCTGAGTGTTGTTGATAGGTGATCCAAAGCAAAGGTAGTAGAGATGGGCACAAAATGAATTTTTTATTCATTTTGTTATTCGTTATTCATTTCGTTAGGGAACAAAATGAATAATGAACGGAGCCATCAAAGAAAAACGAAATGAAACAAAATGGAATTTTTTGTTTTTTCATTTCATTTTTCATTACCCCTTCTGGTGTCTTCTCCTATTTGAATGTTGCCGGCTTGCCACCAGGCCCAGGTCTTGCCCGCAGGCCAACTGGTCGGCGCTTGAGTAAAAAAAATTAAAATATTAGAAAAATATTTACTAAACAGAGCCGACCCTGCTTAGCTTCCAAAGTCAGGCAAGATTGGATGTGGTTAGAACACTTACTGAATTCTTCACTGATTTTAACGGTCTTGAATTGATGAGATATCTCCATGAGGAGCTTAATGTGTATTTTCTCCACTTGGGTTCCCAGTCCGGTAGAGAGGACAGAGTGATGGACTAAGAACTGTTTTTTATTCTTTCTCCTACATATGTCAGAGTGAGCTATTGAGACTTAACAGTATCAGTTAATGAGAAAGGGGTGGACTCTTGGGAATTTTAGATGGTCCCCTCTATGGACTTCTGTACTTCTACCGCATAGAAAATGCAATTTTACGAGAGATTCAAAACTCTGAAACAAAAGTCTGGGGTCCCCCCTCCCCCAAATGACTGTTGTAAACAACCCAGAATAGTCTATACCACTAATGAGGTGGTAACTCTTATAAATAAATAAATAAATAAATAAATAAATAAATAAATAAATAAATAAATAAATGTGCTTGGTCAGTCGATAAACTTTCTAGTTATTTATTTTCCCATACATGTCAGAAAGCAACAATGAAGTTGGTGGTGTTTGCAGACATGTATGGAAAAATAAATAACTAGAAAGGTCTTCCTTAAAGATGCTTCCTCTCAACTTAATTAATATGAAAAAAGGCCTCTGGGTATTCCTCCAGTGGCTATTCAAACAGCTGTCCTTTAGGCTGAAGTGAAAGTACAGGAGAGCGGAGCTTCAATAAAACCAATGGACTATGACTCCTTCTGAACACAACTATAATGAAATGTTACTGCCGTAATATTCAGTTAAATAAAGACTGCAGGAATGGACAGGGGAATTGCAACACCAGACATTGGGGGTGGGGTGGGGCACAGCGCTATCACTGAGTAAACATTAAGTAGGAGATAACCCTCCTTAGTTTCTGTGAAATGGGGAGGGGGGGAAGCAATGTCTTCTAAAAGGAAAAGCTGATAATCTTCTCTGTGTAAAAGGAGTGGCTATGATTGGTCCATAAACTGATATCATAAACAACAAGTAGTCATTAGCTAGCAGAGCTCTGGGGATTACACGTTAGTAAAGGTGGGCACGAAACAGAAAAATGGTGGTTCAGTTCGTTCTGTTTCAGGCCCACCCTCGTTTCGGTTCATACGAATTTTTAAAACAAAAATTTGTACAAACTGAACGGAGCCGAACTGGTTCAGCTTACCTGGATGGTGGCAGCGACGGTGGTGGCGGTGGCCTGGAAGGCCCTGGCAGCGCCCGCACCGGGCAGTGGGAGGCCCCACCGCTGCTTCCGGAGCCCCGGCCTCCGCCTCCGGAGGCCCAGCACTTTTTAATTTAATTAATTTTTTTATTTTTGCAGTGCCGACCACGCAGCCCCAGCAGCTGGGTCGGCGCTTCTTTTTCCTTATTTTTTCTGGCCGACCATGTGGCCCCAAGGGCCGGGTCGGCACTTTATAATTTATAAATTTTTAAAAATATATTGTTTATTTTTAAATGTCCCCAACACCAGGGGCTTTTTCTCCCCACAGCTGACAGGCGCTGGCTTGGGGCTTTTTATTTCCTCCTTGCCCATGGCAGCTGGAGTTCCAGGTGAGGAGGCAGCAACAAGGTAGGAGATGGGGGGGGCACAAAAATTGAAATGAAATGAAATGGAAATTTCCCTTTCATTTCATTTCATTTTCCTTTGATGGGTTGAATCATTATTAATTTTGTTAGCTAATGAAATGAATAACGAATAACAAAATGAATTAAAAATTAGTTATCCTGAGCTGAATGTGGCTATTTGCACAAATACTCTTACCTTGATGAATACAGCATTGCAGTAAAATTCAAGGAGGCTTGTACTGACACAGAACTAGTTGCCACGGCTCTTTTCATACCTCATTTTGAATTAACTCCTTCTTGTTTATTTATTTATTTCAAACATTTCTATCCCGCCTTTATCCCCAAAAGGTCCCAAGGAGGCTTACATAATCTAAAACTGTCTTTAAAAGTGAAAAACATACAGGTTTCAGTACATGAAGGTATCAGTTAACAAGCCCTGTGGCACTGTGGTTAAATGCCTGTACTCCAGGTAAAACTGTGCTCACGACCTGGGGTTCAATCCCAGGGAGCAGGCTCAAGGTTGACTCAGCCTTCCATCCTTCCGAGGTTGGTAAAATGAGTACCCAGCCTGCTTGGGGTGGGGTGGGGGGCAATGTGTAGCCTGCATAATTAAACTGTAAACTGCCCAAATACTACTTGAAGTGGTATGGGGCGGTATATAAGCAGAACACTTTATATGGTGTTTTAAAAAAGAATTAAGAACATAAGAACATAAGAAGAAGAGCCATGCTGGATCAGGCCAAAGGCCCATCTAGTCCAGCTTCCTGTATCTCACAGTGGCCCCACCAGATGCGTCTGGGAGTGCACAAGCCTAGATATCTCTCTCCTGATACCACTCTCCTGCATCTGGTCCTTGAAGTACCCTGGTTTTAAGCCTGGAGATGATACATCTCCCTCATGGTTTGTAACCTGTGATGGACTTTTCCTCCAGGAATCTGTCCAATCCCCTTTTGAAGGCATCCAGGCCAGATGCCATCACCACATCTTGTGGCAGGGAGTTCCACAGTGAAACATGTGTTATATTAAAACAGCAACTACGGTCAGTATTAAAACACATTTAAAACAACAAAATGAAACAATGCATTTAAAATCCCACTCAGACCACCCAGTCATCAAGGAAGCATATAAAAACTTTTCAAAGAGGCCTTTCAGGACATACTTCCCTCATAACAGCTGGTCATTTAGTCTTATTTTTGACTATTAGCATATGATCCATCTCAACACCTGTTTTTACAGGCAGGATTTTAACAAACCCTTTTAAGTCCCTGAATGCCATTTTAAAGTAAACATCATTTTAAAAATGTTTACCTGCTTTTAATTATTCAATTATATCTTAATTAGTGCATAGTAGTTTTTTTTATGTGTGACTTATTTTGTTCTTTTTTTTCTGTTTATTCCAGTTGGTGGTGGGGTCCGCTTGGTGGTGGAGCCCTCCACTTGGTACGGTCATGGGCTAGATCCGGGTGAACCCAGGACAACTCCATGTCATTCTCAAGGGAGTTTGTCCAGCACTGTTTGGGACAACCCCTTGAACCAGTCCCTACTTCCTGGTCTCCTGTGTCAGTTGGAATCACCTCCCCTCCCTCCCCTCCTTTGATACTACTTTGAATTTTGTGCTGCTTTTTTATTTTGACGTGGGGAATGTCAGAGAGATTGCATACGCTGGAGTATTATTGTGGGAACATGCTTGCAAATATATACACTACTGATAAAAGAGAACAGCAAAATCCTGTTGCGTAACACATGGTGTAACATTGGGGGGTAAATTTACTTACCCTATGATATCACACTGTAGATATTATTAGTTGCACCCTTGGTCACACAACTCAGGGTGCAACCAATAAGGTCTGTGGTGATTTTATTTTTAACTTAAGGAAACTCAGAGATAAAAGTTATACCATTTGTGTTACACTAGTGTGTTTTAGCAAAAGGGTTTGCACCAATATGCATTCCACTGTGTGTGCTTTCTCCAACAGATTTCCAAGACTGCGAAATCTAGTCACATACATCATGAGTTGAAGAGTAAGGAAAACATAACAATGTGCATCTTGCAACTAAGACAATTTATCTTTGTTTGAAAAATAAATACAGTACATATATGTTTCATAATTAAAATAATTCTATAGCCTATTGTACCATCTTTGAACACTAGAGATTTTAGAGACAAGACTGCTGGAAGGCCTAGGAGATATTTTTTCACAGGGCCGCTAGGCATCTCTATGTCTAGTTCTTTTTGCTGGGCCCAGAATACAGTGGTACCTCTACCTATGAGTGGCTCAACATAATTTATTTATTTATTTATTTTTATTTTTATAATTTATATGCCACCCACTACCCAAAGGTCTCTGGGCGGCTTACAATCAGAAGAGCAATTCGACTTAAGAGCGAAAAACCATTGGCATTTTAACTGCTGCCTTTTTGAAATTTTAGATGCGGTCTGCTCTACTTACGTTTTTATTTTTTTTATTTTTTACTTTCTAAAATTTATTTATTTATTTATTTATTTATTTATTTATTTATTTATTAGATAGGGCTGCTCTACTTAAGAGTTGTTCGACTTAAGAGCATGCATTTGGAAAGGATTAAACTCATAAGTAGAGGTACCCCTGTATTTTAAACAGAGAGAATGAGCGAGAGGCAGAACTAGAATACTTGTTATCTGATACATGGGGGAGAATAGAGGAACACTGAGTGGAATTTGTGGTTGTTGTTATTATGTGCTCTCAAGTTGCTTTTAACTTATGGCAACCTTTAAATGAGTGACCTCCAAGATGTCCTTCCCTCAACAGCTCTGGCAAACCAAATTCTGCAGCTTCCTTCAATGAGTCAGTCCATCTTATATGTTGCCTTCTTTTCCTGTTGCCTCAGCCTTTCCCAGGGTTATTGTCTTTTCCAGAAAATAGAATTTAATAAAAGATGAAGAAAAAGAATCTGGGGAAAGATGATGTGTCACCAGAACTAAAGGTCTTCTAATCTAGACAAAGTTGGCACCTCTCCTTGTGATGCAAACATTAGAGAAAGTGGCATATAAGAATGCATAGCATTTTTTGTTGAAGTGAAAATGTTTATATTCGTTATTTGTTTTGTTGTGAAAAGAAAAATGAAATGAAACAAAACATAATTTTTTTTCATTTTGTTTTTCGTTCCCCTATCCAGCGTTTTCTCCCACCTGTAGTTGCCAGGCTGGGGACACTCTGCTGCTCCTGACCAGCCCCCACGGCGAGGGCTTCCAAGGTAGTAGGGAGGCCTCCCTCCTGAAAAATAAAAGCGCTGATCATTCCATGCTACAGCGGATCGTTGCTTGAGTTTAAAAAAAAAGGTGCTGAACCAGTCCATGGGCCAGCTGGCTGGGGCTTGAACAAATAAATACATTTTTTTAAAGTGCTGGCACAGCCCACAGGCCAGCTGGTTGGTGCAATAACAACAAAAAATAATAATTTTAGAAAGCATTGACCTGGCCCACAGGCCAGATGAACAGCGCTTAAACTAAAAAAATAAAATAAAAACATAAAAAAATGCTCCAACCCAGCCCATGGGACAGCTGATCGGCGCTTGAACAGATAAATATATTTTTTTAAAGTGCTGACGCAGCCCACAGGCCAGCTGGTTTGTGCAATAACAAAAAATAATAATTTTAAAAAGCATCGACCTGGCCCGCAGGCCAGCTGAACAGCGCTTAAACTAAATAATAAAATAAAAACATTAAAAAATGTTCCAACCCAGCCCATGGGCCAGGTGGCTGGCGCTTGAACAAAAAAGTTTTTTAAAAATTAAGCGCTGACCTGGTCCGTGGGCCAGGAGCCTGCACTTGAACAAATAAATTAAAAAATATATATTTTTTAAAAAAGTGTGCTGACCTGACCCATGGGCCAGCTGGTTGGCACAATAACAAAATAAAATAAAAATAAATAAAAATAAATAAAAATAAAAATGTGTGACCCAGCCTGCGGCCAGCTGGTTGGTGCAAGGAAAAAATAAAAAAGTAAAAAGTAAAAAAAGTGTCACCTGGCTCCCAGGCCAGCTGGTTGGTGCAAGTTAACAAAATAATAAAAAAAGAAAAATGAAACAAACAAAAAATGAAACATTTTTTTAAAAAATCATTTCATTTTAAACAAAGCAAAAACTATAAAAAAGAAAAATGAAACAAAATGCCATTTTGGTGTTTTGTGCCCATCTCTATCCATAACCTGATACAGAAATGGGATAGAAGAAACTTGCACTTGAAAAATGTGATTGCCACAGAAAGCAAACTACGTATATTAATTTTTCCGTTTTGGACATTATAAGGAACAAAGGACAACAGACATTCTGTTTATAATGGGGTGTGTAGAAGAAATTGCTTATTCTGGCTAAAAATTGCATAGTAATTCATTTGTGGGCTTGTGAGAAATATGCCAAAAGGACAAATGGACTCCATTACCTTTTGAATCAAACATGATAGTTCATCATTTAGGAACCAACTCTGGGGACAGTTTTCACCATATCCTTAGCATTCAGTTACAACATATTGCTGCTTATCGGCATGCATCATCAAACAATTAAAACCACTTAAATGAACATGATGATTTTGTAATGAATGTATACAAGGGAAAGGAATAATTGTACACCGAGATGCTTATCAGGTACCATTTCTGACATTCACAGGGTAAAAAAGATATTGAAGCACCTGGCGGTTGGAAAAAAGATGGAAGCCTTTGTTTCAGAAAACTTTTTTCAGTAGAGCAGTGGTTCCTGACCTCGGACCCCCAGATGTCCTTGGATTGAAACTCCCAGAAGCCTTCACCACTAGCTGTGCTGGCCAAAATTACTGGGAGTTGTAGTTTAACAGCATTTGGGGACTGGAGCTTGAGAACCTCCTGGCAAGGTTTTGCCCATCTGCTTTACAGAAATAGATCAACCCAGGTTGGCTCAGGGTCTGCATGGGAAAACACTGGAGCTCTCCATTTATTGCTCCCTCGAGCCACGGGGAAAAAAGAAGACTATAAATGAATTTAATATGAACAGGAAAAAGACCAGAAAATGTGTACCGTCCCCTCCCATTCAAAGACCATAGGGAGATTCTGAAACTACACAAGACCTAATAGACTTCAGAGTGGGAAGAATAGATTTGAAAATAGGACATCCCAGAAAGCTGAGAAAAGGGAGATAGGTTGGGAGACGAGGTTTTAGCAGGAAAGGCGGATAATAAAAAGGAAACCGCAGGGGAAGAGAGGACAGAAGGATAAAGGCGGTTACTTCACATCCTACCTTCTTCCACGATTACATCTGTACCATAACAGCGTTGTTTGCGGTCACATGGTTTTGTCCCTGTTCAGTCCCTGTTTCCATTTACTCACAGGCCTGATAACTTGTCTCATGACAAGTGTTACTTCATGGCCTTGTTTCCTGACAAGATCTGCTTTTTTTGGGGGGGGGACCCATAAAAATAAAGGGCGTACCACACCCCCTGTGCTTTGTCTATTCAATATTTCGATCCACAGCACTCAAAAGTATGAGAGAAATGGACGGATGCAAGTTCACAAGCGGAAGATTGCCTTCATTGCGGGACAGTTGTTACCTCACGGGACCTTGTCACGGAACAGGAACAGAGACAAAAGAATTCCCCAGCCCAGGGGCAGGTACAGCTTGTTATGCTCTGCTCCCGATTTCAGGGGCGTGGTCGAGACAACTTTTTGCTGTCACGCTATGGACGTGAAGTAAGTTTTTTGTTTTTTTGTACTGGTCCCAAGCGGGACAGCAAGGAGGGATGAACGGGATGTGAAGTAACTGCCAAAGTGGAGGAATGTTGCGAGATGATGCCAAGGACAGCCTCTGAAGGGAAGTAATGGAAGAGAAGTGGAGGAAGACAGTGGTGTGAAATCCCCCTTATTGGGATGAGATGGCAGAAAGGGAAAGGAGGAAGAGAGAACAAGAGTGTTTTGATAGAAAAGCCCAGCAGAGAGAGAGAGTAGAAAAGGCCTGTCTTCTGATGGAAACCCTTCTGGGATGAAATAACGAGACTCTACAAGAGTTTGGGAACCTGCTATGGGACGTGTGTATGTTCCACCACTCAGTGTATAATTTCAATCCACACCTCATTTATGCCGTTACTTAGAGATACTAAACTCTCAGGGAAAAGGGCTTGACATTGTGGATCAAGGAAATTCTAGCCTGACACACCAGATATGGGGAGAAAAGGTTGGACGAATTGTTTTACCTACTGTTTTGTTGTTGTATAATAAACCTGTTAACTTTGAAAACTCAGGAAGTGGGGGATGTTTTACTGGTGGGATAAAGCTGGTAGAAACCTCACACTAAATAAATATTCACATTGCACAGTTTAGGATGGAAGATTAATTTGATGTTAAAAAAAGTAGATTATATCTTTCCATTTCAGAACAGGAGTGGAAGGAGAGGGGCACACTTTTTCCACTGCCAGGACCAACTGGGGATCTATGTCAATGAAAAACAATATAATGGGGAAATTAAACAAAATGCTCCCAGTAGCCTCTTTCTGGTTTCGTTTTTGTAGGTGTGGTTTATGGGGCAGAGGATTGTACCCCATTTTGTTGCAAAACCATTGCGTCCAGATCCTTCTAGTCTCACAAATTGACATTGGAGGAATAGCTCAGTCATTTAGGTATCTGGAGGTTGGGGAGGTTGGTTCCCTACTGTGCATCTCAGAGTAGCCAGCCTGTGTGGCCTTGGGCAAGCTGCACAGTCCTCAGGTGTCCCCAGAGGATAGGAATTGTATTCTTCTTTTGAGTACAGTGGGACCCCAGTATCCACTTGGGATTGGTTCCAAGCCTTCCCATGGATAATGAAAACCGTGGATAAGAGAGAATGCCAAAATGTCCCTAAAACTGCTGTTTTGTGATAGTAACTTGCTTTACAGCTGCTGTTTTGCAACAGTAGCTTGCTTTACAGCTTTATTGGTGGTGAGTACTTGTGACGGTAGCTTGCTTTACAGCTGCTGTTTTATGACAGTAGCTTGCTTTACAACTGCTCTTTGTGACAGTAGCTTGCTTTGCAGCTGCTGAATTTATTTATTTTTCTCTGCCAAGCGTGGATAACTGAATCAGTGGATAATGAATCAGTGGATACAGGGGTCCTACTGTATTTACTTCCTGGAAGATCACGGCTGGGTTGCCATACGTCAGAGTTGATTTGATGGCACATTATTATCAAAGGCTGACTGGATAACTCAGTCGTTTTTGTTGGAAATAAGCCTGTGTGTTTATTTATTTATTTATACAATTTATATGCCACCCACTGCTGCCTAGATGCCCTAAGCACATCTGATCTCGCCTGATTTCGGAAGCTAAGCAGGGTCGGCCCTGCTTAATACTTGGATGGGTGACCGCCAGGGAATACCAGGTGCTGTAGGCACCTGGAGTAGGAACTGGGAAACCAAAACTCCATGGACATGGGGTCATGAAGAGTCGGTCATGACTGTAATGACACAACACACACACACACACACACATGCCGCCCACTACCCAAAGGTTCTTGGGTAAGCTGCCCAGTCCCAGCCCCCACCCACCAACCCACCAGAAGAGGGGAGTAGCAAACCACTTCTGAGTACTCTCTACCTAGAGAACTCTGAAAAGGGTTGACAAGTCAGGGTTGACTCGATGACACACACTTATTATTATATCTGTGGACAGGGCAATAGTCTAGATTACACAAATGTCTGGGACCGCACTTCATCCACCTCTGCTATTGAGTGTGATTTGCATTGGCCCATCAGCCTTCCCCTCCTGAATAATAGTGGGTCTTGTCTTTACTGCATTTCTGTCAATCAAACAGTACTTTCCGAATTCAGTGCGACTCTCCTCCAGTCCCGCATGGGCATTATTTCAACAGCCAGAGACTCAAATATATATCTAAATCTCCTGGCTGAGTGAGAAGATGTTGCTATCTTTCTGCAGCCAGCATACAAATAGACTCAGGTGGTGCTCTGGGAAACCCTGAATAGAACTCCTAACCTGATGGACTCCAGTAAATCACAGGTTAGATAGATAGATAGATAGATAGATAGATAGATAGATAGATAGATAGATAGATAGATAGATAGATAGATAGATAGATAGATAGATAGATAGATATGTTGGGGTGTGTGTGCTCCATTATAGCCTGCCTTTGCTGTGTTCTCAACGGTGTACATCATTGCGTTTCGGCTCCTCTGATTTTCATATGTATTTTCCTGCAATTTAAAGAGATTTAAATTTTCTTGTATTTTTCTTATAATTTTTTTAAAAAGAGAAAATATTGGACTGTTTTGTTTCAAGAAGCCTTTCACTGCTAACCAATAATCAGATCAAATGCAAGAGACACCCTTCATTGTTTTCAGGTGTGGTCAACTTAAGAACATAAGAAGAGTCGTGCTGGATCAGGCCAAAGGCCCATCTAGTCCAGCTTCCTGTACCTCACAGTGGCCCCGCCAAATGTATCTGGGATCGCACAAGACTAGATATCTGTCTCCTGATAACACTCCCCTACATCCAGTCCTTGCAGTACCCTGTTTTTAAGTCTGGAGATTATACAGTCCCATCATGGCTTGTAACCTGTGATGGAGTTTTCATCTGTCCTTGCCGTGGCCCTCCCATTTTACAGTGCCCTGCTTGCCTGCAGCTGGTGCTCCAACCATCTGGGCAGCAGGTGGGGGTAGCGGGGGACCTTGCTGTGGCCTTCCCGCTTTGAACTGCCCCACTAGCTAGCGTGCTGATCATCTGGATGGTGGGTGGGGGGAGTGGGGGCAGCCACATAGCCCACCGCTTTCAACTGCTTCAGCAATAGAAGCAGTTGCAGAAGCCAGCTTGCTCACTTCCTCTCAAAGCGGGGTGGGTGGGTGAGTGGGGGGTCTGCATTTGTTCCCAGGGGCCGTAACTGCCCACTGGGCTGTAGTTTGAGGACCCTTCCTCTAACTTATGGCAACTCTATGCATGAGCGATCTCCAGAACATCTCGGCCTCTACAGCTCTGTTCAGTTCTTGCACACTCAGGCCTGTGGATTTCTTTAGGGAGTGGATCCATCTCATATTTGGTCTTCCTCTTTTCCTGCTGCCTTCCACCTTTCCCAGAATGATCATCTTTTACAGAGATCCTTGACTTCACATGATGTGCCCAAAGTAGGATAGCCTTCAAAGATAGTTTGGGCTTGATTTGATCTCACACTCTGTGCACTGAAAAAAAAATATTTAGACCACAACACAACAGCCAGCATGGCCACTGAACATGCTAGAGAATGGATTGGGAGATCTGTAGCCACAAAATGTAACTTTTCCAAGCAAAGGGTTTCTGGATGGAATTATCCCATACTAGGGATGGGCATTTCATTTCGGAACCACCAAGTTAGTCCTTGGAACTGGCTGATACACATAGATCCAATTGCTTTACATTTCTCTGTCTCACACAGGGTTAAAATCCAACGAGGAAGCATGCTGGACATCATCTGTGCTAGATCTGTGATGCTGGCCAATCAGGAGCTGTGCAGGGACAGGCATCATTCCGCCTCCCTCTCTGATTGGCCAGCAGCACAAAGCAGGAAAGATGACATCGCAGCATGCTTCCTTGTTGGATATTAACCCTGAGCGAGACAGAGAAAGGTAAAGCAATTGGATCTGTGTGTATCAGCTGGTTCCGAGGACCACCTGGGATTGTGTGGTTCGTTTCGTAACCTATTGGTTCCAAAACAAAATGCCCATCCCTATTTCATATTCCCTGGACTAGTCGTGAAACTGAACATTGGGGAAGGAGAATCAGGGGAAGCATCTCTGCAATGGTGGCATCTCTAAGTGCTTGGGGAAGCTAGATTTGATGAATCTGTGAATCAAAAAATAGCAAAAAAATCACTGATTCGTATTTGTCAGGGTGTGTGTCTTCTGATAAATATGAATTGACAAATTAGCAATTTTTGACAAATTTTGCAATTTGTTTTTTAAATCTGTGCCCATCTCTACTGCCAATTATTGTTTCCCTGATTTAAATCCTAGGTACATTACAGTTGTGGGGATCAGCAGATGACTAGGAATGCAAGTGGCAACTTGTTAATTAATGGCATGTGGCTGCTATGTGCTAAATTTTTATCCCAGTTTTGTAACAGAAATGGTAATAATAATAACTTCAGGGAACTCGTACTCAAAAAAAGAAAAATCGGGTTTTCATTTCGTTTTTGGAATCTGAAGCACAGAAAAAGTTTTTAAAAGTTTTTTTTTAAAAATGGGAATGGCTGCCACCTACCAAATGCATCCTGGGCAGATGCACCAAAGGTCATCGCCAATGCGGTGGGGGGATCCAAAAAGATATCAAATCACCACAGAAACATGTGAAATTTATTTATTTTAAATGCCTGAATTTTAATAGTAGCAGCAGTGGGTTTTTATAGAATAAAATGTAGTATTGATTTTATTTTATTTATTTTATTTTTTTATTTTTAGACCTGCCCATTTGGGCTGGGCATAGGATGATCATGCAATTTTTTTGAACCATTCCACCAATGGAAGGTTTTGACTGACACTTCTGGATGTCTCGGAGGGCATAAAAGAGGCAAAGAAATCACAATCGGGTGTATGGATGTGGTTGAAGGAATGCTGGTGCTGGTGTATTTGGAGGGAGGCTAATTTAAGTTAGGCAGGCTGGGAGATTGAATTTAGAAAATTTTCTTTGATTCCCTGCAGCTTTGTTTGAAGGGAATAGCAGTTTATTCTTTATTTCTTCTCTGGCAGGATTTATTTTAAAAATATATTATATACTGCCATTTATTTTCTCTTTTTCCAACTTCAAGCACACACACACATTTGGGGTGCAAGCCAAGAACAGAACATCTATCCTAAGTGATTTCCTAACTGTCGCCCGTCCGGGCTGACCCGCCTGCAGCTCCTGCCCACTTAAGCCTGCCCATTGCCACTGCCGCCTGCCTGCATCTCCCCTGCCACCCGCCCACCCTGACCAGCCTAGGGTGCAAAAACACCTAGCAGCCCTGATTGCCCCATGCTCTGGGAAGGCTCCTAAATGCTGGAAATGACAATCAAACGACAACGACAAATGGAAATGACAAATTTTTGAAAAATTTCTGACAAACAGAAATGGACTCATTTTTTCTGGTTGTGATGTCTACTGCTATGTTTTATCCCAGTTGCACTTAGGGGTAAATCTATCTTTGGAATCTGGTCGCTATACACATTTTAAAAATGGGAATGGCTTAAAATGCATTCAGATAAAAAAATAAAAAGGAAGATATCTAGGAAATAATTGCACAATTAAGAATAAAAAGCTTAGATTAAGCAAAATGTATGTTTCATGTCTCATATTTTTAAAGTAGGAAAGTTGTGCATGAATGTTGATGTGGGGGAAAAGAAAAGTTGCACAATCTGATATGAGCAAGAATGTGGGTGGTATTTGGAATAATGCAACCAGACTGGTTTTTTTCCACAACCCTAGTGTTTAGGGGAAGGAAGGACGAACCTATTGTGGGCTGGAATAGCTCCTTTAAGGCATTGTAGGCGGGCACACAGCCGATGACCAGTAGTGCGAGAGCGGATGAGTGAAGGCTCCTGCTGTGATCTGACGCCTGTTAGACTGTCTCACAGTGACTCATTGTGACATGCGGAACCTAAGCATGGCAATCTCACGTATTCAGCAGCACATCACCAGGGAGCAAAAAACATAGCCGCGAGTCACAAACGTTTGTTAAGGAAGCAATTCTGAAATTATTTTCATCACACAGACACACAAACACAGACACAGACGCAGACACACACACACACACACATGAATTTTAAAAGCAAATCGCACACAGCTTGAACAAGGACTACTAAAACGCTCCTGTGAAAACATATTATGATGGAGAATATGACATTTATAGCTAAAAAGCAATCTTACCAAACGTAAGCAATTAATCACTAATATAATCACACTGAAAGTTGCCTAGATGCCCTAAGCACATTTGATCTTGCCTGATTTCTTCTCTCCCCCCCCCCCCTTTCCTTTTTGGTGATATTATTTTAATGGTGGCTGTTACCTGAGTTGGATCTGTTGTAAAGAAGGAGGATAGATAGATAGACAGACAGACAGACAGACAGACAGACAGACAGACAGACACACACACACACACACACACACACACACACACACACACACACACACACACACACACACACACACCCCTGTGTATATGTTCTTATTGACTATTTTATGTGGTAAATTGGCCTACAGTGGAATTCTGAAGCAAGTCATGAGGCCCCACATTGGGGAAAACTTAGGCCTTTCAAGGCAAGGCCAAAAAGAACATTATGATAACATTTCTCTTTTCCTTTCACTTAAGAGGAAAAATTTCTCTACAAATGTGTCCTTGGCGGGCCTAAAAATGAGACCTTCTTTCCATCAAAAATGGTGTAATGATAGTTTTAAGCTTTCTGTCATGGCCAGAAATTAGTGTGCTTCAGAAAGCAAAGTTGTCTCCGATTGATCTCCACAAAGAAAAGATTTACCTGAAGATTTATTACCCCTTTCTGCTTTCGCCTTCCTTTGGGAATGCCGGTAAATGATGCCGCAATCATGTTCCAGGAACATGGTACTTAAACATACCTCACTGACTATTTGATGTGCAGCTTTTTCTCTTCTTCTTCTTCTTCTTAAAGGAAAGGAGGCAGGAAAGAGATCTCATCCACTGGGGTGAAGAACTGCACCACAAAGATCCCCAACAGAGAGAGGTTAATGAAGAAATTTTAATGAAAAGGCAAGGGTAGCTCTGATCCCCACTTGTTGGGGGAAGGGCGCGTTTGCCCTCCCAGCCCTGGTCTGGGTGCGCTACTTTCGCGCCCATCCGGGGCTTTTTGCCCAGGGACGGGAGCCTATATGAAGGCTCCCGGCCCTCGCCGCCATTTTGTCGGCGGTTTGAGTCTTGGCGCTGCGGACGGCGATCGTCTGCGCTTACTGGAGCCCCCCCCATCTCCTCGCCCAGGCGCATTCTCTTTACCGCGGGGGTGGGCTCCCTACTTTTGGCCACTAACTTGGCGGGTAGTGCAGCTGGTAACCGTATTCTTGTTGAGAGCTATTTTATGCCATTATGGCGCTTCACAGCCCTCATAACCAGTCTATTCACATTGGCTATGTCAGCGGACAAATTTGCTATATATGACTGGAGGCCTCCCGAGGGCTGTGCTGTGCTCCAGGTTTATCGTTTATCTATTTGAATACCGAGCTTCTTGGCTGTGGGAATTTCATCCCACCCTGTTACCAGCTTGCACTACGGTGTCAGGTCCCCTTTCAGTGATCCTGACTTTCATTAAGAAGTTGATGAGTTATTAATAAAGTTGTGGCCCGTTTGTACCAAAACAGAAGTTGTCGCCTCTTTATTTCGGGGCTTGGGGGGCAAGACCTGATAGCTCTTGGTTTTGTCCTTTCTTTTTTTAAAAAAAGAGTGAGTTTATTCATCTTTTAAAAATGCATTGCACTTAAGACTGACACATGTTTGTGGTGAAGCTTCAAAGCAAACTACCAGCATTTATTGCATCTCACTAAATTCCACTGAGTGGAGATGCTCAAAGGAGTAATAAAGTCATGATGACACAGTGTGGTAAAGGAAACTATTCAGACTGCTGGGTGAGTCAGTGAGTGGGTCAGTGATAAAGCCCCAGAGAACTAATTCTTATCAGATACGATGCTTTTCAGTCGGAATGACGCTATTAATGACTTATGGGAAAACTTTTCTCCTCACTGTCCTCCCTAAAGCTCACAGTTCCAGAGAGCACAATAAATCCTGTTTTCCTCTTAATAGTTTACCTTCTTTTAAATGCTCTCTTCAATGGCCTTTTTTAAATCCCTTGTTGACGTGATTTATCAAGTCATGGCAACCTAAATTCATGAAGGATTTAGCAAGTCCTCTGTATACCTCTAGTTGAGTTAATAGAATAGAATAGAGTTTTATTGTCATTATGCATACGCAAGATATGCACAACAAAATTAGAGTGCTGTTCCACTACACACTCTAAACATACAAAACACATAAAACTAGATGTGCTTCGGGTGGACATTGCTCAGACAGCCAATTTAGGGTTGGGCGGGGGGGGCAAATCTGCTGAGAGATCTGATGACGACGTGAAAGGCTGTTTGAAACCATTAAATTGAAAGACAAAGATATACTGCTGCTTATGTGCCGCTTCAAGTGCCACCTGGGGAGCTCAAGAGTAAATGATATTTTTAAAAAGATGTCCCTTGTGTACATGTGTGTGTTTGTGTTTAATGTAGAAGGGTTGCCCTGAGATGCAAGGTTAGACAGTGGACATTTGACTGACCTTGAGTGGTACATACATAGAATGTTCCAAGTCAAAGGTGGCATCACCCAGGCAGATTTTGATGGTCCCGTTCGTTCAAGACGTTCATCCCATTGCATACCCAAGGTCAGTTAAGCCAGTGAAAAAGGGCCATGTCCCCAAACGAGGAGCAGGTAGTTATCCTTGACAAATTGGGAGGGGCAGATGACAGCTTTTCTGTCCTCGTATTAAATTACGGCTCCATTGACCTGTTCCCCAGAGAGCTGAACCTGCTCATAAGCTTGCTGTGACTTGTCTGAAAGAACATATTTTATAGAGCAGCGGAGGGTTCGTGGTTAGGTTGTTGAATTCGCCATAAGAGTTTCACAATCGCTCATTAACCCACCGTATATAAAAATCTTCAAGCTTGTTCTCACCTTCCCTTCCCTTTGATCACGTCCGTCATTTGCCAGCTAGTCCTTCAAAGCACTTCGGAGAGGATGTAAAAATATTAGACACATTCTAGTGTATATAAAATGGCCAGTTGACAGACAAGTGATTGGGTGAGATTTCAGTTTCAAATTTCATGGATATTTGGGAAACCGCTTCCATTCTGTTTATTGAGATTTGCAAATTTTTGGCAGATTCTTCCAAAAAGGAAGGGAGGGAGGAAAGGAGGAAAGAAAGGAAACACACTAGACATTTGTCAACCCACACCAGACCATCCAATGATTAATAATGCTGTGATGCCAAAAATGCTTTCAACTTATAGTCGCCCCCTTTTCAGGATTTTCTAGGTCATTGAATACTCATAACTGGTTTACCATTTCCTTCTAGTGGGGGCATCCTGGGACAGTGCAGCTTGCCCAAGGCTAACCAGGCTCACTCTTCTCCCGGGAGACACAATGGGGAAATCAGTGAGAGCAGAGGGTAAACCCTTCCATGAATATGGCAGTGTTGCATGGTATGGATGTGGAAGGCAATATCTGAGTCTCTTCATAATTTTCCCCCAACCACAAAAGTAGCCACACTGCTGTGGCCCAAGCTGACAGTGTTGGAATGGTGATGCGATCTGTGTACTTCCCAGACGTATTGGCTCTTGGGGAGAAAAATGCCTTCTTCACCATTCCTTTGGCCCCATGTCATAAAGATGTCACTGGAACATGTCTGAGGTTCACCTAAATCTGTCCCACCTTGAAGCAGGGGGTTCTCTGGGTCCTTGACAGAGATACCTGCACCCTAGGGACACATATTCCCTTTGGCTGTCCTATCAGCTCATAGCTGGCTCTTTCATAATTTTGGGAAGGGATGCTTGCAGTGCCCCTGAACAAAGTACGTTCCACTTATAGATAGGAATGTAATGATTACCTATTAAATTATGTACTCATATGTGTAGCCCACATTGAACAAACATGTGGGAGGATCCTGAAGAAAAAAGGCTCAAGTCCAGTTGTCCGACCAGTGGAGCTCTCATGCCCCTTGCCATTGGCACATTTTATTACATGTGGTTTACAGTACATCCAAGAATATGCATAACATCAGTGATTGGTTACAAAAGTTACAGAAGTAAAGGTGGCACATGCTGTTTGGGTGAACTATAGGGAATGCCTCGTGAACAAAGCATGTGTTGCACAGTTATTGATTACAATAACACATGTCCTCACTGTTTACAGACGGAAGGGGAGTAAATGAGGAGTAGACAAGAATAGGTAAAGGAAAATGAAAAGTAAACAGAATTAGCCCAGTAACCAAGAGTAAATAAATGAAAGATAAACAGAGTAGAGTCAGAGTGAGTAAACAAGCTGAGTAAATGAAAGGTAAATGAAGCTTGAGCTAAATAATAAATAATAGGTAAATGAAGATTTACCCAACCTGGTTTAGAGGAATTACCAGGTCTGCAAAATGTGGATTTAGCCAGAGTTCATCAGGAGGGTTTTCCCTCTTGTGAAATGTCCCCTAGGCCTCATCCCAACTGTCTGAATCAGACTCCATCACAAATGGATGAACAAACAAACAAACAAATAAACAAATAAAGGGCTTCGCAGGTTTCAACACTTAAGCAAGCCATGAACATAGGCAGCAAGCAAATTCATAAGAACATAAGAACATAAGAACATAAGAAGAGCCATGCTGGATCAGGCCAAAGGCCCATCTAGTCCAGCTTCCTGTATCTCACAGCGGCCCCACCAGATGCGTTTGGGAGCGCATGAGACTAGATATCTGTCTCCTGATACCACTCCCCTGCATCTGGCCCTTGAAGTACCCTGGTTTAAAGCCTAGAGATTACACATCTCCATCATGGTTTGTAACCCGTGATGGACTTTTCCTCTAGGAATCTGTCCAATCCCCTTTTGAAGGCATCCAGGCCAGATGCCATCACCACATCCTGTGGCAGGGAGTTCCATAGACTTACAACGCGCTGGGTGAAAAAATATTTTCTTTTGTCAGTTCTTACTCTCCCAGCACTCAATTTGAGTGTATGTCCCCTAGTTCTGGTATTTTGAGAGAGGGAGAAGAGCTTCCTTCTATCCACTTTACTCATACCCTGCATTATTTTGTATGTCTCAATCATATCCCCCTCAAGCACCTTTTTCCAGACTAAAGAGGCCCAATTGTTTTAGCCTTTCTTCATAAGGGAGGTGCCCCAGCCCAGTAATCATTTTAGTCGCTCTCTTCTGCACCTTTTCCAGTTCCACTATGTCTTTCTTGAGATGCGGTGACCAGAATTGTACACAATACTCCAGGTGGGGCCTTACTATTGTTTTGTATAATGGCATTATAATGTTGGCTGTTTTATTTTCAATCCCCTTTTTGATAATCCCTAGCATGGAATTGGCCTTCTTCACTGCTGCCACACATTGGGGAGACACCTTCATGGAGCTGTCCACCAACACACCAAGATCTCTTTCCTGATCCGTCACGGATAACTCAGAGCCCATGAGTTGATAGATGAAGTTTGGATTTTTGCCCCAATATGCATTACTTTACATTTGGTTACATTAAAACGCATTTGCCATTTCTCAGCCCACTCCCCCAGTTTGGAGAGATCCTTCTGGAGCTCTTCACAATCTTCTCTGGTTTTTACCACATGGAAAAGTTTTGTGTCATCTGCAAACTTGGCCACCTCACTGTTTATCCCTGTCTCCAGGTCATTTATGAACAGATTGAAAAGCACCGGTCCCAGGACCGAGCCCTGGGGCACACCGCTTTTCAGTTCTCTCCATTGTGAAAATTTCCCATTGACACCTACTCTTTGTTTCCGGGATCTCAACCAGTTCTCAATCCATAAGAGGACCTGCCCTCTTATCCCCTGACTATGCAATTTTCTCAGCAGCCTTTGGTGAGGGACTGTGTCAAAAGCCTTTTGAAAATCCAGATAGACTATATCCACCGGTTCACCCAAATCCACGTGCCTGTTGACCTTTTCAAAAATTCTAAAAGGTTTGTAAGACAAGATTTACCCTTACAGAAGCCATGCTGATTTTCTCTCAGCAAGGTTTGTTCTTTTATGTGTTTTAAGATTTTCTCTTGGATGAGGCCTTCCACCATCTTCCCTGGGACAGATGTAAGGCTAACCGGCCTGTAGTTTCCTGGGTCCCCCTCCTTCCTTTTTAAAAATTGGTGTGACATCCGCTATCCTCCAGTCCTCCGGCACTGTGGCCGTTTGAAGAGACAAGTTGCATATTACCGTTAAGAGATCTGCAATTTCATTTCTCAGTTCCCTAATAACCCTTGGGTGGATGCCATCTGGGCCCGGTGACTTGTTAATCCTCAATTTATCAATTAGTCCTAAAACCTCCTCTCTTTTAACCTGTATTTGATTTAATTCTTTAGTCAAGAGGGGCAGCTCAGGCAGCGGAATCCGCTCAAGGTCCTCTGTCGTGAAGACAGACGCAAAGAACTCGTTCAATTTCTCTGCAATGTCCAAGTCCTCCTTAACCTCCCCTTTTCCTCCCTCACCATCCAGAGGCCCAATTGGTTCTCTGGCAGATTTTCTACTTCTAACATATTTAAAGAAGCTTTTATTATTACCCTTTATATTGCTAGCCATGCGTTCCTCAAAGTCTTTCTTTGCCTCCCTTATCATCTTTTTACATTTCTTTTGCCAGAGTTTGTGTTCCTTTTTATTTTCCTCATTTGGGGAGGAACTAATTAGTGGATGATTGTCCGAAAAGTGGCAAATAAACTTCCTATGGTTTTTAATCCTGAAAAAAGTAATGAAGCTGCAACCATTGTTGTTTCATGAGATTTGCATTAAATTGTTACTTGCATTATAGCATTATTTGTGTGATAATTTGCACAAACATTTCTAAGTTCCTTCTCTTGCGAAAACGTTCACAACCTACTTTGCCGTTCATGATTCAAGGAAAATAATGTTGCCACCCCTCACCTCTGAACAAGCAAACAACTGCTTCCCTAGGAGGGATACATGATACTTTCATTGGAGCTTGTTTTCCATGGGAATATCTCACGATCAACTGAGCTCCTATTTGGAATTTCCACTCTCATTTTGGAAAACCCTGAAGTTAACAGATTCATCTATTCACACCCAGAATTTTGAGTCCTGAGCCCTAAAACATTTGACTTTCTATGGCTTGCTATGTGTTCCTCATGAAGTCATGGTTTATATAGTTTGTGGGTAGGGATGGGCATGAAATGAAAAAAATGTTTCATTTCATTCCGTCCCCCCACATTTTTTGTTTTGTTGAATACAAATTTTTGCAAAAAGTGGAAAGTGGCCCGTAGGCCAGCTGATCGGCACTGGGGTGGGGGGAAGAAACCTCAGCTGGCAGGCGGGGCTTGAGGGAGGGAAAATGTTTTTTTAAAAGCCCCGGGCCTTTCCCTCATTCACATGCTTGTTGACATACTCAAAGAATACAAACAGATTAGTGAGGCATGATTTGCCCTTGCATAAGTCATGTTGGCTCTCCTTCAGCAGTGCCTTCTCTTCCATCACCATCATCATCATCGTCATCATCATCATCGTCGTCGTCGTCGTCGTCGTCGTCATCATCGAACCGTAGGGCTGGAGGGCATCCTGTGAATCACTGAGCCCCTCGTCAAAGAAGCATAGCAAGGAATCCATCTCCTAACCTCTGGCTCAGCAGCCAGATACCCAAGCTACTGAGCTACCCAGCAGTTCAACAGCCTCGTGGCACAGTGGTTAAATGCCTGTACTGCAGGTAAAACTGTGCTCGCAACCTGGGGTTCAATCCCAGATAGCAGGCTCATGGTTGACTCAGTCTTCCAACCTTCCAAGGTCAGTAAAATGAGTACCCAGCTTGCAATGTGTAGCCTGCACACTGTAATTAAAATTGCAAACTGCCCAGTAGAGATGGGCACGAAATGAACATTTTTTCATTTCCGTTATTCGTTATTCGTTTTGTTACGTAACGAAATGACAAACGAAAATTGTGATGAAAATGGAACAAAATGAACAGAACCACGAAAATTGTGTTCATTACGTTTCGTTTTCGTTAATGGTGACGCGCAATGAAATGAGCTGTTTTAAATGTTAAAAAACGCCCTGGACATCGATAAAAACACAGCGATAATTATTTATACTGTCTGATAATACCTACCAGGGGAGGTTGGGGTCCTTAAAACATGCATTTATATCTTTTCTCAGATTGCTGTATTTTTTTCCTTTAAGGGGAGTTAGGGGACATCGACCCAAAATGACTCCCAGATGCCTAATATTGATTTCTTGGGTATTAAAATGCCCTAGACATCCATAAAAATGCAGTGATAATGTGATAATTATTTGAATTTATCACCTACCAGGGGGTTGGGGTTCTTAAAATGTTTGTTTTTGTCTTCTCCCATCACGATGTATTTTTCTTTTCCCTTTAAGGATGACAAAATGGATGTCACCACTCCAGCCACAACATGGAGGCAAACCATGTGATGGGATCATGTAAATTCTTGGACAACTTCAACCAATAGCATGCCCAGGTTGCAGACTGGGCAGGTCTGGCAGCCACAGAGGGCATAAAAATCTCTGGCAGCCCCCGTCCTCCTTGCAGTCCCCGGTGGGAGTTAGGGTGGGATTGCTGTCTCTGTGACTCTAGCTTCAGCCCTGCAGTGACTCTAGCTTCAGTCCTGTGTGCGTGTGTGTGTACCTCTCGGTGAGTACCCTCCCCAGCCCCGCAGTGCAGTCACTCTGCGGCTGCCTTGCACCCTGGGCAACACCCGCCACTGCCTTTGCAGCCTCCCTGCGTACCTAGTCTATACTGTGTCTCTGCCAGCATCAATTTCTTTTAGTGTCTTCCCTCTGGTCTGGGGTGTTTGGGGATGCCCCCGCACGGAAATGCTTTAAAAATTGCGCAAAAAGCGGGTAGAAATGAAAAATGAAAAAATGAAAAACGAAAATGAAAATTTTCCAAAAATTCACAAAAAACGGAAACTAAACGAAACAGACCTCTCAACGACAAACGAAAAACTGAAACACCATTTTTTTGATTCGTGCCCATCTCTACTGCCCAGAGGCTACTTGAAGTGGTATGGGGAGGTATATAGGCAGAACACTTTGCTTAGCTTCTTCTTAAGATGGTCTTCTTACATGGCTGGAACTGTCAAAGGGGTCATGATGTCAAAATGTTGGACATGACATTTCTTGCTAAAGGGAAGCCCATTTTCTGTCTGGAGGCCACTGTCAAGTTCACACTTGACTGTTCTTTCTGATTTACCTTGCTGGGAGTTTCTGTGTCTGTGTGTTTTTCTTTCAGTGAAGCTATAATCTCTGAAATATCACCCCAAACCGGGATTGCAGTTCTTCCGTCTGAATTTATTGTGCATAGCTCTGGTCTCTGCTGCATGAAAGAGTACAATAAAAGATAAAGCAGTGTAGTGGGAGCGTGATTTAATGAGCACATCTTTTTATGATGAGATACTGGGTCTGTAATATAGAGCATCTGCTCCAGGATGTATGTGTCAGATTTTCCAGGTGGGATTTGTGAGACGACCTACTGATCTACTTTCTCTTGAACAATATAGAACTTGAAACCATTCTGTACATAATATTTATGTTTGTATAAATAACACAGATAGCATCTCTCTCCTTCATGGGAGGAAGGGAATTACAGGAGGAGAAGAGGTCATGGGGAAAGGTGTGTTTATTTTTGAATGAAATTGTGAGGATGTTCCAGATAAGGGGCACAGTTTTCTCTGTGCAATTAAATTAGGAAAAAGTTACAGCTAAATGAATGGGCTTCCTTATTTCCACAACATATTTGGCTGGCCAAAATTGTCAAATGGATTAAGAATGCATTGGGATTTTTTTATCAGTGTTATTGTTACTGTATTTTTTCTATTCTGCTTTACATCCAAAATGTTGATGTGCTGTTGATTCTGATGTATGGTGACTCCTTCCAGGATCTCCTAGGTATTGTATTTTGTCAGTTCCTTCTTTTGGTCACTCTTGGGGATATGTAGCTTGCCCAGGGCTACACAGGTGGCCTTTTCTCCTAAAAGGTACAGGAAGGAATCAAACTTCCAACTAGAGATGGGCACGACTCAAAAAAATGGTGTTTCGTTTGTCGTTTGGTCGTTTAGGGGTCCGTTTTGGTTTGTTTTCGTTTTCGAGATTTTTTTGCAAAAAAATTCATTTTTGTTTCATTAGGTAACGAAACAAAAAAACAAAAACAAAAATGAAAAATTGCTGTTTTGTTAGCATTCTTTTTAGTTCAATGCATCTGCTGCAACGAAAATGAAAAACACGGCAAATTTGGTCGTTTCGTTTTCATTTTTGTTTTGTTTTTTTAAAATTTTTCATTTCGTTTTCATTGCGTAACAAAACAAAAAAACAAAAACTAAAATGAAAAATCGCTCATTTCGTGCCCATCTCTACTTCCAACCACATGTGCTACAGGGAGGTGTTCTGATTCGTTGAAGCACAGTGGAACCCTGACTGCAGAGACAGAGGTTGGGGATTTGATACCTGATTTGGAAAAACCATCCTGTGTAGCCTTGGGCAAGCTGCACAGTCTCAGAACATCCCTAGAAGAAAAGAATGGTAAACAAGAGTTGAGTATTCCATTCTAGAAGACCCAAAATATGATTACTGTAACCTGGGATCAACTATATGGCAGCTAAATATTATTTTATTAATAATTAATACTGTTTTAAAAATTCTAAAGCCAACTTTAGCATAATTAAAGTAGAGGCAGTACAATATGTGTGGTCTAAACCAAGCTATGGTTGTTGGTTCTCAGGACTGCAACTGTGGCATGTACTGCCTGTGGTGCTGCACCGGAAAGTTTGCCACCTTTCCGTCCCTTCAGCTAATAGTCACGTGCATTTGCAGAGACAGCAGGCATGGTCCATGGAAGGGCCACTGTCTCTGAAGGTTAGGAGGGTGTCTCTGTCTTCATTGTACTCGTCCACCCATCAGTCAGGGCTGATCCTGTTTAGCAGATATGTAACCAAAGGTGCTCAGCTTGGTCATGTAAAACTATTCTCTTTTCTTCATACTAGGGATGGGAGACCACCAGGGAATACTAGATGCTGTAGGCGCCTGGAGTAGGAACTGGCAAGCCACTCCAGTATTCCTGCCAAGAAAACTTCATGGACATGGGGTCATGAAGAGTTGGTCACGACTGTAACTGCACAAAACAACACACACACACACACACACACACACACACACAGAGAGAGAGAGAGAGAGAGAGAGAGAGAGAGAGAGAGAGAGAGAGAGAGAGAGAGAGAGAGAGAGTTTATGTTTCAAATGGAAAGGCTAGGGTTTTGCTTTAGATTTGGACAACATCTCAAATTACAGTACTAACCAAAATGGCCTGATTTGGACATTAGGAACGAACACAGAGAAAACAAAATTAAAAATTGGTTTATGTCCAAAGTAGATATTAAACTAGATGGGCTACAAATAGCTTTAACTTCTGCTTTCCCTTCCCTTCTCTTCCTTTTCAGGATGTGCTATTTAGATATGCTCAGAAATGCCCTTGTCTCCTTCAACATCTTGCATGGTTTGAAGCTGGAGTTTCCATTATTGTTGGAATTCACAGGGTAACCTTTTAAATTCATCAGTGATATTTACTCTGCTTAGTATGTCTCACACACACTCTTTCATAGATGCTCCCCCCACATGATTGTTGTGTGACTCACCCTGGGTAGGACAAGTAAAGAGGCTAGCATTGCCAGGGAATCTGATGTGGGAGTTGAGTCATGTCAACTGGACTTCTTTTCTTGTGGGATTGAAATGTTTCCCTACTCATCCAAGTAGCTTCCTCAGTCAGAGAAAAGTTGGTGGGAGGATTCCAATTTATAATTCAGCTTGCATTCACCTCACTCTGGTCTGAATAAGCTTATTAGGTGGACAATGCCCCGAATAGGGTTGTTAGAGGAACAATGTCCTGAATAGGCTTGTTAGGTGGGCAATGGCCTGAATAGGCTTGTTAGGTAGACAACAGCAGGTCGGGGGTGGGCGGTGGGGGGTTGTTTCTAAGACACCTTTGCAAGATTTTAATCTTATCCCCAGCTAAGAGAGGTTGAATTTTGGGCAGCATGGAGGCATTAGCGCTAATACTTCCCCCTTCCCCGTGTTTTTCTTTTCAGCAGGTCAGGGGTGGGTGGTGGGGAGTTGTTTCTAAGACACCTTTGCAAGATTTTAATCTTATCCCCAGCTAAGAGAGGTTGAATTTTGGGCAGCATGGAGGCATTAGCGCTAATACTTCCCCCTTCCCCGTGTTTTTCTTTTATCAAGCAATAAAATACAAAGTGTCGTTGGACACAACCCTCTTATCATAGTTGAATTACAGAACAATATTATGGTTTATTGCTGTCAAAGAGCTGGAATTCCAAGATTACGAGGTGCAGAGGGGAAAGTTCCCTCTAAGATGGCTATGTGCATGGCCACACATGAATTTAGCCTTCTCTGCACAGGGATTTTCCTTTCCCACATACCTGAAGTGACCACTTCTCTTTTGTTTTGTTAGGTGAGGGTGGAGTGCAGTCATGTGCACAAACACACTTGTAAAGATCCCCACAGAGCGGGCCTGAAAATTAGATGGCTGAGGGCCATCGTTGGAGCTCAATTTGAAAACAGCTCAGAGAGAACTAGTTACATGTAATTCGTTATTTAGGAGTAAAAGGCACAGCAGCAAGTCATTACATTTTTCCCCTCCTGCCAATAACTCCTGATATTTTATAGATACATTTTTACCTTTTTTATTCTAAGTTTTTTTATTCTTTTATTCTTCTTCAAAACTAAGTAGTTTTGTGTTAGAAAAATTGAGTATCAAATATGTAATACATGATAACACTGTTAAAAAGTCACTGTTTTAATGGTATTTAAAGGCTTTTAGAGCCATCTGATAGGCATTTTGTAGGGTTATGACATTCTCCTAACAATCCTAAGTAGCAAATGAAGTTTTTGTATTCTTGAAGGTTTTCACAGCTGGGATCTGATAGTTGTGAGTTTTTCCAGCTGTTTGGCCATGTTCTGGAAGTTTTTCTTCCGGACATTTCACCAAACTCTGGCATCTTCAGTGAACTAAGAGTTTTCTCTGTGCTCTGGGTTTTAAAACATCAGGAAGAAAAACTTCCAGAACACAGCCAAATTGCCCAAAATTCTCACAACTAAATATTTTTCCTGCTTTTTATGAAGCAATCATGTTAATCTCTTTCAAGATGTATATGAAAAAGTAAAAACTGCAGAGCGATAAAACAACTAATTTATTTCAATGTGAGCTTTCATGGCTCACAATCTACTTCCCCAGAACAACGCAGTGTAATAATTAGGCCGTAGGTTTATATAATGGTTAAAGGCTATAGGTTTATATAATGGTTAAGGGCCATAGATTTATATGGCAGGTGAATCAGCAATAGATGTATTTCTTGTCTTAATTGGAAAGACAGCTTGGGTTCCACTGTTCGACCCCTAGGTGGCTTCTTCCCTCTCCTCTCTTCCTCTGCAATCTAACATTTAATGAACAAATCTAAACAAACAAAAAACCAACTTCATACACAGTGCTTCTCATCACCAGGACCAATCGGTAGTAACTCTCACCCTATTCTTCTTCCAAAATTGTATAGACTCATGGGCTAAACTTTGTCCATTCCCCTTTATCAGTACAAAAGCCTAATATATTTGCAAACACGTCTCCACTGGTTATCTCTTTCTTAACTTTTATATTATGCACTAGTTTATCATTACAGTAGTACCTCAGATTACAAAGTTGATCTGTTCCCCATGACACTCTGTAACCTAGTAATTTCATAACCCGGAACCACACGGGGCTGCAATGCATTCTGGGTATTTTTTCCCGTAACTCATTACCGGGGGGGGGGATGTAACCTGCAGTATTCTGGGGGTGGGGGGAGATACGTAAATGGAGCTATTATTTTCAATGGATCTGGAAGTTGAATCTTGGCAACTGGACTTCTTTTCTTCAGAGACTGAAACGTTTCACTGCTCATCCAAACAGCTTTGTCAGTCTGAGGAAAGTTAATTGCGAGTCCTCCATTTTATAGTTCACTTTGACCTCATGTCACCCTGGTCTGAAATAGGCTCATAAGATGAACAATGGCCTGAATGGGCTCATTAGCTGAACAATAGTTTCAGTAGGTTTATTAGGTGGAAAATGGCTGACCTTTACAACCTTCCCAACACCCATAAAGTATGATTCGTTAGCCATGGCCTTGTTGCTGGAGGTGCGAAGTCTTCTTGATTTGTCTGGGGATTGTTGAAATGGCCGCTTGATAAGTAGTGGACAGATTGTGCCTGAGCCACCCATTTTAATGGACTTTATAATATAACTCGGGTTGTTTGTAACCTGGGATAGCACTGTACTTGCTATATCCCAGACTCCTCTGTGGGCCTTTTTACACGACCCCTAAGATCTGCTGGTCCCTTAAATTCGGACCAGAGATCTTGAGGGTTCGATGCTGTTCCTCCGTCCCCACCCACTCCACACTTCTTTGTTCTGTCTGTGAGGGAAGGGAGGGGAAAAAAGCCTTAGACAGGGACAAAAGAATAAAGCCTTACCTCCCGTGCCGGTGGAAGTTGCTCCGACCTCCGTTTACTTCCTGGTTCCTCTTTAAGAGGTGGAGGCAAAAGAAAAACAACAGAAAGAAGCGAGGAGAGCTCAGGCACTCTCCACATCAAATATTTTTCACCATCAAAGAGCAGGTACAAGAAAAGTGTGCTGGGTCACGCTAAAGTGGGCGGGGTCACACTTAATTGTCTGCAAACTCCGGAGCTGGTGGGTAAACATTTTTAAGGTCCGGAGCTTGCAGCCATTAGCGGCGGAGCTTAGGGGTCATGTATAAACGCCCTGTACCAATCCTTCAGTTGTATATTTTCCAATTGTTCTCCCCTGGTGCATCTTTGCCTTGATCTAGATGCCTTAAAACCACATGCTGTTATAATCTGCAACTCTTTTTAAACACACCATGTGGACTGCTGTCCCCAACACCACACAGAAGGCAGCTTGCCTTTCCTGCCCCCTTTTGCTCTGAATTTGGCATGGGGCCTTCTCATTAGCGGCCGGGTAAATATATTCAGGCAATGCAAGCAGACTGTCAGTTCTTGCATCCCTTCATGCCAGGGCAGCAGCGCCATGTGTTAATTCAGTCTGACACCTCTAGGCTCAGAACTTCAAGGGAGCACCATCAGTGTGAGAGGAGACTGGCTCGGTTGCCAAGGCAGAAGAGAGAACCAGAGACAGCCCACATGGTCTGTCGTTCACCTGCACCAATGCGCCCCCCCACCCTCTGTGCCGTTCCCTCTCCCCACATCAGATTGCTGTCATAGGGCGGCCATTAGCCGGTTGACCTTTCATCCAAATGGACTTGAATGCATGGGCTGCTGGGACTGGTGGCAAGAGAACAGCTGTGGACAAGGCTCCCTGGATCAGAACCAATCATCTGCATTTCTGCTCTAATTGAATGGACCTCATGGGTCTTGGTTTCTCTCTCTCTCTCTCTCTCTCTCCTCAAGCAAAATGAAAACTGGCAAAAATAATTTTGCCAACCCACATCAACCCGTGTCAATTTGTTCGCGCTTACCAGTATCCAGGGAGGAGTTGCCGGAAGGCCTGATTCATTCCATAAGGAGCCTACAACTGTTCAGGTGACTTGGTGATGCAGAACAATGACTTTGGCATATGCAAAAAGCATCTTTACTGTTGGAGAGAGGTGTGGGGAAAGCCACCCTGTTTGTTATAAGATAGTGCTTCAGGAGCAAGCTGCAGATTTGCTTTGTGTTGACATCTGGTTGCATCTCAGTCAGAACTTTCTCTTGTTCAAACAACCTGCCGTGCCATTTAAATGAGACACTCACAGTCTGTCAGGAAGTTTGAAGCACTGAAACTACAACTCCCAGAATTCCCCCTGCCATGCTGTCTGAATGATGTGGAAGTCATAGTTCAAAGAGGTAACTTGTCAAGTTATTCAAAAATCACAGGATGGTACTATTAATGACACAGGAAGTTGCCTTTGGAACATAGCAAGTAGAGATGGGCATTTCATTTTGGAAAGGGACTGGTTCCGAAATATACCAGCACAGCTGGTGCTCAGAATCCAGTCCCACCCTCCAGCAAGTTGGGTATTAGAGATGGGCATGAAATGATTTTTTTGTTTCATTATTTGTTATTCGTTTCATTACATAACAAAATGAATAACGACCCTAGGGCCACATTTAACACGAAACAAAACGAACTGAGAAAAATTGGTTAGGTTAGGTTAGTTTCATTAATGGGAGCGGAGATGTCTCCTACCTGGTGCTGGTCTGGAGGTCCTTTTGTGCCAAGCTGCACAGAGGGAGCATGCACCTCGTTGGTGCCATCGAGGGACACGGCAGGCTAGAGCGTCAGCCCAGTCCCGGGAGGAGAGATAAGAAGCAGGCCGAGTTTAGGTGGCCAGAGCAGTGCGGCTTCAAAGCCGCCCCCCTTGCACCTCCCTCCCACGGCACATTATCGCAGGGCCGATTGGGAGGGGAGATAAGGAGGCTGCGCTTAGGCAGCCAGAGCAGCGCGGCTTCAAAGCCACCCCCTTGTGCCTCCCTCCCATGGCCCGTTATCATGGGGCTCATCAGGAGGGGTGATAAGACGGAGGTTGTGCTTAGGTGGCCAGAGCAGCACGGCTCCGACACCGCTCACCCTCTTTATTCCTCCCATGCTGGTTTGCAGGCAGCCCCCAGCTCCGACCGGGCCCCAGGGGCCATGCAGTGGGCGCTGGAAAAAAGCAGGTAAAAACAAATAAATTAATGAACCAATGAAATGATTTTTTTTGAAAAAATCATTAAAAATGAACCAAACTGAACCAAAGCCTTAAACAAAATGAAATGAAACGAAATGCCATTTTTTCGGTCTGTGCCCATTTCTACTGGGTATTCATTTTACTGACCTTAAAAGGATAGAAGGCAGCGTCAACCATAAGCCAGCTACCTAGGATTGAACCCCAGGTCGTGAGCACAGTGTGTCTGCAATATGGCAGTTGAACTACTCATAAGTAGACATGGGCACGGAGCAGCAAAATTATCGTTTCCGTTTTCGGTTATCGTTTCCGTTACATAACGGAAATGGTAACGATAATTACGCCGCTCCAGCTCGAACCTGACCTGAAAAAAAAAAAATTGGGTCGGGTTTTTCTTTGTCGTTAATGGCATTGCGGCGATTGCGCGATGCCAAGCAGCACAGGAAAAAAGTATTAAAAAGTTTTTTAAAAAAACCCCGACTCCTGGCCAAAAAAGCAGGCGAAAATATGCCTGCCTGAGGACACCTACCAGAGGGGTGGTTTCTGGGGGGGGGTCCCCGGCCTCCCCCCTCCTGTCCTGGGCTGCTTGCACCAGGCTGGGGGGGGGTCATCCTCGTCGTCTGTCTCGCTGCATGCCATGCGGTGGGGGGGATCCAAAATGGCGACCACAATTTTTCTTTTGAAATTGTGGTCAAAAAACACACCAAATCACCACAGAAACATGTGAAATTTATTTATTTTAAATGCCTGAATTTAATAGTAGCAGCAGTGGGTTTTTTATAGCAATAAAACATCGCATTGATTTTATTTTATTATTTTATTATTTATTTTTTTAGACCTGCCCATTTGGGCTGGGCATGGGATGGGACCATGCAAATTTTTTGAACCATTCCACCAATGGCATGGCCAGGTTTTGACTGACACTTCTGGATGTCTCGGAGGGCATAAAAAGCCGAGGCACCTTCCAGAAGTCGCAGTCGGGTGTTGGATGTGGTGGAGGGAGGACTGTGTGTGCTGTGCTAGATTGGAGACTGGATTCGAGGGGGGAGGCCTGGAGGCTTTAGGCTTTACGCAGGCAGGCAGGCAGGGAATTGAATTTAGAAAATAATTTCTTTGATTCTCTGCAGCTTTGTCTGCTGAAGGGAATAGCAGTTTATTCTCCCCCCCCCCTCTGGCAGTTTGTGAGGATTTTTTTCTGATATTGGATAAAGGGGGAGGTTCGACTGGGAGTGGGAGGTGTGGATTTATTTTAAAAATATATTATACTACCATTTATTTTCTATTTTCCCAACTTCAATTTGCTTGCACACACACACACATTTGGGGTGCAAGCCAAGAGCACCTCTATCTAGTGGAGAATATTTTATTATTTATTTAGTTTACTATGACTTACTTCATTGTTTGTTTTTTAAACTTGTTGTGAGTGCACTGTGCAGTTCAACAACACAGGCCCATTCCATTTAAGTGGATCAGAAGAATTTTGAATTTTATTGTCATCTTATTCCCTGAACAACTACTAGTAAACTATATTGTGTTTGTTTATTTACACCCTAATATCTTTCTTGTTGGGAGGCTGCTGTTGCTTCTGCTGCTGATATCAGTCTTACAATATTTTTGATTCAATCATTTATTACTCCACTGTTTGTTTGTTTATTATTACAATCCCTGAACAACTACTAGTAAACTATATTGTGTTTGTTGATTTGCACCCCAATATCTTTCTTGTTGGGATGCTGCTGCTGCTGCTGCTGCTGCTGATGTGATATCAGCCTTAATATTTTTGATTCCATCATCATTCATTACTCCACTGTTTGTTTGTTTATTATTACATATACATACATACATAGTTACATTTCATACACTTGCTTGTGTGTTGCGTTGTGTGTGCAGTTGAACACACAGCCACATTCCATTTAAGTGCATCAGAAGAATTTTGAATCTTATTGTCATTTTATTCCCTGAACAACTAGTAAACTATATTGTGTTTGTTGAATTGCACCCCAATATCTTTCTTGTTGGGAGGCTGCCTGTTGAATCTGATATCAGCCTTACAATATTTTGATTCCATCATCATTCATTACTCCACTGTTTGTTGGTTTATTATTACATTCCCTGGCCTGAACAACTACTAGTAAACTATATTGTGTTTGTTGATTTGCACCCCAGTATCTTTTTTGTTGGGAGGCTGCAGCTGCTGCTGCTGATATCAGCCTTACAATATTTTTGATTCCATTATTACCATTTATTTTCTATTTTCCCAACTTCAATTTGCTTGCACACACACACATTTCGGGTGCAAGCTTGCACACACACACATTTCGGGTGCAAGCCAAGAACAGAACCTCTATCCTAAGTGATATCCTAACTGCCCACTCGCCCAGCCGCCCGCGCCGCCGCCCGCCCACTCGCCCACCCACGGCCGCCGCCCGCCCGCTCGCCCACCCGCACCTCCCCCTGCCACTGTCGCTGCCCCCCATGCCCCACCACCACCCGCCCGCACCTCCCCCACAGCCCGCCCCCCGCCCCGCCCGCTGCCTAGGGCTCAAAAACACCTAGCGCTGGCCCTGATTGCGGGACGCCCCTATGCTCTGGGAAGTCAAATCGCGCTAAATCGCGGTGGAAACGACAAACAAATGACAAACGAAATGACACATTTTTGAAAAATTTTGCGACAAACGGAAACAACCTGAAACGGACCCGTTCCGACAAATGAAAACTCAAAACGTCATTTTTTCTGGTCGTGCCCATGTCTACTCACAAGTATGGATCATGTCCCTAGGAAATAGAACATTTGTGAAAATTCCATGGAATCATAGCAAATCTGGGTTTGCAAGCAGGACAATTTATATACAAAATCAACATATTCTTCCCATATCTGCAATCACGTCTCCTTGTTATTCCCTTCTTAACTTTCATATCAATTGTAAGTTTATAATTAACCCAGATTTCTCTGTACCAATCATTCAATGGTACAGTATATTATGAGCTGCTTTCCAGTATCTATTAATAAGCAATCTCACTGCTGTTAACAAACTCTAAACTAATTTTATCATTGTCTGCTTATCTGTTTCTTTTTCAAATGTTGATAAAAGCACTATTTTAAGACATTCTACTCAATTTATATTGCTTATTTCATTTATTTCTTTAATAACCACTTGCCAAAAATGTATATATTAGTGTGTATGCCTTTATTCCGACCACATATATAAAAAAATACAGTAAGTGCCTATTTTCTGGGACCTTCTCCAGCACATATTAGAATAGTTGTCATCTATTTCATGAAGCTTCCCTAGAGTTAAGTACTATATTCAAACTAACTTACAAGAAATTTCTTTTACTCTTGACATGGATCCCAATATTCTTATATTCTACATATTTTTTTCAAGTGCTACAGCCTATTTATTATCCCAAATCATATTCCCATAACATTTTGAGTAAAGTCTCCTGCTCTGCCTCCAATGATACATAATACATTTTACTCACTATTCCCTTACCTTTCTCATCTCTTACCCTTTCCTTCTGTAGTATTATTCAATCCCCATATTTCCAATTTCTTTTTATCCAATTCCTTGTATACTTTTCTAATGGAATAACACGTGGCAAGTCTTGTTGTGGAGACTTGAACAAGATTTCTCAGGTTTGTCATGATAATGAGAAGAGACAAGGGCTTGATGAAAAGGAAGAGAGAAGACAAAGAAGAAGAAAAGAAGTGCTGAATTTAGAAGAAAGTTCCCAGATGTTCTTGGACTACAACTCCCAGAAGTCCTGGCTAGAACAACTAGTCCTGAAGGCTTCTGGGTGTTTTAGTCCAAGAACATTTGGGGAAACGAAGGTTGGGAACCTCTTCTCTCCTAGACCACTCCTGTCCGAGAGGTAGACCGCGGGCTACTGGTAGCCCATGAAGGGTTCAAAAGTAGCCCGCTGGCCATCAATAAAAAAGAGAAGGGATAAGTTCTCCACCCCTCCCTCCTCCATCCCAAGGACCACCACTGCCCCAGCAAAGTTCTGGTTCTGCCAGCCCACTGTCTCAGCCGAGCGGGGCAGTTCAAGGACCATGGCACATTGAAATCTGTTCCCTCCAGAACAGATTAATTGGTTTTCAATGCATTCATATGGGAAACCACTGCTCTACTTACAAAAGTTTTTACTTATGAGCATGTGTTTGGAACAGATAAAATTCATAAGTACAGGTTTTTGTGTAATAGCCCTCAGGCACTTTGGGCTGGAAAAAGTAGATCTTGGCCTGTTCAAAGTTGAACAGCCCTGTTCTAGACCATCCTCAGGCACATTTCAGTGGTTCTGACTGAGGCTGATATTATGGTGCAACTACACTAGATCACTTCCCAAAATGCAGCAAGGAAGCAAATTAAAAAAAATCAGAACAGGAAGTAAGAATCCATATACAATGGTACCTTAATTCGTTCTCAGAGGCAATTCGCTATCCAAAAAATTTGTTATCCGAAATGTGGTTTCCCATTGAAATGAATGGGAAACTGATTAATCTGTTCCAGAGGTCCGAAAAAAGACAAAAAAGATGAGAAATCATATTCCCCCCTCAGGCGCCTTTTTTCCAGGGTAAAGAGCCCCAAATGTTTTAGCCTTTCCTCATAAGGGAGGTCCCCCAGCCCAGTAATCATTTTAGTCACTCTCTTCTGCACCTTTTCCAGTTCCACTATGTCTTTTTTGAGATGCGGTGACCAGAATTGTACACAATATTCCAGGTTTGGCCTTACTATCATTTTGTATAATGGCATTATAATGTTGGCTGTTTTATTTTCAATCCCCTTTTTGATAATCCCTAGCATGAAATTGGCCTTCTTCACCGCTGCCACACATTGGGTAGACACTGTCCACCAACACACCAAGATCTCTTTCCTGATCCATCATGGATAACTCAGAGCCCATGAGTTGATAGATTAAGTTTTGATTATTTATTTATTTTTGCCCCAATATGCATTACTTTACATTTGGCTACTTTGAAACGCATTTGCCATTTGGCAGCCCATTCCCCCAGTTTGGAGAGATCCTTCTGGAGCTCTTCACAATCTTCTCTGGTTTTTACCACACAGAAAAGTTTACTGTATTGACTTCCAGCATTTTTATAAATGCCTTTGAATTCTGAGGTGGTTGAGTTGAAAATGATGGCGCTTTTAAGAGTTGGATATACTTCTCCCCCCCACACTTTTTTCGAGAAAGTATCAGAGAGGACCTGTGAGGGACAGTCAAATCCTGTGGGCTGGACTTTCCCATCTCCTGCTCCAGAATGACCAAACACTTGGGCTGTTCTCCTCTCCTGGGGCAAGATGAATTGGACTTTGAACTCGGCTGTCATGAAATGCCAGCAAATAATCACCCGAGGCATTGTTTAGCTTCATTGCCTGCCTCAGATTCTGAAACAGCTTCACCAAGTTTGGAGGCTATGCATCTTTACTTGGCGAGATGGATGCCATTTCCATTTCTATCTCAGGCATCAAAATGGCTTCCCGCTTACTCCGTTCCCTCAGGTCTTCCCAGGATTTCCAGCTGCTGGGGGGGGGGCTGACACATTGCTGCCACTTCAAGGGGAGAGAGAAAGAGAGGAGTATCAAGCTGATACTGAAGTCCACACATTGATTTCAATTGACCAGCTCCATCTTTCTCAGCCGACATCCGGCGCAGCAAAAAACTGCATTCCAACAGACCGTTAGACGGCACCAAACGCTTTGAGGAGAAGGCCACCATCAAAAGGTTGCTCTTCAGGCCCACCAATTCTCAAGAAAGAGTCTCTCTCCTCCCACATGTTTTCAGACCTCCCTCCCCCACATCTCAAGCTTTTGTTTGATGTCTATGTGTAAATGTTCAACACCCACACCCACACCCTATTTCCATCCAAAGCACTGCCTGCAACAACGCCCCCGGCTCTTCCATATGTGCTTGCCAGGGTGAAGGACACGCCGATCCGTTGACAACCGGGGCAGCGCGTGTCACGCTATCAGGAGAATGTTCATTAAAACAATTGCCGATTAATTATGTGGAGGATCTGTTCAAATGGATGCTTCGTGCACTAATTAGGCGGAGAGTGCCAGAAGTCAAAGAGGTTTAGGCCCAGATTCAAAGGCTTGTTGATTCTATAGTGATTGGGTGACATTTGCATCTTCAAACAGCTAGGCCAGCTGCTAGGGGGAATGTCTCTTATTAGAGATGGGAGAAGCAGGGAGCCAGCTGATTTTGTATGCTGTCAGTCACCCTCTCTTCACCAAAATTGGCTCCTGGAGCACATGGCTTTCTCCTGCAGCCACAGCAAGATGAGTTACAGTAGATAATATGGGAACACAGACCTCTACAATTACCTGCTAAGTACTACATGCTTAGAATGGGTCTCGTCTCCAGAGACAACATCGCAAAATCCCCCCCTCTTTCATTCTGATACAATATCACCATATCTCAAATATTTACTATTTGCTGTTGTTATGTGCCATCAAGTGGAGTACTATTATAGAAGAAAATAAGATCTGATTTTTTAAAGCACCAACTAGACACCTGACTAGCAGCTGAATGTGCAGACAGCCTGTGTTGTGTTTCAGGTGTCATCAGTTTAGCTGTTATATTCGAAGCTGTGTGTCTGGTTTGTGGCGATGGCAGAGTGGTGGTGGAATGATGGTGCACCTGGAGCATATACCTCTCTCAGGCATGAACCAAAACTGAACTGGGAACTGGTTTGATTTTCCAATTTGTTCATGGTGCTTCATGGCTAACAACAAACCATGAACCATTATGAACCACCCATTTTTCAGGTTCCTGTCCAGCATTACTTATAGCAAAGCAAAGTTTTCTGCTTATATATTGTCCAATACCACTTCAAGTAGTCTCTGGGCGGTTTACAGTTTAACTATAGTATGCAGACTACATATTGCCCCCCGCCCAGCAATCTGGATACTCATTTTACCAATCTCGGAAGGATGGAAGGCCGAGTCAACCATTAGCCTGCTGTCTGGGATTGAACCCCAGGTTGTGAGCACAGTTTTACCAGCAGTACAGGCATTTAACCACTGCACCATGAGGCTCCTATGCATACGATATCAAACAAAATGTTAGTTGAGACTCAGATAAAGGAGGAGTGAAAACTAGTGGAGGAAATATCAATAAGAAATGAAGATAACAGTGTTTTACAGGCAGAAATTACTTGATACTAGAGATGGGCATGACTCAAAAAATGGTGTTTCGTTTGTTGTTTGGTTGTTTAGGGCTCCGTTTCGGTTCATTTTCGTTTTCGTGGTGTTTTTTGCAAAAAAATTCATTTTCGTTTCGTTAGGTAACGAAACAAAAAAACAAAAACGAAAACGAAAAATTGCTGTTTCGTTAGCATTCTTTTTAGTTCAATGCATCTGCTGCAATGAAAACGAAAAACACTGCAAATTTGGTTGTTTCGTTTTCATTTTTGTTTTGTTTTTTAAAAAATTTCATTTCATTTTTGTTGCATAATGAAACGAAAAAACGAAAACAAAAATGAAAAATCGCTCGTTTCGTGCCCATCTCTACTTGATACAACTCCTGATGAAGGTGAAAGGAGAGAGTACAGAAGCAAGACTGCAGGTGAACAAACATTGTGTCTGCTGAAGAATTACGTTACTTTTAAAAACATTTTATTAGTTTCTTTTATTTATTTATTTTAAAAAGTATACAAATTACATTAAAAAAGACAAACATCAACAACAGTGCACCCCTTCACCAACAGGATCACTCTTCATATTTACATTCATTATCCTCCCCTCCATCCAGAACAAAATTGATTGTTGCGCGGAAACCTTACCCTTATCCCGTACAAACACATATTCAATAAATCTACCCCATATATCATAGAAAATGTCTCTTTTTAACTCTCCTTTTATTAGTTTCTTATTAATAAAATCAATCTGTGCTTATTAAACATTGTTACAGTGGTACCTCTTAAGACCCCTTAAGATGAAAAATTCATAAGACAAATGAAATTTCCAGGAGTAGACATGCTTCACAAGATGAAAATTCCCTATGGGATGCTTCACAAGACAAAAATCAATTCTGCATTTTTAAACAAGTTACCCAGGATGCATTGCACCCCTATAGGTTATAGAGGGGTGGGAGGAGTTTTTTCATCAAATTTTGGAGCCATTCTGGCCATGGTTTTTCAGCAGTTTTTGGACTTTTAGAACTTGGAAAGGGAGCAAACTACAGTTTCCTTGCTTTCTTTTGTGTTTTTGCATTGTTTTCCATTGCACATTTGGCAAGAATGACCTGGGGTTTGTCTTGCTGTGTGCTTTTGTCTATGTTTGCACTGCACTGTGGGATGTCCCAGTCAGAGCTCCTTTTTTTTTTTTTTACTGCTGACCACGTGGCCATGCTAAAGCTGTAGCACCTCTGTCGGCTTTTTTTCCCCTGGTCGCCGTCCCAGAAGCCAGGAAGACCGGATCTCCGGACCAGCACCAGGTATGAGACATCTCAGCCCCCCCATTAACGAAACGAACCTAACCAAACCAATTTTTTTTTGTTTTTTTCATTTTGTTTTAAATTTACCCCTAGGGTCATTATTCATTTTGTTATGTAACAAAACGGATAACGGATAATGAAATGAACTTTTAGTTCATGTTTTAGTTCGTTTCATGCCCATCTCTATGTGTCATCTCCAGGCTTAAAACGAGGGTGCTTCAAGGACCAGATGCAGGGGAGTGGTATCAGAAGACAGATATCTAGTCTCGTGCGCTCCCAGACACATTTGGTGGGGCCACTGTGAGATAAAGGAAGCTGGACTAGATGGGTCTTTGGCCTGATCCAGCATGGCTCTTCTTATGACTCATAGAATGAATTAAATTCGTCTTAAGAGGTAACACTGTACTGTTATGCAGACAATGAGGGAATTGAAAGGGCTAAAGATCTGTATTTTTGGTTCAGTCATCTACCCAGAAGGAGTCTGAAGCCAAGAATCACAGATTCATAGACCCATGAAGTTGTAAGTGGGCTATAAGGCCCTTGAGTCCAACCAACCAACTACCCTGGGTCCATTCAGGAATACAAATCAAAAGATATCAGGTGGTTGTCAAAATGTCTCTTGAATGCTTTCAACAATGGAGCAATCACCACCTCTTGTGGAGCAATCACAACCTATTTAAGGCTCCATTGACCTACGGGCTTCCTGTCACTTCAGCCCATTTGTGTGTGTCTTGCATTCTAATCCTGCCCATCCTCTTTATGGTAGCCTTTCTAGCATTCCAAAATTGCTATCATATCCCTTCCTGGTCTTCTTTTCTCAAGGCTAAACATGCCCAGTTATTTCAGTCTTTTCATAGGGGTTGGTTTTCTAGTCCCCTGACCATCCTTGTTGCCCTCCTCTGAACTTGTTCCAATCTGTCATGAAGTCAGAGGAAAAATGAAAGCTGGAAGGGCAGCTGTGAAGGAACTGGGGGAACCCTCAAGTGTAAGGATGTGCCACTGAAAACCAAGGGAATGTCACTTATATTATGCCCTTCCCTTTTACAAGGTATGGATGTGAAAACTGGAAAGTGTGTGTGTGTGTGTGGGGGGGGACCCAGAAAATAAGAGATTCTTTTGACATGTGGTGTCAGAGAAGCCCTTTACAAATCCCATGGACTGCCAGAAAGACAAATAAGTGGGTCCTAAATAAAAGCTACCCTGAACTGTCCCTAGAAACAAAAATGCCTGAACCCAGGCTCCTTTAGTTCAACCACATTGTGAAAAGAGACAATTCAATGGGAGATGCTGGGATGTTCTGAAGGAACAAGAAAAGAGAAAGAACAGATAAGAAAGGGACTAACTCAATAAAGGAAGCCACAGCTACAAGTATGCGAAAAGTTCACAACGCCCAATACTATCTCATAGACTCATAGAGCTGGAAGAAACCTCAAGGGCCATCCAGTCCAACCCCCTGCCATGCGCCTCTCAGCTGCTCTGGGCTGGCCGCAAGCCAGCGCCTATCAGCTGTTCCACGCTGGCTGGGGGAAAGATTAAGCCCGCTCTTTCCCCAGCCAAACTAGTGTTGCAAAAGCACCACACACACGACACGACACACGCAAAACAAATAATGAATCAAAATGAAACAATGGAATGAATATTTCAAAAAAAATTGTTAAAAATGAAACGAAGAAAACCAAACCTTAAAACGAACCGAACCAAAACGAATTGCCATTTTTGTTTGTTTGTGCCCATCTCTACTCTGAAGCCATGGACAACAAGCCAGCCCCCTCTTCAGTATGACATCTTATTAGATATTTAAACATGGCTATCATATCCCCTCTCAGCCTTCTCTTTGTAAGACTAAACAGTCCCACATCCCTAAGCCGCTCAACAGTAAGGCATATGTTCCAGACCAGAGATGGGCATGAAACGAACATTTTTTTTGTTTCCGTTATTCATTATTCGGTTCGTTACGTAACGAAACGACAAACGAAAATTGTGATGAAAATGGAATGAAATGAACAGAACCACGAAAATTGTGTCCGTTACATTTCGTTTTCGTTAATGGCGACGCACAAGGAAGTGAGCTGTTTTAAATGTTAAAAAACACCCTGGACATCCATAAAAACGCAGCGATAATTATTTATACTGTCTGATAATACCTACAGGGGGGGTTGGGAGCCTTAAAATGTGCATTTATGTCTTTTCTCAGATCGCTGTATTTTTTTTTCCTTTAAGGGGAGTTAGGGGACATTGACCCAAAATGGCTCCCAGATGCCTAATATTGATTTCTTGGGTATTTAAACACCCTGGACATCCATAAAAATGCAGCGATAATGCAATAATTATTTGAAATTTTTACCTACCAGGGGGTTCAGGTCCTTAAAACGTTTGTTTTTGTCTTCTCCCATCGCGATGTATTTTTCTTTTCCCTTTAAGGATGACAAAATGGATGTCACCACTCCAGCCACAACATGGAGGCAAACCATGTGATGGGATCATGTAAATTCTTGGACAACTCAACCAATAGCATGCCCAGGTTGCAGCCTGGGCAGGTCTGGCAGCCACAGAGGGCATAAAAAGCTCTGGCAGCCCCCATCCTCCTTGCAGTCCCCGGTGGGAGTTAGGGTGGGTTTGCTGTCTCTGTGACTCTAGCTTCAGTCCTGCAGCCTCCCTGTGTGCATATGTGCATACCTCTCAGTGAGTACCCTCCCCTGCCCCGCAGTGCAGTCACTCTGCGGCTGCCTTGCACCCTGGGCAATGCCCGCCGCTGCCCTTGCAGCCTCCCTGCATACCTAGTCTATACTGTGTCTCTGCCAGCATCATTTTTTTAGTGTTTTCCCTCTGGTCTGGGGCGTTGGGGGACGCCCCCACACGGAAATGCTTTAGAAATCGCACAAAAAGCGGGTAGAAATGAAAAACAAAAAACAAAAATGATTTTTTCCAAAAATTCACGAAAAACAGAAACAAAATGAAACGGACCTCTCAACGACAAACGAAAAACCCAAACACCATTTTTTTTATTCGTGCCCATCTCTATCCCAGACCTTTAATCATCCTGGTTAAATTAATCCAAAGAGTTAGTATTAGTCAAAAGCAACTTGACAGCATGTGACAACAATAACAAAGATGTCAGCGTTGGCATTTGCTGTTCCACGCTGAGATAGTCCATTGCAGGTTACAAGCCATGATGGGGATATGTTTTATCACCAGTCTTAAAAGAAAGATATCTGAGATAGTCCATTGCAGGTTACAAGCCATGATGGGGATATGTTTTATCACCAGTCTTAAAAGAAAGATATCTCAAAATGCCAGACATAGGAGAATAGCATCAGATAACAGGTATCTAGTTGTCTCATGTTCTCCCAGAGGCATCTGGTGGGGCCACTGTGAGATACAGGATGCTGGACAAGATGGGCCCTTGGCCTGATCCAGAAGGGCTCTTCTTATATTCTAATGAGGCATAAAACAAATGCTTCTGCTAACTTCTTGATGCAGTTTGACTCCGAGATTCAACCCATTGCCTTGTATCAGCCCAAAATATAATATGAATCTGTCCCATTACATTATAGTTCTGTGATGACCGTTCTCTCCGTGGAAATCCCCATTTACTGTGCAATATCAACTGACGGGCTTCCAGGTAGAAGCTAAATCCCAATGCCTGGCACATAAAGATATGGATTGGCTCCAAGGAAGGCCCAAGAAGCTTCTTATGACGATGCTGCAGTCTTCTGTCCTGCTTTCCCTTTGCACAGCTATGCCGAGGCTACGAGGGACCTTGGCAGTATTAATCCAGCAAGGCATGGCTAATTAGGTGCTTAGCTCCTGACACCGGTGGCAACCATCCATGTAGAGGATTGGCTAGGCTTTTGTCTTTGGCTACACAATCTTTCCCCTCAAAGCTTTGCTTAAAGGCATAAGCTAGCCTTAACAAAGAGTATTTCTCCCATCCGTCATTCATACAAGCCTGTCAGCTTGTGGTCTCCATTGGGGATATAAATCCTCCGCTTTCTTGTCCTCGCGTGCAGGCACAAAGTTATTCCTCGAATCCAGAGAGAGAAGAGAGAAAAGAGAGAAGAGAGAGAGAGAGAGAGAGAGAGAGGGGAGGTATTTCATGGTAACTCCTTATCAGAGAAGGGGGTGAGATGGACTCCTTCTTGCATAGATCAAGCGAGTCATACAAAAATACTACAGGTAGTACAGCAGTGTGATACCCCTAAACAGGGATAGGGACTCTTGGGTCATAGCTTGCAATGGAGTCTGACTTGAGTCACACTGAAAACTTGACTCAGACTTGACTTGGGTATTTTTGGGAAAGCTTGGACTTGACTCATGATATTGGCCTCAGAGGCAGCAGACCCATCTTCCCTTCCAGGAGCCCCCGCTGCTCAGGTGATAAACTAGTGCATGCACAGAAGCAGGGGCTGGCTCCAGGTAGGGAGATCAGCCCCATGTCCCTGCACATGTGCCTGCCTGGCTTCCCTTCCATGCCTGCTACCTCTGTCTAAAATGTTCTGCTTATATACCGCCCTATACCACTTCAAGTAGTTCTGGGTGGCTTAACAGTTTAATTACAGTATGCAGGCTACAGCAAGCTGGGTACTCATTTTACTGACCTTGGAAGGATGGAAGGCTGAGTCAACCATTAGCCTGCTATCTGGGATTGAACCCCAGGTTGTGAGCACAGTTTTACCAGCAGTACAGGCATTTAACCACTGCACCATGAGGCTCCTATGCATACAATATCAAACGAAATGTTAGTTGAGACTCAGATAAAGGAGGAGTGAAAACTAGTGGAGGAAATATCAATAAGAAATGAAGATAACAGTGTTTTACAGGCAGAAATTACTTGATACAACTCCCGATGAAGGTGAAAGGAGAGAGTGCAGAAGCAAGACTGCAGGTGAACAAACATTGTGAACCTTGAGCCTGCTACCTGGGATTGAACCCCAGGTCATGAGCACAGATTTACCTGCAGTACAGGCATTTAAGCACTGCGCCACGAGACCCCTGTGCATACTATATCAAATAAAAAGGTAGTTTGGACTGGGCAGCACATGTCCAGTCTGAATCTTATGCTCCAAGTATTGAGACCCAACTAATTTGCCCTGGCAAGCAGAGCAAACACTTCGAGACTTGGATTCGAGGCTTGGGGCTCAGCATTCAGACCCAAAGATTTGGCCTCACTCTTGGCGCTTGGACCCAAATACTCAGATGCAAAGAGTTGCCAGCATCCCAAGTTATAGCACAAACTCCACCTAATTGGCATTGGGAAATGGTTGCTTTTCAGAATGACACGATTTCGAGGAAATATCTGCACCAATTCCAAGCATGAGCCAGGCATTCTGCAGGTGTTCATGCGTGCTTTGCTTTTCAAATGGTGATTTTGGCACAGGGATGATTTGTGCAACAAACAAACAAACAAACAAACAAACAAACAAACAAACAAACAAACAAACAAAAAGCAGAGATATCTTGTTGGAGCCCCACCTGGAGATTAGGAGTCTTGTGGAGCTTGATAAACAGCTATTTGAGTGTCTTAGGTGGTTACTTCATGCCCTTCTTTGTTGCCCAACTAGTCGCGTTGGATGCGATCATGTGGTTTTGTCACTGTTTCAGTGTTCCATTGGTTGTGATAACTTTTCAAGTGTTGCCTCATGGTCTTATACTGTGACAAACACTGAATTTGTCTAGCTTCCTTTTTCCTTTTTTGGGGGAAGGGGGGCTTAATAATTATTTTTAAATATTTCGCTTCTGAATTTTTTTAAAAAGGACACAGTTTTCTGAGAGAAATGAATGATTTGTTACATAGCAGTTGTTACTATATGGTGTCTTGTCTTGGAACAGAAAGTGGGAACAAAGAGTGACAAGGGAAAACCCTACCCAAGCACCACGTACAGTATTGTCGCACTTAGCACCCGTTCCAGGGGTGTGGTCAAGACAAATTTCAGTAGATGTGTCACGGACATGAAGTAACTTTTTTTGTACCGCTCCTAAGCGCAACACTAATAGAGACAAAATGGACATGAAGTAACCGCCTTACTAAGACAAGACACTTTAAATAATCAAGAATGAAGAACTGAGTAAGAGAAACCTTTGTATCTCTTGTCTCAACAACTGCATCTATTGCTTTTTTAAAAACCTAACTCAGTGCTATGCATATTTTGGTCTTAACAACACATCTAATGAGACAGGAAAATAGCACAAGGGAAGAGAAAGGCATCCTCTGCATTACGGAGATGGATTACACCTTAGCTTCACATAGGATTGCAACTTGAGCAGGATTATCCTTTCTGTGGGTTTTAGAAATGGGGCAATTATGTCCCAGGACAGCACAGTGAATGGCAGGGCCATTCACCCAAGTGTTATGGAAATGTTCATAGAGGTGTCAATAGTTTAGAGGTCACTGAATGCAACCCAAATGAATTTCCGGGTTGCACGGGGGGGGGGGTGGGGAATGAAGGGTTGATTAATGGTTGTATTGAAAACCACTGAGCATCTGATCGGCCTCCAAAAGCAGCCTTCTATCCCCCCCCTTCCCAGACATGAGAGGAGAGGAGGTGGGAATAGAGGATTTAAGTTATGCAAATGAAGCTGAAGTTGTTTAACCTTTGGAAGAGAGAGAGGTCTCTGGAAAGGAGGAACTAAGCCCATTATCAGCAATGGAGCAGCAAGACCTTTTGGGGAAAGCTTAGGGCTGATCCTGCTTAGCCCCTCCTGTGCTGTTATCCAAGGAGCTGTTTAGTCACTGGGCTCCTGTGGGTGCAAAGGCTTTGGAGAATTATTTATGTATCCCATTTGTAAACTGTCCCCCTTTTTTAAACCAAAGAGCTCAAAATGGCTTACATATGGCTCACACAGACGGTCTTCTAGCCAAGCTGTGCTCAGAGCCAGACAAGCTTTGCTTCGACAAGAGAATTGTGTCATCTGCCATCAGACTATTCTCCACCTGATCCCACCGGAGTATTTTGCCCTTGGATAATTCACAAATTAAAGCAGAAACGCTAGAGGATAATTGTCATGAGAATGTTCTTAAGATTTTCTCTTGGATGAGGACCGGTGCTTTTCAGTCTGTTCATAAATGACCTGGAGACAGGGATAAGCAGTGAGGTGGCCAAGTTTGTGGATGACATGAAACTTTTCTGGGTGGTAAAGACCAGGAAAAAAATGTGAAGAGCTCCAGAAAGATGTCTCCAAACTGGAAGAATGTGCTGCAAAATGGCAAATGTGTTTCAATGTAGGAAAATCTAAAACAGGGCATGAGTCAAGTGGTTAGAGGGACACTCTTTTCCCTCTCACAAAATACCAGAACTAGACATGGGCACGACTTGGCGAAATTGTTGTTTCCGTTTTCGGATATCGTTTCTGTTACGTAACGGAAACGGTAATGACAATTAAGCTGTCAGAACTCGAACTTGAACCGAAAAAAAGAAAAATTGGGTCTGATTTGTTGTTGTCATTCCTGGCATCGTGCGACGATCGCGTGATGCCAAGTGGCACAGAAAAAAAGTTTTAAAAATTAAAAAACCCCGATTCCCGGCCAAAAAAGCAGGCAAAAATATGCCTGCCTGAGGACACCTACCAGAGGGGTGGTTTCTGGGGGGGTCCCCAGCCTCCCCCCTCCTGTCCTGGGCTGCTGGTACCGGGATGGGAGGGGGCATCCTCGGCGTCTCCATTTGCCATGCGGTGCGGGGGGATCCAAAATGGTGTCCGCAATATTTTTTTTTGAAATCGTGGTCCAAAAAACCACCAAAGCACCACAGAAACATGCGGAAATTAGCTATTTTAAATGCTTGAATTTTTACAGTAGCAGCAGTGGGTTTTTATAGCAGTAAAAAAGGTCGCACTGATTTTATTTTATTATATTTTTATTTTTATTTTTTTACACCTGCGCAATGATGGGCTGGCCATGGGATGGGACCATGCAAATTTTTGGACCCATTCTACCAATCGCATGGCCATGTTTTGACTGACACTTCTGGATGTGCAAGAGGGCATAAAAAGCCAAGGCACTCCCAGAAGAGTCGCAGTCCGGGCTTGGATATGGGTGGGAGAGGGCTGTGTGTAGCTGGCTGCTGTGCTAGACTAGTTTCGATTTCGCAGAGCCTTTAGATTTCAGTTAGGCAGGCAGGGAGGGAATTGATTCAATTGAATTTTTAGGAAATAATAATAATTCCTTTCATTCTCTTTCTGCTGTGGGGAATAGCAACACAGTTTATTCTTTTTTATTCTCCTGCAGTTTGTTAGGATTTCTTTTCTGATAGTGCTTCAAAGGGAGGGAGGTTTGAGTGGGAGGGGAGGTGTGGATTTATTTTAAAAAATTCATTTGCTTGGTGGCAAGCCAAGGTCCTTTCATACCCTGCCTGCAGCTCTGCTGTGGGTGCCCTGCCCACTTTGTTTGCAAAAATTGCAATTGCTTTATTCGATGCAGTCTTGTGCAGCAAGTCAGTTTAAAGTGTTTTCTGCCTGCTCTGGGTCATTGCAGGACCCGTGCCTGCCGCCCGCGCACCCACCCCTCCCCCTGCCACTGCCGCCGCCCGCCCATGCCCCCCCGCCACCCTGCCCGCCGCCTAGGGCGCAAAAACACCTAGCGCCGGCGGGATGCCACTCGCTGGGACGTCAAATCGCGCAAAATCGCAGCGGCGGTAATGACAAACGACACGACGAAACAACAAATTTTTAAAAAATTTCGCAAAAAACGGAAACGACCCGAAAAAGACCCGTCCTGAAAAATGACAACTGAAAAAAAATATTTCTGGTCGTGGCCATCTCTAACCAGAACTAGGGGACATACACTCAAACTGAGGGTTGGGAGAGTAAGAACAGACAAAAGAAAATATTTTTTCACCAGCATGTTGTTAGTCTGTGGAACTCCCTGCCACAGGATGTGGTGATGGCATCTGGACTGGATGCCTTCAAAAGGGGATTGGACAGATTCCTGGAGGAAAAGTCCATCACAGGTTACAAACCATGATGGGGGTGTGCAATCCCCAGGCTTAAAACCAGGGTACTTCAAGTCCCAGATGCAGGGGAGTGGTATCAGGGGACAGATATCTAGTCTCATGCTCTCCCGGACACATTTGGTGGGGCCACTGTGAGATATAGGAAGCTGGAGTAGATGGGCCTTTGGCCTGATCCAGCATGGCTCTACTTATGTTCTTATGTTCTTATGTTTTTATGTTCTTAATTTATCGATTAAACCTAAAACATCCCCTCTTTTAACCTGTATTTGATTTAATTCTCTAGTCAAGAGTGGCAGTTCTGGCAGAGGAATCTGCTCAAGGTCTTCTGTCGTGAAGACAGATGCAAAAAACTCATTTAATTTCTCTGCAATTTCCAAGTCCTCCTTTATCTCCCCTTTTCCCCCATCACCATCCAGAGGGCCAACTAGTTCTCTGGCAGGTTTTTTATTCCTAACATATTTAAAGAAGCTTTTATTATTTCCCTTTCTATTGTAGCTATACATTCCTCAAAGTCTTTATTTGCCTCTCTTATCATCTTGTTACATTTCTTTTTGCCAGAGTTTGTGTTCCTTTTTATTTTCCTCATTTGGGGAGGATTTCCATTTATGGAAAGACCTCTCCTTGTGCTTTAGAGCTTCTCTAACTTCACTCATTAACCATGCCGGAGCCCCCTTGGACTTAGAACAGCTATTCTTTCTTTGTGGTATGCACTTGTGCTGGGCCTCTACTACCATTGTTTTAAACAGGCTCCATACACTCTGGAGAGATTGGATTCTTTTTACCTTCCCTTTCAATTTCTTTCTAACTAGTTTCCTCATCTGAGGGAAGTCCGCCATTTGGAAATCAAGGGCTTTTCTGTCAGATTTGCTTGACATTCTTCCCCCAACATGCATGGCAAAGGAGACTGCAGCATAGTCACTGTTCCTCAGAGGCTCAGTGACATTCACATCTGTGACCAGGTCCTGAGTATCCCACAGTATTAGATCCAGAGTTGCCTGTTCTCGGGTGGGCTCCATGACAAGGTGCTCTAAGAGAAACATGGTTTCTCTTTTTTGCCTATTGATATCCAAAGTGGGCCTTCAGCAAAGCAGTGTGCCAAGCCAGAAGAACAATGGATCAGCCTGAGACCCAGAGCTGATGGAAGAACCTGGTCATTCCCTAGATGGCTTGAATGCCTGAAGAACTTAAAAGGATTTTTGGCAAAGACCACATCCCTGTTTATTTCAAAACCACAAACACATTAAGGAAGAAATTCATCCACCCAAAGGACCTGACACCAAAATACAAAAGGAGTAATATAGTATATGCAGTCCAATGAAGTGAGGAGTGTGCAGACCTCTACATTGGAGAAACTAAACAGCCATTAAATAGAAGGATAGCCCAACATAGGAGGGTTAACAGCTCAAGACTAGAATCAGCAGTATGCCTCCACTTGAAGGACAATGGGCACCCATTCAAAGATGAGGATGTACACATATTAGACATAGATGATAGGTGGTTTGAGAGAAAGGTCAGGGAAGCCATTCATGTGAGCATTGAAAACTCCTCTCTCAAGAGAGGTGGCGGGCTCAGGCACAGTCTATCTATCTGCTACTTACCAGGCAGTGATTTCAACAATACCCAGACAAATAAAAAATACTTCATGCCTCCGCCACCAAGGCCATAGCTAATGACCCATACTTTGTGAGTTTCAGCACCTTAGGCAATTGTTCACCTAAAAGCCTATTGACACCATTGTTTACCTAAGGATCCTTTCCAGGCCATTGTTCATCTTATGAACCTATTTCAGACCAGGGTGACATGAGGTTGAAAAGAACTATAAAATGGAGGACTCACAACTAGCTTTCCCAAGACTGACAAAGCTGTTTGGATGAGCAGGGAAACGTTTCAATCTCTAAAGAAAAGAAGTCCAGTTGCCATGATTCGACTTCCAGAAAAACTCTCAATAGTTCATCCAACTACAACTCCCATGATTCCAGAAGATGAAGCGTTTGCAGCAGCTGTACTGTATCTGTGAGGAACAGATAGATTTTCAGCTTTCTACTGGATCATATGGAATCATATATGAGAATGTACTGGCTTAAAAATATTATGCCTTCCCGCTCTCATTCAGAGAGGAGTGATTCCTTGTTGTTTTTATTTGAATAAAATGCTTTTTTGACATTTTCTCAATGTTGTAACACAGAAAGCCTCTAGATGAGAGCTTGTCAATTTTGGGTTCCCAGATGTTCTTGGATTATAGCTCTTACAATTCCTAGCCAGCACCGCTAGCTGTAAAGGCTTCTGGGAGTTTTAGTCCAGAACATCTGGGGAAACCAAGATTGGGAACCACTTCTCCAGGGCATTGTAGGGAGGAATGTGTGTTCTTACCTACCACATCCTTGCATTTGAAGGCAAAAGCTTGAAAAATTATCTGCCTTCCCCTGTGAGAAGTCAAAAGATTTTGGAGAAGAAGCCAACCTATAAGAAGAAAATATTGTTTGGAGGAGGACAAATATCAGAATAGCGGACTCCGGCACCAACTGGGATAGACGTTAAGATAAAAAGAAGACAAAAATTGTTTGGTGGAGGAAAACACAGGGGTAACATTGTATGTGTTATTCTAGGATGACAAATATTTTGCTAGTAATTATTCAAAGTGCGGCAAACAGCTTGGTCTGATTGCAGTCTTGTGCACTGACATTTGAAATATTTATAAGTGCAGCCGTACCACCATATGGGCCCTCTTTGGGGGGTTCAGGCGTTTGATCCTGCTTAATGCTTATGTGAGTTTCAGACCATGTTCTAATTCCCTTCTTAGACATAGCTCTGGAAATAAGGAGAACTGTTTGCATTTTAGAAAGGGATCATTGTGTTGGACATACCACAACCTATGGCTGATGTCTTGAACAGGTTTTGGCTGAGAAAGATCTTTCTGGATGAGAGTGAATGTCAATAGCGATCAGTTGATCCCTTTCTGCCTCAGGGTCTGTACAAGAGCCATGGCTGTTTACTCAAGAGTCGTCCCCCACACTCTTTTTAGTCTGATAGTGTGAAGTTCAATTATGTAGTCAGTTAGCAATCCATGTAGTGATTCACTCATGAAGCTAGTTATTGAGCTAAGTTCTCTTCATGGAACAAGTTCTTATTTTTCTGGAGAATGCAGGTTGGTTTTGATCTGTTTGAAAACGTGTGTAAAATCAAACTTTTTATTCTTTCTCTTAACAGTGTCTTTGAGTGAGCTATTGAGATAGTAAGTGCCAGTTGAGGATCTGGAGGTTGAGTCATGGCTACTGGACTTCTTTTCTTGAGAGATAGAAACATTTTGCTGCTCAACCAAACAGCTTCATCAGTCTGAATGAAGCTGTTTGGATGAGCAGCGAAACGTTTCTATCTCTCAAGAAAAGAAGTTCCAGTAGCCATGACTCAACTTCCAGATAAACTCACCTGGATGACTGAGGATCTTCACAGACATAATGCCAGTTGAGGAGAACAAACCAATAAGGCCGAGTTCTACTGTGTAGAGATTTGAAGCTAATGCTTATCTATAGGTCCCTGAACTTTTCTGGTTGCAAAAACAGAGGTTTTTAAACCAACAAATCTCCACACTCTGCCCATATATATAATTCTTGATTCCATGGTGAGGAACGTTTCTCTTCCCATTTTAATTAAATACGAGTCTTGTCATATAGCTTAGAAAGAAACCGGCTCTGTTGAACTATGTTTTCAAAATGGATGTCATCAGAAATTTTAAGAGCTACCCGTTGCATCCCGAATAAGATTCAAGGTCCTGGTTTTAATTTATAAAGCCCTCCATGGCCTGGGACCTGAATACCTGGCAGAGCGAATCCCCCAGGGGTCAACTTCAGCTCGACCTACTCGAATGTCGCGGGCGCACTCTTTACGGGTGGCCATGCCCAGGGAGGCTCCGAAGACGGCTACCCTTTGCCGAGCCTTCTCTCTGCCTGGCCCCTCTTTATGGAATCATCTTCCACCTGAGTTGTGCCTTGCACAGTCCCTGCCAGCCTTCAAAAAAGCTTTGAAGACCCAGCTGTTTCAGGAGGTGTTTGGTGACATTTAATTTAATTTCCTTCCCCCCCCTCCCATCCATCCGCTATCTGCTTTTTATCATTGTTCTTCTTATGTGTTGTTTATTAATTATGATAACTTGTTTTAGCCTTTGGCTATTGCTTGTTTCTTGTTGTGAACCGCCCGGAGTTCCGCCTGGAAGTCGGGTGGTATATAAGCTTAAATAATAAATAAATAAATAAATAAATAAATAAATAAATAAATAAATAAATAAATAAATAAATAAATAGAGAACACTTGGGAAAATGTTTGTCCATCCATCCATCCTTCCTTCCTTCCTTCCTTCCTTCCTTCCTTCCTTCCTTCCTTCCTCTTACCAAAGCCATGGAGATGTATCACCATAACACTCAGCTCCCCAAGATGTTGCCCTGAAACTGCAGACCTGACTTCCATCTTAGGCTGCTTTCACACGACCTCTAAAATCCGCTGGCAATTTAAATGTAGATTCCCCCCAATGTGGTTTTTGTTCTGCTTCCTGTGTTCCCACCTCCGGCACTCTGATTCTATTGCGTTGGCAGCAGCTAATTGTTCCAGTCCGTTAGGATTCCTGTCTGTTTAAAGGGGGGGGCAACAAAAACAAACAAAAAGAGGTGGAGGGCCAGGCATGCAATGCTTTAAAACAGCAACAAGGAACAGCAACAATGATTTTACCTCCTCGAGACCAGGTACTTGTAAAATGCGCTGGGGCGCGCTTAAGTGGGCGTGGTCGTACTTTATTTTTTTTAAAGTCCGCTGCTGGTGGGAAAACAATTTTATGCTCCTCATCTGCGAGCATTTTGCAGCGGATTTTAGGGGTCGTGTGAAATCAGCCTTAGAGGCAAGCCTGTCTGGCAAATAATAGACCCAATGATTATTTTGAGTGGTCTAGAAAGGTGTCACCTATTTTGGCCTTTGTATTTTAATTTGTTTGGATCATGTGGCTCCCCTGTACTTCAGTTTCTATGTGTTTCAGCACTGGATTCAGTCCATATGTATGTCAAGCATATTAAAAGATTACCGTATCAAGTGCTGAAGAACCTAACAATTGAGTCTCATTCCTTGTGTGAATGGAGGGGGCTTGCTAGCCTAAAATGTGCACTATGCAGAATATGGTTGAGGTCTTAAATTTGCACTGTTGAAAGCAAGGCAGACAGTCAATCAAAGAGCAATTAACTCGCTGTCTACCCATTGTCAATCAAGGGGTGGTTATGATGTTGGAGGAAGAAGGCCTCAGGTCCTGCCAATACTCTCCTAGAGAGATCTCTCAGCTAAAGCCATCAAATATTTATTGCCTATAATTATTTATTAATATAGCAGGCAAAACCCTCGCATGGGGCACGAAGACAAGGCCCATGTTGCAGAGAGCTAACAAACTAAATAATAAATACCTATCAATCTAGGGGAATAAATAATTGATCTCTGCTTTCCAAATGCAGGCTCCTCCTTCAACACTCCTTTTTCTGTGAAGTTCAATGGCATATGCTTATAAAGATCTGTTTAGAATCTTTTGTTTTGGCAGTCTCCAGCCTGCCGTAAATGTTCACACCTTTCTAGATATCTCTTAACTGCCAGCAATAGGATGGGGTAAGTTATCACCAGGAATCCAAGGTGTTAATTAGATCCAATATTTATTTGTAAGTTTGATTGATTTATAGACCAACCATCTAATCCAAGGGCCACTCTGGGCGGTGAACAGCAAAGGAAACATAGAAAATAGAAAACCATCAAACAAAAACAAAAATATGTACAGTGTTATAGCTTGCAATTAGAATTTGAAATATTGAAGGGATTGGGCCATTTGATCTGTCCATTGCTTGAATGCAAGGTGGCTTTCCATCCACACCCACCCAAGTAACAAACTATCTCTTAAGATGATAGGTAGCCTGTAGATGGAACAACAACACTTTCCATTTGCATGCTTGACACAAGTCCAGAAGGAACCAGGTGCAGACCTAGTGTGAAGCAGGTTTTCCTCTCTCTACAAAAGTGCCATCAAATGCCCATAAGACTGAATCATGTGAGTTCAGAGACAACATCTAGGTGATGACCAGAGCTTCCTATGCCTAGTGAGTTTTGCCATTAAGATTTAAGTCAGTCTTAGCTTGAAAAAAACTTAACCTTCTACAGGTCAGTTTCATTTCAATGGGAGTTGGGGGGTGGCAGTGGTCAGCAGCAGCGGCGGCAGTGGCATCCAGCCCTCTGCCTCCCTCCTTGTCGCATAAGTGTGTGAGGGCTGCCTCCTGCTTGCTGTGGGAGGGGGTCACTCCCTTGCTCTCGGGGTCTTGTGCGGTGGCGGCGGGGAGCTGCTCGTGCTGGCACCCACAGTGTGCCTCCTCTGCCCTCTGGCTGGTCGCTATGCCAGGGCTTTGTGGGGGCTTGCTGCCCTCCTCCTCCTCCTCCTCCTCCTCCTCCTCCTCATCTGCTCGCCCCTCCTCCTCCGCCGCCGCCACCCTGCTGACTTTGAGAGTGAATGAGCAAGTGAGTAAGTGAGCAAGGGAGCAATCCGGCCACCTTCTGTGCTGGCTGTGCACTGCATTCCCTTCAGCCCAGCGAGCTGAAATGGAATTTCAAAGCAGGGGACTGTGGTGCTTCCCTGATCCCCACACCTGCCTCGCAGTGCCAGCTGCACACCGGAAATTCAAAGGGGGAGGGCTGCAGCCAAGTCCCCATCTCTCCCACCCGCCGCCCAGCTGATCGGTGCCAGAGGCTGTGGCAAGCTGAAGGGGGCGACCAAGGCTGGGGAAGAGGGGTGAGGTGGTGCAGTGGTGGTAAATGGGAGGGCCACTGCTCGATTCCCGAATTCCCCTCCCCACCCACTGCACAGCTTGTTCCTGGCCCTCCCTTGCTCACCAGCTTCTCCATGAATCTTGCCAGTGGGCAGGCTCCATGGGGCCGCGGGGCCGTTTCCTTCTTCTCTACCGCCACCGCTCTTGCAGGTGGTGGGCGGGCTCTGTGAGGCTGTGCAGCCGCTTCCTTTTCCTCTGCCACCACCACTCATTCAGGCAGGTGGGTGGGCTCTGTAGGGCCATAAGGCTGCTTCCTTCTCCTCTGCTGCCACCGATTTCCCAGGTAGGCACTCCTGGGTCATGCAGCTGGGCCCCTTGCACTGCCACTCGCCATCCATGAATAACTGAATCCACGGATGGCGAATAAGTGGATATAGGGGTGCTACTGTATAGTCTGGCCTCCAACACTATCTGAGGGACAATGAACCGGCCCCCTGCTTAAAAAGTTTGAGGACTCCTGTCTTAAGATGTTTCCTGAAAAGAGGCATTAGAGGGGCCAAACAGATCTCAGGTGGGAGTTGATTCCAAACTTGAGGGGCCACCACTGAAAAAGCTCGGTTCCTCATTGATGATTTGCGAGGCTCCTTCAGGGATGGAACTCTCAAATGCCCTGCCAGAGATGACTGGGTACAATGGGCAGTACTTTGAGATAGAAGCCGCTCTGACAGATAACAAGGTCCCAAACTGTTTAGGGCTTTGTATGTCATCATTAAAACCTTGAGGTCAATGCAGTAATGGATCGGCAGCCAGTGCAGTGTGGTCAGCATAGGGGTAATATGTTGGAATTTACTTAACCCCATCACTAGTCTAGCTGCCAAATTCTGCACCAGCTGGAGCCTCTGTGTTAACTACAAGGGCAGCCCCACATAAAGAGGGTTGTGATAGTCTAATCTCAGGACTTTGAGACTACAGTATATATAAAATAATAAATGCATGCAAAGCAAAAAGTGTTCGGCAATTGCCCTTGTGACACTAGTGGATGCAAAATTTCTCGGGCAATTTGACATGGACAAAGGATGAAAGGGCAGCGAAAGGTTACAATATAGAGGGAACACAAATGAAACATGAAGCTTTTGTATACCTCTCTTTCATAGAAACAAATCATGCATGTTTCAAAGGCTCCTTTTCAGCAGTCACCAAAATGATGCAAATCCTGAAAAGAGAACCTCTTTTGTATTTGGGGTCTTTCATTTAAACACAAAATACTCTAACATGGATTCACAAGGCCACCGTTTCTGTCCAAAAAGCCAGGGAATGCTGTCTGGTATACACACAAAAAAAGTCCAATGTACACCTGAAGAAAAATGGGAAAGTTTATTTGTTAAGATTACAGAACGTGGGTGGTGGCCATGGGAGCCAGAGTATTCTGAGAATTCCAGCCCATTTTTTGAAATTATTTCCCCATGTCTGCTCTTGCGAGCTAGGTGCCACAAGATACATAAACTGTAAGCCAGTCTGGGGCAGTTACATGAGGTCAAACTCACTGTTGGGAAGAATGTATGAAGGCTGTTAAACTATGAATATTTATGTGGTTGTAAGTGATTAAATAAAAGCGAACACATCTCATGCATCAAAAGGCTAGCATTTTCTGCTGGACAGGTTAAGGAAACAATTCATCTTCACATGCCTAATGTGTCATTTAACTACGTGCCTTTGGGGAGACCTTCTTTCCTTTTGGGCATTGGCCAAGGTAGACAATGGCAGACGTTGACGGATAACCTGTCTGATTGGTTATAGCAAATCCTGCGGGTGTTTGCAAAAGGAAGAGTCAATTTCCTTCCAGGCATCTGGGGTGAATGCTATTTTTTCTCTTCCAAAACAGCTCAGTAACAGACATGTTTCAATCGGAAGTTACATTCCAATAAGGTGTGGCTCATAGGCTCCAATCAATTCTGCAATTTAGCAACCTTCTCGCAGAAACTGGCCATTTCTCAACAGAGACATAACAAGGGTTTGGAGCGCCTAAGGACAAAGTCTGTTTTTTGCGCCCATCCTGCCCCCCAACCACATCGCACCCACCCAGCAAGGGGGCCCCAATTCTGTGGATGTGGGGCGTGAGGGTGTGCGCAAGTGTGTGAGCCGGTGGGTGTTTGTGTGTGTGTGTGTGCACGCATGTGCAGTAGCACATGCACATCTTACACTTCTCCTGCAGCGAGCCAGGAGCAAGACAAGGAGGAGGAGGAGGAGGAGGAGGGTGCCACAGCAACTGTGCTCCCCAGATGCCTGTCTCTTCCTCCGGCTCCCCCATGCTGAAAAAGGAAATGGGGGCCAGCAAGAGAAGGAAACCCACCACCCCTCAGGCACCCTGGCTCACCCTCTGCCCATGTGCAAAAACGCGCCATGCTCAACTTTATTTCTAAGCTCCTGGAGGCTTCCGCTCTCAGTGGGGTGGGAGGGGGTAGCCCCAGGCCCTTCCTTGCCCGCCCTCTTGGCTTCTGGGGTGCCCCCAGATTGCTGTGCCCTGGGGCAAATGCACCCTTCCACCCACCCACCCAGATACGACCTTGTTTCTCAATTTTCTGTGACTGATCACTTGTGTGCAGTGGATTGATATTTTCCTCTTTCCATATTTGATATTTGTGTTGGTTGTTGTTGTTCAGTCGTTCCGTCGTGTCCGACTCTTCGTGACCCCATGGACCAGAGCTCGCCAGGCCTTCCTATCTTTCACTGCCTCCTGGAGTTTGGTCAACTCCATATTGGTTGCATCGATGATAATGTCCAACCATCTCATTCTCTGCCGTCCTCTTTTCTTTTTGCCTTCCATCTTTCCCAACATCAGGGACTTTCCCAAGCACTCCTCTCTCCTCATGAGGTGGCCAAAGTACTGGAGCCTCAGCTTTAAAATCTGTCCTTCCAGTGAACATTCTGGGTTGATTTTTTTCAGGATGGATAGGTTTGATCTCCTTGCAGTCCAGGGAACTCTCAAGACTCTCCTCCAGCACCACAGCTCAAAAGCATCGATTCTGTGGCGATCAGCCTTCTTTAGAGTCCAGCTCTCACTTCCATTCATCACTACTGGAAAAACCATAGGTTTGACTATCCTGACCTTAGTTGCAAAGTGATGTCTCTGCTCTTTAGGATGCTATCTAGGTTTGCCATTGCTTTCCTCCCAAGAAGCACGCGTCTTTTTATTTCGTTGCTGCAGTCGCCATCTGCAGTGATCAAGGAGCCCAAGAAAATAAACTCTGTCATTGCCTCCATTTCTTCCCCTTCTATTTGCCAGGAGGTGATGGGACCGGTGGCCATGATCTTAGTTTTTTTGATGTTGAGCTTCAGCCCATTTTTTCACTCTCCTCTTTCACCCTCATTAAGAGGTTCTTTAATTCCGCTTCACTTTCTGCTATCAGAGTAGTATAATCTGCGTATCTGAGGTTGTTGATATTTCTTCCGGCAATCTTAATTCTGGCTTGTGACTCATCCAGACCTGCCTTTCGCATGATGTACGCTGCATATAAGTTTAATAGGCAAGGTGACAGTATACAGCCTTGTTGTACTCCTTTCCCAATTTTAAACCAGATAGTTGTTCCATATCCAGTTCTGATGGTTGCTGCTTGTCCCACATATAGATTTCTTAGGAGGCAGATAAGGTGGTCAGGCACTCCCATTCTTTTAAGGACTTGCCATAGTTTGTTGTGGTCCACACAGTCAAAAGCTTTGCATAGTCAATGAAGCAGAAGTAGATGTTTTTCTGGAACTCTCTGGCTTTCTCCATAATCCAGCACATGTCGGCGATTTGATCTCTAGTTCCTCTGCCCTTTCGAAATCCAGCCTGCACTTCTGGAAGTTCTCTGTCCACATACTGCTCAAGCCTCCTTTGTAGAATTTTGAGCATAACCTTGCTAGCGTGTGAAATGAGTGCAATTGTGAGATAGTTGGAACATTATTTAGCATTGCCTTTCTTTGGAATTGGGATGTAGACCGATCTTTTCCAGTCCTCTGGCCACTGCTGTGTTTTCCAAATTTGCTGGCGTATCGCATGCAGCACCTTTACAGCATCCTCTTTTAAGATTTTAAAGAGTTTAATTGGAATGCCGTCACCTCCACTGGCCTTGTTGTTTGCAATGCTTTCTAAAACCCACTTGATTTTACTTTCCAGGATGTCTGGCTCCAGGTCAGCAACTACGCTATCTTGGTTATCAGGGACATCCAGATCTTTCTGATATAATTCCTCTGTATATTCTTGCCATCTCTTCTTGATCTCTTCTGCTTCAGTTAGGTCCCTACCATTTTTGTCCTTTATTATATCCAACTTTGCACGAAATGCCCCTTTAATATCCCCAATCTTCTTGACTAGATCTCTGGTTTTTCCTTTTCTGTTGTTTTCCTCTATTTCTTTGCACTGTTCGTTCAAGAAGACCGTCCTGTCTCTCCTCAGTTACACTAGTCAAATCTGGGGGTGAGCCCTATAGCTCAGTGGGTTGAAGGGCCTCACTCTGCTCTCCAAAGCCAGGAGTACAAATGTTAGGCCTCCCAGGAGAGGGATCAGTCCAGATAACCCAGACCATGTGTGAATGATGGAGTTACATCCCATTTTACCTATGCAATCTTGGGCAATCTGTTTATTACCAGAACATCACCAGGACTAATGGGAAAAGCATAAATACTGCAATGAACTGGAACAACTAGATTAGAGAATTTTTTTTTATAAAAGCACAAGATAGGTTAGGTATCCACAAACACAAGAGGCACAATATAGTATAAAAATGACTTGCACAGACATAGGATGGGAAATACCTGGCTGGAAAATAGTACCTGTGAAAGGGATCTGGGAGTCTTGGTGGACCACAAATTGAGCCAGCAATGTGATGGTTGCATCAACAGAAGCACATTGTCTAGATCAAGGGAAGTGATAGTACCACTCTGTTCAGACCCCACCTGGAGTACTGTGTCCAGTTCTGTGCAGGTCAATTTAAAAAGGATGTTGAGAAGCATGTAGAAGTCCAGAGAAGGGCAACCAAGATTGTTAAAGGTCTGAAAGGAATGTCTATGAGGAGCGGCTTAGGGAGTTTGGAATGTTTAGCCTTACCACCACCACCACCACCACCACCCAAAAAAACATGGTTGAGAGGGAATATGATTGCCAAGTTTAAATATCTGAAAGAATGTCATTTTGAAGAGAAGAAAAGTTTGTTTTCAATGGCATCATAGATTAGAACTGGGAGCAGTGGTTTCAAACTACAGGAAAAGAGATTCCATCTGAATATTAGGAAGCACTTAATGTTAGAACTATCTAGCGGTGGAATATGCTGCCACGGAAGGTGGTGGAGTATCCTTCTTTGGAGGTTTTTAAGCAGAGGCTGGATGGTTGGGAATATTATGATAGGGGTTCCTGCATGGCAGGTGAGTTGGACTGGATGGCCCTTTAGGTCTCTTCGACTTCTGTGATTCTATGCATCTATGATTTTATGGTCCAATACAGTAAGGAGTGTGCAGAGCTCTACACTGGAGAAACTAAAGAGGAGGATGGCCCAGCACAGGAATAGCAACAGCTCAGAACCATAATCATTGGTGTACCTTCATTTAAAGGACAAATGACACTCATTCAAAAATGAGGATGTACACATATTAGACAGAGATGGTAGCTATTCATGTCTGTATTGAAATTCCCTCTCTCAACAGGAGTGGGGGACTCAGCACAATCTGTCTGCCACTTATCATGCTGCCCTTTCATTTTTCCCTGGAAAATTAGAAGCAATTCACACCTCCACCAGGAAGGCTACTGCTAACAATCCATACTTAATGGGTGTTGGGATGGGTTGCATAGGTGTGACTTTCACTCCCAGGCCATTCTCCATCTAACTACCCTATCCAGGCCATTGTCCACCTAAGGAGCCAATCGGTCCAGGGTGGTGTGAAACAAAGGTGAACTATAAATTGGAAGTCTCCCACCAACTTTCCTCTGACTGATGAAACTACTTGGATGAGTACTGAAACATTTTGATCTGAAAAGAAAAGAAGTCCAGTTGCCATGATTCAACTTCTGGATTACCTCACATTGAATGACTGAGAATCTTAACAGACATGCCTGACACCTAATTTATTTTAAGGTCTTGTCCTCATATCCGCTTCTATTTGATTGTAGTAATTCTATGATTAAATTTATTTTTGTTTGTATTGGTTTTGATTTTCTTAAGATGCCTTGAGCATTACCTCATTGTGGAGTATTAAAAACAACTACTGCAGCTACTATAACAAGATGGCATCCTCAACAGGACTTAATTGACTAATACAACATGAATGGTTAGGCTTAATAACTTAGAGATGGACAGACTGAATTGGACCTCCATTTAAAAAAATGGTTGGTCAGCTCCATAACACAGCTAATATTGATTTTGACCAGCCCATTCCAGACTTCCGAGAGTCACATGCTCCCACAACCTAAGTGTTCCTTTCATGTACAATTAGTTCCACTTACTTTAATTGAGTCCTGTGGCTATAAATTCTCTTACCTTGGCAAACGTCCCAGGTGGACCTAGCTTCTTGGGTGTTTGCCTTGGCTCTATGCCTTTCCTCCAGGTTCTTCTGTTACGTGAGGTCTTCAGGGATTGGGATCAGCTGCAAGAGGTTAAGTGGAGGCCATCCAACTTGCTCAGGAAAAGTGTACACTTATTACACAGCTTTACCATATTGCATTAAACAATCTTCCTTTCAGTTCTGAGGGCATGGAAGTGCTCCTGGCATCGATTCAAGATTCTCAGAAAAGGATTATGTAAAGAAATAATAAAGGAATGTTATTCGTTTTGGTGCAGTAGTAATAAGGAAGCGACAATATATTTAATCCCCCCTTGGGATACTTGTTTTCAATTCTAACAATCATGTGACCAATGTACATCACTAGCGTGGTCCATAATCATATATTGTATTACTATCATGTGTGTTATCATTGTGATTTAGGTCCATTACCTCCAGAAGCTTCTTCTAGATATTCTGGAGATTGCTTGCCTCCACTGGAGGTTCTCAAGATTATTTGCCCCCTTTAGCAGTTACTTCACATCCTTCTTTGTCCCGCAACTAGTTTTGTACCACGACAGCATTGGTCACGATCATGTGGTTTTGTCCCTGTTTCAGTGTTCCCATTGTCGTGATAACTTGTCTTGTGACAAGTGTTACCTCATGGTCTTGTACCATGAAAAACACTTAATTTGTCTAGCTTTCTTTTTCCTTTTTGGGGGGCTTAAAAAATCTTTTTCGATATTTTGCTTCTGAAAAGTCAAAATAAAAAAGGATACAGTTTTCTGAGAGAAAGGAAAGTTTTGTTGCATGACAGTTGTTACTACATGGTGTCTTGTCTCAGAACAGAAAGCGGGAACAAAGACTGACAAGGAAAACCCTACCCCAGCACCAGGTACAGTATTGTTGCACTCAGCACTCATTCCAGGGGTGTGGTTGAGACAAATTTCAGTAGTTGCGCGATGGACATGAAGTAACATTTTTATACTGCTCCTAAGCACAACACTAACAGAAACAAAATGGACATGAAGTAACCATCTTTCTGGTGAACAGTCACCAGAATCAGTGTCTATTCAATGGTGATGCTAAATTATGCAACTTTGTCTCAAGACATGTTCATATGGCATCACTTGAACTTACTTTGTGTACCTGGTGTAGTTGGCGCATGATCAGAGAAGTGTGGTTTCTTTGTCTGAAAGTAGTAGGTTTATTTTATTTTATTTTTGAGTATTTTTACCCCACCTTTCTTCTTGGAAAAGGATCCAAGGCGGCTTACTGTAGTGAAGGACAGTATACAGCCCAGTACATTTAAGACATATTCAAGTTAAGAACAGGGAATTAGAAGAGGCAGCTTACGACATAAAGGTAACATTAAAACTAAAAGAGAATGTGAGTAGTTAAAGGAACGAATAAAAAATCCATTATGAGGGATAGAACTAACATTGAAAACACAGGTGTATTTATGACGTCAGTCAATGTAATCATGTGAGGTAGACCATCTAAAGTTATGAGGGATGGAAACTAAACATTGAAAACACACTGTCAATGCAACCATACAAGGAAACGTATGAACACAAGTGATTATAAACACAATGTCTGTGTAATCATGCATGATAGATTCATATAAAAGTCACATAATAGGTATTCCATCATTCAGGGAAAGCTTGCCTGAATAGAAAGGTCTTTGCCTATTTCTAGAAAGATAGCAGAGATGGGACACCCCTGGCCTCTAGTGGGAGGGCGTTTCAGAGTCTTGGAGCAGCAGCTGAGACTTCTTCTCTATTTGGACCTTCAGCCATCAAAAATGCCTGGTGTCCTGGCCCCTTGGGTATCAGTGAAAAGTAGCTTATTTGCCTTCAAGCTGCTGCCTTTATTTCTGCATTTTAAAAATCACACTATTGCTTTTATGCACCATTTAAATGTGTGTTTTTTTAAAAAAATAACATTATCTTAGCTTTTTTTCAGCTTTAATGTTTTAGCTGCAAAGGGCCTTGGAGCTTTGTAGTGAAAGGAAAGGATATAAATAGCGTAAAGAGATAAATAAATGGCAAAACGGTGTTTTCAATGGCTAAGATAAAATGTGTTTATCATCCTCTTTGTGTGCTCTAAAGCTGGAATTAACATTTTTCTATATTGCTAGTTATTTATTAATATAGTATTTCTCTACTGCTGGGAACAGGAAATGTTTGCCTGTCATTGAGCTGAGGGAACTTTGCAAGTGGATCAGAAAACAGTGTGGCTTTACTAGTGGAAAAATTCACAATTATTCAAGTTCTAAGCAAAATGAACAAACATACAAATAAGGAAAAGGTGGGTAATGTATTTAGAGAAAAATCTGCAGAGTGCATTTCGTTTCTTAGGGGTCATGATAGGGGAAAGCAATACCTCAGTCAGAAATGTTCTGGAAAAAATAGCTTGTGAGAGATATGGGCAAGGGATATACACAGCCATTAATTTCCTATCTCCTGACTTCTTTATCCATCACTCTACCCAGCACAGAGGCATCAATCTACTGTGAAATTAATATATCTTCAGTACCCCTAATCCTGGAGGGGGTCCAGAGTGACTTTAGTCCACATTTTAGTCTACATTTTTTCCAAAAAAAAGAGAGAGAGAGAGAGAGAGAGATTGTAATGGAACGACCCCACTGAAGAAGACAACCATGGCTGGTTACCTAGACAACACTGCTGTTTGTGAAGAGTACCCCCACAACAGTTCGAGCTTCACAGCTCCCAAACTGTAGGTTTACTGTTGTCAATCCATGCTCTTAAACATCTCAGTCCTTCATGACAAACGCTATGTCTAAACAGCTCATGAGCATTTACCAAGTACCATGTTGCTGTGGTCAAGCTTACACGGGCCAGACTGAAAGATTTGTTACAGACAGAATATCTGAACATTCATGATACATTAAATTACAACAGCCTGTTCAGCTCTGGACTGGGTAGACATTATATTAAGTATGGTTAACAAACACAAAGGGATGGGGTACAAGTGCTGGCCAAAACCAGACAATTCTGGAATAGAATTATTATTCAGGATCTCTTGATAAAACATGAGCCCCATCCCATCAACGGAGACAGTGGTGTTATTTTTACTTCTTGCTGGAAACTGGATTTTTAAAAATTGAATGTCCACAGACCTTAAGTGTTCTCTTCAGATGCCTGTCTTCACTCTTCCTGGCTTCTGTGGAGGTGGCGATCCTCTCTGCTCTATGGTTTAGAGTTCTGATTACTCCTATTTTGCACAGACAAATTAGTTATTTAGAAAGAAGCAAAGAAAATGTGTGTGGTTGGAGGGGCATTATTCATTCCGTTACGTAACAAAACAAATAACGAACTACCCCCTCAAATGAAATGAAACAAAACAAAAAAATTTCATTTCGTTTATTTCATTGTTTGTTCCCCTGCCACTGCTGCTGACAAACCCCTGTGGAGGAGGCTTCCAAAGAAACAGCGCCGATCAGCTGTAGTGCAGCTGGCGCTTCCTTAAAAAGAAAACACCTTCCGTTGGCCGCGCTACAGCTGTTCAGTGCTTGGGGCTCAGGCAAAAAAAAAATCCCTCCTTTACCCCCAAGCACCTATCAGCAGTAGCGTGGGATTGGGGCAGCAAAAACAAAAAGTTTAAAAATTGCTCAGGTGGGGGGAAAGGAGCGATTTTTAAACTTTTTTTGCCAGCCCCAAGCCCACGCTACAGCTGATCAGTGCTTGGGGCTCAGGAAAATAAATAAATAAATAAATAAATAAATAAATAAAATCCCCAGTTTCCCTGCACCTGATTGGGTGGGGGAAAAGATAGGATTTTTAAACTTTATTTTTGCTGCCCCAAGCCAGCACTACAGCAAACAAGGGAGATATGACAGCACTTTTCAAACACTTGAAGTGTTTTAATGTAAAGGTGCATCAGGGTCTGCTTTCAACCATCTTAGAATGCAGGACTCATAGAAATGGGCTCAAACTACAGAAGCCAAATTTAAGCTAAATATTAGGAAAAAGTTCTTAACTGTTAGACTAGTACATCAGTGGGACCAATCACCCTGTAGGCATTCAAGAGAAAATGGGGGCAACCCTCTGTCAGATTTGCTTTGATTTGGATTCCTGCATTGAGCAGGGGGTTGGACTCATTGGCCTTCTCTGCCCCCTCCAGCTCCATTATTCTATGCTCTCTACACAGATTTAAGAACATAAGAACATAAGAAGAGCCATGCTGAATCAGGCCAAAGGCCCATCTAGTCGAGCTTCCTGTATCTCACAGCGGCCCCACCAGATGCGTTTCGGAGTGCATGAAAAAGCCCTTGAAGTACCCTGGTTTCTCCATCATGGTTTGTAACCTGTGATGGACTTTTCCTCCAGGAATCTGTCCAATCCCCTTTTGAAGGCATCCAGGCCAGATGCCATCACCACAAAGTTCCATAGACTTACAACGCGCTGGGTGAAAAAATATTTTCTTTTGTCATTCCCAGCCTTCAATTTGAGCGTACGTCCCCTAGTTCTGGTATTTTGGGGAGAGAGAAGAACTTCCATCTGTCACCCTGCATTATTTTGTATGTCTTTCATATCCCCCTCAGGCGCCTTTTTCCAGACTAAAGAGGCCCAAATGTTTTAGCCTTTCTTCAGCCCAGTAATCATTTTAGTCGCTCTCTTCTGCACCTTTTCCACCACTATGTCTTTCTTGAGATGCGGTGACCAGAATTGTACACAATACTCCAGGTGGGGCCTTACTATTGTTTTGTATAATGGCATTATAATGTTGGCTGTTTTATTTTCAGTCCCCTTTTGATAATCCCTAGCATGGAATTGTTTGCAACACACTGGGGAGACACCTTCATGGAACTGTCCACCAACACACCAAGATCTCTTTCCTGATCCGTCACGGATAACTCAGAGCCCATGAGTTGATAGATGAAGTTTGATCATGGGGCTGACCTCCAAAAACTTGTGAAGAACTCCAAAAACGGTTGGTGCTCTTGATGCTGGAATCTGAGTTTGGTGGGGAAAACATGAGCAGCCCTTGTCACTTTGTGGTTCTCTCAGACATTTCCCTCCTTCCAACAAAGGAGAGGGACAGCTGGGAACTAGACTGTCTATCAGTTTAGGCATGCATTCATTCTGTGATCTCATTTGCCTTAGTCTAGCCTTCGTAGTCTCTTTTCTCTCCTGCTTGGTGGGAGGTTGGCATGACTGGCCTTCCGCTTCCACGGGGCACCCCTCCCCTCCAGCTGTAAATCCTTTAATTTGGGCCTCTCCGACCCATTTTGTGACTGAAATTGGCCCAGCAGGCGAGAAGACTAAGCGACAGACGTTTGGGCCCAACATTTGGGATGGGAGTGAATATATAAATGAAATTTGTTTCGGCCAAGGGCAAAATTTTGCCAGCAAGTCCCCAGCCAAGCCGCTAATCCACACAGAGCTGGTCTTAAATAAACTCGACACTAAACCTCTTTGTCCCCAGTGGCTTACAGATCACAGCCATTAAAATGATTCAGTGCAATTGTAGGAAGCATGCTGACCTGCCTCCCTGGGCTTCTGCCGAAACACACTTCCTCAGTCATACTTCATGAGGCTCAGATGTGGAAATCCGTGACATTGTTGAACAATGTGATGATCACCTCTGTCCTCGCGATTTCTTTGAACGTTTGAGACGCTTCATCCATTACAAAGGCTTGTGTTTTTAGCTGCGACTCACGGCGTCCTCTCCAAACAAATCTGCTCTTGTCCTTTTGCACCACATGCTTCTACGCACAAGGCTCATATATCAGAAGGCTAGGCAGTGCAGTCCTGAGCCAGTTGGTAAAAACCATGAACTGGGGCATTGCGTTTACGGCTGCAGCGTGATTTAGAAGATCAGTCTCAGCAGGACAGAAGAGAAGGCTTCTCATGAGCCAAATTCCCATCAGCATGAAACTTGAGTAATTCAAATAGATCATGTGTCCTCTATATCATAATGATTATCTCCCGTAAACACTTAGAAGCAAAGCAAAGTGTTCTGCTTATATACCGCCCCATAGTGCTTCAACCACTCTCTGGGTGGTTTACAATTTAATTATGCAGGCTACGGATTGCCCTCCCAGCAAGCTGGGTACTCATTTTACTGATCTTGGAACAACAGAAGGCTGAGTCAACTGTGAGCCGGCTACCTGGGATTGAGCCTGGGTTGCGAGCACAGTTTCAGTTTCAGTACAGACGTTTAACCACTGTGCAAGGAGGGTACAAGTCACTGCTAACTGATGGCAAGTCAACCTTATGAATTAATTACCACAGAAAGATCTTTTCATTATCAGCCAAAACTCAGGGCTTACAAATTAAAAGCGGTGGCTTATTTTACTGAGCTACATCTATCTCATGCTAGCACCGTCCTGTTTTCCTGCTACCCCTTTCCACCCCTTAACATTACTGTCTTTTCCAGGGAGTCTTACCTTCACAAACTATGGCCAAAGAACAATAACTTTTAATAAGTCATTTGAGGTTCCCTTGAAACATCAGGCTTTATTTCTTTTAGCACCCATTTGTTTGTTTTTTCTGGCATTCCATAAAGTCTGTAAAACTGTCCTTGAGCCCCACATTTTGATTGAACCCATTTCCCCACCACCGCTGGTCCAGCCACCTTTCTTTATTGGTTAAACATATAGACCAAACACTTTTCTTTATTATTAGGGTAACAGCTTGCAGTTTATTTTAAATCAGTGGTTCCCAGCCTTCCTAATGCTGCAACCCTTTAATATAGTTCCTCATGTGGTGGTGACCCCTTGCCCTGCTTGGAAGAGGCCACAAGCCCCCTTTGGCAGGCCACTGTCGCAGGTGCCACAACTTCAGGCACAGAAAATGTGTCGATCATTGAGGAACTTATGATAAATTAAATATTTTTCTCACAACCTTTTCTTTGCTTCCAGCAATGGTTCAGAAAGTCTATTGCAAGTTCACCACAATTTTTTTTTTCGTTTTCCAACAAACAGTTATGTTTCTCCATTATGGCCCAAGTTTCTAAGAAATTGTACAAGTATTGATAACTGCCTCTTCTCCTAGTGCCATTCATGTTTCCCATTTGGGATGTATACCCTGGTCTCTACAGGGTTTTCACACCTTGAGCTCCTTTGTGGCAAACCTGTCAAGTGTCCCAATTTGGGTGGGACATTCCTGTATTCTAGCCCTTGTTCCATCATCTTCCCAGAACATTTATTTTCCCAGAAATTTCCCGGGTAGCGGCGGCAGAGGAGAGCTTCCTCCGGCTGCTGACAGGAGAGACTTGGGAGTCCGACTGGAGAAAGAGAAGGAGACTATGACTCCCATGATTCTCTCTGCAAACTTGCTTCACATCCAGTGAAGGGAAAGATGGGGCAAAGGCTGCTGGAAGGAATCCCTTGTGGGCCCTTCTGTTGCTCAGGAGCTCTCCCGGTAAAGTTGCAGGATCTGGGCAGCCTGAGCATTTGGGCTGCAGGTGGGCAGGCAGGCAAGTAGGCTGGCTGGGTGGTAGGTTTCATTTTCCCCTCGCCTCCCCTTCCCAGTCTTCTCATGCCCGGATCCTGCACCATGCCCTCCTAGTCGTTGTCACCCTCCTCATCCGCCAGCGCAGCTTCTACGGGGCCCATGTCCACTTTGGGCTATGTGGTGGGAGGGGCAGTGTGTGGCGGGGATGCGCATATGGAATTTTGTGCTATTGTGCTACCGGTCACGTTTTTCCTGTGCAGGTATGTTTATGGTAGAAAGCCCTGGGGTTTCTTGGATCTACTCAAAGTGCTGTGGGAGGAGGACCCTGACACTTCCCTATCACAGGTGCTAAAGGTATGAGGGCATCTCAACATCCCTATCAGTGTTGCTTCTCCATTTTCCCCAGCAGTGGCCTCAGTTCAGTGGAACTAACAAGCTAATGTAAATTGCAAAAAAAGCTTAGCAGAAGGGATTTTTAAAAATACAGATTTCCATGCAGGAGTTGTTTTCCTGAATACATCCTTAATTGTTTATAGCAAACAAATAGATGGTTTGGTAAATACATGCTGAGTCTCTGAGTTGGCATTATTTTAGTTAAGTGTTTCAGGCAACAAATCCCAATGAAACAGATGTTCTCCAATATTCAGGTAAATGTGCATTGTCAGTATTAGAAATGGAGAATTCAAGTTTGCGTTAAATTAAACTGATTGTCAGGAGCAGAGAAGTGGAGAACAGACAATTTAATAAAACACTGTGTTGGCTTCCCCCTCACCCCCATTCCCTTGAAGTTGAATGCCCGCCTACGAGCCAGGCTTGAGAAAGAAATGGTTTCCAGTTGCTGTGAAGAACAGAAAGCCAGTTCATCGTCCATATCCAGTTTGTCAATAGCAGATTACTGCCAACCGGAAGGCTTTCTCTATTTTCACAAATAGAGATGGCCACGAAATGCCAAAATGGCGCTTGGTTTAGTTATTAATTTTCACCAACCCTGTTTTGTTTTGTTAATTACAAAATGATTTTTTTTTAAAAAAATCATTTTGTAATTCAATTTATTTCATTTTGGTTGTTTACTTTAACTTTTTCTCCCTTTTATTGTTTATTTTATTTTTAGCATGGTCTGGTTTTTTTATTTTTATTTTAATTTTTTTAATTACTAAAAAAATCTGTGGAGCTTTTTTATTAATGGGTCAATGATGTGCAGGTCACATCGGCAGCCCGCAGGCCAGTTCAGTGGCCGTGGGCCAGATTTTTTTAAAATGTTTAGTTTTATTTATTTATTTATTTATTTATTTATTTATTTATTTATTTATTTATTTATTTATTTATTTGTTTGTTTGTTTGTTTGTTTGTTTGTTTGTTTGAATTGCTGACCACGTGGCCCACCAATCAGCTGTAGCACAGGCCTAGTCTGTGTTTTTTTAAAAAAATATTATTTAATGTTTTTGTGCTGATCGGATTGAGTTTTTTATTTTTTATTTTATTTCATTTTTTTTAATTGTGCCCACCACACACCCAGTGGGGTCGGCGGTTCATGGGTTGAGTCAGCAGTGTGCGGGCTGGATTGGATATATATCAGCTGTAGCGCAGGCCTGGTTGGCATTTATTTTATTTTATTTTATTGATTTTTTTCATGCTGACCAGTGGCCCATGGGCCAGTTCAACGGCCCATGGGTCAGGTCGGTGGCCTCTGTGTCGGGTTGTGTTTTTTATATTTTAAAATTATTTATTATTATTATTATTTTATTTGCGCTGTCCCCGGGCTGGATCTGGGTTTTTTATTTTTTGTTTTTTATTATTATTGTTTTGAATCACCGACCATGTGCCCACTGATCAGCTGTAGCGTGGACCTGATCAACTTTTTTTTTTTGTTTTGCTTTGTTTTGGGGCTGGAAGCCCCTTCCCGGGGGCTGGTGGTGGCAGTGGCGTTGGAGGGCATCCCACAAAGGTAGGAGATGACACTGGGAATGAAAAACACACTGGAATGAAATGAAAATTTCTGTTTCATTTCATTTTAGTTTTCTTTGAGGGTGCAGTTTGTTATTCATTGCATTGCCTAATAAAACAAAGAATTAAATGAATTTTTATTTGTTTCATGCCCATCTCTACTCACATCACAAATCAAATCTTAGATGGCACCTCCCAAGGAGGTGAAGGTACAGATGGATACCTGGGGACTCAAGATTGGGAAACAGTGTTCAAGTGGGGCTTTTATTGCAATGGTAATTGTTTTTTTAAATTATCTTGCTATTTATTTATTTATTTATTTATTTATTTATTTATTTATTTATTTATTTATCACCACCCATCTGGGACTCTGGGTGATTTACAATATAAAGCACAATAAATCATATACTGATGCATGCTGGAAATTCGTTATCCGAGGCAGCCTGTCAAGCCCCGCACACAGAGCACACACACAAACAGGGTTCACTTCTTTGCCAAAATCTTTAGTAGAAAGCCAGGCAAGTTCAAGTCCTTTGCTAACAATCAAGTGCCAGATAAATAACAGAATCCAACTCCCAGCAATTACCAGTCCAAGTCAAAACCAGAATATCTCACGGAAACCAGATGCCAAACCCAAGGGAACAGATCAAGCCATTGTCCAGGAAACAGAGCCAAGGTCAGAAACAGACAGGAACGTGGTTGCAAGTTTCAAATGACACGCTGCTCCCACAGAATGCTCAAGGTGAGCTTGCCAGCTTTATCCCAAAACAGGGAACACACCCTTACTTCTGGAAAGGCTTCTGCTAATACTCAGGGCTTGCCGACCTGATTCTCCACCTAGCATCAAAGACCCTTTCCCTAGCTCTTCTGGTAGCACGTCGTTGCAGAATCCTGCTCATGGCCCTTCTAGGAGGTGAAGATATGTTTTCAGCTGAGTCATCAGACCCAGCTGCTTGCTGATTTGAGCCGCAAGGCTCCTCCAGCAGCTCTTCACCATTTAACCCCTCAGAGTCAGGTTCTGTGACAGGAAGGGTCCTGGCACAGCCCATAGGAAAATTCGTTATCAGAGGCAGCCCATAGAGAAAATTCATTATCTGAGGCAGACTTATACCTAGATTTGCGATTCGTTATTGGAGGCAGCCCATAGGGAAAATTCGTTATCAGAGGCAGTCCTATACCCAGAAATTTGCAGTCGTTATGCTTGTTCCACCCCAGGCAAGTTGGCAGAACCAGGTCTTCAGACTCTTCTGGAAGGACAGGAATGAGGGGGCCGCAGTTCTGGGAGCATACTGTTTCAGAGGGCTGGGGCCACTGGAGAGAAGGCTCATCTCCTATTCCCTCATCAGGTGAAATTTGTATCATTTTCCAAATATGTTTTCTCTTTTTTATGTGAAGTAGCCATCTTAATTAAATGCAAAACTCCTAGTAGGTTAGAAAAGTAGTTTTAACACATATGTGAATTTACCTTGTCTCCTACTTGTATCCTCTCCCTCTCCTTCTACTTTTCTAGCTCCTCTCTCTGTCAAAACAAGGAGAAAGACAGTATCCAAGTAGTATGCAAACATTATCTCACTTCCTTCCTTCTTTGTACTGTTCAGAGTTCTGTTTTTCTTTTGCGAATTCTGCAGTTTGTTCTGTATTTTAGTTTATTCCGTATGACTGAGAAAGTGGATGTGATGCATGAAAGGTCATATTAAAATACAGTGGTACCTCGGATAACGAATTTAATTTGTTCTCCGAGGCAATGCATTATCCAGAAAAATCTGTTATTTGAAACTAGGTTTCCCATTGAAATGAATGGGAAACAGATTAATCCATTCTTGAGGTCCGGAAAAAGACAAAAAGCTGGGTTTTTTTCTCTTTATAAAGTGCACTTTAAAGGCATGCAGTTCTGGAACACCTCCCCAGAACACACCCCCAGAGTGCAGTGCAAACACGGAGAAAATGAAACCAGGAAGCCTACCCCAGCCTTTCCCACCAAAAATGCAAAGAAAAGCTGTGCAAAGATTATTAAAAGCTAGTTCCCTACCTTTCCAAGTCCAAATCCCTCAGCAAAGCATGTCCAGAATGGCTCCAAAACACCATTAAAAGAAATGTTCAAACTCCTCCCTCCCCTCCACAAACAGGAGCCGCAATGCATCCTGGGTACATTTTTTGCAAGGCATTTTGAAACATTCATTATCTGAGGCAGCCCATAGGGAACATTTGTTATCAAATGCAACCCTATACCCAGAAATTTCCATTCATTATCTGAAAAGATCATTATCAGGGCCATTCGTTATCTGGGGTATTACTGTATAACAGTCTTTAAGGTGTCTGTGAGGGTCCTTTAGGGTTGAGAGACAAATTACCTTGACCCTTGGTTTGAGTAGTGAATAACAATCTATGTTTGACTATTTTAAAACCAGAAATATTTATTTCTGAAGAATTTCTTCTTGGTCTTCAAGTGCCCTGTTCTTGTAGAATGTTGATCAGTAGCCTGAACTGGTTTCTATCTAAAGCCATTCTAAATGGAGCAGCTGGGCTCACTCCAGACCATTGGCTTAACTTCTTAAACCAGAATGTTCTTTTACACCCCAAGCCATACTTCCCGTCTATTTTTCCTTGAAGGATAACCTGCAGCAGATGGCATTTCTTATTGCATATTGCGATTTCCTTCACTTTACAATATTGAGGATTTCTAGCTTTTTATTTATGTGTTGTAATACATGAATACTCGGAAGAGTTTACATCGCCTGGAATGCTCAACTTCTTTCCCTCACACAACAGCGTTAAGCGAGGGTTCATGTCCTTTTAAACAAATGTAGGTTCTGTGGCAGTCTCAAACATGTTACATTCTTGTCCTCTTGCATTTCTGATCTCGATGGAATTGACCACAAGGGCAACACCTTCCAGACGGGTCCAAGTGAGGGTGTCTCAGGGTCTCCTATTTTGGCCATTATCCATAGGTCGGATCCTGGAACTGTACCATGTCTCTCCCTCTTATCTATCCTGACCTCTACCTCTTCTCTCTGGCAATCCTCACTCTTTCATTTCTTATTTCCCTAATCCACTCTCTCAATTCTTTCTCACCTCAATAAAATGGATTGACGTGTCTCACCTCTTGCTTATACCTTTCTACCTCATTTTTTTCCCTTTTGGGTTTTTTTTTTTTTTTTTTTGTTTTTTTGTTTTTGTTTTGTTCATGAGTCCTTCATCCTAATCCACTCTCATATTGGAGGGAGCACTTTTCAAACACGTTGTTACCTAATGAAATGAATAATGAACTGCCCCCTCTAAGAGAAATAAAATGAAAGAGAACAGAAATTTCCTTTTGGTTCATTTCATTCACCGGTGTCTCCTACCTGGTGCTGTTTCTTCCTGGTCCAGTCCTCCTGGCTGCAGGGAGGGGGCGTCCAGAAAAAAAAAGCCAACTGGCCATGCTACAGCTGGTAGGCAGACACGTGGTCAGAAGTAAAAAAAATACAATAAAAATACAGTGTGCAGGCCCCAGTACCGGCTGGCCTGCAAGCACTGGACCTGGCCCACAGGTCACCGAACCGACCCAGGCCAAAAGGGAAAAAAGCCGACTGGCCCGTGCTACAGCTGGGAGGTGGTCACGTGGTTGGCAGTAAAATAAAAATAAAATAAAAATAAATCAAATAAAATTAAAAAAAGAAGAAGTGCCGACCCAGCCCCAGGGGCCGTGAGGTCGGTGCTTTAAAAACAAAAAAACAAAAAAAAATTAAAAAAGAGCACCTTATAAAAAGGTGGTCTAAAATAAAGAAAAACATAAAAAACATAAAAGAAGTGCCGAGCCGGCCCCAGGGGCCACACGGTTGGTGCTTGGGAAAAAAACCCGAGGCACTGGCTCCAAGCCAGCACCTCACAAAGTCCCTGCCTCAGGGGCCAGGATCTGCCACCACTGCTAGCACCCAGTAAGGACCTGAACTGGTTCAGATAGTTTGGGTTCGTACAATTTTTTTTAAAAAAATCCGTACAAATCCGAACCCAAACTGAACCAAGGGTGGGCCTGAAACAGATGAACCCTAACCATGGGTTTTCTGTTTCGTGCCCACCTCTACAAACACGTCTACCCTTTACTCCACCCACCTCTACTAATCTCCTGTCATCCATTGTTCTCCTCCCTCTCCTCTTCTCTGGCCCTCCCCCCCATACGTGTCCCTTCCTTTTCCTTAGTGCCCTTCCCCTTCCCATGGCTCACCCCTTTTTAACTAGCAGCTGTGTTCTCTCCTCTTTCTATGCTTGACCCTTCCACCTCTTTCACTCGTGTTTTCTGGACTGTGGGAGGAGTCTCCTTCCAGATCATCAGTGGCCAATGGCCCACAGAAGGAAAACACCTACCTCTGATAGATTCACGGTTAAACTCAGTGGAAGGCTATGTCATTCATAAGTGTCTTCATTCCCGTAAACTAGAAGTAAAACATGGTATTTTACAACAGGCCGTTTCATTGTGTTTCCCCCTCGTTTGCCTCTGCTTTCACTCAAAGTGCTATGAAATTCAGTAAAAGTTGTAGTGTATGAGTGCTTGGAATATACTACATAAATGGTAAGAATTATATTGCTTTATTTTACAGTGTTAATGCAAAGGCAGCTTCATTTTAAACACTCCTGGAATCTTCCTCCTCTCATCTCTCTTGCTTAGTTCTTTTCTGTATTTGTGCTTTCTGTCTCTCTGGGCATAAGAATGAAGGGCAGTGATCCATCATAAACTATCTGACAGAAGAGAAACCCACAACCTTTCTACTTCAGGTCTGCATAAAGATGAGTTTGACGCTGACTTAACATTTCAGTAGTGACTCACTGTTTAATATTACAGAGGGCATTCCTTCCCAAAGAATTGTCTTATTCTTACACCCAATCTTGAACCCCTGACTTCAGATGAAGTACAATATTTTTCCACATATAACATTATATTTTTGTCTAAAATCATTAGAGTAAAATTCGAGGGTCGTCTTACACATGGAAGTAAGCTGAGAGAACTGTGTGGTTATGAAACTGTAATTTGAGTATGGAAAAGTGGGGGTCATCTTATCCATGGGGGCATCTTATAGACAGAAAAATACAACACCTTTAATAAAGTTTATACCTGGCAATCCATTGTGCTGAAAATTCAAAGTTAAAACCGCTTGCCATAAAAAATATTAAGTGTTGCACACAACATGAGCTCATAAATGAAAAGATGGCTTAATAATTTGAGAAAAGAAATATAAACAGTGTCAGATTTAACCACTAAGCAATTTAATATAACTTCTGCACAATTTTACAAATCATTATTTATCCAGTTAATGTGCATAAAAATTTAATAAATTGCCTTCTGCAACATTGCTTTTGGTGTAGTTAGCAGTGTAGGCAATTATGCCTCTAATGTAAAAAAAAATCCCCTAGGGAGACAGTTACAACTTTGCCAAATGGGAAAAATAGATATTTGTGCTTTATTTTTATCTAATTGTGCTTCAAGGGTATGAATTTAATAGAATAAGCCATAATGAAGTTTATTTATTAAGAAACAAACTCATTTTTACTGTATACAGGTATGGATTTGTCACATTTTTAAAATAAATAGAGAGTATTTCCCTTGGGGATATAGCCAGTTAGTTAAGGGTGGGGATCACACAGGGAAAGATATCCCAATTTAGATTGCTTGTGGAGTGGTCTAGCATTATTAGGCTGATACTTCACGTCCCTCTCACTGCTGTTCGCGGCCCCGCTGGTGACCAGTATGAAGGAATGGAACCTCACATCCTTGTGGGGTCGATGCGAGTTCACCCCAACCACGCCCCCTGAACTGAGCCAGAACCGGGATTAGAGATTCCCATCCTGGAGCTCGAGAATCTCCTCAATTCGCTTCTCGTTCTGCGCCGAGGGGACATGCCGTTTCTCTTACCCCACATTGAAAACAATGGCACCAGAAGCCATCTAGTGTCAGAAGGAGGGAAAAGCAGTCAACGGGACTTTGTCTATGAGCAATGCAATGAAATGAATGCCCAAGAAAAAAACCATTCCAAACACTTGCGCGCCGTGAATCCATGATGGAGAGCTACCGATTAATCGAAAAACTGAAAAATGGGAAAGTATAATGCTGAGGACTATATGGAAAACCACTCAAAAAGTACCAGCACAGCACACATCGAGGACGTGCAGTTAAAGTACTGCCAGTTCCATTCAGCATGCCCGTGAGTACAAAGAAACAGGGGCAGAACTGGCGTTAGGTCACGTGACTAAAACTGATTTCAACTTGGAAGCAAGTTCACCTCAGCATGAGGGAGGACGTGAAGTAACCGTCTTAGTTTCCCAGCAATCCTCAAAACTCAACCCAGTTTTGTGTTCAAGATGGACGTTTAAAGTCCATACTGTATGTAGGGCTTCTACTTTTAGGGGCCAGGTTAAAATAATTCCCCAACAGACAGAAGGTCACTTTGAGGGAGAAAACACCCATTAGAGCCTACCAGCTTGTCATAATGTCCTTTCATAAATCCCCAGACAAATCAGAACCACTTCACAATTCCACCAGGAAGGCTAATGCTAACCACCCATACTTAATGGGTGGTGGAAAGGGTTGCATTGGTGTGATTTTCACACACACCAGGCCATTGTCCACCTAACAGGCCTATTCAGATATGAACCAGTTACTTACCTGTAAAGGTGGTTAAGAACATAAGAACATAAGAAAAGCCATGCTGGATCAGGCCGAAGGCCCATCTAGTCCAGTATCTAGTCTTGTATCTCACAGTGGCCCCACCAAATGCGTCTGGGAGCACACAAGACTCTGTCTCCTGATACCACTCCCCCGCATCTGGTCCTTGAAATAGTACCACGGTTTTAAGCCTTGAGATTACACATCTCCATCATGGTTTGTAACCTGTTATGGACTTTTCCTCCAGGAATCTGTCCAATCCCCTTTTGAAGGCATCCAGGCCAGTTCTTATCACCACATCCTGTGGCAGGGAGTTCCACAGACTAACAACACTCTGGGTAAAAAAATATATTCTTTGGTCTGTTCTCACTCTCCCAGCCCTCAGTTTGAGTGGATGTCCCCTAGTTCTGGTATTTTGTGAGAGGGAGAAGAGCTTCCCTCTATCCACTTTACTCATGCCCTGCATCGTTTTGTACGTCTCAATCATATCTCCCTCAGGTGCTTTTTTGCAGACTAAAGAGCCCCAAATGTTTTAGCCTTTCCTCATGAGGAAGGTCCCCCCGCCCAGTAATCATTTTAGTCGCTCTCTTCTGCACCTTTTCCGGTTCCACTCTGTAGTTTTTTCAAGTCCTAGCAGACGTTGGGCCATGTGAGCTCGTAGGTGCAAACCTGGTTTGAAAAGAGATACCATGGAGGCAACATCTTGAAGGCGGGTTTGAGGGAGGAAAGCCCTTGCTACGACAGAGTCCAGAACAGCTTCAATATACTGATTCCTTTGAACAGGAACAAGCTGTGACTTTTTATGTTCATCATGAGACCTAATGTGTCCAGGGTGTATAGAACAAAATGTATGTCTTTCTGTGTCTTTTGTTTGGAATTGGAGACAACGAGCCAGTCGTTGAGGTACGGGTGTACTGAAATTCCTTGGGTTCTCTGGTAAGCAGCTACTGGGGCCATACATTTGGTGAAAATTCATGGAGTTGTGGCCAAACAGAATGGGAGAGCAATGAACTGATAAGTTTGGTTGCCAATAGCAAAATCAAAGCTATTTTCAGAAGGATGAGAGTATCGAAATATGAAAATACGCATCTTTGAGGTCTATGACCCCAAACCAATCCCCTTTCTGAAGAAGAGGCAACAATTTTTCCAAGGTCACCATTCAGAATTTCTTGTATATCATGTACCTGTTCAGATGATGGTGGTCTAAGATGGGTCGTAGTCCATTGTCCTTTTGGTGCACGGTGAAGTACCTTGTAGATGACTGACTTGGAAAATAGGCTGAATGGCACTTTTTTGAAGAAGGAATAAGATCTCCTTGAGCAGAAAGGGGGAAAGGTTCCATGGAAAGGAAATTGCCAGTAGGTGTTTCTGAAAGGGTTAGGGTTAACCATGACCCACAATTGACAGAACCCAGAGGTCTGAAGTAATCACCCACCAGTGTTCTAGATATGGTGGCAGGTGAATGTCTGAGGGAGAGTCAGAAGACTGTGGCTTCTCCATCTGTGGGCTAAGAGCCTTCTCCAGAAGATAAGTGTTGAAGTGGTTATGTCAGTTCTTCACCACCTGAGTGCTAAAACACTGGCAAAAGTTGCAAGTCTTGGGGCGGTGATCCTCTCTGAGACAGTACAGACACTCTGAATACCTGTCTGCATGGGGAATTTTCCCCGCACAAATTGCACAGTGTTTAAATGGTGTCATAAATGCCATAAGAGAGGACAAATATCTCTAAAGACCTGAAGAATGAGGAGACTAATGAACGAACCATCCAACGCTGCAGTTAGAGGGAGCAGAGGCGTTTGGATGGGAAGCCTCCTACTCATGCACAGTAGGAGGGGTGGAGACTAACAACCATTCCATTGCTAGGAAAGTCCGAAGCCTAGCGCATGCGTGTCGGGAAACCCATCTGTGTGGCTTCACAAAGGCCATGAAGGAGAACGGAAGCGTTCCACCACCTTTTTCCTCAGACTGAAGAAGCCACTTGGATAGAGTGGCAAAATGCTTCGATCGCACAAGAAATGAAGTCCAGTGGCCATGACTCAACTCTCATATAACCTCACCTGGATGACTAAGAATCTTCACAGACACCCATAAAAGTGTTCCCTTCTGGTGCAATTAGGATTACGTATGCAAATTTGAAGCCACCTGATTGCATCATCATACACCAGAACTGTGTGATACCTTTAGTAGGATCACTTATTGAGATGACAATTAAACCTTGTTCAAACATTTTAAAATTTTGTTCATGTCTTGATGTGTAGAAAGACAGTCTAGTGTCTTTCCTTGTGATCAGGAAGCCTGATTTGGCAAAACAAAATCCTGGCTTGCTTATTTATTTATTTATTTATTTATTTATTTATTTATTTATTTATTTATTTATTTATTTATTTATTTATTTATTTATACATTTATACAACTTATATGCTGCTCACTACCCAAAGGTCTCTTTTAGAACCCTGTATGGTTTTTGAAAAGAAATTTGCATGTTCCACCACACATTAGTCCATCAGGCACCTTGCTGCTGGCATTCTGTAAAACACAGAGGCTGGCAGGGCTAGAAGAAATGAATGTGTTGAAAGTGAAAATGCATCAACCCATGTAACAACCACAACAGTGGGTGGCTTAGCATAAATCTCCGATATAGAGTAACATGACGTGCATATTTATGCAAAGCCCGAGAGATACTGCCCTCTGTTTCTCTTCCTCAGAAAAAAGGCAGTGATCTGAAAGTGTTAGGAAAAGTAATTCACACATCACTACTTCTCATTGCCAGTAGAACTGCAGTCTGTGGAACTGCCTGTTCTCTCTGCTATGCATATTATTCATTCAGACCAAGAGAACGTCATAATGATTTAGTGACCTTCCTGGATGCTGAGACGCCCTGTGTCTCTTCATATTGTCTACTTTAAAAAGAAGAGAGAGAAGGAAATCTTGTTTCATGTGAACATAAGAACATAAGAAGAGCCATGCTGAATCAGGCCAAAGGCCCATCTAATCCAGCTTCCTATATCTCACAGCGGCCCCACCAGATGCGTCTGGGAGCAGACGAAACTAGATATCTGTCTCCTGATAACACTCCCCTGCACCTGGTCCTTGAGGTACCCCGGTTTTAAGCTTGGAGGTGATACATCTCCTTCATGGTTTGTAACCTGTGATGGACTTTTCCTCCAGGAATCTGTCCAATCCCCTTTTGGAGGCATCCAGGCCAGATGCTATCACCACATCCTGTGGCAGGGAGTTCCACAGACTAACAACACTCTGGGTAAAAAAATATATTCTTTAGTCTGTTCTCACTCTCCCAGCCCTCAGTTTGAGTGGATGTCCCCTAGTTCTGGTATTTTGTGAGAGGGAGAAGAGCATCCCTCTATCCACTTTGACTCATGTCTGCATTATTTTGTATGTCTCAATCATATTCCCTCAGGTGCCTTTTTCCAGACTAAAGAGCCCCAAATGTTTTAGCCTTTCCTCATGAGGAAGGTCCCCCAGCCCAGTAATCATTTTATTCGCTCTCTTCTGCACCTTTTCCAGTTCCACTCTGTAGTTTTTCAAGATGCGGAGAGACGTTGGGCCATGTGAGCTTAGAGGTGCAAACCTGGTTTGAAAAATGTGTACCATAAAAACATCATCTTGAAGGCGGGTTTGAGGGAGGAGTCTGGTGGGAAATGCAGCAGGGCCTGGCAAGTGCTTGGGTCAGTGGCTAAAAGTCATTTTAAACATCACACACCACTCCCCAGATTACAAAGGAGCATTTGCCAGGTCCTATTCCATGCATTTCCCAGGTGACACTGGCTTACGGTTGGCTCAAAAATTGCAGATCACATTTCCTCAGTTTGCAAAAACGGGAGTTGAAAATTCAATGTTGGAGGGGAGAAAATCATTTTCACTGAACAGAGAGCATCTTACATTTCTATGAATTAACAAATCAAAAATTGCTTAAAATTCATCAATTCAGTTTCTGTTTCTCATCTATGAGGACAAGATACAAGCCATTGAATTTTTGATGAATTGCCCAAATTTGTCAGTTAAAATCTTGAATCATTTTTCAAATGCATCCCCATTTTTATAGCTCCCAGGGTTATCCCATGCTGGCATCACCAAAGGGTGATTCCTAATGGCACTCTTCAGAGAGCCCACTATGAATGCCCCAGGGTTCCACTGGGTCTGATTGCTCTTTTCATGTAGGCCTTTTATCTTTATTAATGACTTAGAGCCAAGGAATTCCCTAAAGTAGGCTAATCAAATTTGCAGATGATACCAAATTGCTTGGGGTTGCTAATAATAATAATAATGTGATCTCAAATCAAAAAGGACCTTGACAGAGTGAGTCCTGGACCAAATAACAGAATGGGACTGTAGAGTCAGAGAGAAATCCAAGTTTGCTATATCTAGGTGCCGGGGGAAAGAATATACTGCGCAGATATAGGATGGGAGATTTTCAGGTGGAAAATAGGGCTGAAAAAGGGATCTGGGAGTCTTGGTGGACCACAAATAGAACATGAGCCACTGAGTGATGCGGCAGCCAAGAAAGTCAATGCGATTCTTGGTTGCATCAACATGACCCATCGTGTCTAGATCACAGGGAAGTGATAGTGGGAAATGCATTCTTGCTCTGGTCAGACCCCACCTGGAGTACTGTGTCCAGTTAAAAGTCATTTTAAAAAGGATGTTGACAAACCCCAGCTTACAGAGGAGGAGCTGACCCAAATGTTTGAAGGTCTGGCTGAAATGTCTTATGAGGAAGGCTTAGGAAACTGGGAATGTTTAGCATTTCAAAAAGAAGCTTTGGGGGGATATGATAGATATGTTTAAATATTTGAATCTATATCTTGGTTATCAGGGACATTCAGATCTTTCTGATATATATCCCTGTATATTCTTGCCATCTCTTCTTGATCTCTTCTCAAAAGTTAGGTCCCTACCATTTTTGTCTTTATTATATCCAATTTATCGGGGGAAATGCCATTTTAAAATCCCCAATCTTCTTGATGAGATCTCAAATTTTCCTTTTCTGTTGTTTTCATTTTTTCAATGCATCCCCATTTCAAGAAGACCTCCCTGTCTATCCTCATTACACTAGTCAAATCTGGGGTGAGCTTAATAGCTCAGTGGGTTGGAAGTGCCTCACTCTGCTCTCCAAAGCCAGGGTTCAAATGTTGGGCCTCCCAGGAGAGGGATCAGTCCAGATGACTTAGAGGAAGGAATGATGGAGTTACATCCCATTTTGCAGATGCAATCCTGGGCAATCTGTTTATTACCAGAACATCACCAGGACTAATGGGGAAAGCATAAATACTGCAATGAACTGGGACAACTATATTAGAGAATTTTTTATAAAAGCACAAGATAGGTTAGGTATCCACAAACACAAGAGGCACAATATAGTATAAAAATAAATTGCACAGACATAGGATGGGAAACACCTGGGTGGAAAATAGTACCTGCAAAAGGGATCTGGGAGTCTTGGTGGACCACAAATTGAACATGAGTCAGCTGTGTGATGCGGCAGCCAAGAAAGCCAATGTGATTCTTGGTTGCATCAACAGAAGCATCGTGTCTAGATCAAGGGAAGTGATAGTACCACTCTATTCTTGCTCTGGTCAGACCCCACCTGGAGTACTGTGTCCAGTTCTGTGTGCCTCAATTTAAAAGGAGGATGACAAACTCGAGCGGGTACAAAGGAAGGCGACCCAAATGTTTGAAGGTCTGGAGGAAATGTCTTATGAGGAACGGCTTAGGGAACTGGGAATGTTTAGCCTTTCAAAAAGAAGGCTGAGGGGGGATATGATAGCTATGTTTAAATATTTGAAAGGATATCACATTGAAGAAGGGACCGGTTTGTTTTCCATGGCTTCAGAGACTAGGACTCAGGGAAATGGTTTCAAATTACAGGAAAAGAGATTCAATTTAAACATTAAGAAGAACTTCATGACAGTTAAGAGCTGTTTGGCAATGGAATATACTGCCACAGAGGTGGTGGAGTCTCCTTGTTTGGAGGTTTTTAAGCAAAGGCTGGATGGCCATCTGTCGGGAGTCCTGTGATGGGGGTTCCTGCAGGGCAGGGGGTGGACTAGGTGGCCCTTGAGGTCTCTTCCAACTCTATGATTCTATGATTCTGTGATTCTCCCTGTTTAGACATGGGCACGGAGCGGTGAAAATCTCGTTTCCGTTTTCGGTTCTCGTTATCGTTACGTAACGGATAACTGTAATGAGAATTACTCTGCTCCAGCTCGAACCCGACCCGATAAAGATAAATTGGGTCTGATTTTTCGTTGTCGTTCATGGCATCGCGGCAATCGCGCGATGCCAAGCAGCACAGAAAAAAAGTTTTAAAAATAAAAAAACTTCTATTCCCGGCCATAAAAGCAGGCGAAAATATGCCTGCCTCAGTGAGGGCACCTACCAGGGAGGGGTGGTTTCTGGGGGGGGGTCCCCGGCCTTCCCCCCTCTCCTGTCCTGGGCTGCTGGTACCAGGCTGGGGGGGGCATCCTCGTTGTCTCCATTTGCCATGCGGTGGGGGGGATCCAAAATGGCGACCACAATATTTATTTTTAAATCGTGGTCCAAAACCCCACCAAAGTACCACAGAAACATTTGAAAATTATGTATTTTAAATGCCTGATTTTTTATAGTAGCAGCAGTGGGTTTTTCTTGCAATAAAACGTCTCCATTGATTTGATTTGATTTTATTTTTATTTTTATTTTTTTACACCTGCGCAATGATGGGCTGGCCATGGGATGGGACCATGCAATTTTTTTGACCCATTCCACCAATCACATGGCCAGGTTTTGACTGAGACTTCTGGATGTGCCAGAGGGCATAAAAAGCCCACTAACCCTAACCCTAACCCTAACCCTAACCTAACCCTAACCCTAACCCATATGCCAGTACACTGTCCTTCTTAGTGGGTCAGAGGCACCCAGAGGTGCAGCCCACTAACCCACCCTAACCTTAACCGTAACCCTAAGCCTAGCCCTTGCCCCAACCCCAACCCTAACCCAGATCCGTATGCAAGTACGCTTCCCTTCTTAGTGGGTCAGAGGCACCCAGAGAGGTGCCTCCCAGCCAGAGCCCACTACCCCTACCCCTAACCTGTACGCCAGTACACGAGTATGCTTTCCTTCTTAGTGAGTCAGAGGCACCCAGAGAGGTGCCTCTGCCACTTACCCCCCAACCCTAAGATAATGTATGGTATGCGGCGGCTACGTATAACGCTTCCCTTCCCTTCCCTCCTTAGTGGGTGAGATGTCAGAGGCACCCAGAGAGGTGCCTCCCAGAGCCCACTTACCCCAACCCAACCCTAACCCTAACCCCAAGCCCAAGCCCAAGCCCAAGCCCAACGCCAACCCGAAGCCCAAGCCCAAGACAAACGACAAATGACAAACAGAAATGACAAATTTTTGAAAATTTCCTCGACAAACGGAAACGACCCGAAACGGACCCGTCCCGACAAAAGACAACTTGAAACGTCATTTTTCCTGGTTGTGCCCATCTCTATCCCTGTTATGTTTCTCCCTCTCAAAATATATGTGCTCTCCATCTCACCCCAATAAGGTGGCTCCCAGGCTTTCTTGCTTTGTTACACTCTTTGAACAGCTTCTGAGCGCAATAGAGGTAACCCATTATCCTGTCCTTGAATCTTCCCACATGAGTTCTATCATCTCCTCCCCTTCTCGTTTATTCTTCTAACTTGACAAGCAATCCATCACCAAAAAGGTCTTCCTCTCCTCTTTCCCCACCAAAATTGTTTCTCTATGATAGCTATGTTTAAATATTTGAAAGGATGTAACATTGAAGAAGGGGCCGGTTTATTTTCCATGGCTTCAGAAACTAGGACACAGGGCAATGGTCTCAAACTACAGGAAAAGAGATTCCATTTGAACATTCAGAAGAACATCATGACAGTTAGAGCTGTTTGGCAATGGAATATGCTGCCATGGAGGGTGATGGAGTCTCCTTCTTTGGGGGTTTTTAAGCAAAGGCTGGATGGCCACCTGTTGGAAATACTGTGATGGGGGGTTCCTGCATGTCAGGGGGTGGGACTAAATGGCCCTTGAGGTTTCTTCCAGCTCTATGATTCTATAATTCTATGAGGTAGAACTCTCAAAATGGAGAATTCTGGGATTTGCAGTCAACAATATTTTTTGAAAATCAGAAAACTGTATCCCTAGTCTTGGCCCACCACTACCCATTATGTCCCAGATCAGGTTCAAGGTTTTGATTCTTATGTGTAAAAGCCCTCCACATTATTTGCTGGAGCATCTTTCCCCAGTGCCATCTGCCTGATCTACCAGGTCCTACCAGACCATGTTCCTCTGGGTTGTCACCATGAGGGAGACCTGTAAGTCATCTAAAAGAGGTAGGGCAGTCTCCTCTCTTCCAAAATTGCAAACCAAGACTTCATGAGAACGCAGGGCAACTTGAGGCCAGCAATCATGAAACTCATGGCATCTGGCTCTTTTAAATGGCTAGTATGAGTTATTGGATGCGAGCTTAGTGTTTGCTGCCTCTGGAATTATTATATGAGAGTTAATTATTAACCTATGATTTTGCATCATTTTACAGCCTCCTAATTTCACATGTCTTGGAGGAAATTATTTTGAATTGTTTTGGCCATGGGGTGTGTGTTTATAAACTTTTCAACATGTTAAGATTGGGAAATGATGCTGTGCTACAGGGTTGGCTTGTTGGATGTGCCAGAATAGACTCCATCTTGTGTTTGCTTTAGTTTAGGTTATTTAGTTTAGTTAAAATGGCCACCCCCACACGCTGGGAAGTAGCACAACATTCCAGGGTAAGCCTACAAATCCCAGACGCCTCTATGACTAAGTGCATTGTAACCGGTGTCTTCCAGGATTCTGGACAGATTCTTCACCATTGCTCATTCAGACATCTGATGATGGGAGGAAAATGGTGAGCCATTACAAGGAATAATCCTCAATCAATTCTCCTTCTTGAACATCATGTAGCTCTATCCCATGAGCCAGAAGATGCATTTTTTTTTTAAAAAAGCGCCTTTCTCCCTGATGTGATCATGTGACCTAAACAGTGTTGTGTAGAAGTCCTCACATCCGCTGTATGCTGGTACTCTTTTCCATGGATGTGGCCTGGTTTCTTGGGGCTGGAGAGGTGATGTGGGGGCAACAAGTGAGAGGGAGGGAAAGGGAGGAAGGAAGGAAGGAAGAAGAAAATGGCGGATGCTATCCGCGGGGGGAGCATCGCTGGAGAAGCAGCCACTGCTCGAGGTACTGCTCTTTCTCTCTCACACAGACACACATCCCCCACACTAATACCTCCCTCCTTCTCCCTCTCATTTCTTCGCAGCACACAAAATGGCTGCTTCTCGATCTGCTTGGCGACGGAGATGAGCTGCTTCTGAACAGAGGCAAAAAAAGTACTACCCTCAGTGGTGGTTCCAACAAAATGTGTTTTAGGGGGTGTGGACAGGTTTCCTCCCCAAATAAGGTGGATCTTCATGGGAAGAAGATTTTAGGAGCTGGTTCATCTTGAATTTAGGAGCATATTTTAGTGGGTGTGCAATACCGCTTATTTGGGGTACCACTAGAGCCTTGTAAGAGCCTCGTGGCGCAGTGGTTAAATGCCTGTACTGCAGGTAAATCTGTGCTCATGACCTGGGTTCAATCCCTGGTAGCAGGCTCAAGGTTCACTCAGCCTTCCATCCTTCCGAGGTCGGTAAAATGAGTACCCAGCTTGCTGGGGGGGGGCAATGTGTAGCCTGCACACTGTAATTAAAAAAAATTGTAAACTGCCCAGAGACTACTTGTAGTGGTACGGGGCGGTATATAAGCAGAACACTTTGCTTTGTAGTGCAGTGGTTAAATGCCTGTACTGCAGGTAAAACCGTGTTTACCACCCAGGGTTCAATCCCAGGTACAGGCTCATGGTTGATTCAGCCTTCCATCCTTCCAAGGTCAGTAAATTGAGTACCCAGCTTGCTGGGTGGGGGGGGCTCAATGTGTAGCCTGCATAATTAAACTGCACACTGCCCAAAGACTACTTGAAGTTGTATGAGGCAGTATATAAGCAGAACACTTGGCTTTGCTTTTTATTTGGGATACTGCCCATTAGTTTCCTGTTCATCCCACCCTTTCTTTCTGAATCAACTGTGTTGGGTTTAAAACAATCTGAAGCTCTACAAACAAGGAGCTGTTTTTTTTTTTTTAAAGAATGAGCACTTCCATATTGAGGTATTTTGGTGTGTGTGTGTGCATGCAAGGGGGTTTGGGGGAGGGGGGAAGCAGACACCGGTTATGCAATCAAATGCCATTTCACAGACCTCTGTTCTCCAGTCCTGAGTCTTTTAAAAGTGCCTATTTCAAAGTGCTGAGCACTCGGAGAGATTCCATGATAAATTGCCTCTAAAATGACAGCATGGGGCCAATCACTCAATCTTGTCTGTACAATAATAAGGAGGAAGAAATTCCAAAAAGGGGAGGGGGTTCTGAAAAAAGATCCATTTGACTTCAGATGGTAATGAAATCATCAGACTTTCCTGTGTATGCTTCTCCCTCTCTCTCTCTCTCTCTCTCTCTCTCTCTCTCTCCCCCCATCTCTCTGTGTTTTTCTCTTTTTGCTTCAAAAGGTTAGTAGAATGCATTTTAGAAAGAAAAATGAATCTCTCTCACACACAAAATGGCTGTTGAAACAACAAGTAAGCTGGACAGAAAGCCTATATAATGGGGGGAAAGGGAGGGGAGGAAAGAATGGGTATTTTTGTCTGTAGATGCAGATTATGTGGTGTGCAGTCTATTCCAATGTACGTGTTTCTCCCAGGGATTTCTAGGGCCCTGAAATGCAAAAAAGGAAGTCAGTGACATATTGTATTTTTCAGTGTATACATTGAAAAGGTTCTTGTCCATTTGTCTATTCCACTAAAAATAATAACAAAATTTCCACCAAATCTAGTCTCCCCCCCCCAGCCTGTGTTGTGTCTCCTACTTGGCTGCAGATCTGGCCTGAATTGTGGGTTTGAAAATCCAGTTTTTTCTGATGTTTTCCTTCATTTGGACCCAGATACCTTTCTTTGGCTTTTCCTCATTGTCGGAATCATAGAGATACACTGATGCACTCATCTCATCATCTTTGTACTGCATCTTGTGTACCTGCTAATTTTGCTAACTGGTGGAACCTTATCCTGAAAAAAATGGCTGGTTGGGTAGATTTAGGTATCTGGCTGCAGAGCTAGAGGGTGGGAGTTTGATTCCCCACTTGCCCTCCTGCAAATAGAGCCAACCGATGTAGCCTTGGGTAAGCTGTACAGGGAGAAGAAGGGAATGGTAAAGCACTTCTGAGTATTCTCTATCTAGAAAACCCTGAAAAGGGGGTTGCCATAAATCAAAATTGTGGCAGAAGAAGAAGAAGAAGAAGAAGAAGAAGAAGAAGAAGAAGAAGAAGAAGAAGAAGAAGAAGAAGAAGAAGAAGAAGAAGAAGAAGAAGAAATAGGTGAACCCCCCCCCAAAATAGTAGCCAAATTCCTGTTGCTTAGAATAAGTAGGACAAGATTCGGGCCACTGAACCAGCATGGAGTCAACTCCTCAATAAGTTCCATTTAATGGAATTTACAGAGGATCTGACTGCTGAAATCCTCTTTATTCATTGGGCCTATTCTAGCAGAAGCTAATGGCCTAAACAAGAGGATCTTGGTCTGTGTTTAATTTAACTTTTATCACGGAAAGGCCATTGTTGGAATTTTATTTTATTTTGGATTCTTGGATTTCTCCCCTTTCCCCCATAATGTCCACTTTCGCCTGGATGATAGACGTGGAGTGCACAGAATAATGAGGTACATTGATGATTTCAGTGTTCAACCGATAAGTAAGTGTCAGGCAGTAGGAAAGGTTAACAGAGCACTCATTAAGAGGAAACTCTTTAAGACAGTCTCTGAGCACAATGCTACATTTACTACCAATAATATTTACACTTATTAAACATCTGGTCCATCTGCTTCTTTGGTTGCATAGCAAGCTCCGGTATATATATATATTTTAAAAAAGACAAACTAATTAGAGTTATGATGACATTGTTCCAATTGGAAGATGCTTAGAACCAAGAGGTGACATTTTGATATATATCAAAATCATATGAGCTATTTTTCTTTCCTTTCATTCAAAACGACTGACATTTTGGAATCTGGCAATATTCCGTTTTAATGCTATCTGCCAGCATCTTTCCACATAAAAAGTTGGCAACGGCAGACTAATATTTCAAAACATTTAAATTATTAAAGGCACAATCGGCATGCATGAGCAGCTTTCCTGGATATTGGTAATGCAGATTTTTAATATGGCTGCAGACCACATCTGGCACCTGTCTGCGGTGCATAGATTTTCTTTTTTAAGTGCACATAGGCAAGGATGGAACTGGGGATGGAAAATGATTTTGCTGGCTCTGGCAGTCTCCTTAAAGTTGGCATTTTTCACTTGTCATAGTTCAGTGGTTCCCAAATTTTGTCAACCTGCAGCTCCCTTGACTTATTGACCACTGGGCACACTTTCCCCAATACAATACTTTTGGTGAAGGGTGAAGCAGCAAAGAAGGAAACCCAGCCTTCAGATAATTATGTGGCACCCATGACACTGCAGAATACAATTGGGGAATCACCATCATAGTCTTAGACCTCCGTCATACCTGCATTTTCTGCTTTGTTTCCCGTGTGTGAACTACGCAGTAAAAGATCGCGTGCTAACCAGGAAGAGAAGCAAATTCTGCTCCTGGCCAACCACACCCCTCAAAAAGCAGTTTCAGTGCTAGGGGCTGGATTTAGAAACTTCACTCAGAAATTCTTACTTGTTTGCTTCTGTTGCAATGACAGGTTACTGAAAATATGCAGTAAATTCAGTTTCTCCCCTTTCTACCTGGCTTAAAAGGCGGAGCCTTGGAAACTGGAGCTGGAAAGTAGGACAAAATGCGTAGTACACAGGTTAGGACAGAACCAGAATAGGAAGGTACGACACAGAGGAGAGGACACCAACTGCTCATTAAAAACCACATGACCGCTCCCGAAAAAAATACGCAGGAAATTTAAATACGAAGGAAACCCAGGTATGACAGCGGTCTTATAAAAACTCAGACTCCATCTAACCGAGTAGAGATGGGCACGAAACAGAAAAATGACGTTTCGGTTTTTCCTTTGTCGTTGAGAGGTCTGTTTTGGTTCGTTTCCATTTGTCGGGAATTTTTTGAAAAATTTCATTACAGTTTTTCACTTTTTCGTTTGTCATTTCTACCCACTTTTTGCATGATTTTTAAAGCATTTCCATGCGCGGGCATCCCCCAATGCCACAGACCAAAGGGAAAACACTAAAAAAAAATAACGCTGGCAGAGACACAGTATAGACTAGGTACGCAGGGAGGCTGCAAAGGCAGCGCCGGGCATTGCCCAGGATGCAAGGCAGCCGCAGAGTGACTGCACTGCAGGCAGGGGAGGGTACTCACCGAGGGGAATGCATGCACACACACAGGGAGGCTGCAGGACTGAAGCTAGAGTCACAGAGACAGCAATCCCACCCTAACTCCCACCAGAGACTGCAAGGAGAATGGGGGCTGCGAGAGCTTTTTATGCCCTCTGTGGCTGCCAGACCTACCCAGTCTGCAACCTGGGCATGCTATTGGTTGAACATGATCCCATCACATGGCTTGCCTCCATTTTGTGGCTGGAGACATCCATTTTGTCATCCTTAAATGGAAAAGAAAAATACATCGCGATGGGAGAAGACAAAAACAAACGTTTTAAGGACCCCAACCCCCTGGTAGGTAATAATTTCAAATAATTATTGCATTATTGCTGCATTTTTACGGATGTCCAGGGCATTTTAATACCCAAGACTGAGGAAACTGTTTGGATGAGCAGCAAAATGTTTCTCTCTGGGCCTTTTCACACGACCCCTAAGATCCACTGGCCCCTTAAATTTGGACCAAAGATCTTAGGGGTTTGTTGCTCTTCCTTCCTCCCCACCAGAGAAAGAGAGGAAAAAATGCAGCTCACCTGGAGGAGCATCCCGGAGCTCCGTTTCTCTTCCGTTTCTCTTCTGCTTGTTTTTTTCCCTCCCACCTCTTCTCTTAAAGGGGCGGGAGGCAAAAAAAAAAAAAAAAAACACCACCTCAAGCAGGTACAAGAAAGTGCAGCTGGGTCGCGCTTAGGTGGGCGGGGTCGCACTTAATTTCCTGCAAACTCCGGAGCTGGTGGGAAAACACTTGTAAGGTCCGGAGTTTGCAGCCATTTGCTGTGGAGTTTAGGGGTCGTGTATAAAGGCCCTCTCTCAAGAAAAAGAAGTCGAGTAGCCATGACTCAACTTCCAGATAAACCCACCTGGATGACTGAGAATATTCACAGACAAATTTGAGTGAGATTTGTCTCCTGAAATACTGGAAAGTATGGGGAAAGTATGGTCACCTAGATAAATGTATTGGTTTTAACTATTTATGATACCATGTTTACAATGATGACATCCGATCTGGATACAGCATTGAACCAATCGCTGACCAGATGTGTGAAGCCCGACTGCATTGGTCTGGACACACCTTGTGTGCTGATGAGGAAACTCTGGCCCAAAAGGGTCTCACCTTGGGGTGGTCAGTGGTTCCTGACTCAGGAGACGACCCAAACAGTGTTGGATGAACACCCTTGACTACGACATGAAGTTGTCCCCGGTTCACCCAGACCAAGCCTGTGACTGTGCAAAGTGGAGGGGGGGGGAAACAGAATAGTGGACCCTGCCACCAAGTGGGACCAAGGCTAAGAAAAAGAAGATAAGATTAATGGTACCATGATTCAGCAAAAGCTGATTGGCTAAGTGGCATTGCCATGACTCAACTTCCAGATAACACCACATGATTCATTATGGGTACCTGATGAGCTAAGATCACCAAATCTTTAAGAAGAAGAAAGGAGCAGTGCTTTAAAGGGGAGATTATCCAGAGTCAAATCTGAGGAAATAATGAACCAAACAGGAACAGAAAACGAATGAACCCTTTCAGAATTATAATAACCAAAATACATGCATATATATAGATTGGAAGAGAGAACACCAAATGTTTGCCCTTCCTTCATAGAAATCACTCTTTTGGACTTCAAAATTAATACTGGAGAATATTTGAGGAAACCCCTAGGTTGTTGGGTTTTTTTACTTAGCTTTAATGGAGCATCTCAGAGCATTTCAAAGACCATACTGGAATAGGTGGTGGATTTGGCAAAGTGAAGCAATGCAGTTAATAAAATATAATGGCAGTGATTCATTTGTTATGGGTACTTAATTTTGAAGCAGAAAGCAAAAGTGGGAGTAATGTTTTCATTTGGGAATGTGATGAGGTTTAAATTAAGCAGGGAAATAGCCCCTTTATTAGTGTTTCAGTTACTGCACTGGACGTTCTACAACAGAACTCATCTCAGGCACTTCTGCCAATACAAACACATTTACAAGGTTCTTTAGACTCAGTTGTACTATATGGGAAAGGCACAGAACTGTCATCGGTTTCCACATGCCTGTATACTTTGAATAAAAAACTGTGCATGCTAATGTATAGGTGGAAGCCAGGCTGGGAGAGTGGATAGACTGTGACAATAGAACAGTGGCGGTGAACCCTCAGCACTCCAGATGTTTTGGACCACAACTCCCACAGTCCTTTGTCATTGGCAATACAGGCTTGGAATTCTGGGAGTTGCGGTCTAAAACATCTGGAGTGCCGAAGGTTTGCCACCACTGCGCTAGAAGCAGGGAGATCTGGGTTCAAATCCCTGCTCGGACATGGATGTCTACTCCAGAATGGCAATGGTAAACGACTACTCCTGGAACCCTTGACATGCTTTTGAACATCCTACAGGGGTTGCCATTGCTCAGAAGCAACTTGATGGCACAGAGACACAGGCACAGAATTTATAGATGTAGGTGAATAATTTTGCATACAAATTGACTCCTGGGAAAGAAGGAGTATGAGATCACACACTCATAAAAAAAAAAAACTAAGTCATTCTCATAAACCAACTATGTTTCTCCTCCTGAACATTTGCAGTTTTATTAGTGAGAGCCAAGACCACGTTGATTGGCAGCAACAACACCAGTTGTTGATTTTTCACAAAATGTCCCCTAAGTAAACTAGGTGAATCAGCATGCCCTCCATTTGCATATATCCCTTCTAAGGAAGAATGGAATTGCACGACAACAAAATCCTGCTTTGTTTTTTGAAACTTGTCAGCCATAAGTCCCCCAGAAGAAGCAATAGCATCTGTAAGTTTCTTTTAATTCCACAAAAGAATTTTAAATGTATTGGCAGTTCCCAGAAAGGAAGGAAGGAAGGAAGGAAGGAAGGAAGGAAGGAAGGAAGGAAGGAAGGAAGGAAGGAAAATGAAAAAAAAAGAAAGAAAGAAAGAAAATGTGTGTGTGATGCCTATGAAACATTGGTTCATCCTGAAAGAGTAGAGCTGTGAGTAAAAGGTTTGAATCAGAAAGAGCTGAAGAAACCAGAAGTGCCATTGTCATTTAGACTACTAATGTCCTTCCCAGCTTGTTCTGGGTATAATTCCTATATGTCAGGCCTGCCCAACAGGTAGACCATGGGCTACTGGTAGCCCGCGAAGGGTTCAAAAGTAGCCCGCTGGCCACCAATAAAAAAGTGAGGGGATAAGTTCTCCACCCCACCGTCCCACATCCCAAAGACCAGCACTGCCCCAGCAAAGTTCTGGGTCTGCCAGCCCACTGTCTTAGCTGAGCAGGGCAGTTCAAGGGCCATGGCATGGTCCCCTGCTGCCCCCCCCGGCCAGATGATCAAGCTGGTGCAAGGGAAGTGTGTCAGCCTTCCCATAGGAATGCACTGAAAATCAATTAATCCATTCCAGAAGAGCATGTGCTTGGAATGGGCAAAATTCGTAAGTAGAGGTATTAGAGTAGTAGCCCTCAGACACTTTGGGCCAGAAAAAGTAGACCTCGGCCTGTTCAAAGTTGGACAGCTCTGCTATATATTTTTGTTGGAAAGGTAAAGCCACAGAGGGGATTCATGCATATGCAGCTGAATTGATATTGAATCCCAGGGTTTTGAACATTTTGCATGTGGAGCTAGTTCTTCTATGTTATGTCCAGTCCAGTTGAGGATGATTTCTTAGATTTTTGTCTGAATTTGAAATTCAAATGGACATTGGATTTCACAATTCTACAAGCAACTTCTGTATAGGTACTGTTGCCAAAGGCCTAGGTGCACAAATTGTAGCATTTTCGCACTGTTATAATTGGTCAGGTTGTCTCTTATATAACTGTGAATAAGAAGAGACTCATTTTTTGAAACTGTTTGCAAGATTCATCAATTGATATCTAAGTATCTAAGTGCCCCACAGAACTTTAAATTGTTACAATTAAAAGTGGCAAAAAAGAGAGATATCTCTATTTTAAAAAAAACATTCAAGGAATGAGACTCAATGGGAGCCATGGACTTTCAGAATTTCTCATCTTGACTTGAATCACGATGTTCTGAAAATGGTTAAGTTGGGATCTGAAACTAAACCTGTGGTTGGTGAATAACCCGCACAAATCTCTCTTATACATGCCGTATACAAACCAGTAGCACTCATCTTCCTGAAAGTCTTTCAACATCCTCCAAAATCCTTAAAGTTTATTCACTTATATGGAAATGTCCAAACTTACTCCACTGAAAAATCCAGTGGCAATTCAGAGAGGCACAGAAACTTCACTGGGCTTCATCTTCTTCCAGCATTTTGAATTCCCATGCAAATGCCTGCAGATTGTCCACCTGGTAATTTTTCTTGTCTTAAAGTGAGAAGAAATTTTGAGAATATATGTTCTTTTTGACCCTTTCCACCAGCTGTTGCAACCATCCAGCTTTAGACCTGCAATGGTCCACCAGAGGCCAGTAAAATGAACGCTACGAGCTGTATGACTCCTTTTATATAGATTATTTCACAATTAGTACTCATACATATATTTTTATATTTTTTTTGGGGGGGGGCTTCCCCAACAACACCTATTCCAGGCTGATGAGCTTAGAATGCTAAAGCTTCTCATTTTTGAAACTGGACAACGCTTTCCCATTAAATGGAAGCAACCTGATGCCAAACCAAGCCCCCCTGCTTACAAATATTCATTAAAACCTGGAAAGTCCTTTGAATAAATTGCTTCGATTGAAGAGCAAATGCATGGATGCCAAGGACACCTGCAGCACACTCCCAGACCACAGTTCCCTTGGCTGGTGATTTATGGACACGCAAGGGGACACACGAGTGCCTCGTGCAGCCAAGTAATATATCCACAGTTCAGAAGACCGATAATCTAACACTTGCTATCACAGATCCGAACATGCTTGAAGGGGAAGAACAATCTCTTTTCATTAACTGACTGTCGGTACATAAAACAAAGAAGTACTCACACTGCTGATAGAATTATAGTCTTTATAAACAAAGGGTGGCTTCTCTTGGTTGACCATGGCAGCGCACACCTGCATCTCTACTCAAAACAGCAAGAACTCAGAAAAAGTTGCAACTCTAACAGAGGGTAGAATGTTCAGAACAGGAGAAAGACGGCAAGGAGGACTCTTCCTGGATGTTGTAGGCTGTGTTCGATGCTTGATAACCGTCGCACAGTTTTATGATCCAGCATAAACAATGGCTGAAGTCCTGTTACATACTCTAGTCTGTCACAGTAGACTAGGTCCTTTGACTCAGTGGGGATGTGGTACTCCAGACAAGGCTGACGGGAAGCAATGCTGAATTGCTTAAAATCCAACAGAGTTTTCAGAACATGACTGGCATGGTGCCAAAAAGATACAGTGGTACTTCTTAAGACGATTTTAATTTGTTCAATTCATCCTACAAAAAAAATTCATCCTATGAAGCACAGTTTAATGCAGATTCCCATAGAAATGCATTGAATTTGTCTTGCAAAGCATCCCATAGGAAAATTTGTCTTATGTGGTTTTCCTACTCCCAGACATTTCATTCATCTTACAAATTTTTTTCTTAAAGGGCATTCCTCTTACAAGGTATTACTGTATATCCATCTTAATTTCCCCCTTTAAAATAAGACCACGGTCATACCTGGGTTTCCTTCGTATTTAAATTTCCTGTGTATTTTTTTCGGGAGCGGTCATGTGGTTTTTAATGAGCAGTTGGTGTCCTCTCCTCTGCGTTGTACCTTCCTATTCTGGTTCTGTCCTAACCTGTGTACTACACATTTTGTCCTACTTTCTGGCTCCAGTTTCCAAGGCTCCATCTTTTAAGCTGGGTAGAAGGGAGAGAAACTAATTTACTGCATATTTTCAGTGTCCTGTTGTTGCAACAGAAGCAAACAAGTAAGCATTTTTAGTGAAGTTTCTAAATCCAGCCCCTGGTGGTAGTTTAGGAAACTTTGCTGAAACTGCTGTTTGAGGGGCGTGGTCAGCCGGGAGCAGAATTTGCTTCTCTTCTTGGTTAGTATGCAATCTTTTACTGTGTAGTTCACAGACGGGAAACTACGCAGAAAGCGCAGGTATGACCGTGGTCTAAGACACAGACTGGGGAAAAAAAAACCACAAGCTGAATATGAACCAGTGGTGTGATGCGGCTGGGAAAAAAATAGCTATTTTCAGCTGCATTAACAGAAGTATAGTCTCCAAATCATGAGAAGTACTAGTTCCCCATTACATGGCACTGCATAAGCTTCATTTTGAGTACCATGTCCTGTTCTGGACACCACACTTTTAGAAAGATGTAGACAAAGGGGAATAGTTTCAGAAGAGGGCAATAAGGATGATCAGAGACTGGAAACCAAGTCCTGTTAGGAAAGAATGAAAGAACAGGTCATGGTGAGTCTTGAAAAAAGAAGACTGAGGGGAGATATGGTGGCCCTCTTCCCAGGTTGGATTGGATCTCCACTCCAACTGGTAGATCGAGTGATGAGTCCAGGTGTGATCCTGGATCTGGCATTGTCCCTGGAATCCCAGGTGGGTGCCGTGTCCGGGTCAGCCTTTTTCCACCTTAGGCTCCTCACCAGATTCACCCATATATTGACAGTGACCTCCTAAGGACGGTTGTGCAAGCACTGGTTATCTCAAGGATAGATTACTGTAACATGCTCTTCATGGGGCTTTCCTTGACCCTTATTCGGTGGGTCCAGAATGATAGCCAGACTGGTGGTTGGTGCGGGAAGATACGACCACATCACCCCCGTTCTGGCTTGTCTGCACTGGCTACCTATTGCCTCCTGAATAAGGATCAAGGTACTGGTTTTGATTTACAAAACCCTCCATGGCTTGGGTCCAAAATATCTGATGGAGCACTTCATCCCAAGATCTAACTTGGCCCGACCCACCAGAACATCACAGGTCCAAATGCTTAGAGTTGCTACTCCTAGAGGAGGTCATAAGACCTCCACCAGGAACTGCACGTTTTCTGTTGCTGGCCCTACCTGGTGGAATCAGGTCCCTAGTGAAATCAGAACCACGGAACCCCTCTCGGAGCTTAGAAAAGTTTGTGTGTGTGTGTTGTGTCGTTACAGTCGTGACCGACTCTTCGTGACCCCATGTCCATGAGGTTTTCTTGGCAGGAATACTGGAGTGGCTTGCCAGTTCCTTAGAAGAGTGTTAAAAACATGGCTGTTTAAGGCTGCCTTCAGTGGCTAGTTCCTATATTTTTATATTTTTATGCTATTTTATTTTTTTTTTGCTTTAATACTGTAGCTGTATTCGTCTCTCTGTTTGTTTTGATCAGTTATTTTATCTGTTATCAGGTGGTTTCAGTGGTAATCGGCACGCTGGGTGCGGTGCCTAAAAAGCTAAGCAAGTATTTAGAAGAAATTGGAGTGACTTAAAGTCACCATCAGTCAGCTGCAGAAAGCCGCCTTACTGGGATCTGCTCGCATAATTCGCCAATACATCACTGAGTCCTAAACGCTTGGGAAACATTCAACTAGTGATTGGTAATACAAAATCCAGCGTAGTTAGCTGTGTGGTTAATAATAATAATAATAATAATAATAATAATAATAATAATAATAATAATAATAATAATAATAATAATAATAATAATAATAATAATAATAATAATAATTTGAGAATACTTGCAATTGACAATCCTGGAAATGAATTTTTAGCAACTGAAAGCATTAAAACATAAACAACAAGCTATGATTGCTTGGGGAGTGTTCAGATTGTTTGAGGGGCTATTATAACCTGTTTCTTATTCTGTGAAATAAATCCATAAAACTATTGGGAAGGCAGATATACTATAGAGATCACATCTGCTAGTACCCTAAGCAACTGGAATCATTGCCATGTTCTTCTCTGCTCTCTTTCCCAACACAAAAAGTGGTAAAGATACCGTATGAGTATTTCTTCATGCCATTTGCCAGCATACTACCATCTGCTACCTTTGGAACCAAAGGCATGCTTGAGCTCCTCTTTATTAATGCACCTTGATTCAGGAAACTGATTCAGATGAGAACCAATTAGCATCCCCAGCTCCCAGAGCACACGCCAACATATATGCAAGGGCACGACTTCTTTTGCTTTTGTTTAAAAATGTGTTGCATCCCAGGGACACACATTGTCATTCAATTCTTTTGAACATTATCACAGTAAGGTCATAAAGATGAGACAATAAATCGCTACCTGGATGTGCACCAAGACAACCACAGGTGTTGATATCTGGAGTCTTTTCTTCACCTGGAATTCACAATAAAATATGCCTGCCTCAGTGAGGGCACCTACCGAGGGGTGGTTTCTGGGGGGGTCCCCGGCCTTCCCCCCCTCTCCTGTCCTGGGCTGCTTGCACCAGGCTGGGGGGATCATCCTCGTCGTCTCCATTTGCCATGGTGGGGGGATCCAAAATGGCGACCACAATTTTTCTTTTGAAATCGTGGTCCAAAAACCCACCAAAGCACCACAGAAACATGTGAAAATTAAGTATTTTAAATGCCTGATTTTTTATAGTAGCAGCAGCGGGTTTTTTTATAGCAATAAAACGTAGTATTGATTTTATTTTATTTTATTTTATTTTTATTTTTATTTTTATTTTTATTTTTATTTTTTTACACCTGCGCATGCGCAATGATGGCTGGCTGTGGGATGGGACCATGCAAAGTTTTGGAGCCATTCCACCAATCGCATGGCCAGGTTTTGCTGAGACTTCTGGATGTGCCAGAGAGGGCATAAAAAGCCCACCAACCCTAACCCTAACCCTAACCCTAACCCTAACCCTAACCCTAACCCTAACCCTAACCCAGGTTCATACACAAGTACACTTCCCTTCTTAGTGGGTCAGAGTGATGCACCCAGAGAGGTGCCTTTAACTCCAGAGACCCACTCCCTCCCTCCCTCCCTAAGCGTAACCTGTACGGCAGTACGCCAGTATGCTTTCCTTCTTAGTGAGTCAGAGAAGCGCCGACAAGGTTCCTCTGACACACTAACCCCCACCCTAACATAATGTTCTTAGTGAGACAGAGAAGTGCCGATGAGGTTTCCTGTCACACTAACAACCCAAACATAATGTATAACGGTGGCTACACATTACGCTCCCTAAACCACTGTACAAACAACAGACGACAAACGGAAATGACAAATTTTTGAAAAATTTCGCGACAAATGGAAACGACCCAAAACAGGCCTGTCCCAACAAATGACAACTCGAAACGCAATTTTTTCTGGTCGTGCTCATCTCTACTTTGTATACATGCTTTTGATTTTATCTTCCTGTGATTACTTTGCAAAGAACAGAGCAAATGCTCATATTTAGGCAGGAAACCTGGGGAGTTTCAACCCCAAGAGAGGCCCAGAAAGTTGTAACAAGGAGTAGGGCCTTCTCGGTGGTTGCTCCCCAGTTATGGAACCATCTGCATCCAGAAATTCGCCTGGGAACCCTCACTCCAAACTTTTAAAAATCTGTTGAAAACTCGATTGTATAGAATGGCCTTTCCTGATTTCCCAAACATCTAGGAAGACACTATTCTTTTTACTGCTTGTCTTCTTTTTGTTTTGTTTTGTTTTTATTTAACAATCTCCTGGCTATTTTTACTTTCATTTTAGCTTTACTTTAGTTTATTGTTGTTGATTTTGTGTATATTTTTCTTATATTATGTTGCTTGTATTTTGGCTTGTTAAATCATAGAATCATAGAATCTTAGAGTTGGAAGAGACCTCAAGGGCCATCCAGTCCAACCCCCTGCCATGCAGGAACCCCATCACAATATTTCCGACAGATAGCCATCCAGCCTCTGTTTAAAAACCTCCAAAGAAGGAGACTCCACCACCCTCCGTGGCAGCACATTCCACTGCCGAACAGCTCTTAAACATCATGAAGTTCTTCCTAATGTTCAAATGGATTCTCTTTTACTGCAGTTTGAAACCATTGCCTTGAGTCCTAGTGTGTTACTTTGTTATTTTGTTATGCTATTTTATGTTGTAAACCACCCAGAGTAGCCCTTGGGCTAGATGAGCTGTATAAAAGTCAAATAAATAAATAAATTTATATGAATTAGAGATAAAATGAGTTTGGAAGGTAGAGAGAATCCCTTAATCACTATGAGCTGGAGCTATATTTCATTTGCTTAAATTTTTATCTAACATTTTCAAACCTGACAAAAGCAAAACAATATTGCTCTCCGGCAAGACAGAAGCCATTATGTGCGTTGATTTAATATACTTTTAAGTCACCTCTCAGCCAAATCTTTCATGGAAGCTGATGAAAGAAAAATAAAACATGTCAAAAATCCAGACAGTACTAAAAGAAAGATCAATAAGGCAACAATAAAACAGCAATAAACATGGAACAGCACACATGTCTTCATATAGTCAAACATCCCTGAGAAAGATTCCAGGAACACGATGCCAACATGCTTAAGACTATTGCCTGGTTGCCCTGTATTTCATTCACAAGCCCAAATATTTATTTTAACAAGCACCTCCTTGCCTTATATTTATCATCACTCAGTTTTCAAAAGGAATTTGTTGTATTTGGTGTTGTGTTTTCCTTTAAGGCACTCTAAGAACTCTCTAGTTTCCTCTAGTGGCCAGATTTGTTACTGCACCTATAAAATAGGCTCATCTTGGTACATCCTGGGCAACATGACTTGTCACTGCTAAATAGTCTACCCATTTTGGCTGCTGGACCACACAAGGATTTCCCATCAGGAGGAATCAGCACGAACATCAAAATTAAAAAACAAAAAACTATGAAATGTTTAACAAAATGCTAAAAGCATAAAATGATACTTCATACCCTTAGGGATTTATTTATTTTATTTATTTATTTTAGAGCTTATATACCGCCCGTCTTCCCGGAGGAACTCCAGGCGGTTTACAACCATGATCAGAAAATGGCATTAAATTTGATTCCCCTCCAAATTTTATATCACAGTATGAACCAACTCGGGTGTTAAGGTCATCAGGAGATGTCCTTCTCTCCATCCCTCCACCCTCACAGGTATGTCTTGTGGGAACCCATGAAAGGGCCTTCTCGACTGCTGTGCCCAGACTCTGGAACTCCCTCCCACTAGAGACCAGGACTGCCTCACCTCTGTTGTCTTTCCAGAAACAGGCAAAGACCCTTTTCCTCAGGCAAGCTTTCCCTGAATGATCGACTATTTATTATGTGACTTTTATATGAATCTATCTACCATACATGATTCACACGGACTTTGTGATTATAGATTTTTGGATTGCATTTCAATGTTTTCAATGGTAGTTTCCATCACTCATAGCTTTTACATGGAATTTTACTCTCTTTAACTGCTCATATTCTCTTGTAGCTTTAATGTAATGTTGTCTTTTAATGCTGTAAGATGTCCCTCAATTCCCTGTTCTCAATACTTGAACATTGTACTGGACTGTATATTGTCCCTTATTACTGTAAGCCGCCTTGGGTCCTTTTCCAAGGAGAAAGGTGGGGTAAATATACTCGAATATAAATAAATAAATAAAAGCATAATGTATTACATCGGTAAACTCTGTTGTCACTTAATCCGTTACTCTTTATACAGAACTTCATTACACCTTTGTTCTTCCAAAAAATAATGCAGTGGTACCTCTGATAACAAATTTAATTCATTCTCAGAGGCAATTTGTTATCTGAAAAATTTGTTATCCGAAATGTGGTTTCCCATTGAAATGAATGGAAAACCAATTAATCTGTCCTGGAGGTCCGAAAAAAGGCAAAAAAGCGGGGGTGGGGGTTCCAGACCTCTTTATAAAATGCACTTTAAAGGCTTGCAGTGCTGGAACACCCTCCAGAACATCCCCCTGCAGCGCAATGCAAACATGGACAAGAGAAACCAGCAAGACTACCCCAGCCTGTTCCAACCCAAAGTGCAATGGGGAAAAATGCAAACAAACAAACATAAGGAGGAAGAAAAATCCAGCCCATTTTTGCCTGCAGAGCAATGAAAAAAGACTGCAAACACAGAGAAATGAAACCAGCAAGACTACCCCAGCCTCTTCCAGCCAAAAATGCAAAGAAAAGCTGTGCAAAGATTAATAAAAGCTACCTCCCTATTTTACCAATTTTGAAAGGTCCAAATTCCTCAGCACAACATTTGATTTGATTTGATTTGATTTGATTTATTTAGCTTGTATGCCGCCCACTACCCAAAGGTCTCTGGGCGGCTCACAATAAGAATAAACAGTTAAAACATCAAATACAATAAAATTAAAACAATAAAACATGTAGATGCAATAAATACAATACATTAAAAACACACCACTAAAATTGCCATCAGGGCCCACAATCATTAGTTAAAAAACTTTTGGAATAGGAGGGTTTTTACCTGGCGCCGAAATGTTAGCAACGTCGGTGCCAGGCGAGTCTCATATGGGAGGGTATTCCATAGTCTGGGGGCAGTTGCTGAAAAAGCCCTATTCCTGCAAGCCATCCCCTTCACCTCCTTAAGGGATGGCTCTTTCAGGAGGGCTCCCTGACTAGATCTTAATTGCCGGGTAGGTTCATATGGAAGGAGGCGGTCCTTCAGGTATCTAGGTCCTAAGCCGTTTAGGGCTTTATATGTCAAAACAAGCACTTTGAATTGGGCTCGGGCAGCAACTGGTAACCAGTGAAGGTTATACAGAATCGGCGTGATGTGTTCCTTGGTGGCCCTACCACTCACCAGCCGTGCCGCACGATTCTGAACCAGTTGCAATCGCCGAACCGTCTTCAGAGGCAGCCCCACGTAAAGCGCATTACAGTAATCTATACGGGATGTTACCAGTGCATGTGTAACTGTCATGAGGCTCCGTTCATCTAGGTAGGGGCGCAGCTGGTATATATTCCGCAGCTGGAGAAAGGCACCCCTGGCCACCGAGTCCACCTGGGCTTCCAGAGTTAGACCGGGGTCCAGGAGCACCCCCAAGCTACGGACCCTGTCCCTTAGGGGAGTGCAACCCCATCCAGAACAGGGAAGTGGCCCTCTAGCCTGTCTGACGAAGCACCCACTAACAGCACTTCCGTCTTGTCTGGATTGAGTTTCAATTTATTAACCCTCATCCAGTCCATTATCTGGCCCAGACACGAGTTCAGAACAGAAACCGCCTCACCTGGATTGGTGGAGAACGAGAGGTAGAGCTGAGTATCATCAGCATATTGCTGACTCCTCAGCCCAAACCTCCTGATGACCTCTCCCAGCGGTTCCATGTAGATGTTAAACAGCATGGGGGATAGTATTGAGCCCTGTGGAACCCCATGACGTAAACGCCAAGGGGCAGAGCTACTATCCCCAGCACCACCTTCTGGACACGGTCAGCCAGGAAGGATCGGAACCACCGCAAAGCGGTGCCTCCAACTCCCAACCTGGCCAGCCTATCCAGAAGGACACCATGGTCGATGGTGTCGAAAGCCGCTGAGAGGTCCAGGAGTATCAACAGGGTTGCACTCCCCTGTCTCTCTCCCGGCAAAGGTCATCGTACAGGGCGACCAAGGCAGTCTCTGTTCCAAAACCCGGCCTGAAACCAGATTGAAATGGATCTAGAAAATCCGTTTCATCCAGCAGCGCCTGGAGCTGTCCGGCCACCACCCGCTCCAACACCTTGCCCAAATAAGGAAGGTTCGCTACTGGTCGGTAGTTGACCACCAGTCCTGGGTCCAGGTTAGGTTTTTTTAGGAGTGGTCTGATTACTGCCTCTTTTAAGGCAGCAGGGACCACTCCCTCTCTTAAAGAGGCATTTACAGCTTCTTGGACCCAGGTGCGAACCCCTTGGCAGATCTTTCAATTAGCCAAGAAGGGCAAGGGTCGAGCAGCGTGGTGGTGGAACGGACAGATCCAAGCACCCTGTCCACATCCTCGGGTCTCAACAATTGAAACTCATCCAATAACATTGGACCTAAGCACGGTGCACTGGACACATCCCTTGATACTGTATCAATAGTGGAGTCCAGTTCACTGCGAATCTGAGCAATTTTTCCCTCAAAGTGAACAGCAAACTCCTCACAGCGTGCCGAATGGTCCTGGGCCTCCACCCTATCTCCTGGCTGAAGAAGTTCCCGGACCACCCGAAACAGCTCCGCTGGACGGCACTCTGAGGAAGCAATACGGTTGGCGAAATACTGCCTTTTCGCCAACCGTATAGCCACGGAATAGGCTCGATAATGGGCTCTAAGCCATGTTTGATCAGACTCACTGCGATATTTTCTCCACTTGCGCTCCAGCCGTCTCCCCTCCCGTTTCATTGCCCGCAACTCAGATGTATACCACGGAGCTGTCCGGGCTCTGCGTAGGGGGAGAGGGCGCTTAGGTGCGATCATGTCAACTGCCCGGTCATCTCCCTATTCCATAAGGTGACCTGAGCTTCGACAGGAGCGCCGATCATGTCAGCTGGATAATCCCCAGAGCTTTCAGGAAACCATCCGGATCCATTAGTCTCTGAGGGCGGATCAACTTAATGGATCCCCCACCCTTGCAGAGGGTTGGAGTAGCTAATAGCCTAAACTTGACCAGGAAGTGGTCTGACCATGACAATGGAGTCAAAGCCAACCCCTCCACATCCAAACCACCATCCCCAGTCCCGTTGAGAATACTAGGTCCAGGGTATGACCCTTCTCATGTGTTGGGCCGATGACATGTTGAGACAGCCCCATGGTTGTCATGGCGGCCATGAAGTCCTGAGCTGCTCCAGTTAAGGTAGCCTCGGCATGGATGTTGAGATCCCCAGTACCAATAGTCTGGGGGTCCTCAATACCAGGTCCGAGACCACCTCTGTCAGCTCAGGCAGGGAGACTGTTGGAATGCAGCAGGGTGGGCGGTACACCAACAGAATCCCCAATCTGTCTCGTGAGCCCAACACACAATACAGGCCCTCCAGACCTTTTCCCAAGGAAACAGGAAGCCTGGCCAAGGAAATGGAACTCCTGTAGACTATAGCAACTCCACCTCCCGGCCCACCGGGCGACACTGGTGCTGGACTGAGTACCCAGGTGGGCATAGCTGGGAAAGGGGACTCCACCCTCCTCTCCCACGCAGGTCTCAGTAATACATGCCAGGTCAGCACCCTCATCCAAAATGACATCATGGATGAGGGTGGTCTTATTTTGTACTGACCTGGCATTTAATAACAGCACCGTGTGGCTCGTGGGCTTGCTGACATGGTCACCTGATTCCTTCTGGCTAGAAGTGGGACCAGAAGGGGGGATAGATGTAAAATATCTAACCCCTCTTCTCCTACGCAGGCATGTTCCACTCCTACCACCATACCTTCCCCTACCCAGCACAATTTCAATGGCTGCCCCCTCCATTGCCCTCCCCCCTTCCTGTTCTTTCAGTTCCATTGTGGGTCCCAACCACCTACACCTAATGGCAAAAAAAAAAACAAAAAGCAAAAAATAAAAATAAAAAACAAAAACAAAAAACAGATGCACCTAACAATTCAGCTAAAAAGCCTTAGGTGGGAGTCCCTCTTCTTCAGCCCCGCCCTTCTGATGTTGTCTGGCCCTGCCTCTCCAGGTGTCCCTCTCACCGACACCAGAGTAGCAGGGAAGGAGCAGATGAAGAGGAAAGGCAACTCCTCCAGGCTTAGTCCTGTAGCAGCAGCAGCAAGAGTGTTTGCTGGATGATGTTGTGGCTTCCAGGAGCTGAGGTCAGCTAAAAAGCCTTAGGTGGGAGTCCCTCTTCTTCAGCCCCGCCCTTCTGATGTTGTCTGGCCCTGCCTCTCCAGGTGGCCCTCTCACCGACACCAGAGTAGCAGGGAAGGAGCAGTCGAAGAGGAAAGGCAACTCCTCCAGGCTTAGTCCCAGCAGCAGCAGCAAGAGTGTTTGCTGGATGATGTTGTGGCTTCCAGGAGCTGAGGTCAGCTAAAAAGCCTTAGGTGGGAGTCCCTCTTCTTCAGCCCCGCCCTTCTGATGTTGTCTGGCCCTGCCTCTCCAGGTGTCCCTCTCACCGACACCAGAGTAGCAGGGAAGGAGCAGACGAAGAGGAAAGGCAACTCCTCCAGGCTTAGTCCTGTAGCAGCAGCAGCAAGAGTGTTTGCTGGATGATGTTGTGGCTTCCAGGAGCTGAGGTCAGCTAAAAAGCCTTAGGTGGGAGTCCTCTTCTTCAGCCCCGCCCTTCTGATGTTGTCTGGCCCTGCCTCTCCAGGTGGCCCTCTCACCGACACCAGAGTAGCAGGGAAGGAGCAGACGAAGAGGAAAGGCAACTCCTCCAGGCTTAGTCCTGTAGCAGCAGCAGCAAGAGTGTTTGCTGGATGATGTTGTGGCTTCCAGGAGCTGAGGTCAGCTAAAAAGCCTTAGGTGGGAGTCCCTCTTCTTCAGCCCCGCCCTTCTGATGTTGTCTGGCCCTGCCTCTCCAGGTGGCCCTCTCACCGACACCAGAGTAGCAGGGAAGGAGCAGACGAAGAGGAAAGGCAACTCCTCCAGGCTTAGTCCCAGCAGCAGCAGCAAGAGTGTTTGCTGGATGATGTTGTGGCTTCCAGGAGCTGAGGTCAGCTAAAAAGCCTTAGGTGGGAGTCCCTCTTCTTCAGCCCCGCCCTTCTGATGTTGTCTGGCCCTGCCTCTCCAGGTGTCCCTCTCACCGACACCAGAGTAGCAGGGAAGGAGCAGTCGAAGAGGAAAGGCAACTCCTCCAGGCTTAGTCCTGTAGCAGCAGCAGCAAGAGTGTTTGCTGGATGATGTTGTCCAACATGTCCAGAATGGTTTAAAACCACCATGAAAAAATGCTCTAACTCCTCATTTATTTATTTATTTATTTATTTATTTATTTTATTTTATTTTATTTTATTTTATTTTTATATCGCCCATCTTCTAATATGGAACTCTGGGCAGTTTACAAGTTAAAAAGCATTACAATACAAAAAAGGGAAAACCATAGCAAGATGGAACAGTGGGCGGGAGAAGAGGGGGGAAAATTAAATTAAATTAAATTAAATTAAATTAAATTAAATTAAATTAAATTAAATTAAAGGTCACCATATGCCTCCCTGAAAAGCAAGGTTTTCAAAGCCTTTCTGAAGGCAGGCAGGGACTGTGCACGGCATAGCTCACTCGGTAGGTGGTTGCATAATGAGGGCCCACAACAGAGAAGGCTCCCCTCCACAAACTATGCATCCTGCAATGCATGCAGGGTACACATTTTTTGTAAGGCATTATGAAACATTTGTTATCCGAGGCAGCCCATAGGGAACATACGCTATCCGAGGCAGCCCTATACCTGAAATTTCCATTTGCTATCCGAAAAATTTGTTATCTGAGGCATTCTTTATCCGAGGTATTACTGTACTTGAATGAGGCTGCCAATCATAAGAATTTCAATTGATAGGGTCAGCATATGTAAGAAGCAACTCAGAAGGGCCTAAAAACAAGGACAAATAAATATTTGATGAACTCCTATTTGTTCTTAATGTGCCATTTTCTTTCTTTGCCAAACTTCACAGATTTGGATGACATTTTAAGTTCTAATTCTGTTGATACCACTGTTCTCATCCTCACCACTATCATGAGGAGTAGGAGGAGGATGCAAATGTGTCCATATACCATGGAGGGCCCTGCACACCTCAGCATCGACACACCCCAACTTTTAAGGAGGTATTTTCAGAAAGTTCTTAAATATACAGTGGTACCTTGTATAAAGGAAATAATTCATTCCAAATGAAATTCTGTTAAGCAAATTTTCCTTTGTACAAAGCTTCCATGGGAATGCGTTGAAAACGGGTTAATCCCTAATTGTGACCATTTTTCTGTTGTATGGATTTGCCCCATAGGCGATGCTGTTAAGCGATTTCCCCCTATCTCCGGAATTTTTTTCCTTTAAGCAGATTTTTCTGTTAAACAAACTACATGTTCCACAAGGGTCCACTGTAGCTACATTTCCAACTAGAAAAAGGAGTTCCTAATTTTGGGTTCCCAGTAGAGATGGGCAGGAACCATCAGTTTAGCAGTTCATGAATTTGGCTGATGGCCACACAGCTTTTCTGCAGTTTGTTAAGCTGCTCTCCTCTGACAGGTGTTCACTCAGAGGGAGTGCTCCTGCTTCTTTGCCCCATGTCATCTGGGTGTGGCCTACCAGAGGGGGTGAGGTCTTGAACTGCAAGGCAGCTGTGTAGCCATTGTCTCCATCTCTAGTTCTCAGATGTTCTTGGACAAGATGAAGAACAAGAAATACTGGCTAGCAGAGCGAGTGGTGAAGGCTTTTGAGAGTTTCAGTCCGAGGACATCTGGGGACCTGAAGTTGCGAACCACTGATCTAGAGGTTGAATGTTGTGACAGAAGATGCATTTCTCTAAGATCCAGAGATTGATGTGCGAGGCTCCTGGACCTCTCCCTGCTCACTGCTTCCCAGAAGCATATGCTATTAGTTGGCCCTGAACAGTACTTGCCTTCTGTAAGGAAGGACAAAGAGAGAGTCTGGAGATGACGTTTGTGAGAGATGTCTACAGGCTGGAGAGACACAGAAATTAGGAAACTGAGAAGTTGGTTTACCTGACACACCTGCAAGAATGGACTAACCTGGTAACTCAAATGAAGATGGGTGTTGAGGGAAGACATTGTGGCCTCTGAAAAGTAACTTTTCTAAGCTCTCTATATCTTAGTTCCAACCTAAAGCTGTGGCCCTTGCTTCTATTAAAAGCATGTCAAAAACCACTGAAATCCAAACAAACACCATTAGGAAGGATCAATCTGGAAAACATACACCAAGGATGCATGAGGTTGTCAACACCCTTCCATTATGTAAAGTGTGATTATCCAGGCTGTATCTTTGGCTGTTACTTAGATGATTGCTTACAATATTCCAATTACCGCCAACGATGCAAGCCTATCGCTCCATTCCTAGGGCTGCTTTAATGAATAATTTAAGCTACTCTGCTTCATTTGCTTCAGAATTATTTCATGATGCAATTGAATGTTTTAATGATATTATGAAAGCTTTGTGATGATCCAAGTGGCTGCTTCCAAGAAGGAGATAAATAGGACTATATATATATGGAAAGAATTTGAAGGGTCTATGTAATGCATGGAATAAAGCAGGTGCTGAGTGGGTGTGAAGGCCTCTTGTTGAGTGCCGTACATCTTGCCCTCTTTATAAAACCAGGAATATGAGTTCCAATAATTTTCTAAGTGGCATCAAGCCACATCTGACTTATAACTACCCTAGCAGAGTTTTCAAAATATGTGAGATAATTCAGAAACCACATCACCATTGTCACCCCTACATTGAGCTTCTGTGAATAGCAAGGATTCAAACCCAGGTGTCCTGAACCCCAGGTGTGCATCAATCAATCCACTACTCCCAATAATTTTGCTGGGCAATAGTGGGTTCTAAAGTCATTGTTAACTAATTATAAATAGATGAACTGGAAGGTTAACAATGCAAGCACACTTTTTACACAGGGTGGGGGAGACAGAATGCTTGTCTGCCAGACTAATTTTGGCCCCTTGATGATCCAAACCCAGTCTACCCAGCCTTCGCCAATCCTGTCACTGAATATCACAACCTCGCTTGGGAGAACAAATCCCACAAATGCCCCAATAACTCCATATTACCTACAAACAGCTGTTGGATTTGTTGTAGAATAATAGAATCATAGAATAATAGAATCGTAGAATTGAAACAGACCTCATTGGCCACCCAGTCCAACCCCCTGCCCTGCAGGAACCCCATCACAGTATTACCGACAGGTGGCCACCCAGCCTCTGCTTAGAAACCTCCAAAGAAGGAGACTCCACCACCCTCCGTGGTGACATACTCCACTGCTGAACAGCTCTAACCATCAGGAAGTTCTTCCTAATATTCAAATGGAATCTCTTTTCCTGTACAGTAGTACCTTGTATAAAGGAATTAATTTGTTCCAATTGAAATTCTGTGAAGCAAATTTTCCTTTATAGAAATTTCCCATAGGAATGCATTGAAAACGGAGTAATCCCTAATCGCGACTATTTTTCGGTTGTACGGATTCGCCCCAGAGGCGATTCTGTTAAGCAAATTTCCCCTAACTCCAGAATTTTTTATGTTGTACAGATTTTATGTTGTACAAACCATTTGTTATACAAGGGTCCACTGTAGTTTGAAACCATTGCTTCAAGTCCCTAGTATTGCACCAAGTCCTAGTGTTAGTTGTAAGGAAGACCTGCATGCAAAATGCACATGGAGGTTTGAAAAAAACCTGAAGGTCATTTGAGTTCCACCTCATTTTAACAGGTAATGACTTTTTCTCCATGGCCCTAGCTTGGAGAAGCTGTATTTAATGATGTCACCAATAAGAAGTATCAGGATGCCACTCTGCACTCATTTTTTTAATGTTATGTTTGAAATAACTTTTCATGGTCTTTTCATTTGGGATTAGCTTTTTGGCTGTTTTTGAACACAGATAAAGTGAAATGGACAGACGTGTGTGATGCCACCATTGTTTTTTTTAAAAAAAATATGGAGAAGCAGCACATTGGAAAAGTAAAATGTTTCTGCTTTCTTATACAGTGGAACCTCGTATAAAGGAATTAATTAGTTCCAAATGAAATTCTGTTAAGCAAAATTTCCTTTATACAAATTTCCCATAGGAATGCATAGAAAACCGAGTAATCCCTAATTGCGACTATTTTTATGTTGTAAGAATTTGCCCCATAGGCGATTCTGTTAAGAAAATTTCCCCTATCTCCGCAATTTTTTATGCTGTACAGATTTTATGTTATACAAACCATTTGTTATATGAGGGTCCACTGTATTTCTACTGTTTTTGAACTCAGATAAAGTGAAATGGACAGAGATGTGTGATGTACCACTTATTTTTTTTAAAGTTTGGAGAAGCAGCAGGTTGGAAAAGTAAAATGTTTCTGTAGCCATGACTCAACTTCCAGATAAACTCACCTGGATGACTGAGAATCTTCACAGACATAAAATGTTTCTGCTTCCATACATTTTTTCACTAAGGCATCCCTCGAGATGGTGCTTCTGTACAGTAGCTCCATAGTCATTTTAATGGGCCACGGAGATGGCAGCCCAGCATTAGGATGTCAAGGGGTCAGGCAGAAAAAGAGTATTTTAAAATCCTTATCTGCAATAAACCTATATTGTTCATGAATCAGCAATGAGCTAACACCAGTTTCATAGCAGGAAAGGGGCCTAATATGATTAAGGGTAGAAGAGTTTTAAGCACTTGGCAGCTCCTGGGTCAGTTTGGAGATATAACTACAAATGGAAGTTTGCGTACCTGAACACTATAAATCTCATGCAGCAGCACCGACTGACGTGCAGTGCTGTTGTCTTTTACCGCATACATCAGGCAAGAGATTGCAGTACGTAATTTGTTTTGGAAGGCTAGTGGCTCTAATGGGCCTTGCCTGATAGTGTTCAAAGGTTGTGGTGATTGGGTATGGCCCACCATGGGTTTCTGTTCTGGAATGAGTGGGAAAGGGTAGCTGTATAATTTTCAACGGTTTCAGCAGGGTCCTAAGGCAAAGAGGAGTTCACAAGGGGAAGAGGGCAATGGCAGACACCCCATTTCAGCCAGCACAAAGGCCCTTGCACAGCAGAAACCCCTTTACTGTTGCGTCTTCTGGAAAAAAAAACTGCACTGGCAGCTAAGATCCACTAGCTGAAGAACTATGAAAGGAAAGAGAAGCGGTGAAGATCCTAATTTCTATAAGCTCAGAAATAGAGATGGGCACGAAACGGAAATATAGTGTTTCATTTCGTTTTGTTTCATTTCAGTCTTCATTTTGTTTTGTTTAGTTACTAATGGATTTTTTAAAAGAATTTTTGTCACGAAATGAAATGAAACAAAACAGTTCATGAAGCTATAAATAATGGAGAGCTTTCTTTTTTTTATTTAACAGGGAGCCCACTGCCCTAAATCAAACACCCTCAAAGCTCCCAATCAATTTGCTTTCAAGCAAAGAACCCTCTGTAAGCAAGCTAGAAACCTAATAGCTGGCTGCTGCATGGAGAGATTAGGAGAGATAAACTCAACAGCTTGAGGGAAGAAAATAAAATATTTTTTAAAAAAACCTTCACAGCCCTACTTAAAAAGGAAAGGAAATCAATCAGTTTAAATCAACTTGAAGACACAGCCAGCAAAGGGAACAGCTCAGCTCCTCACTAGCTTCAGGCAGATCAAGACCAGAGATAAGCTACCTCAACACCTGAAGTGCAGAAAGAAAGGAAATCAAATCAATCAGTTTAAAAAATAAACCTCCTGTTCTCAAGATGGCTGGATCAAGAGGCTAGGATGAATCATTTCATTTCCAAAACAAAAAATAGTGTTTTGTTTCATTTCTGATGCTGTTTGCTGTTTCATTTTCTTTCATAAGGGTTCATAAGCTTACAAAACAATGAAACAGTGTATCATTTTTCATAAGGTGCCCATCCCTACTCAGAAACAGAGACTCTATGTCAGGACAAATTTCTTATACACCACCAGCCCTATAAAGATATAGCCTATGGCCTAGTCTTGTAATCACCCTTCACATTAACAATCTCCCCAAAGTCCTCTCATTGACAGTTCTGCTCAGGTTTTTCAAACTGAAGGCCAAGGCTTTCTTTATGGAGTTGTTCCATCTCATGTTTGGAGCTTCTGTTTCCTTACTATGTCCCAATCTTTCTCGCATTATTGACTTTTCAGGGAGTTTTTTTTTTCTCAACAGCAGACCAAAGTATGTTGTTGTTTAGATTTATATACTGCCCATCTACTGATGAGGCCACTCTCAGCAGTTTGCAATTCAACATAAAACACCCAATACAATATACAACAAAAATATAGCAAAGTGAAAATAATACAACTTGATAGTATATAGTAAATCATAATTAAATGAACAATTAAAAACATCACTCATAAAGTCAAAGATTGAGAGTAAGTTAAGAGCAAGTGAGGATAGATAGTAGTCATTAGTAGCCAGGGAAAACAATTCTAAACAACCAAGTCTTCGGGTTTTGTTTGGTTTGTTTTGGGGTTTTTTAGACCAACCACAATGGGGCCAGGTAGATCTCCAAGGGGAGCTGGTTCCAAAGTTTCGGAGCCGCTACAAGCCCAGTTCCTTGTTACTATCTTATGGGCTTCTATCGGAGTCAGTAACCTCAGATGACCTACTTGTGAGGAGCGAGTGTTACGAGCAGTGTTCAAGAGCAGGAGGCATTCTGAAAGATAACAAGGCCCTAAACCATTTAGGGCCTTGTATGACAACATTAAAACCTTGAAGTCAATGTGGTAATGGATTGGCAGCCAGTGCAGTGCAGTCAGCGTAGGGGTAATATGGTGGAATCTTCTAGTGTCCACTAATAATCTAACCTCAGTATTCTGCACCAGCTGGAGCTTCCACACTAACTTCCAAGGCAGCCCCACGTAGAGATTGCTACAGTAGTCTAATCTCAAGACTACCAGTGCATGGACCAGCATAATGAGAGTACCAGGGTTGAGGAAGGTGCGCAGTCAAGCGATCCATGGAAAATAATGATGTGCGGAAACGGACCACTGATGCCACTTGGTCTTCCATGGTGAGCGCTGGGTCCAGTATTACACCAATACTGTGTACCTCATCCTATATGGGAAGAGTCAACATCCCACCCCAAAAATCATTGAGAGTACTTCCCAACCCACTAACCCCAACACTCCCACCCGAAGGACTTCTCTCTTGCTCAGATTCAAGCCATTGAACCTTTTCCTGCAGCGTCAACATCACTCCTTTTGTCCACAGTGGAGGAAACCATAAGACCACCTCTTACTCCAGACAGCAACCCAAGGAGCACCCAGCCCCTTCATCCTCCACCACCACCCTTCTTATTCCTCCAAGGGAAGGAAGCCCGAGTCACAGCAGCTCATAAGCTGTCTACCTCGAAATTCTATGAGTACAAAATGGAGAAGATTTGTGACATTTGCCAACTCCAGAGGCTTCCCAGCAGTGAACCCACCCTTGTCACATCTTCTTCACTTTCGCTTGGAGTCCATGTGGTTTTTGGTCTTCCTCTTTTGCTGCTGCCTTCTTCTTTCCTTGTGTCAGGACCCTGCCTGCCACAGAACCTGACCCTGAGGGGTTAACTGGTGAAGAGCTGCTGGAAGACCCTTGCAGCTCAAGTTAGCAAGCAACTGGGTCTGATCACTCAGCTGAAAACATATCCCCACCTCCTAGAAGGGCCATGAACAGGATTCTGCAACAACGTGCTATCAGGATAGCCAGAGATAGAACCTTTGATTCTAGACAGAATCTCAGGTCAACTAGCCCTGAGTACTAGCAAGGAGCTTTCCCAGGAGAGAGGGCATGTTCCTGTTTCAGAATATAGCTGGCAAGCTCACCTTGAGTTCTCCGTGGAAGCAATGTGTCACTTGGACCTGCAACCACATTCCTGTCTGTTCCTGACCTTGACTCTGTTTGCCTGACTCTGGATTGGTTTCCTTGACAACATTTGGTCTCTTCCCTTTGGCTTGGCATCTGGCTTCCGTGAACAGGGGAAGCTTATTTTCAATAGAGACTTGGACTTATTTATTTATTTATTTATTTATTTTTCACACTTATATACCGCTCCTACTTCCCGAGTGGGAACTCAGGGCGGTTCACATAAAATCACAAGACGGCAAAAAGCAAAGACTGTGGCAGCGGCAGGGACAAACTTACAGCATAAGGGTCAAGAAGAGGGGAAAAAAGAAAAGAAAAAGCCTCTAGTCATTTTTGAAGGCATCCCTAAAAAGGAGGGTCTTCAGACCTTTCCTAAAGGATGCCAACGATGGAGCCTGCCTCAACTCGCTGGGTAGGTTATTCCATAAAGGCGGCACCACCACCGAGAAAGCCCGCCTGCGAGTACTCGTTTTGCGGGCCTCTCTCGGGGGGACCGTCTGAAGCGAGAGGGCCAATGATGACCGGGTGGGTCGGGCCCGATCTAATTGTCGGTGAAGCCGCTCTGCCAGATAGACAGGGGCCAAGACATGGAGGGTTTTGTAAGCCAAAACCAACACCTTGAACCTTATTCGGGAGGCAACGGGCAACCAGTGGAGACGGGCCTGGATGGGAGTTATGCGGTCAAAACGATGTGCACCAACCACCAGCCTGGCTGCCGCATTCTGGACCCGCTGCAGTCTCCGAACAAGGCTCAAGGGAAGCCCCATGTAGAGAGTGTTGCAATAATCCAGCCTCGACATGACCAATGCCTGTACCACAGTCCTCAGGGAGCTCTCGTCAAGGTACGGGCAAATCTGGGCGATTAACCTTAGATGATAAAAGGCCGACCTGGTCACGGCTGACACCTGGAGATCCAGGGTCAGACCCGGATCCAGGACGACGCCCAGATTCCTCACTCTTTGTGCCAGCTGGAGGGTGGACCCATCCAGACTGGGAAGAGGGCCACAGTACCCATCAGGGCCGCCCCCGAAGAACATGACTTCGGGCTTTCCAGGGTTGAGCCGGAGTCTGTGGGTCCTGGTCCAGTCCAAAACTGCAGCCAGGCAGCGGTCAAGGGTCTGGACGGCCTCCACTGCACAGGTGGAAAAGGAGAGATAGAGCTGTGTGTCATCAGTGTACTTATGACAGCAGACTCCAAAACTCCAGATGATCTCAGCCAGCAGCTTCATATAGATGTTAAAGAGCATTGGGGAGAGGGACGACCCCTGAGGCACCCCACAAGAGAGTGTCCAGGGAGCCGACAACTCACCCCCCAAGCTCACTCGCTGGGTACGACCCTCAAGGAAGGAATGGAGCCAGCCAAAGGCCGAGCCCCCGATCCCCACCTCCGAGAGCCGCCCCAGCAGGATACCGTGGTTGACGGTATCAAAAGCAGCTGACAGGTCGAGGAGGACCAGCAGGGTAGAGCAACCCCTGTCGGCCCTCCTCAACAGATCATCATGCAGAGCGACCAGGGCCGTCTCCATCCCATGACGCGGCCTGAACCCAGACTGGAAAGGATCCAGGACATGGTTCTCCTCCAGGAACAACTGGAGATGCAGGGCGGCGACTTGCTCAACTACCTTGCCCAAGAAGGGAACATTGGCTATGGGACGATAGTTGGACATATCGTCCACAGCCAAGCCAGGTCTTTTAATAATGGGCTTCACCACTGTCTCCTTCAGCAGACTGGGAAAAATCCCATCCCTGAAGGAGGCTGAGGAAATTAGCGAAGCCCATTTTGGCATGCTCCCCCCTGTGATCTTAATCAACCAGGACGGGCAAGGGTCAAACGGAGAAGCCGCAGGCCTGCAGTGTCCCAGGGCCCTGGAGGCATCCTCAGGTGTAACAGACCCAAACTCAACAAACCGGGGCGACCGAGGCGGCCCAGTATCAGCCACGCCGGGGACTGGATCAGGGCAACCGGCGTCCAGCTCTGAACGGATGGCCTCTATCTTGGTTTTAAAATAGGCTGCGAACGACTCACAAGTGAAATCACTAGGAGGAGGCCCAGGCGGACCAGGATTGGTGAGGTCTCGAACCACCCGGAACAACTCTGCGTGGCTATTCGAGGACCTCACCAATTCTCAGGGCAACAAATGATCTCCTAGCTGCCCTTATCGCTCTGGAGTAGCGACTGGTTGACGCCTTAACAGCAGCCCAATTCATAGCCGTCCGAGCATTCCGCCATCTGCTCTCTAGCCTTCTCCGTTCCTGCTTCATTGCCCGCAACTCCTCGGTAAACCAAGGAGAGGAGCGGGCTCGGCACCGGATCAGGCGCTTGGGGGCGATCCGATCGGCTGCCCCGGCCACCTCCTCAAACCACCTTTTGACCAGGGAGTCTTGGGACTTCAGACTTGGTACCAAAGACTTAGACTCAGACTTGGGCCTCATAGCCAAAGACTTGACAGCATATCTGCCATTTTCACTAACAGAAATCACTATTCCCAGATATGCAGGTTTGACTTCTTCTTCTTCTTCTTCTTCTTCTTCTTCTTCTTCTTCTTCTTCTTCTTCTTCTTCTTCTTCTTCTTCTTCTTCTTCTTCTTCTTCTTCTTCTCTTTGGGTGGTTTTCAACATAATTATGTGATGTAGTTGTAAAAGATGGACCGCTTGACAGTTAAAAAACAAAGAGGAGCTAAAACTTTAACATCAACATGGTCGAATGCATAGATATATTTCTACCTGAGCCTGTTTTTATTTCTAATATTGGACTTGTAATCAGAGATGGTGAGTGTTGCTTCTCTGTTGTCAAAGTGGGCTTACTTCTCCCCTCCTTCTTTGGCAGCTATGCGAAAGACTGGCATGCTTCGTGCAGATCAAAGGCATTTCACATTGACGTTCTGTCAAAAATGCATAGGCGACCCCTTGTTATTATCTGGAAAGTTGTAGTTGAGCAGGACTTCCCTTGAACTGAGGAAGGTCTCTTGGAGGCCTCTGGCTTGACTTCACAGCATGGATGGAGGCATTAAGCAGCATTAGCCAGACCAGATCGAAGTAAGGTCCACCTTTCTATTGTTATACCTGTCATTAACCCCCCTCAATGGTCTTAGTTCTGAAAGAACTAAATCAGAGGGCAGACCTTTCTCATCTCATTGATTTTTGAAAGCTAAGCTTCAAGAAGGAAAAACACAAGGCTCTACTCTACTTTTAACTACTCCCACTTTGAAGAATGTTTTGTTTAGTGGCACAGTGGGAAAAATACTGCAGATTGTGTAACTGATTTTCCTTACCATGTGAAGTGCTGGATAGCCTAGTGGTTTAAGTATCTGGCTGCAGAGCAGAGGTGGGGAGATCCGTTCCCCACTGTGCCTCCTTCATGGGCAGGATTCCAAAATCCATAGGATCTCTTCCAACTCTGCAGTTCTAAAATGATGATGTCTGTTACCATGATAATCCATGATTCACTAATAGAGATGGGCACAAAATGCCAAAATGGAGTTTCGTTTCATTTTTTTTGTTTTCTTTCATTTAAAATGAAACAAATATTTTTTAAAAAATATTTTGTTTTTAGTTTGTGGCATTTTTCATTTTTCATTTTTCATTTTATTTTTTAACTCACACTGACCAGCTGGCTTGCAGGCCGGGTTGACATGATTTTAATTTTATTTATTTATTTATTTATTTACTTACTTACTTACTTACTTACTTACTTACTTACTTACTTACTTACTTACTTACTTACTTTCTTACTTACTGAAGCACCGATCAGCTGACCGGTGCTTTTTCCCCAGGAGGGAGGCCTCCCAGCAGCCTCGGAAACCCTCCCCACAGGGGTTGGTGGGCGGCATTGGTGAGTCCCGGCCCAGCATTCAGGTAGGAGAAGAAGCTGGATGGGGGAACGAAAAACAAAATGAAATGAAATGAAAATTTCTGTTGTTTTTTTTTTGTTTTTGTTTTTGTTTTTCTTTGAGGGTGTGGTTCTTTATTCATTTTGTTACCTAATGACACAAATAACACATAACGAAATGAATTTTTAATTCGTTTCGTGCCCATCTCTATTCACTAACTAAAAGTTGAGGCAAGCACATCGGCTGGCCAAAAATGCACAACTCTATGTCAGCATGTAAATATCTCCGATCTTTTTTTGGAGCATGTTGTGGCTACACAGCCACACAGTCCTCTGATGGGGCTTGGAGGGTTGCCCAGGTTGACCCCATCAATGCTCTTTCTAACCTCTCTCTCATTGAGTCATTTGAGCTACACTTTTGGCCCTTCTGCCAGCTTATGAGGAGAGGCTGGGCTGGGGCCACCACTCCCTGGGAAGAAGGCTCAGGTTGACCAACAGGGGTGCCAGAGTGAGAGCTTGGAAGGACAGTAGTTGCCTGCCAGGCGGGAAGGGCAAGTGGGAAGCATCAGGGTGGGTGGCTGATGCATGACTGACATGTGATGGGTTGAACAGAGAGGGAAGAAGGTGGCCCATGGGTTTAAAAGGAAGAGATACCTTGAAGGAGGAGGAGGAGGAGGAGGAGGAGGAGGAAGGCTGCAATGCTTACATTGAGAAGCAAGGGCACGTGGAGAGTGAACTGTCCATAGTGGCAGAAGCCTCCTGGGAAGTGGACAATGGTGCTGCTGATACATCTGCACTGCACCAGGGTACATATTGGCCCTGCTATTCTGGAAGGAAAGCCAACCCACTGCAACACAGAAACAGTGCTAAAGACAGAAGAGCCAAACCGGACAACTCTGTCGTCCTGAGAAAGGAGGACTGCAATTCTTTGGGTGGCCAGTTTTGGGGTGGAGCATGCAGATGCAACTGAGAGACTCGCCTATTATGAGAACTAAGCACAGCCCAAGAACTGTGAAGAGAACCACTCCTGGGGCAACTCCTAAAGATCAGGAAGGATCCAGGGAAGGGAAGGGACCATAGCGGGCCTTATTAATCCCAATAAAGAAAGGCGGCAAGATCTCGTCACTTTCCCATTCCCTAAGCCATTTGCCAAAACTTTTCATGCTGCCCTAAAGGCATGAGCTGAAGACCGCATGTCTACATGCTGCCTTAAAATGTAAACTATTTCCTTTCTATTTAAATTTCCTGTGTATTTTGGGGGGGGAGTGATCACATGGTTTTTAATGAGCAGTTGGTGTCCTCTCCTCTACGTCATACCTTCCTATTCTGGTTCTGTCCTAACCTGTGCACTACACATTTTGTCCTGTTTTCCAGCTCCAGTTTCCAAGGCTCCGTCTTTTAAGCAGGGTAGAAGGGGGAGAAACTGAATTTACTGCGTATTTTCATTGTCCTGTCATTGCAACAGAAGCAAACAAGTAAGCATTTTCGAGCAAAGTTTCTAAATCCAGCCCCTGGCAGTGGTTTAGGAAACTTCGCTGAAACTCCTGTTTGTGGGGCATGGTCAGCCGGAAGCAGAATTTGCTTCTCTTCCTGGTTAGCACGCAATCTTTTAATGTGTAGTTCGCCGATGGGAAACTACGCAGAAAACGCAGGTATGACCACGGTCTAAATGGGGTTTACCAGCCATCAGGTTTTACTGACTGGCTTCTAGGCTTACTGTGACTAGGGAACGGACAAAAGTTAACTTACAAGTTTTGATTCTTCCCTTTGATAATGCCAAGATCTGGCTTGAAAGCTCAGACTATCTGTGCCCAGGGTTTGATGCTCAAGGTCTTTTACAGGCAGGCAGCAGACACTAGAATCCTGTTAATCGACTGCAGAGCATAAAGCGTTTGTGTAAGTTAAGATCTGTACTCTCCTGAGTGATGATGTCCTGGATAGAGATGGGCACGACTCAAAAAAATGGTGTTTCGTTTGTTGTTTGTCATTTAGGGGGTCCGTTGTGGTTCGTTTTTGTTTTTCGTGATTTTTTTGCAAAAAAAATTCATTTTCGTTTCGTTATGAAACGAAACGAAAAAATGAAAACGAAAATGAAAAATTGCTGTTTTGTTAGCATTCATTACAGTTCAATGTATTTGCCGCAACGAAAATGAAACACACGACAAAATTTCTGTTGTTTCGGTTCATTTCGTTTCATTTTGGAGACAAAATTCATTTTCATTTCGTTATGTAACAAAATGAAAAAACAAAAACGAAAACAAAAATTGCTCATTTCGTGCCCATCTTTAGTCCTGGATACCTCTTTGTGCAAATCGCATAAGACTCAATGCATTTGTCCTTAGATCATTGCACAACAAGGCCAGCAACAAAGCGTGCCACTGCACAGCTGGGGTTGGGTGAGTTATTTTTGACAGCTTTTTGTGCAGAATTATATGGTAATCATAGTGAACTTACAAAATCATCTTGGTGTAGAGCCAGCTAACCCTGACTTGCATCAGGGATGCTAGAGTTGAGCAGATACACTTTCAAGCCACCTCATGTACACAACTTGCCTCCCTTCCAGCTGCTCTTGACCTACCTGGGAACATGGGGAAGCCTCCCAATTCTCTGAGACCTCAATTGTCACCATAAGGCCTAGTAATTGCAAAGGTGTTCCGTGGGCACCATGTGCTTCCCTTCCTCCCCTTCTCTGGGTGATCTGCCACTCACTGGCAGGAGTATGCTTCCATTCCCTGTGTCCTTTGGTGGTCACCCTGTCACTGGCAGCTGTCTGTCGTTCACCTCTTTGGGCAGTTACTCACAGATGGGAAGGCAGGACAGGGAAGTCCATGCTGCTTCCAGTTACTGGGTGATTGCATGAGGAAGCAGAGGAGGAAAGCTTGCTCCTGCGGGTGAGTGGGAGATTATCCAAGGAGCTGGGGAAGGCAAGTGTGTGGCATTCACAGAACACCTGTGCTGGTGCCACATCAGCCTGAGCCAAACCACTGAACAAATGGTTCACGCCCTCCTCTACTTGCATCTCAGAATCCACAAACTGGGTTTTTCAGAAAATGATTCTTGTACAGAACTGTCAAGTCCAGCGTCTGGAATTACAGCCAGTCCCTGATTGTATAACTTCTGCTTCTCCATTACTAGATACATGGCTACTAGACACAAACAAATGGAAGAGAAAATAGAATCATGAAACGTCCCCTAAAATACGGGGCCTATATAATAAAATCATGTCCCCAGGCTTTGTGAAGAATCTGTAAAACACAGTATTAAAATAGGGGCTAACGTTGTATTACCAATCTTGGCTTTCTTCTTTCCCATTTTCTAAGCAACAACTTTTTTTTCCTTGACGGACCTGTCTTCAGACAAAAGGCAAGTCTGCAGCTTTAATGAAAATTTAAAAGTCAATGAGACATGCACTGAAAAAAAGAGAGAGAAAGAGAGAAGAGGGGGAGAGGGAGCCATGACCCAGGATGAGAACAGTCCAATGAATAAATTCAAACCATTTAGAGGATGTTTGGAAAGATCAGAAGGGCACCTTTGCTTGCAGCATTCTAACGAGCCTTGGAGAATTAGCAGGAGACCTGAAAAATGAGCGGCAGTGGCAGAGAGTAATTCGGTGGCGATCACTTGAGGGTGATGAATGAGGATGTGGTGTAGCCTCTGCAGAGAAGAATCATCTTTTCTAAAACAATTGTGTTTCATCTACGTGGGAGAGACAGACATATTACAGTGGTGGCACAGTTGGGGATTAATGAAATAGGCCCGTGCAACACATCAGAATTACCTCGCTGGACCAGAGCAAGGAGCAAGCAGCTCCTCTTATGTTCCCAACAGCAGCCTGCCCGATGCTGAGAAGCAGGCGTGCCAGGGACAAGTTAAGGAAAATGTGTATTTGCTGCTATGACGTTTTCCCTCCAGGCACATCATTTTTTCAGAGCATGATTTGGGCTTGCTAATGAAGCCAGTGCTGACTTGCCAGTGACCAGCTGCAAAGGGAAGGCAACATAGGTGATTACTTCACGTCCTTCTTTGTTCTGTGACTAGTTTTGTACCGTGACAACGCTGGTCGCGATCACGTGGTTTTGTCCCTGTTTCAGTGTTCCCACGGTCGTGATAACTTGTCTCGTGACAAGTGTTACCTCACGGTCTTGTACCATGACAAACACTGAATTTGTCTAGCTTCTTTTTTCCTTTTGGGGGGGGGGCTTAAAATTCTTTTTAGATATTTTGCTTCTGAAAAGTCAAATTTTTAAAAAAGGACAGTTTTCTGACAGAAACAAATGTTTTGTTGTGTGACGGTATTTACTACACGGTGTCTTGTCTTGGAACAGAAAGTTGGTCACAAAGAATGACAAGGGAAAACCCTGCTCCAGCACCAGATATAGTATTGTTGCGCTTAGCACCCATTCCGGGGACATGGTCAAGACAAAATTCAGTACTTGTGCGACGGGCGTGAAGTACCTTTTTTTGTACCACTCCTAAGCGCAACACGAACAGAGACAAAACAGACGTGAAGTAACCGCCTTAGATAGCCAAATGCGGAATGAGGCTAGCTCAGTCTGGGGGCAATCAGATGTTAGCTATCATTTTAGGGAGTTTGGCTCTATAGGTGTTCAACCCCTAATTGGGTTATTTCCTTTGGGGAAAATGCTGGGATTCTTTTTCTTATTTTTTAGGATCTGGTATTTTCAGCGGTTCAAGTATCTGGCTGCAGATATTTGAAGAAATGAATTGTAAACCACTTCTGATTAGTCTCTTTAGAAGCCTAGAAAATGGTTGTCACAGCTCAGAAATTTAATGACACAGGATTATGATTATTACTTAGAACTAGGCTGTATCTCTAGATCCACCTATGAAGGCTATCTGTTGTTTTTTATTTTTTTATTTAATATCTTACAATTTTTATGAACAATCATACTGTAACACAATATAGTACATTATTTTCCTTATAATTTCTGCTAGTACAATTTATAACAACCCATTGTATAATCCATTTTCCATCTTGCTTAATCTATCACTAGTTTCAGTATCTGGGTTTAACAGTGGGTACCATATTTCCATAAAGCGGTCCTGTTTAATTTCCCCTCTATACAATCTAACATGATAAGTCAATTTTTCTATTACTACCATTGCCCATACTTTGGTCCTATATTTTTCCATATTTAAATTTTGTGCTGATTTCCAGCATTGGGCTATTTCATTCCAAGCTACACCTATGAGGGTTGCCACCATTTCTTTATTCAATAGTTTTTTATTCTCTCTGGTGAAAAGTGAGAACAATAGTAGCATTTCATTTGGGATTATTTTCTGTTTTGTTATTTTTTTCCAGCCAACTAATCACTTCAAACCAGAATCTCTGTATTTTGGGGCAAGATAACCACATATGTTCTAATGTTCCTTTGTGTCCACATTTTCTCCAGCATAGTTCTGATATTTCTCTATTAATTCTGTGCAACTTGTTAGGAGGACATAAATGCCATCTATATACTACCTTTAACACAATCTCCTTAGATTTTGTGGATATTGATTTATATGGTTGAGTGGACCATATTTTTTCCCATATGTTTTCTGGTATTTTGATTTTTAGGTTTGTTTCCCAAACTATCCTAGATCCTGCATTACTATCATAATTTTTCTCCAAAATATTTTTATAAATTAGTGAAACTAATCCCTTTTTCTCTTTGTTACTACCTGTGCAATAGTTTTCAAAATCTGTTAATGGTCTATTAAATTCTAATTTATTATATAATTGGTTTGCGATCCTTCCTATTTGGAAAGCTAGCAACTAATTATCTGTTCTTCCTTTATTTATTACTTGTATCTGTTTAATTGTAATTGGTTTTCCTTGTACAAACAGATCCTTCATTCTATAGATTCCAATGTTCTTTCAACATTCTATTTGAAGATTCTGATTCTTAGGTTTTAATTGTGGATGTTCTGAACAAGGACATAAAGGGGATATTGATGGAGCAAAGATTTTCATATGTTTCCTCCATATTCTCATAGCTTCATCAGTAAAAGGGTTTTGTATTTGAATTTTTTTTTACCAGCCTAAGTGTAAATAAATGTAGATTGATTAAATTCATTTTCCTTTCCATTTCCATTTTAGCCCATTCTGGAGTATTGTCCTCTTTTATAAAATTAGTCACTTGTGCTATTTGAAAAGCTTCATAACATCCCAGTAGATGTGGTATTCCTTATCCTCCTCTTGAATTTGGCCGGTATTTTACAGACTTTATAAATCTAATAGATCTTCCCTTTCCTGCAATAAATGTTTCCAATTTTTTTCTGCCATAATTGTATCTTTTTCTTTTCTAGTTGCAGGGGTATAATATGAAATAAAAATAAAAATTTTGGTAGTATGTAAGCCTTAATTGTTGCTAATCTCCCTAATAATGATATATTGAATCTATGAAGGCTATTTGTGGTTCAGTAGCAGAGAGCATAGATTACATGTAAAAGGTCTCAAGTTCAATTCCTGACTAGAGATGGGCATGAAACGAACTTTTAGTTTGTTTCATTATTCATTATTCATTTCATTACATAACAAAACAAATAACTATCAGCAATTAAGCAACAGATATATAATATTTACTTGTGCTTGACACAGAGCAGTGCAGCAGTAACGTAGATAAAATGTCAGTATTGATATAAAGGGTTGCAGAGTTAGGCTAACAGAAAGACAATGACAATGAATAGAGTAAAAACTCATATATTCATATATACATCAAAATATACACAGCATAACAACCAAGCATTATATACAATATAGCAAACAGACAAACAGAGTGTGGGGTAAACTGTTCTCACCATAACAGTCCCCAGTAACAAATGGCAAGCTAGTGCTTTTTATACTATTCAGCACTCATAAGATCTGATGCAATCACTAATTAACAATCTGATGCAATCTGATCTAACCATTACAAATCATGATGTTATAATCAGTTCCACCTGCACTTCATCACTTAACATGCCTGTGATTACTAGTCTCTAACACTTGTGAATTAACATCATGACACTGCAGAATCTAACTGCCTCCATTTTACAATTCTCTTTACACATTCTCTTAAATATACATAACATATGTTTTTATCAACTTTTACATATCTTGACACCCCTCCTATATTTAACAGATTTCAACTCATAGCCTTTTTTAAAAAAAAACATACATGTTTTTCTTTACACAAAGGCTTTGTAAATATGTCAGCATAATTATCAACACTTGTACAATATTCCAATACAATCAAATGTTGTTCTATGCAGTCCTTCACATTCTGGTAACGGATCCCAATGTGCTTGCTTCTGGATCCAACCTTCTGATTCTGTGTTAATTGGATACACGAAAAAGAATCATTATATACTTTGACTGGTAATTTTACATTTACATTTACATCCTTTAACAACTGTACTACCCAGGTTAACTCACAATACAAATCACTCACAGCCCCATACTCAGCTTCTGTAGTAGAACACGAAATGTACCTTTGCCTTCGGGCCTTCCATACAATTAGCGAGTTACCTAAGAATATGGCATATCCTGACATTGACCTCCTTTCTGGACTTGAACCCCAGTCAGCATCTGCATAGCTAATTAAATCAGGATTATCACATATGGATACTTTCAACTTTTCATGTATTGTTCCTTTAAGATATCTCAAAACATGCTTTATACCTTTCCAATGCTTCATCAACAAATACTATCAATATCAAAAAACCTTTTGTGTACAAGCAACTTATTTCTCTTGCAAAATGTCCTTTGCTCTCTGGCGCCATCCACTGGTGCATCCACTTGCCGTTCCTTCAGAGACATATGCTCTTTGTCCATGGCCCATCATCCACTGCTTCCTTTCTTCTCCAGGCATCAGCAGCACATCTTCATAATTCTGTGGCTCATGGGATACATAATTCACAACAAACCTTTCAGGTGGCACTCCTTTGTTGGATCTTGTAGATTTTCTGAGCAACACTGGCTCCTCATCTTCCACTTTTTCATTATGACTCCCCTCCATTACTGGCAATCTCATTTTTCACTTTTCCATCATGCAATGATGTAGACTCCCCTCCATCACTGCCAACCTTCTTAACCTCAGTGTGGGGACAAATGCTTGGCAAAAACACTTCATTATTAGCATGTAGCTCTTCCCAATTTCTCTGTTCACAGAATGTTGCAGACCTGCTAATATAAACTTTTCCATGACTGTCACAAAAATGCCAGGATTTTGCTGCAGGTTGAAAACCAATAAACATAAGCTTTCTTGACTTTGGGCTATTTTTGTGTCTATACCTCTTTGGAATCAATACCCAGGCTTCAGAGCCAAATAAATGAATATATTTGATTGTAGGTTTCTTACCATGTAGCAGAGTATAGGAACTTCATTCACAGCTGAACTCCACACTCTATTAGACACATAATTTGCATATTTCATTGCCTCCGCCCAGTAACCTCTGGGAAGTTTCGAATCAGCCAACATTGCATTCATTATGTTTTGAAGAATTCCATTCTTCCTCTCAGCTAATCCATGCTCAGCAGAAGCAGAAGGGTTAGTCAATCTATGTTTCACCCCTTTCTTTTCTAAATAGTCAACAAACTGCTTTGCTAAAAATTCGCTGCCTCTGTCACTTTGTACAGCTAAAATTTTCTGCTTGTACTGTCTTTCTGCCATCTGAAACCATTTCCTAAATACAGCACTCACTTCATTTTTGTGCTTTATTATGTAAACCCAAGAATAACGTGAATAATCATCTGTTATCACAAGGCAGAACCTGGCACCACCAAATGAATTCGCCATGGGTCCAGTCTCATCAATATGTACCAGCTATAGAGGTTGATGTGACTTTCTCAAACTCTTTCTTGATATGGGAGCAGACTTCACTTTTGTGCCTTTACAAACATGGCAATCTAAAAACTTTTTACAGCTTTGCACTGACCCATGTTCCACATGTTGCAGAGTTTTCCTAATGTTTTCAAAACTTAGGTGCCCTAATCTTCTATGCATCAGATGTATGCATTTGTCATGTAGAGGCTTATTTTCAACCATATTCAAAGATTTCTCAGAAGTGCTTATCATAAACAAATTGTTTTGGAGCCGTCCAGTTGCTATTGTTTTCCCATTCTTTACAATCTTGCAACTACTCTCACTGAACTGTACATGAAAACCTTGTTTTACAAGCATAGGCACACTCAATAAATTATTCTTTAAAGACGGTATATACAGGACGTTATCAAAAACACATCTGAGAGGTTTGAAAAATATATTACCTTCTCCACAGATTTCTGCCTGAGTTCCGTCTGCCAAGGTTACATTTCTAGATTTAAACAAAGTTAGTTTTTCAAACAAACATTTCTTGTATATACAATAAATGCTGGCCCCCGAATCTACAATAAATAATTCCTGCCTTGAGCCCTCCTGTTCATTATCATTAATTACAGACAGCTGGTGACCTTCACTCTTCCAGCGTGTGCCTGCAACTCTTTTTTGCTTTTGCCACTTGTTTACCTTATCACAGAAACGCAAAATATGTTGGTCACTCCCACAATTGTAGCATCTTCTTACTACTTGGATTGTTTCTCCAGAAACTTGAGCAGGCTTTTTATTTACTTTAGAATCAGTCCTTCTTGATTCTTCCTGCTGCAGTCTTGACTGGATATATGAGACAGACAATTCATCACTCTTCATAGCTTCTAATCCCATTACTAAATTGTCATATGACTCATCCAGGCTTGACAATATAACAAGGCATTTGTACTCCTCTTCATGATTTATGCCCACTTCAGACAATTGCTGAAATATACTATTTACTTTCCTTATATAATCAGAAATAGTTTCACCTGGGCTTTGCCTTGTCCGAAACAACTTTTTCATTAGAGATACCTTACTCCCAGCTGTGTCCTTGATGTGAGCTGCTCTGAGAAACGACCAAGCCTCATGAGCCGTTTTTGCTTCCTTCACATAAACGAACTGCGATTCCTCCAAGGACAACATTATAATCGCCAAGGCTTTTTCATCTTTCTTCAAATCTTCCTCATCAGCTTCCTCATCAAGCTGTTTATCTACATACTGATAGAGCTCATGGAAGATCAAGAAATGCTTCATTTTCAGACACCAATTCAGATAATTACTGTCAGAGAGCTTTACAAGAGGCATTGAAGATAGATTTATACTTGCCATTCTCGCTGATAGTGCCGGCTCCTTATCTGCCGTTCCTGTAACACTTTTTATCAGCTTCTTCGGCAAATATTTCTTCAGCCTCCACAGCTTCCAGTTTAAATCACACTCTGTTTTGCTTGGTTTGTCCTTATCAGCTGCTTTTCTCCTCCGCTCGCATTCCAAGCCTCTGAGAGAAATCCTTTGCAGCTCTGCTTTGTCTCCGTTCCAACTCCAACCTGTTTCCTCTGCAAAAACACAACTTTACACAGCACACACTTTATCTATACAGGTACAACAAAACCCATCAGGCAGCTGACCCAGCTGGGCCCATAACCCTGTCAGTAATTTAAGCAACAAATATATAATATTTACTTGTTCTTGACACAGAGCAGTGCAGCAGTAACGTAGATAAAATGTCAGTATTGATATAAAGGGTTGCAGAGTTAGGGTAACAGAAAGACAATGACAATGAATAGAGTAAAAACTCATATATTCATATATACATCAAAATATACACAGCATAACAACCAAGCATTATATACAATATAGCAAATAGACAAACGAGTGTGGGGTAAACTGTTCTCACCATAACAGTCCCCAGTAACAAATGGCAAGCTAGTGCTTTTTATACTATTCAGCACTCATAAGATCTGATGCAATCACTAATTAACAATCTGATGCAATCTGATCTAACCATTACAAATCATGATGTTATAATCAGTTCCACCTGCACTTCATCACTTAACATGCCTGTGATTACTAGTCTCTAACACTTGTGAATTAACATCATGACACTGCAGAATCTTACTGCCTCCATTTTACAATTCTCTTTAAACATTATGTTAAATATACATAACATATGTTTTTATCAACTTTTACATATCTTGACAATAACGAACCTCAGAGTGGATTTTGAATGAAATGAACCGAACTGAAAAAAAAAGAGGTTTGTTTCTGTTCGTTTCGTTAATGGCGGCGACAATGTCTCCTACCTGGTGCTGGACTGGTCCTTCCTCAACGGTCTGGTCTTCCTGGCTGCAAGGAGGGGGCAACCAGGAAAAAAAAAGCCGACTGGTCATGCTACAGCTGGTAGGCGGCTGTAGTCAGCAGTAAAATAAATAAATAAATAAATAAATAAATAAATAAAAGATCCGCGCACAGGCCCCAGTACCAGCCCGTGAGCACTGGACCCGGCCCGCGGATCGCAGAACTGTCCCACAGGCCAGCCCAAAAAAAAAAAAAAATCTGGCATGCGGGCCTGGTACCGGCCCACGAGCACCGGACCCCGCTCACAGCCAGCAAAAGTTTTTTAAAGCCGACCGGCCTGCGCTACAGCTGTAGTGTGGGCCACGTGGTCAGCAGTAATAAAACAATAAAAATAAAATTTAAAAAATAATAACCCGGGTAGCCGGGTTGGTGCCCTAAAATAAAGAAAAAATATAAAAAATAAAGTCAGTGCCGACCCAGCCCCAGGAGCAGTTGGTGCTTGGAAACAAAACAAAACAAAATGAAGCACTGGCCCCAAGTCAGCGCCTCAAAAAACAACAAAAAAAAAAACCCTGCCACAAGGGCCAGGATCGCCCCGCCACCCCTTCTGCCGCCCAGTAAGAATGATGTGATGAATGATGATTGAAGATGATGATGAGGATGTGGATGTGGATGATGAGGATGAGCATACTGCCAGTGCACTTTGTTCTGTTGTTGTCAACATCCGTGTCTTTCTTATTATTTTTTTAATGTTCTTTCCCGCCCGTGTGCTGTCAAATGGATTAAATTGTGCAAAGCGGGAAAAACCAATAATGAACAAACCAAACCAATGAAATGAATATTTGAAAAAAAATCATTAAAAACAAAACAAACCAAAACAAACCCTAAAATGAACTGAACCAAAATGAATAGCCATTTTTTCGGTTTGTGCCCATCTCTATTCCTGACACATCCAAGGCAGGCAGCTATGGTTTCTTGGATGGTTCCACCCATAAAAACAAGTCCCCCCCAGAAACCAACACAAAACGTCTTTCGTGCATCCATCTGCAGGAAAGTGTACTCTGTCTTGCAAAAATAAAAAATCCATCACTAAATTTCATCTCTTTGTTGCAGTAGGCAAAGGCTGAATAAAGATTAATTATACTCTTTGGAACTGGACAGGAATGATCAGCCCTGATACGAAGGCAGAAAGTCAAGACATTATTTACAGATAGCCTTCAGGGTTTTTAAGGCTCAATGCTGGGAAAATGTAAACACTTGTGTGCTGAGTGTGAGGGATGTGAAGAAATCTTGACTAAAGGAATTGGCTGCATTAGCATATGGTTATAGTATATGGATCACTGAGGGCACAGTTTGGATCACATCTGCATGTGCTTCAACTTAAAAAGAGCCATCCTTTAAGAGCTATCATGCTTCTTTCTAGCACTGTAGCGAGGCATGCATTCTTTTTGGCATGCTCATTGTTTAGCATGTTTATCCAGAAGATAGCAGCAGGTTGAGGGAGAGTGACATAGTAGGGGGAGAATCAAGCAAGGGAAGCAAGGAAGGGGGAGAAATGCAATGGCACCAAAAGAGGGAGAGAGGAGCAATCTAAAAAAAAAAAAAGGAGGAGTTCACTTCCCCTCAGCCCCCACAGACATCAGGGGAAGTGCTTAATTGACAGCTGATGGGGCTACAAAGGGGTCATTGCTGTTCAGACAGGAGGAGCACACCAAATGGCATATTGCTGCTCCCAAGGATCTTAACAGATCCCTTGTATCCTGATCCAGCCCATACCTAAAATGGCCATTCTGTATAGGCCACAAGTTACCCTCAGTGAGGAGGCTGCCTCAGCATATTAAGACAGCATGCTGATGAGAGAGCACTAAACTTTTTTCTGCTTGCCTTGTTTTACTTCAGCAAAATGGCTGCCCCAAAGACTTCCCACTGCCCCATCACCTCCTTGCCTGGTCCTCCTGTCTCCTCCTTCTCCACTTCCTTTGCCACTGCCCTCTTCCAGAGACAACTGATAGCATATGCATGCACAAAGACAGCATCCCGGCTCCCAGAAGTCTCTTGAAGATGGTGGAGGAGCAGGAGGCAGCAGGGCCAGGTGGGGAGGTGACAGGAGCATTGGGAAGGGAGCAGACGTGGGGAAGGTGTTAGGTTCCCCTTCTTCCGGCACAAACTACCCAAATGACCTGTGAGCCAGTTTGTTTTTCTGGAACTTGGGGGTGGTTCGTGGTTTGTGGGCAGCCACCAACCACCCCAATTTGTCATTCTCCAGTTAGTGTTGAGCAGAGATGGGCACGAAACAAACTTTTAGTTCGTTTCGTTATTCGTTATTCATTTCATTATGTAACAAAAATGAATAACGACCCTAGGGGTAAATTTAAAACTAAATGAACCAAACAGAGGAAAAATTGGTTCGTTTAGGTTCGTTTCGTTAATGGTGAGCGGAGATGTCTCCTACCTGGTGCTGGTCCAGAGGTCCTTCAGGGATGGTGACCTGGGTGGGATCCGACAGCCATACTATAGCTGTAGCGCGGCTATGTGGTCAGCAGTAAAAAAAAAAAAAAACAAATTAAAAAAATAAAAAATAATAAAAAGGACCGCCAATGGGGCCCCAGCAGTGGCCTGGTCCAAAAGCCCTTGCCACAGGGGCCAGGATTCGCCGCCGTCACCGCTGCCACTACCGGTAAGAACGAATTTGAACAAATTTTTTAAAAATTCATTTGAAGCCAGACCCGAACCAAACCAAGGGGTGGTGGTGGCAAACCAGACGAATCTGAACCATGGGTTTTCTGGTTTGTGCCATTTCTAGTGTTGAGTATTTGTTTAAGCTAATGTTAAGTATTTGTGAGATTTCTCACATCCAGATCAAGGGCAAAAGGAGCAAGTTTCCTTTACCCCATCAAGATTTCTGCAATATTTCTGTTCAAGCTTGCAATTTTTCTATTTGTGGAGCAAAACATGGGGGAGGGGGCTGGAAGAGGAAGTACATAAATTCAATGCATCTTTTTGCTCAGAAAGCAGTGCTTAACTTTCAAAAGTCAGTGAAATGTCATTTGGCCTTTAGTATGCCCTTACTTCACTGTAATCTGCAAAAAGTTCATGCTCCAAAGACATGAACTTTCATAGATACTAGGAGAAAATATCTTGCTCTTTCAAAGGCAATGAGAAAAATTGCAGTCTCACTAGTCTCTTGGACTACAGCTCTTGGACTAGAACTCTCAGAAATCCTGGCCAGCACAGCTAGTGGTGTGTTTTAGTTCAGTTACACCTGGAGATGCAAGGTTGGGAACCACTTGACTAGAACAAGACGACCAAGGATTTATGTGCCTCCTTGGAGGACATTTTGTATATAATCCAAGATGCTCCCTAAGTAGCTACCCAGCCTAGTATCCACATTGAAAAATACATTTGATGGCTCCCACTTACAGCTTATATGTAGACTGGGTCCAATACAGTGTTTCCTAATTTGGGGGTCTTTACCCACAAAGGGATCACAATGAGTTTTCTTGGGTGAGGTGGGGGTAATGGGTTGCCTTATATGTGTAGTAAATCATGCTACTTATATACTACCCGTAGTGCTTAAATCACTCTTTGGGAGGTTTATAATTTAATTTTACAAGCTGCATATTGCCTTCCCCACCTCCATGAGCTGGGTACTCATTTTACCGACCTCAGAAGCATAGAAGGCTGAGTGAATCATGAGCCAGCTACCTGGAACTGAACGCCAGGTCATGAGCTCAGTTATCGCTGCAGTATGGCAGTTTAACCACTGTGCCACAACTCTTTGAAGTCCTTTGCCTTCTCTTCTCTCCAACTTTAACCCTCTCCAGTCTGTTCCCTCTACACTTTTGAAGTGGTGGTGGTGGAAACAGTGGCAGGAGAAGTAGGAGAGGCATTAAGGACTGCCATGTTGAGAACTGATGACAGTGGCCTTTTTACAGAGTTCTGCTGGGGATCACAGGTTACTTAGCTAATATAAAAGGGAGTTACAACTCGAAAAAGTTGGGAACCAGACTAGTCTAATGCATCAGCTGAATACATTTATATCTAAGGAAGTAAATGGTTCTCATGCTAAGTAAAATTCCTAGCTTTCAGGGAGCTTATGGTGATCGCTAGTGTTTTTCCTGTGCTCCCTGTGTCTGAAGTTGTTCTGTTTATTATCTGTTTTTGCCTCTTACCAGGTTGTTGCTCTTTTTCTTTTTCTTTTTCTTTTTCTTTTTCCTTCCTTTTTCTTTTTTGCTTGTTATCTATTACTTGATTTGAACCTGTTGTGTTTTAAGTGTATATATGTTGTTCTTTTGTAAATCACCCAGAGTTCCATTCTGGAAAATCAGTGTGATAGATAGATAGATAGATAGATAGATAGATAGATAGATAGATAGATAGATAGATAGATAGATAGATAGATAGATAGATAGATAGATAGATATGGTCTTCTCTCATATCACTCAGTTCAGGTTTTCAGATCTTTGGGAGAAGCCCTTCTCTCCATCCTGCCATCACTGAAAAAAATACTCAGTGGGAATGTGATACAGGGCCTTGTCTGTGGCAGCCCCTGTCCAGGACCTTTGGAATTCAATGCCACAGGGTGTCAGGTTAACTCTGTTCAGAGGTGTGAACCATTAATTGGGGGATTATGGCTCTCAGAATTCCATTAGCATTACTAGCTGGGAGATTCTGGCAGTTCTAGTCCAACAACAACAACAACAAGGTCTACCCATGACACTATGTCTGTCTTCCACCATGCAGAAGTTCATTCAGGCTAGCATTTGATTCTTAAGCAGGCCTGTACAGCGGTGCTGTTTGGACAGTTCATTGGATTAGGTATCTGGCTGCAGAGCCAGAGTTTGGGAGTTTGATTGCCCACACTATTTCCTGACAGAAGAGACAGTCTGTGTGGCCTTGGAGGAACGCAGTCCAGTCCCAAGTGCCCACAGAAGAAGGGAATGGTAAGGCACTTCTGAGTACTCTCTTCCTTAAAAAAGAACCTGAAAAGGATCACTATAAGTTAGAATTGACTTCAGAGCACATGATTATTAACATGTGCACTGATAGATGTTTCATTGTTTATCTGGACTTTTAGAAGGCTTTTGATAAGGTCCCACACCAGAGGCTCTTGAATAAACTTGCCAGTCATGGAATCAAGGGGCAGGTCTTGTCCTGGATTAGCAACTGGCTAAGGGATAGGAAACAGAGGGTAACACTAAATGGACACTTCTCCAAGTGGAGGGAGGTACCCCAAGGTTCAGTACTGGGACCCCTGCTTTTCAATCTCTTCATACATGATCTGGAAGTACGAGTAAATAGCAAGGCAGCCAAATTTGCCAATGACACTAAATTATACAGGATAGTAAAAACTGAGAGAACTTGTGATGAGCTCCAGAGGGATCTCTTGACACTGGGGGGAGTGGGCAAACCAATGGCAAATGAGCTTCAGTGCAGAGTGATGCATGATGGGGCAAAAAAACCAATTACATTTATAACATTTATAAACTGATGGGGTCAGAACTCACTGCAACAAACAGGAAAGGGACCTTGGTGTCTTGGTGGACAGCTCAATGAAGGTGTCAACCCAGTATGCTGCAGCAATGAAAAAAGTAAACTCAGTGCTAGGGATCATTAGGAAGGGTATAGAAAATAAGTCAGCAAGTGTCATTTTGCCTCTTTATTAATCTATGGTGAGGCTCCATCTGGACGATTGAGTACAGTTCTGGACACCATGCCTCCAGATGGATAACATGGAAATGGAAAAAGTGCAGGGGAGGGCAACCAGAATGATTAGGGGACTGGAACACCTTCCTTACCATCTGAGGCTGCAACGGCTGGGCCTCTTCACTCTTGAATGTCAGCACCTAAGAGGTGACCTGATTGAAGTTTATAAAATCCTACACAGTGTGGACAAAATAGATAAGGAAGAACCACTTTCCTTATCGCACAACACTAGAACTAGAGGTCACTCTGTGAAACGTTTGGGTGCTAGATCTCAAACAAATAAGAGAAAGTACTTTTTCACCAAGAGGATCATTGGTCTGTGGAACTCCCTGCCAGAAGAAGTCATGACAGCTGTCAGCCGTGACAGCTTTAAGAAAAGATTAGACAAGTTCATGGAGAACAAGTGTATCAATGGCTATCATTATGGATGCCTAAGGACAACCTCTGGGTTGGAGAGATAGACAGGATATCTCTCAATGCCATTTGCAGGGAATCTTACGCAGGTGAAGACATCTGCTTGGGAATACTCTGAAGCAAATGGTGAGCCATTGTGTGATACAGAATGCTGGACTGGATGGGCTGTGGCTTGTTCCAGAGAGGCTGTTCTTATGTTTTTATGTCATGCGTGCTGCCTATTTCTTTCTTTGAGGGTATATTTTGCTTTCATGTTCTAATTATAATTTTGACTTTTGTATTTCACTTTCTTGAGCACTGCCTGTACCAGACAGACAGGACCACATACAGGTATTTGGAAAACAAACAAAAGTGCTACTTGTTCTACTTTAGCTCATCACACCTCTGTTGCCACATTGTGAGCCAGGGCATGTATTTTTATTAGTCCAATGTATTCTAAGTTAAATAGATGCAACAAGGGAGCCTCCAAACAAAGACACGGCAGTGGGCGTTTAATGGCACTGTACAGACATGCGTCCCAGCAATATGATCATTAAAGTTTGTCAAGTGTAAAAGAGAAATGACAAAACATTAGCCTGGAGCAACTTATACAATAAATGCCACAATGAAATGGCTTCAAATGGCTTCTTTTGATATTTACTTCCTCATCTCAAGGTATAATGGTTTGGCTTCATCTCCTCGAAGGGCATGGGTTCATAGGTTTTTATGAGGAAGAAGGATTAGAGGATTTTACCTTACATGCTAGGTTCCTGCATCTCTGCTTGGAGATTAGTGCAGAATTTCTAATCAGGAAGAAATGGGAAGATTACAAAAACTATTGTAGAAATCTACAAAAAACACACACAACAGCTCCGAGTTGCTGGAAATTTACGGATGTGAATCAACACCCTGGAGACTCACAGGTCGTGTCCAAAAGGGTTACAGAGATGCTCAGTGCTCTATCTTTCCAAACCAGATCTTTGTTATCATGCAACTCACAACAACACTGATGTGGAAGCTGATACTTGTGGATTTGCAATGCTAGTGATGCCCATTGGAGGCTGAAATTGAGATGGACTCTGTGACTCATAAAGCCCAACAAGGCAGAATTACTTCTGGCATTTTAAATAATCCCTGGATGGCATACATCCCATATACTTATAGGAAGCTGTATCTTGAAGTGTGGATCCTCCAGATACCCAAAACTAAGCCTTGAATGAAGGTTGAACTTTCTCTAGTAACAAAAATGTTGAAATGGTGGCTGTCCTACTCTGAGCTCAAAAAACAAGCCTCGCTTAAAAAACCCCGATTATGCTGAGAAAAACTGAAGGTAGTATCCATGGGGGAATAGGTTCCAAGCCCCTACACCGCCTCCCTGGTGGATGCCTTAAACTGTGGGTAGTAGTAAAGTCTGCATTTCAAATGCAAATACTGTGCCTTCAAAATGCAAATGACATGAGCAAAAGCCAAGGACTGAGGCACTGTGGAGTGAAAAAAAGGACTCAGATCTAGATATGGGCATGAAACTGAAAACTAATGCTTCCTTTCATTTTGTGTCCTTGCTCATTGCCTTTCATTTCATTTCATAATTAATGAACTTTTAATATAATTTTCGTGAGGAAACAAAATGAAATGAAATGCCACCCAGCTGGTTTTGACAGCTCGGGCTGTGGGGAGGGCGCCCCCCTCTCCAAAGCCAGAGCTATCAAAACCAGCTGGGTGGTGGTGGTCAGAACAGGAGAGCCGAGCAGGGTTTTGAATTTGGCACCATCTGCTCTGCTGTCCCACTGTCGCCACTGTCATCCAGCTGTTTTTTTGTTGTTTAATTTTTGGGGGACAGTTCAGGCTGTCAAAAATACCAACTGGGTGCCGGTGGCAACAACGGGAGAGCAGAGCATGGTTTTGAATCTTGCTTGCAGGTGCACCCTCGCTGTTGCAGCATGAAATTGAAACCCCTGCTCTGCTGTCCCCTTCTCAGCCAGGCAAGGGGCGGGCGGGTGGTGCACCCACTCAACCATTGCCTGGCTGAGAAGGGGAGAGTGGAGCAGGGTTTCCAATTCCATGCCACAGCAGCGATGGTGCTACTGCGGTGCAAAATTCAAAACCCTGCTCTGCTCTCTGGCTCTCGCCATCACCACCCAGCTGATTTTGACAGCTTGAGCTGTCAAAACCAGCTCAGTGATGGCGGCGTGAACCAGAGAGTGGAACAGGAGCCACCAGATCTCACTGCAGCCCCTTGCCTAAAGCAAGATCCTGCAGCTCCCTGGTTTGGATTCCGAACCGAAGAAAAGCAGTTTGGTTTCTTTCATTTCCTTTCCTTACAAAACGACAAAACAGCATGTTGTTTTTCATTTTGTGACCATCTCTACTCTGATCCTTTCCTTAGAACATGCACTGGGAGGATATGTTCCCTGGCCCAAAGAGGCAGATGGAGTGAACTGCCCTTCATTCGGACCACAGTCAGTTGTGGTTCAGCGAAGTTGCAGTAGCTGAAATAGCAGATATGGGCCTCCTATTGTACCTCTGAAGGTGCTTACAATATGAGTGATTTTACTGAGTATCTAAAGGGGAAAAGAGAGACAAGGAAATCTTTGCTAAAAACAGAATTAACATGCATTTGAAATAGCGGACTGAAGTCAACAAGAGCATACATAAATAAAACTTCCTAGTTTTTATGGTGTTTTAAGACTCTTTCTTGTTATAACATGCTGAAATTCATGTTTCAGAGAGGCTATTCAAGATTCAAAACCTTCTTACATTTCTGTCTCCTCGGTATCGGATTTCAGAGCTGAGAAGAGTGAAAAGGGGAAACAGACAGCAGTTGTAAGTCAATAAAGGTTAGAACAAATGTCAGACTGATTGCTAAGTTGACACCACCCTAGCCCATGTTGTTGTGAAATGTCCTCTCAGCTCTAATGTTACAATTCTATTTGGGGTTTGTATTAGAGATGGGCATTTGATTTCACAAACCAAGGTTATGAAACAAACTACACGAGCCCAGGTGGTCCTTGGAACCAGCTGATACACACAGATCCAATTGCTTTACCTTTCTCTGTCTCACACAGGGTTAAAATCCAATGAGGAAGTATGCTGCGATGTCATTTATGCTAGATCTGTGATGCTGGCAAATCAGGAGCTGTGCAGGGACAGGCATCATCCCGCCTCCCTCTCTGATTGGCCAGCAGCATGAAGCAGGAAAGATGACATTGCAGCATGCTTCCTCATTGGGTTTTAACCCTGCATGAGACAGAGAAAGGTAAAAGCAATGTATCAGCTGGTTCTGAGGACCACCTGGGCTTGCATGATTCATTTCGTAACCTATTGGTTTTGAAACGATATACCCATCCCTACTCTTTACTACTAGATGGTGGATGTTTTCCTTAAAAGAAGTATTTTAAACTTGCACTTTCATTTGTTGTGAGTCACCTTGGGTCGCCTATGAGGATAAATGTGGCATAAAACCAAATAAGCAAACAAACAAGTATAAAAACAAACAAACAAACAAATCCCCTCCGAACAGGAGGGTTTTTTGCAGGAAGCAGATAAAACCTTTGCCAACACAGGGGACCGGGGTAATCTCAATCAGGATGAGGGCATTTCACAAATACAGGAGACAGACACTTGGAAGAATGTCACTGTCGAGCCCCGCACACAGAACACACAGCAAGCCAAGTTCAGTTCTTTGCCAGGAACTTTAGTTGTAATCCAGATAAAGTACAAAGTACAGTCCGAGTCAATCCAGAATAACTTACAGAGCCAAATGCCAAGTTCAAGGGAAACAGAGAAACGTCGTAGTCAGGAAGCCGGTCCAAGGTCAGGAAACAGAGAACGCCGTAGTCAGAAAGCCGGTCCATGGTCAGGAAACAAAGTCAGAATAACACACAGGAACATGGTGGCAAGGTAAGTGACGTGTTGCTCCCACAGAGGGTTCAGGGTAAACTTGCTAGCTTTATCCTAAAACAGGGAGCACACCCATATCTCTGGCAAGGCTCCTGCTAGAACTCAGGGCTTTCAGATCTAATTCTACGCCTATCATTAAAGATCCTTTCCCTAGCTCTCCTGTTAGTTCTCCTTTGCAGGATCCTGCTCCTAGCCCTTATAGGAGGAGGAGATGTGCCCTCAGCTGCGTCCTCAGACTCAGCTGCCTGCAGAGTTGAACTACAAGGCTCCTCCTGCTGCTCTCCTGCATTTAACCCTTCACATTCGGGTTCCATGACAGGCAGGGTCCTGGCAATCACAGTCAGAAAGGGAAGAACTAGGAAACAGACAGAAAGTTTGCAGTTGCAAAATAGATTCCAACCTCTCTCCCTTATCGACCAGGAGAAGGAACTGCACCAAGTGCAGCCTCAAGACCTTGCACAAAGGAATCCGAACCCTACAGCGCACCAGGAGGCATCTACCAAGCCTCGGAGGAGGTGGGTGGTGGTGGTTGGGGATTCCTTGCTTAGAGGAACAGAAGCGGTCATCTGCAGGCCAGACAAAATGAACAGGGAGGTCTGATGTCTCCCTGGAGCCAAGATTCAGGATGTAACTGAGAGACTGACAAGACTCATCAAGCCCTCTGATTCTAACCCCTTTCTCTTGGTCCATGTAGGAACTAATGATACGTCCAAACGCAGCTTTCAGGATATCGCAGAAGCGTACAAAGAAATGGGTAGGAAGCTGAAGGACCTGGGTGGGCAGGTGGTAATCTCATCTCTCCTCCCTGTAGAAGGACATGGCCCACGAAGGCAAAGAACAATAGTGGAAGTTAACAATTGGCTTCGGAGATGGTGCTGGCAAGAACGATTCGGATTCTTGGACCATGGTTTGCTTTTTCACTCAGATGGGATATTGGGCCAGGATGGGGTGAACCTCACCAATACTGGTAGGAATCTCTTTGCCAAGAGGATTGCAGATTTAAGAAGGAGAGCTTTAAACTGAGTTTGCAGGGGGAGGGAGAAAATTCTCTTAACGGTAGAGATCCAGAAGGGTTTGTGGAGACTAGCCCAAATGTTGCAATAGGAGCAGGACAAGAAGTAGTGCAGACCATCAGTGCGAGGAAAAACAGGTTAAGCAAAGGACATGTAAGAAGCACACACAGCCTCAAATGTCTCTACACCAATGCACAGAGCATGAGGAACAAACAAGAGGAGCTGGAACTCCTAATACAGCAAAATAAATATGACATAATTGGCATCACTGAAACATGGTGGGATGAGACGTATGATTGGAATGTAGTCATTGGAGGGTATAACCTGTTTCAAAGGAATAGGAGAAGTAAGAAAGGAGGAGGTGTAGCTTTATATATTAAGGACATTTATACTGCTGAAGAAATACAAGATAAACAGCAGAGGAACCGTGTTGAGAGTATTTGGGTGAAAATCAGGGGTGAAAAAAACAGGAGGGATGTCACTGTAAGGGTATATTATAGACCCCCCAAGCCAGTCGGAGGAGTGGGATGATGCCTTCTTTGAGCAGATGCCCACACAGTCAAAAGGGAGAGATGTAGTACTAATGGGAGATTTTAACTATCCTGATATATGCTGGCAATCCAACTCAGCTAAGAATGCAGGGTCTAACAGATTCCTTACTGCCCTTGCAGACAATTTCATGGCCCAGATGGTAGAGGAGGCAACAAGAGGCAAAACCATTTTAGATCTGGTCATAACCAATAAGGAGGACCTCATAAATGGGGTCAAAGTGGTGGGATCATTAGGTAAAAGTGACCATGCCCTCTTGGAATTTGTTATATAGTTGGAAGGTGAAGTTAAGCATGGTCAGACAAGAATCCTGGACTTTAAGAAAGCCAATTTTTGTAAACTTAGGGAATTATTGGCTGTGATTCCATGGACCGACACACTGAAAGAGAAGGGAGTCCAAGATGGATGGGAGTTCCTTAAAAGCGAGATATTAAAGGCACAATTTAAAACTGTTCCAACAAGAAGAAAATATAGGAGAGGTCTAAAGAAACCGCAATGGTTTACTAAAGAACTTTCAACTCAGCTAACTATAAAGAAAAACAAGTACAAGGAATGGAAAAATGGGAAATGCACCAAAGAGGAATATAAGCAAACAGCTAATATATGCAGGGGGATGGTAAAAAGAGCAAAAGCGCAAAATGAACTTAGACTGGCCAGAGACATTAAAGATAATAAAAAGGGTTTCTTTAGTTATGTCCGCAGCAAAAGGAAAAATAAGGAAATGATAGGCTCTCTGCATGGTGATACTAACCAGTTACCAACAGGAGACAAGGAAAAGGCAGAACTATTCAACACCTTCTTTGCCTCCGTTTTCTCCAAAAAGGAAGAAGGAGATCCACTGGGACAAAGACTAGATGAGGTAGGATGGGAATTACAACATAGAATAGGTAGAGAGCTGGTACAGGAACACCTGGAAACATTAAATGAATTTACGTCTCCTGGGCCAGATGAATTACACCCAAGGATATTAAAAGAACTGGCGGAAGTAATTTCAGAACCATTGGCAATAATATTTGAGAAGTCCTGGAGAACAGGGGAAGTCCCCATTGACTGGAGGAGGGCTAATGTTGTCCCCATCTTCAAAAAGGGAAAAAAGAGGACCCAAATAATTACTGCCTAGTCAGCTTGACTTCAATTCCTGGAAAGATCCTAGAGAAGATTATTAAACAGGCAGTCTGCAAATATTTAACAAACAATGCTGTCATTACAAGAAGTCAACACGGGTTTCTTAAAAACAAGTCATGCCAGACTAATTTGATCTCTTTCTTTGATAGAATTACAGGCCTAGTGGATGAGGGGAATGCTGTGGATATTGTTTATCTGGACTTTGGTAAGGCCTTTGATAAGGTTCCCCATGGTATTCTTGCTAAGAAGTTAGTAGAAAGTGGGATAGATAGTGCTACTGTTAGGTGGATTTGTAATTGGCTGACTAATCGCACCAAAGGGTGACCATAAATGGCCTCACCAAAGGGTGACCAGTGGGGTGCCCCAGGGTTCTGTTCTGGGTCCAGTGCTGTTCAATATCTTTATTAATGACTTGGAGAAAGGAATAGAGAGTATGCTAATTAAATTTGCAGATGATACCAAATTGGGAGGGGCTGCAAATTCCCTAGAGGATAGGATGAAAATCCAAAAAGACCTTGACAGACTAGAGTGCTGGGCCAAAGCTAACGAAATGGATTTCAACAGAGGGAAATGTAGGGTACTACATTTAGGTAAAAAAAATGAATTGCACAAATATAAGATGGGGGATACTTGGCTGGAGGATAGTACCTGTGAAAGGGATTTGGGAGTCTTGGTGGACCACAAATTGAACATGAGTCAACAGTGTGATGCGGCGGCCAGGAAAGCCAATTCGGTTTTTGGTTGCATCAACAGAACCATAGTGTCTAGATCAAGGGAAGTGATAGTACCACTCTATTCTGCTCTTGTCAGACCCCACCTGGAGTACTGTGTCCAGTTCTGTGTGCCTCAATTTAAAACTGATGTTGACAACCTCGAGCGGGTGCAGATGAGGGCTACCAGGATGGTTGAGGGTCTGGAGGAAATGTCTTATGAGGAACGGCTTAGGGAACTGGGAATGTTTAGCCTTTCAAAAAGAAGACTGAGAGGGGATATGATAGCTATGTTTAAATATTTGAAAGGATGTCATATTGAAGAGGGAACAGGTTTGTTTTCCATGGCTTCAGAGACTAGGACTCAGGGCAATGATTTCAAACTACAGGAAAAGAGATTCCATTTGAACATTAGGAAGAACTTCATGACAGAGCTATTCAGCAGTGGAATATGCTGTCGCGGAGGGTGGTTGAGTCTCCTTCTTTGGAGGTTTTTAAGCAGAGGCTGGATGGCCATCTGTCGGAAACATTGTGATCGGGGTTCCTGTCAAGATATGTAAAAGTTGATAAAATATATGTTATGTATATTTAACAGATAGTGGAAAGAGAATTGTAAAATGGAGGCAGTTAGATTCTGCAGACTCATGATGTTAATTCACAAGTGTAAGAGATAAGTAATCACAGGCATGTTATGTGATGAAGCACAGGTGAAAGAATTTATAGCATCATGATTGTATCAGATTGCATCAGATTGTAATTAGTGATGACTCACATCTGATGGGTACTGAACTGTATAAAAAGCACTAGCTTTCATTTGTTAGGTGGGTCTGTTATGGTGAGAACAGAACCCCACACTCTGTTTGTCTGTTGTAAATATTGCTTGGTTGTTATGCTGTATATATATTTTTGATGTATATATGAATATATGAGTTTTTACTCTACCCATTGTCATTGTCTCTTCATAACCTAACTCTGCAATACTTTATATCAATACTGACATTTTATCTGCACGCTACTGCTGCACTGCTCTGTGTCAAGCACAAGTAAATATTATATTTGTTGCTTAATTGCTGATAGTTCCTGCATGGCAGGGGGTTGGACTAAATGGCCCTTGAGGTCTCTTCCAACTCTATGATTCTATGATTCTATGATTCAATGGTTAAACCCTGAAAATAAAGAGGCCACAAAGAACATCTGAGGAAGAAACATTCTCTCATGCTTTTTTGGTGTATCAGAATTTTCTTTGCAATTATTGTGAATACAATACAGTAGTACCTTGTATAAAGGAATTAATTCATTCCAAATGAAATTATGTTAAACAAATTTTCCTTTATACACATTTCCCATAGGAATGCATTGAAAATGGAGTAATCCCTAATCGCGACCATTTTTATTTTGTACGGATTCGCCCCATAGACGATTCTGTTAAGCAAATTTCCCCTATCTCTGGAATTTGGTTTTGCTCTATTTCCCCAAATTTCCCCTATCTCCAGAATTTGGAATGTGTACTGTATGTTGTACAGATTTTGTGCTATCCAAACCGTTTGTTATATGAGGGTCCACTGTACTTACAAGGACCATTTTCTTTTTCTGTTTTAATTGCCTTACAGAACGTGGTGGCTCCAAACCGTACAGAAAACATTTTTACACCTTTCATTCACAAGGATCAAGAAAACGTCCTTTAAAATCATATTCACTTTTAAAGGGGGGAGGAGGGAGGTGAAAAGGCAAAGCAAGGAGAGATATTTTTGTTGTTGCTGCTGACACCGAAAAGAAATATAAAAACTTCTGGTGTAATAAAGGAGGATGCCTTTCACGCTGATCCAATTACCACAGAACTCTTGCTAAATAGCAGGCTTCCTGAACAAACGGTACTCGTTCGGAAACAATGTGATAATTAAACCATTGACATTTTGAAGCCATTAAGTCGGAGGCAACTTAAAAATTCCAATTTTAAGTTTGTTCGTCTCTAATTTAGCATTTAATCGAGGTGTTCAGCCAGCACAGATCAGGTGACAAGGGTGCACTTTTCTATCTTCTTCTGCGGTAAATCAGTCAAGACCTCTAGCAGGAAGTATTTACAATATGTAAACACACTTTTATTCCATTATTCTCTGCTAACAGCATTTCCACAGCTCATTATTTCCAACATGAAATAGAGCTTAATGAATGCTGAATGATGGCGCCATTGCTGCAGGAGAGCGTATGACAATGCCTGCAAGCTCCCCAATGAATTCTTTCTGATTGCTGTCCTGGCTTGGAAAACCAAATGAATTTTTATATATCTCTAAGCAGCAAACACATTTTTGCAAGACACCATCAGGCAGCCAATACCCTCTTCATAGCAGGTGACAAGAGCCAAAGTCCAGCCCCTGTCAAGGAGGCCCAGTGGGGAATTGAACTCCCAACGTTTGGCTCCGCAGCTACTGAAATGGAGACGGGGGAAGGGTGCTGGATATCTCTGGAATGAAATTCCCCAAGAGGGTTTTTTTTTGGGGGGGGGGGGGGTGGAAATCAAAACATATAATTCTCCAAAATAAACAGTTTTAAAAAATCATGACCATCTGTTGGTTGACTGAATCACTAATAAAGGAATGGGACAGAGATAGTTGGGAACCATTTCATCCTAATCTGTGCTCAGAATTTTAAATCAAAATTTATTTATTTATTTATTTATTTATTTATTTACATTTTTTTAGCTGCCCCACTACCAAGAGGTCCCTGGTCAACATAAACAATGTATTAAAAACTATAAAACTATAAAATTATTAAAACTATAAAATGCAATACAGTTAAAACAACATAGAATACAAATTATAAATATAACTGGGGCAGTGGTTAAATGCCTGTACTGCATGTAAAACTATGTTCATGACCTGGGGTTCAATTGCCCTCTCCTCCCACCTAACAGCTTCTCACCCACCCAGCAAGGGGGGGGCAGATCCTGAGGAAACAGTGGGGGGAGGGAAGAAGTGTCTCATGCCTCTCCTGTGCAAACTGCATAATGTAATGAGCAGGTGATGTCCCCCCCCCCTGGCATCACTTCCGAAGCATGCTGCCCCCTCCTCCTTTCACCTGGATAAAGCTTGGCAATCGTTAGCCCGGGAAAAGGAGGAGAGGGAAGCAGGTGATGGGATTCCCCCCCCACAAGCAGCACCTCCATCATATGCTTCCCTCTACCCCTTTCCCTGAACTAACAATCGCCAAGCCTCAGTGAGGGAGAAGGAGGGGCAGCAATCAACAAAGGTGCTGTTTGGGGGGGGAATTGCCTGCTTCCCTCCCCTCTTTCCCCCCAACTAATAATCGCCAAGCCTTAGCGGGGTGAAAGGAGGACTGCTGGTGGGAAGGCACATGGCTTCCTCCTCCTGCTGCTCCCCCTCCAGGCGCCCCCAGATTGCTGTGCACCCCAGAGCAAATGCACTCTTCTGCCCCTCCCTAATTATGCCAGTGGTTGCACTACTCATTACTCTGCACATCCTGGAAGTTTTGGAGAAGGTAGCCATGTTAATCTGTGCAAAAATTCCAGGCAAAATTCAAGGAAAATAAAACAAAACCAAAGACACAAACATGTGGTACCTCAAAGACTAACTTTCATATTTTAATGTAAGGTTTTGTGGACATATCCACTTCTTCAGAGATCTAGCAGCAGAATGAGGTGTGCAATATAGTATGTATGGGGTATACAGTTCATACCAAATATTCACTGCATGATGTGTGGAGGTATATTTGCATGTAAACTCTGTTGTAAAAATTCCTGAAGAGACAGAAAACAGACACCAGATTTGGGTGATGGTGTGGATAGGAGCGGGCAGGGAACCACATCCTGGTTGCTCCTACTGTTTTCATTGCTCAGAAGGCAACAGTAATTAGTTCCATGTTATGTTCTTCAAACAGGACAGAAAAAAATCACAGTAAAACTTTCTAGTGGCCAATTCTGATATTTCACACTGGAAATATTTATATAAATTATTGTTGTTGTTCAAAATACAAAATTTACATAAATATATGAACATATTTACGCCAAAAACAAATAATACATCCTTAAAATTTAGGATTTATTAAATAATAATATTAAACCTGATAAATGACTATCAAAAAGCCTTAATCCCCCTCAATGGATATTTTTAGATAACGAAATGTTACTCATGATAAAATTGGGTGATGCTGTCAAAAATGATGCTGGCACGCTTGAGATGTCAGCTCAAACTGTAGTTTATTAGTAACACACAAGGTTATTACATTGACAAAGACACACGAGAACTGAATGCATTCAGGATCCAAATTCAAGATAGCAACAGCGTTAGTACCAAGTTTTTGGGCATCAAATAGAGCATGATGGCTTTCTATATACCTTCTCAGGGCAATACCCTTCACCTTCCAGAGAGTTATGTCGCAGTTCAACTTTTAACACTTTATTAATTTTTTAAAAAATAATTCTTTATTCAAATTAACAACCGTACTGTAACACAATATAGTACAATCTTTTCCTTATAATTTCTGCTAGTACAATTTATAACAGTTTATAACAACCCATTGTGTAACCCACAACAGTGGGTGCTATATTTCCATATTTCCATTTTGTGCTGATTTCCAGCATCGGGCTATTTCATTCCTAGCTATACCGATGAGGGTTGCCACCATTTCTTTATTTAATAGTTTTTCATTCTCTCCAGTAAAAAGTGAAAACACTTTTATCACTTTATTAAATGTCAAATACTTGTACAATGTCCTGTTTTCTGATGCCCAGTGTCACTTCCTCATTGATGTACCTCTTTGGAATTCATAACCTCTGTACATTTCTGCATTGTACATTTTGTGGTTTACGCAACTAGCTTGTGGTTAATTAGCTGCAAGGTACTACCACATATGTTCTCTGACAGGAAACTCCCTAAAACTTTCTAAGTGTGTCTTATGCAAGAATACATAAATGATAGGCAGGCATATATTTTCACTCTAAGCAGAAGTTATATGTATTACAGAGTTCTTTTAATATTAAGCTAACACCCTTTTGATTATATGTAAAGCTTTATATGCAAAATACTGAATAAACCTTATGGTATCCATAACCAAATCTATCACTCAGTACACCTAAGTTACTCATTTCTAGTTACATCACTCACTCCAAAAGCAACTTGTGACCTAGTTACATGTGAGCAGTGATAATAATTTAAAAAGAGACTTACTGGGTCAGACAAAGGCCTTTTCATTCCCAGCATTCTCTTCAGATTGTGGCTACCAACCAGTTGACAATGGAAAGCCCACAATGAGGTCAGGAATACAACTGTACCTTCCATCTTGTATTTCCCAACAATTGATAGACACAGCGATATGTTTCCTGAATCTGGATGCTCAAACTGGGAATGAGTATATAGATCTGTATAACTTGATGGCTTAAGCATCTGGCTGCAAAGCTGGAGTTTGAACATTTAACTCCTCATTGTGACTCCCTGACAAGATCTGGACTTGATAATCCAAAGACTCCCTTCCTGCACCACAGTTCCAAGATTACATAGTCTGAATGTTTAATGTCAGCAGTCAAGATGGTGTACAGGATGTCATCTTGTGCACTGGTGTGCACTGGTGTCATTAACATTCAGGCTTCAACTGAAAAGGGGTGCAACTATACCCTACTTTGTAGATAGCTATCTGTTTAAAGGGCTATGAGAGGGCAACCCTCTCTTTGAAGGTACCTTCATTGGATGGAAAATCCAATCCAAGGCCAGTTTAAAAATAAAGAAAATGAATAGAGATGGACACTAAACAAATAAAAGATTCATTTTGTTATTCGTTATTTGTTTTGTTAGGTAACAAAATGAATAACAAACAGCCCCCTCTAAGGAAAACGAAATGAAATGAAATGGAAATTTCTGTTTCATTCTGTTCATTTTTCGTTTCCCCACCCCACCAGCGTGGCTGCTGCTGGGGCTCCAGAAGCAGCAGCGAGGCCTACCATTGCCCCGTGAGGCCTCCCGCTGTCCAGCACAGCCACTTCTGGGCCTCTGGAGGCGGTGGTAGGGCAGTCCACCACCACCTGGCATGGCTGCTGCCGGGGCTTCAAAGGCAGTGGTGAGGCCTCCTGCTGCTCACCACTGCCGCCATCCAAGTAAGCTGAACCAGTTCGGTTTGTACAAATTTTTGTTTTAAAAATTCATACGAACCAAAATGAACCAAATTGAGCCCCCCCCCGCGAAACAGAACAAACAGAACCATTGGTTTTCTGTTTCGTGCCTACCACTAAACATGAAAAAAAGAAGAGAAGCTTCAAAACATTCCTGGGTGACCAAGTGAGCAAGTATGTAGGCCACCATAATGTCATAATTTTTCCCCCTGTGAACTTGTCTGGGAAGATTCTGGGTGGTCAGTTGTAAACCACCCAGGTGGGGTTTCTGCCTGATGGGTGGTATATAAATTGAATAAATAATAATAAATAATAAATAACGTGGATTTGAGTCATGGCAACCAGACTTCTTTTCTTGGGAGATCGAAACGTTTCGCTACTAATCCTAGTAGCTTCATCAGTTTGAGGTACGTTGGTGCGAGCCTTCTAATTTTACAGTTCACTTTGGTTTCATACCCTCCTGGTCTGAATAGGCTCATTATGTGGACAGTGGTCTGAATAGGTTTGTTGGGGGGACAATAGGCTCATTAGATGGGCAACGGCCTTGAGTATGTGAAGGTACCACCTATGCAACCCTTCCCAACACCCATTAAATATGGGTTGTTAGCTATGGCCTTGCTGGTGGAGGAGTGAAGTGCTTCTGATTTGTCTGGGGATTGATGAAAGGGCAGCTTGATAAGTAGCAGATAGATTGTGCCCGAGTCCCCCACCTCTACTGAGAGAGGGATTTTTTTAATGCACACATGAATGGCTTCCCCAACCCTTCTCTCGAACCACCTATCTTCTGCAGGCAGGTCAACAGCTCAGGACCAGAATCAGCAATGTACCTTCATTTGATGGACAAAGGACACTCATTCAAAGAGACTGGAACCCAGATCTCTTGGATCCTAGTCTGTCACTCTATCCCTGTGGTTCTCAACCTGTGGGTCCCCAGATGTTCCTGAACTGCAACTCCCGGAAATCCCTTCCAGCACAGCAAGTGGTGGATGCTTCTAGGAGTTGCAGTCCAGGAACATCTGGGGATCCACAGGTTGAGAACCACTGCTCTATCCACTACAACACTCTGGTTATCTATGAAATTTAGGAATGGTTGCCAAATGTATCCCCTTATTTATGGCAAAGCGGTGTCCTCTTTATCCTCCTTTGTGACAACACAAAATGGCTGCCTTGGTTGTTTCCCAACTTGACCATGAACAAATGCCTCTGGTATTTGTGGCATGTGAAAAAACTGGGCACACAAGAACACTGCTGCATTATACTGAATCTCATGTACTAGATTGGCCCATCTCGAAACAGCTGTCCAGTGGTTCAGCAGGGATCTTTCCTTGCTGGCCTTTCTGGAGATACCAGGGACATTCTGCATGCAAAACAAAGCAGGTGTGTTGCTCCCCTTCCTAAGATAACTAGGTCCAGGATGTTTGCATTGTTTGCAGTCCAATACCTATCTGGAAGAGCTAATGGAGTGGGGAACATGAGGCCCATTGCACCACAAAGCCCATGCAAAGAGCTGAACCCGTTAGAAACGTGACCTTTCTAGTGGCCTGTTCTGATTGCTGAAGCCCCAAGAGACTCGGTGGAATACGGTAGCCCCGTGATGTGGTGGCAGGCCTTGAAACAAGATGTGGTACTCGTGTGCATGAAATATTTTTGCTAAATTAGGCTGGGAAGCCAATTCATTTCCTGAGGTGAAAAATATATTGAAATGCTAATAGATCCTAGCAGGTTGCTTTTCTTTCCTCTAGGGGACGAAACAGAGGAGGAATTTCTTAATTGTGTGTTCGCCAATCCCTTTCAGGGGATCAAAAAGGAGCTTTGATATGAACAAATAAACTTTGATGAGGCCCTTTCACCTCTGCTGCTAATTGAGAAGAAATAGCCTGGTTTTGGGGCCAAAACCCTCAATCTAAGACTTAGAGGGTCTTTAATTTAAATTTAGAGGTATATAAAAAAGCCGTAATTGAAAACAGAGAGTTATTCAGAAGTCTGGCCTAATAGCTACAGATGAATGGAATCACTCTTGATAAATGGGTAAAGAAATGAAAGTCTCCAAGTAGACACGCCATGAAATTATAAAACAGAATAATAGAACATTAGAGGGAACCCAGGCAATGTGGTTATTCTCTTGGTGGCTGATATTTATTCAAGCCCCAAATGATTGGTTAACTGGAAATAATTCCTTTAAATGGGAACTTGAGAAGGGCTGTGCTTGTTTTAACATATGTAGGAAATTTGTAGGTCCCAAAATTGGACCTCAAATGGAGCAGGGTTTCTCACTTCTCCAGTCACAGGGCATTTATGTCTACATATACATATATTTATGCCCCTTCCTTCAGCTAGAGTTGGCAAATATCAGGGTATGGACAACCTCTCAGAGAACAGTAGCTTTGTTTCTAGATGGAGCAGTATACATACATCCATAAATACACACACACACACACACACACACACATACAGGCAGTTGCCTAGGGCGCCAAAATGGACAGAGGGCGCTGGCCAGCCTCCTGCCCCCCACCACCCCCCGCCGCTGGCCACCGCCGTCCGTCCCCCCACCGCCCGTCGCCATTCCCCGCCATCCCCCGCACCCATCACCGCCCACCCCATGCCCGTCGCCCCCGCCATCTGCCACCTCCCATGCTGCCCCGCCCGCCCCCCCCATCTGCCACCTCCCATGCTGCCCCCTGCCCACCCCACCCCACACCCCCACACAGGGCACACAAAAACCACACACACGGTCCACACACACACACACACACACACACACAGTCTAATAAATAAATACATAAATACATATATAAACAAGAAGTGTTATGTTTCCCTGCCTGGATGCCTCAGTGAGGAGACAAATTTCAAGGGGATCAAGACTGGAGGAAAGTGTGTGTGTGAGAGAGAGAGAGAGGGAGAGAGGGGGAGAGGGAGGGAGGGAGGGAGAGAGAGAGAATTCATGTGTTGGTTTTTGATGCCTAAACTCCCATCTCCATCCATTTTCTGCTGGTGTAACTCCTATTAAATATTGGTACAGTCCAAAGGGGTGGGGCAAAGAAAGAGTGGGGCTGTGAGTAAGAGATTTGAATCTGAAAGAGCTGGAGAGCTGGAGAGCCGAAGAGGTTGAAGGAGCTGTTGTCATATAGCAGTATTGGCGAACCTATGGCACGGGTGCCAAAGGTGGCACTCGGAGCCCTTACTGTGGGCACCTGACATCGCCCTTTCACAGCCACCTGTATTCAGGTTAAATTGCTGTATTGGCACTTTGCGAAAAATTATTGGTTCTGAATCGCAGTTTGGGCTCTCAGTCTCTAAAAGGTTCGCCATCACTGTCATATAGAGTGCTAAGGACATTGCCACCTTGTCCTATCTAATTAAAACCCTTGCCCGATACCTTTAGGGTCCATTCCTGAATCTCAGATTTTGCTTCTTAAATGTCAGACCATGGAATGCTGCTGAAATGGGAATTCTAATGTCCAACACTATTTCTTCCAACGTGCAAAATTCTTCTCTGGGAGGGAGGTATACCATGCAGGACAAGATCGGTGCAGTCTGAAGAAAATTGGAGCTCAGGCAATAAAGGACTGACTGATCTATTTCCAGTTCTTCACAAAAGACTGGATGCCAGGATGGATTAAAGATGCACAGAATAAGTGTGAAATTTCTCATGTATGAGGGGGGGGGAAATAATCAAATAAAGCTCAAGCAGTTATGAGACTCTGGTTTTGCTTCTGCACAAGGATGAAAAGAGGAAACCATCACCATCAATAGTTTTTTGAGTTATTGTCATCAGGCAGGAGATTCAGGACGATTGGGAAAAAACCAAACAGATTAAAGAACAGTTTTTACCCAACAGCAGTTATTGAGGTTAAATGCTGTGGTATAAGTCTGTGAAGATTCTCAGCCATCCAGGTGAGTTTATCTGGAAGTTGAGTCGTGGCAACTGGACTTCTTTTCTTGAGAGACTGAAACATTTTGCTGCTCATCCAAACAGCTTTGTCCATCTTTGTCAGACAGATGAAGCTGTTTGGATGGGCAGGGAAACGTTTCAATCTCTCAAGAAAAGAAGTCGAGTTTCCATGACTCAACTTCCAGAGGCTGCAGTTTAGAGTTATATTAAGCACAGTGGGATCACATGTGTTTTTTTGTCTGTTTTTTTTAATTGTATGGTACGGTGAACAGCACCTAATTTCATTGCACGGGTTGTTTATGTGTACAATGACAATAAATTGCTACTGCTGTTTCATTTCTTAGTTATTTCAGGTGTTGGGGACTATAGCCTTGTGAACACTCTTGGTGAAAAGCACCCATACCCACTCTTTATGCCATTGCTTTCATAGAATCATAGAGTTGGAAGAGACCTCAAGGGCCATCCAGTCCAACCCCCTGCCATGCAGGAACCCCATCACAATGTTTCCGACAGATGGCCATCCAGCATCTGTTTAAAAACCACCAAAGAAGGAGACTCCACCACCCTCCATGACAGCATATTCCACTGCTGAACGACTCTTAACTGTCATGAAGTTCTTCCTAATGTTCAAATGGAATCTCTTTTCCTGTAGTTTGAGACCATTGCCCCACGTCCTAGTCTCTGACGTCATGGAAAACAAACCTATTCCCTCTTCAATATGACAGATTAGAACTGATGAGTCTGAAAAGGAGACACCCAATTTGTGTGGAGGACACTTCATGTGAGCAAGAACTGTGGCATTTTGCCTCTTTTGTTTGCATGGGCACCTCCCTGTGTGAAGCCACTTCTGCTCTTCAGATTTGCCTGTCTTTGCTGTCCATCCACAAGCAGTCAAAGACCTTTCTCTTCAGGCAAGCTTTCTGTGAGTGACTGGCTACTTGATATGAACTGCTTGAACTGGATTTGTAGTCCTTTTCCAGTTTCAGTTTTCAGAGTGAATCCCCCATATATATTTGTTTGCTTATTGCTCTTAGCTTTAATATTGCCTTTTAAATGATATAAGATGCCTCTTCACAATCATTGTTCTTAACTTTGAATATTATCTTCAATGTTTCTTTGCAACTGCTGTAGGTGTATCCATTGTCTCCACTTTGTATGTTGTCCTTCAGTGTTGCATGCTGCCTTGGGTCCTCCCCAGGAGAAGGGAGGGGTAAAAATAAATAAACAAACAAACAGAATAAAATTGTTAGAATTTGATTTTAGGACACCAGTGACTAAAGGATCCATCGAAGCAAACTGCATTTTAAATGCCTGGACAGGGCATTAGAAACAGAGGAGACCGACAGTGGCATATCTGTCTCCCGATGGATTCCATCAATATGACACACAACTCACTAATTATGTGCAAAAGCCTGAGACGCTCTGGGTGGGTCAAACAGAAATGGCACTGGAAAAGGCCACGTAATCCATCAGCAGCCCTGTCCCATGTCAGATTTAAAACTCAGCCGCCACCCACCACAGACACCAGTACGGAAGTCACCTGGAGCCCTGGAAAAGGGGCAACCCTGACCAGGCCCTCCTGTTTAAATCTGATCACTGTGAGAAAGGCTAGTCAGTTCCAGACCCTGGATTTGGAATCACACAGCTGGCAGACCCATGCCTGAGGGAATCAGCCCACTGGCTGGTGGGGGAGGCAAAAGGGAATGGGCAAATGCAGACAGACAGAGAATAGACAGTGACAGTAACAGATGAGGGTGAATATTGTCAGCATATGTGTGGATGCACTAAGGTGGCTACTAATTGACTCCTTAGGTCTTTCGAAGCATTAATTACTGGGCATATTCACCCACTCAGCTCTCTATGCACTAACACAAATGTAGTCAACAAAGACACTAAGTAGTGGAAAACTGGGGTGGGGGGGCGAGGGGAGAGAGATAAATACAGATCAAATGACAATCCTTTGTTTGAAGAGCCGGGAGGGGAAATCCAGGGGTGAAGTTTAAAACTACCAGGTGTTTGTGGTCTGCATTTTTGAACACCACCTTTAAGAAGCAGACCAAACAAGGATCTGTCAAGGATCTTCGGGGATTCCCTCATATATATGTGGTGCAGTGGTTAAACAGCTTAAATACACCTATAACTGTACTCGTGACCTGGGGTTCAGTTCCAGGTAGCAGGCTCAAGGTTCACTCAGCCTTCCATCCTCTTGAGGTTGGTAAAATGAGTACCCAGATCACAGGGGAGGGGGCAATGTGTAGCCTGCATCATTACTTGTAAACCACCCAGAGACTGCTTTAAACACTACAGAGTGGTATATTTTTAAAGGGGTACAGCCAATGACAGCTTGGCCGGACCCCTCTGAAAATGGTCCCCCAGCACCAAATCTGGTATCTCTAGGACCCAGGGGAGTCACCGCCCTGCTTGCCTCCCTGCTGAGAAGAGTCTGGAAGCTGGGGCTGAGAGGAGGAGGTGGGGAGTACTGGAAAGGCAGTAGGGACTGACCTCCTCCTCTTCTCCCTCCTGAGTTCCGGTGGCGGCGTCGGTGGCAGCTCATTGTGAGCCCAGCAGATAAGGCAGCCTTTTTATAGCAAAACAAAACTGTTGGTTTAACAAAAAAAAAAAAAAACCACTGTTTTGTTTTGTCTGTAACAAAATGCTGCTTCCTTGTTTTGCTTTGTTTCGTTACCTAACAAAATGATGAAACAGCATTTTGTTTTTCACTTTGTGCCCATCCCTACCCTGGATATTACCCAAAATGCTAAGGCCTAATCAAGTGTAAAGAAGCTGTCTTTCAAAGAATGATACCACAGACCAACAAAATAAAAACCCAAAAGGAAGCCATGTGGTCATTACACAATGCAAATGAAGAAAATGGATTGCCTTTATTAGACCCTTTAAAAAGCAAGCCAATCATGCAAAGTTGTGTGGATTAAAAGGCCCTTTTTGGGCATGCACCAGTAACTTCTGGGTAGTGCTGAAAAATTATAAGTGAATGTTCCAAAAATTTCATGGCAAAACTTGCCAGACATCATCTTCTACAGGTGTGTTTAAAGGTAGTTTTAGCCAGGCTTTGGGGATGTGGCTTAATGCTCCCCCCTCCCATGTTCCCTTCATGGGCAAGGTTATCGAGAGGGTGGCCACGATTCGGATTCAGACATTCTTGGAGGAACAGCGGTGCCTTGATCCTTGCCAGTCCGGTTTCAGGCCTGGCTGGGGGACCGAGACAGCTCTGGTCGCGCTGCAAGATGACCTAATCTGGGCGGCCGACATGGGTTGCTCTACCCTGTTGGTTCTCCTGGATTTGTCAGCGGCCTTTGATACCGTCAACCACAGTATCTTACTGGACCGGCTCTCTGAGGTAGGCATCGGAGGCACTGTTTGCAGTTGGCTCCGGTCCTTTCTGGAGGGTCGGCTCCAGTATGTGCAGCATGATGGAGAGTTGTCGGCCCCGTGGACACTCCCTTGTGGGGTTCCGCAGGGCTCGTCTCTCTCCCCCATGCTGTTTAACATCTATGTAAGACCGCTGGCTGGGGCCATTCAGAGATTTGGAATCTGCTGTCATCAGTACGCTGATGACACACAGCTCTATCTCTCCTTTTCCACCTCTGCAGTGGAAGCTGTCCGGACCCTCGACCAGTGCCTGGAGGCAGTCATGGCTTGGACCAGGGCCAACAGGCTCAAACTCAACCCCGAGAAGACCGAGGTGATGTTCTTTGGGAGTTCCATGTCTGGTTACGGAGGCCCTCACCCCAGCTTGGAGGGTGTTTCTCTCCAGCTGGCGGATAGGGCTCGGAATCTGGGTGTGGTTCTGGATCCGGCGCTATCTCTGGATACCCAGGTGGCTGCCATGACCCGGACCGCGTTTTATCATCTACGACAGATTGCCCAGATCTGCCCGTACCTAGACGGCAACTCCCTGAGAACAGTGGTACAAGCGCTAGTGATCTCGAGGTTGGACTACTGCAACACCCTCTACATGTTGTTGCCCTTGACTCACCTCCGGTGACTGCAGGTACAAAATGCAGCGGCCAGACTGGTGGTGGGAGCGCGTCGCTATGACAGCATCACCCCAGTTCTGGCCTGACTGCATTGGTTGCCCGTTGCATCCAGGATCAGATTCAAGGTCCTCGTTTTAGTTTATAAAACCCTCCATGGCTTGGGACTGGACTACCTGGCAGAGCGGATCGCCCAGCGATCAACCTTGGCCCGACCAGTTCGGCAGTCGCGAGCTCACTCGCTTCGGGTTGCCACTCCCCGAGAGGCCAGAAGAACTTCCACTTGAACTCGGGCCTTCTCGGTGGCTGCTCCATCATTGTGGAATATTCTTCCCAGTGAAGTGCGCTCTGCAGAGTCCCTGCTGGCCTTTCGCAGAGCGGTGAAAACTATCTTGTTCCGCGAGGCCTTTGGTGACCTAGCCTAGTTTTTTTCTTTTTTCTTTTTTTTCTCGCCATCTGCTGCCTGTTTGCTCAATAGCCAGACACCTTTGAGTGATGTATGCTACCACAAGGGTGCCTATATGGTTTTATCCTAAAGTTGTTTAATTTTTTGTATGTTTTGTGTTTGGATATGTGCTGAATTAATGCTTTGTAAGCTGCCCAGAGTTCCCTTGGGAAGATGGGTGGGGTATAAATCTAATAAATAAATGAACAAATAAATAAAATATGGTACCATGTAGTTGGAAATTTCCACTCTGTATTTAGAGAAATATTAAGTATTTACAAACTAACAATTATCTAAAATATCCAAGACAGTATTTACTAACTAAAAGCTACCCAACCAAAGGAACTTCCAGACTATTGGTCTGGTTAACCTCTGGATGTTATAGGATTGCAACACTCATCACCACCTATTATTAGTTGTGTCAGCCAGTGCTGATGGGAGCTGCATTCTATCCTCATCTAGAGCACCATCACTTGCTTGCCTCTAATTTTTAGAAATGACTGCTGCATTCTTGTTAAGAACAGTTACTATTACTTTCAGTTTAGTTTGGTTTGGTTGAGTTGAGTTGGATTTTTCAATTATTTTTAAAAAGGCATCAAGGCAGCAAAACATCAATACAAGTGTAAGGTGGAGAGCTACTTAGTAAACAATAACATGAAGCAAGTGTGGCAGGGGCTGCAGCATCTAGTCAACTATAAGGGTAATACAAATATAGTCAAGGCTGATGCCACGTTGGCAGAGGAGTTGAACATCTTCTTCGCCCGCTACGAGGTAAGAAGATCAGGCATTGTAGCTTCTGCCTGCCAGCCTTCTAATTCTCAGACACTCATTCTACATGATCATCAGGTGAGAGCTGCATTGAGGGCTGTGAATTCCAGCAAAGCTGCAGGTCCAGACAGGGTGCTGGGGATAGTGGTTAAAAACTGTGCCGATCAACTAGCAAGGGTGCTGACCAGGATTTTTAACATCTCCCTGCAAACAGCTTGTGTTCCATCATGCCTGAAAGCAGCTACCATTGTCCCAGTCCCCAAGAAAACAGCAATTAAGTGTTTCAATGACTACAGACCAATTGCATTAACATCAGTGGTAATGAAATGCTTCGAAAGACTGGTCCTCCAACATCTTAGGACATGCCTTCCACCAGACTTTGATAAACATCAGTTTGCCTACAGAAGGAATAGGTCAACAGATGATGCTACAGCCACTGCTTTTCATCTTGCAGCCAGTCATCTGGAGAAACCTGGTAATTATGTCAGGATGCTGTTTATTGACTATAGCTTGGCTTTTAATACCATCCTTCCGAGCATCCTTATTAAAAAGCTGACTGACTTGGACCTTTCTTCTAGAATCTGTGACTGGATTAAAGACTTTCTGAGGGATCAGTCACAAACAGTGATGATTGGGCCTGTCACATCTACCTCGTTGAAGCTTAGAACTGGCTCCCCACAGGGCTGTGTGCTTAGTCCCTACCTGTATTCATTGTCTACTTATGACTGTGTAGCATCTGACCCATCCATTGCAATCATTAAGTTTGCAGATGACACTACCATAGTGGGTCTTATAACAGGAGGAGAGGAATCAGTATATAGGGGGGAGGTCCAAAAATTATCATCATGGTGCTTAGAAAATAATTTGCACCAGGAAGGCTCAACAGAGACTCCATTTCCTCAGGCTCTTGCAGAAGAACAATGTGAAACAACAATTGATGACCTCCTTCTACCAGTCTACAATAGAAAGTGTTCTTACATACTGGATTACAGTCTGGTATGCTGGTTTGACAGTCGCGGACAGAAAGACTTTGCAGAGGGTAGTGAACACAGCACAAAACATCATGGGCTGTCCCCTGAGTCCACTGGATGACATTGCCAGGGACCGCTGTGTTAGGAGAGCAAGGAAAATAATCAGGGATGACTCACACCCTGGTCAGTACTTCTTTACTCTCCTATCCTCGGGTAGGAGATACAGAAGTATAGCAAGCCGTACCAACAGGCTAAAAAACAGTTTTTATCCATGGGCTGTTCGACTGTTAAACGAGATGTGATAGCTCATGATCGACTCGTGGGGCTGGCGAGTTGTGCAGCAAGCACACAGTGTGAAATCAGATTGAATGGCTTTTTAGTGGGATGGTGCTGGCGGGGAGGGAGGGAGGCTCAGCCAATTGCACTGTACACTGGATGTACAGTGACAATAAAGGTTATTATTATTATTATTCCAAACACCACCAGTGTCAAGCCCCGCACACAGATCACACACACAAACAGGATTCAGTTCTTTGCCAAGATCTTTAGTGGAAAGCAGGCAAGTTCAAGTCCTTTGCTAACAATTAAGTGCCAGATAAAGAACAGAATCCAACTCCCAGCAATTACCAGTCCAAGTCAAAACCAGAATATCTCACAGAAACCAGATGTCAAACCCAAGGGAACAGATCAAGCCGTTGTCCAGGAAGCCAGTCGGAAATCATGAAACAGAGCCAAGGTCACAGACAGGAATGTGGCTGCAAGTTCAAATGACCCATTGCTCCCACAGAGAGCTCAAGGTGAGCTTGCCAGCTTTATCCCAAAACAGGGAACATACCCTTACTTCTGGAAAGGCTTCTGCTAGTACTCAGGGCTTCCTGACCTGATTCCCCGTCTAGCATCAAAGACCCTTTCCCTAGCTCTTCTGGTAGCATGGCTTTGCAGAATCCTGCTCATGGCCCTTCTAGGAGGTAAAGATATGTTTTCAGCTGAGTAATCAGACCCAGCTGCTTGCTGATTTGAGCTGCAAGGCTCCTCCAGCAGCTCTTCACCATTTAACCCTTCAGAGTCAGGTTCTTTGGCAGGCAGAGTCCTGACTGCCAGTGTAACTACAAGTACTAGAGGTGTTTGGAATCATAACTAGAGATGGGCACAAAATGATGTTTTGTTTCATTTTTTGTTTTTCTTTTGGTTCCCCAATGAAACAAAAAACAAAATGACCTATCAAAAAAACACAAATAGAAACAAAATAGAAATTTCCATTCTATTCCATTTTGTTTTCCATTTTCCCATAGGAATACATCCTAGAAGCAATGCAGTCCTATGGGGAAAAGCCGGTGATCCCCCCCTCCCAATGTGTGGAAGAAACTTCAGGTTTTTATTTATTTATTTATTTATTTATTTATTTATTTATTTATTTATTTGTAATATTTTTATAACGCCCATCTTCCGAACGTTTTTGCCACCCAAAATCCTGCACACCCTTTGATCAGCACTTGGGACAGCAAAAAAAGTTTAAAAAGCTCACAGTTTCCTTCCTGATCGGATACGGGGAAAGCGCATGCTTTAAAACATTTTTTTGCTGCCCCAAGTGCCTATCACCTGGCGCTCGGGGCTTTGGGTGCAAAAAAAAAAGTTTAAAAACCCCACTGCTTCTCTCACCCCCCCCATCGCCACTTGCTTCTGTTGTAAAAAAAAAAGAAAAAGTTTAAATAACCCACCACATACCACCACCCCCATTGGGGGCGTAGTGGGAGAAGTGGTGTTTTAAAAAAACCCTTTGCTGCTGCTGCTGCCACTAACAGGCCACCACGTAGGGTGTTTCTGAGGTGTCTGGGAACCCTCCCAGTCCCTGCTGATGACAACCAGGCACCAGGCAGCTTCTGCCAGGAAGGGCGAATGATGCCGGCAGGAGGCCCCGCAGCCACCGCTGGAACACCACCAGAGCCCAGGAGGAGGGGGTGAGCACAAGCCCTCGGAATGAAACACTTTGTTATTGTTTTGTTTTGTATGAGTTTTTAAAAAATAATTCATACAAAACGGAAGAAAACAAAATGCAGGTGGGAAAGAAACGGAACAAAATGATACACGGTTTTTCTGTTTTGTGCCCATCTCTACTCATAACTGTAACTGTCTACTAGAGATGGGCACGACTCAAAAAATCGTGTTTCGTTTGTCGTTTGTCGTTTGGGGGTCCGTTTTGGTTCATTTTCATTTTCATGAATTTTTTGCAAAAATATCGTTTTTGTTTCGTTACGTAACGAAACAAAAAACAAAAATGAAAACAAAAAATTGCTGTTTTGTTAGCATTCATTACAGTTCAATGTATTTGCCGCAACGAAAACAAAACGCACGACAAAATTTCTGTTGTTTCAGTTCGTTTAATTTCATTTTGGAGACAAAATTCGTTTTTTGTTTCATTATGTAATGAAACGAAAAAACGAAAATGAAAATGAAAAATTGCTCATTTTGTGCCCATCTCTACTATCTACATTTACATATAACTTTTCAGGCTTTGTCTAGTAAGCAGCTAATCTATCAAACCAACATTATGTGTGATTCATTTTTGCTTTCCTGTTTTTGTTTGGACAGCAGTCTAGAGGAAAAGAAAGCCATCCAATTCCAGTAGAGGAGAAATATGAGGAAGTTTTATAACTCTGCCTCCCACATTGTGTGCAAGAGTGTCAATGAAATTGTAAACCTTAGAGCTGAGGGCAGGAGGATCTACAACTGATGATATTTTCTTTTTTTTTCTTGTGCTTATCATTGGTCATAAAAGCCTCATTTTCACACTGGTATGGTTTGCTGTTGTTTCAGTTACTGCTCATCTGTCGCTTTCAGAGAAATATGAGCAGCAGGCAAAAATTTAGGGGATATTTAGGTGGGGATAGAAAGAAGGAGAATCTATGATCACAGCTGCTTATCTACCTTCCTAGATAAATAGGCAGAGAAGTACAGTGGTAGCTTGTAAAACAAAATTAATCCATCCCACAGGTCCTTTCATCTTACAAAAAAAAATATCTTGCAATAGTTTTCCATAGGAATGCATTGAAAACCAATTAATCCTCCGGAACGGTTTAATTGGTTTTCAATGCATTCCTGTGGGAATGCTGTCCCAAACCCCCTCAATCAACCGGCAGCCTGATAAACAGCTGATTTTGATAGATCCGAGGTGTTAAAATCACCTGTGTGTCGGGGGCTGCAGGGAGCAGCCTTCTGCTGCTGTTGATTGAGGGGGTTTACTCCAGATCAGCAAAGGGTAGGGGTGCTTTTCCCCTTCTTTGCTGGGCTGGGGCAGAGGAAATGCTTCCCCTCCTTTGGCTGGCTTCCCTGACCCTTGTGTGTGTGTGTGTGTGTGTGTGTGTGTGTGTGTGATGTGCAAGGAGTGACCAAACCGCTAATCCCCTTGCTATGCCAGGGCAGCCACACACCCCTTCGCCCAGGTCTCTGCGCCAAAACAGCTCAGCTTGGAGACTCGGCTCAAAGTAGGAGTGGCTGACCCATCATCTCGCCATCTCTTCCTCCTCCTCCTCCTGGCTGCATGCGTCTCTTCGCTGGCAGCTGTCGTGAAGGCATCCAAGCAGCCACTCCACTTCTAAGGCTCCCATTCCTAGAATTTACCCAGAATCCTCCAGGCAGAATTCTAGAAGTGGAAAAAGAATAACAGAAGGCAAAAAAAAATCCCAAAAAGATATCCCTGCCAGTATATGTGCTTTGGTTCACATTTTTGTGCTTCAAAGATGATCCTGGTTCTCATTTTGCATTGTCAAAAATGCTCCTCGGGAAGGGTAGCCTCATGATCTATTAGACTCATTATCCACCTTCCTATAGAGCAGTGGTGGTGAACCTTAGGCACTCCAGATATTTTGGACCACAACTCCCACAGTCCTTTGTCATTGGCAATACAGGCTTGTAATTCTGGGAGTTGTGGTCCAAAGCATGTGGAGTGCCAGAGGTTTGCCACCACTACTATAGAGCATTGGAATGACTCCTAGTAGTTAGTGTTGGAAAGTTTTGAATTTCTGGTTAAATTCCACTAGCCACACAGCAGAAGTGCAGGGATTCACATAGCAGGATAGCTTCAAGTTCCCCAAAGTAGTCCACCACCTTTTCTCAATAAGTGGTAGTTATAGCCACAGTAACTGACTCTGAGACATTTGTAAGAGAAAAAATAAAAGGGTTTTACTACTTACAATTTAATACATCAAACAGCAAGCTGACAAACATGACTGCTTTCAAGAAGAGATTACACACTGCTTCTGACAAACTCAAGGGATGGGGGAAAGGCACTGAGCAGAGAGGCAGTGGTCTCTTTGAATTCAGTGGCTGAAAGGTACAAATGGTCAGTGCTGGTGAGATTGACAGTCACTCCAGTTCAGAAAGGTCCCTCCCAGTCAAACCTATCAAAGGCAGCATGCAAAGTTGTAAGGACTCCAACAATAAGCACTGGGACTCCCAGAGACTGCTGTGGCTGTCTCATTTGAAGAGAAGATTTTTGAAGAAAAGGTCTTTGTCAGATATTAGATAGTGAAATATATGTATTAGACAGGATGTTCTATATATATCTGATATGTATTTAATTGATTTAAAGATGGAGTCTGTAAAAGTGCAAAGTCACAGTGACTCACTGTATAGTTTTTTCTAAAGGAGTACAGATGTTAAGAATGAGCATAATGAATTTGCCTGATGCAAGGGGTTGCAATAGCTATGGGGTAATGTCATTCATGATTGGACAGACACATGTATAAATATGTTCTGTAAATCATTGTTCATTGGGCCTTCTGTGAGTAAGGCACCCACTTTGTTTCTCTGCCATATATTCTGTCATATGTACTGATTGAATACTGTTATGCTGTTATGCTGTTGAACTTTGTATAAGTTCCGTGACGCTGTGGTATATTTTTGTTCATATGTAATATAGCTGTTTGGTTTTAAGAAAACTCTGTCTCTGTGGCTAACTATTTATTCAATAAGTATTGCTTCCACTGGCTGATTAAATAGCACAAAACTCTGACAGTCTTCACCAAAGAGAAAAGAAAGCGCACTAAATGCAAGTGATATCCATGGGAAAATCATGTTCTATGACAAGCAGATGTGTTCACTGTTTGAAGAAATATATTTTTAAAACCATGCTGCATGTTGAAATAAGAAATGAAATACAACTCAGCATACCCTGTAACATATTAAGGTGTGCAGAGTTCTGAGAAATGCTTTCTTTTAAAAAATCAGGCAAAACCAAAAGAATGATAAAAAATAAAGAGGACAAAAATGTTGGGTCACCCTAACCATTAACTGCTATATTCGAATGTCAGGTGTGTTTGGGTCCACGTTTTCAGAAAAAATAATAATCTAGAAGTAATGGAACCCAGTCAGGATAAGTACAAGCATTACAGTTCAAAAAATAAGTTTTTCAAATACTGCTGAGTATGCACTAAATTTTTTTTACAGGCCTCAGTTGCCACTCATGAAACCAGAACACTGAATTATGACTGCCATCTTTGGTTGCCTTTAAAGGCAGAAATCCAGCCATGAAGCAAAATGTGCTGAACATTAGCATGTTTGGGATTTTATCAAAAGCCTGTCTCACCTGTGGCACGAGGGAACAGATAGGTCAGTCCGCGTGCCTTGGATTTGCATGCTTTGACTCTGGCCTGAAAAAGAGAGCATCTGGCCAAGTAGTATTTTCTTTTCCATGAATGAAGCTGAAGATAAGACTTGGATGGATGGAAACTGAGCCACGTGTTCTGCTCAAATCATTTGGCTCTTCTTGCACATAGTGGAACGGGTCCAAAGGACTTGGCTTCCCTCCTTTCCTCCACTTCCAAGAGTAGCACTCTCAAATCACAAGTGGTTTGAACGACGTGTTTGCAGTGGCACATACTCATGTGGACATTTACAATGACAACTGCTAGGAAACTATGTGTTTATTTTTCCATATCAATGTGCTGTGTCTCTGTACAAGAGCGTTACAATCTGCTATAGCCCCTGCTTTCTTTTAGGCAGGCCTGTTGGCATTATCCTTGTTGCCCCATCTGGAAAAGTCATTTAGTGTGCTGTGTGTCACTACAGCAATTGTCTGTCGCAAAGCACGCTGGTGCCAACACAACCAGACAGCATTCGCCTTCGCTCGCACATTGCCACCTCTGCCACCACCGCCTTGGAGATGGGAACCAAGATACTGGAAGATAGCCACCTTCTTTAAGTTTGGTCCCTTGGCTTGGAGCTTTGTGACAGAGGAGTATCAATCTCTCTCAAATCTAAGATTAACAATTGTCCGCAAGGTTGCAACGTATGGTACAAAGTGCTGTGCAGCAATAATGGGCATAGAGAACCTCTTCCATGCCAAGAAATGCACATACTCCATTGGATATTGGGTATCTTCTGACTCAACCACATCACAAATGATACTGCCTGACAGCAATAGAGAAGATGACAGGAGTCCAGCTCTACTGGTATGGACATGTCCTCAGTATGGCACCTTCCATCACTGCCAAAACTGATTACACCTAAAAACCAGTGGCCAACAGCCACATGGGCACCCAAAACAGAGATAGCAGGACACTGTCAGCAAGGGCATGCAAATCATTGGCCTATGCCCTGAAGACACGGACAATGGGGCAGGGTGGCATTTTCCATTCTGAAGAGCGGACCTCGTACCTTTTGGGAAAATGCTAGGAAGAAGAAGAGTGTGTTACTATGCCATTGCAGTGTTATTGCGAGGAGAAACATACAAGGGAACACACTCCAGACACCTCTAGTAGAGACTGAGTTACTGGCTGGTTGGTGGGTGGGTGGGTTGTTTGGTTGGTAGATTGTTTGGTTGGTTGGTTAATTTTCTTAGATTTATAGACTGTCTCATTAGTGCTGGGCCTCCAGGAACTGATTCTACAAGGTTGTTGCCACCACAAAGAAGGCCCTACCTGTTTTAGATGACTTACAGGTCTCCCTCAGGGTGACAACCCAGATGAACATAGACTGATCGGACGTGGTAGATTGGGCAGATGGTACTGGAGAAAGATGCTCCAACAAGTAATGTGGAGGGCTTTTACACATAAGGATGAAAACCTTGAGCCTGATCTGGGACATAATGGGTAACTAGTAGCGGTGGGCCAGGACTAGGGATACAATTTTCTGAGTTAAAAAAATTATTTACTGCAAATCCCACAATTCTCCATTTTGGGAGTTCTACCTCATAGACTCAGAATCATAGAGTTGGAAGAGACTGCAAGGGCCATCCAGTCCAACCCCCTGCCATGCAGGAACCCCATCACAGTATTTCCGACAGATTTCCATCCAGCCTTTGCTTAAAAACCTCCAAAGAAGGAGACTCCATCACCCTCCTTTGTGGCAGCATATTTCACTAACCATCATGAAGTTCTTCCTAATGGTCAAATGGAATCTCTTTTCCTGTAGTTTGACAGGTAGACATTTAAATCTGGCTCACCTGGAGAAAGCCTTCAACTAGAAATCTTTGAGGCTGAGCTAGGAAAAGAAGCCTTTCAAAAGGAAAGTTCCCTGATAGTACTGGGGTAGAACAGAAGCTTGCGCTGAGCTGTGTACTAGCAAAGACACAGAGTACTAGCTTGAGTAATTCGGCAGAAGAGTAATAAGTAGTGTTTCAACAATCTAAATACTAAAGACTCAGGCTTCTTCTGCTCTATGTGTGTGTGAGTTATTTAAGATTTTGGCAAGCTGAATATTATTTTTAATTTTTAAAGATTCTATATTCAAGTTTTCTGTGTTTCATTGTAATCAACAGAGAAGTTTAAAGCTAAGAAATATATTGGATGTTAGTTGGGTTGTATGTTTCTCTGGGCCACACAATTAGGTTTATTATCATAGGCAGTCAGGAATAACCACCAAACTCTCTTATTGCTCTGCAAACAAATAAGGAAAGATTACCTCTTTCAGTCGCTGTGTTTGCATGGAATTGTTTTCTGTCAACTGGCAGTAACAGTGCCTTTGGCTAAAGAATAAGTTCATACTTCAGCCGGCTCTGTGAAAATCCACAGTCTTTGGGTACGTGACAGTCAATCCTTGTACAGAAAATCATGAAGACTTTGGCGCTTACTTCACGTCCTTCCTCATTCCGAGTTGACGTTCGTTTCATGATCACGTCGCTCGTGGTCATCGTGGTCTTTTCCCGGTACTGTCCCTGTTCCCGTGTACCCACGGGCATGATTGATGGTACCGTGGCGACTGTTTCTGCACGTCCTTGTTTCGTGACTACATCTGAATTTTTCAGCCTTCGTTCGGGGGGTGGTGGTCTGACCTTCCATTTTCAATCTTTCAAATCCCCTCTACTTTGGCTTCAATGCATTACAGAGCTAAGTTCGAGGCATTTGTCTTTTAATCTCTCTGCACTGTGTTGCTGACTCCATAGGGAATGTACTGGTGACTGGCACTTTGCACTCCTGCCACTAGAGGGAGAATGGCATGTTGCATGATGAGCTTTACCTCACGGGCACTCATCTCAGAATGAGAACCGAGACAAGCAGATTCCCGAGCCCAGGGAGGAGAATCGCTCATCCTGTTTTAATCGTGGTCGGGATGGACTCCCGTCATCACACAATGGATGTGCGGTAAGATTTCCTCATACAGGTCCCAAGCGGGACTGCGAACAGCAATGAGAGGGACATGAAGTAACTGTCTAACAGATTAGGGTGCTGGGCCAAAGCTAATGGAATGAGTTTCAACAGAGAGAAATGTAGGGTCCTGCATCTGGGGGGGAAATGAATTGTATAGATATAGGATGGGAGATAGCTGGCTGGAAAATAGTACATGTGAAAGGGATCTGGGTGGACCACAAATTGAACATGAGTTAGCGGTATGATGTGGCAGCCCAGAAAGCCAATGCAATTTTTGTTTTCATCAGCAGAAACATAGTGTCTGGATCAAGGGAAGTGATAGTGCCACTCTATTCTGCTCTGGCCAGACCCCACCTGGAGTACTGTGTTCAGTTCTGCACTTCTCAATTTAAAAAGAATGTTGACAACCTCGAGTGGGTCCAGAGGAGGGCCTCCAGGATGGTTAAAAGTCTGGAAGAAATGTCTTATGAGGAGTGGCTTAGGGAGCTGGGAATGTTCAACTTTAAAAAAAAGAAGGTTGAGAGGGGATATGATATCCATGCTTAAATATTTGAAAGGATGTCATATTGAAGAGGGAACAGGTTTGTTTTCCATGGCTTCAGAGACTAGGACGCAGGTTTCAAACGACAGGAAAAGGGATTCCATTTTTTTGAAAGTCAGGAAGAACTTCCTGATGGTTAGAGTTGTTCGGCAGTGGAGCATGCTGCCACGGAGGGTGGTGGAGTCTCCTTCTTTGGAGGTTTTTAAGCAGATGCTGGATGGCCATCTGTTGGGAGTGCTTTGATGTGGGTTCCTGCAGGGCAGGGGTTGGACTGGATGGCTTTGAGGTCTCTTCCAACTCTATGATTCTACAGTATTATCACTATCATCTCAGATTTTACCATGAGCCAAGCTATGCATTGTTACAAATACAGAATACAGTAATAATAAATGCCTCTGATAAATGTTTTGGATAGCGAATGCAAATTTCCGAGTATAGGGCTACCTCAGATAATGAATGTTTCATAATGCCTTGCAAAAAGAAGTATACCCAGGAGGTATAACTAAGTTCTTTGTCACTGGATGGTTTGTGTCCAGTTTTACCAGGTCTCAGGCTGACATTCCTTCCTTCCTTCCTTCCTTCCTTCCTTCCTTCCTTCCTTCCTTCCTTCCTTCCTTCCTTCCTTCCTTCCTTCCTGCAATTTTGTACAAAGGCCTATATACAACATCCAATATACAAGACAATCAAATACAGACTGCCTGAAGAGAAAGGTCTTCACCAGCTTGCGGAAGGACAGCAAAGATGGGGCCAGCCTGGCCTCTTGTTGGTAGGAGCTCCAGATTCTGGGAGCAGTGACAAAAAAGGCCTTCTCCTGGGTCCCCATCTTTTGTCCACATACCTAGGCATTCAGTTGTGGGTATGGCAGTGAAAGCTCTTTGGCTCATTGTAGCTGTCTTAAATCTGAAGAAAGTAAAGGATAAAGGCAGTACAGTAGAACCCCAGAATCCACTGGGGATCGGTTCCAGGCCCTCCCATGGATAACTGTTGATAACTGAATCAGTGACAGACAGCTTTATGGTGGTGGGACTGGGTTAATGAATCAGTGGATAGTGGTGTCCTACTGTAGTTATTAAAAAACTTTTGAGCCTGTTCTGTTCTAGGGAAAATGGAAAGGCTGGGACCATCCTTTATGGAACTATCCTCCCTCTGTCGCCTCCTCAAAAAGGAGGTGCCATTTCCTCTCCTGACGTAGCCAAGGAAGTTGGAATATGGCTGAAAGAACCTTGTGTATGCAATCAGAAAAAGAAAATGCCCTGCAACCATGTGAGGCAGCAGGCCAAATGCATTTGTCTGCAGTCTTGCTAAGGAACCTTCACCTTTTCTTTCTGTGTCCTTCCTTTTGTGTTGAGACAGAGAAAACCCTTTATTTCCTTGCATGCAACACAGCTGGCCAATTGCCAAGGCCAGAAAGGATCAATACTGAATCTGTAATGAAGATGGATACAGTATATGAACGCATTCTGTAAACCTGAACATTTTCCATAGAAGAAAATCTAGTTTCCTCTTGAATTGTTGGAAAACAATAACAGCACAGAAATGACAAATAAACCCGAGTCACCTTTTAGAGAGCCTTGAATTTCACAGTGGTCCGGGAAGACGAAAAATCCAATATGGCAGTATTAAATTGAGAGGTTAAATAATACGTACAGGTTCACAACAAAAATGCCTGAGATGAGATTAGAATCACCCTCCCTAATCCCCTACCCAGATGCTTTCAAGAAAAAAAAGCAACTTCATGGACACTCAAGAGTAGCAACAGGAGAAGCCATAAGGAATAGAAAAACTTGGGATGCAAATTTAGGGCTTTGTTGCTGCTGTTGTTGGTTAAGGCCTCTTTGCTCCTGCCTTGCTCAGGGGAAATGGCAAAAGTAGGATGGTAAAGGACATTAAAGGTCTCTTCAGTGACATTTCAAGGGGTCACGAAGTTGTCAGTAGCTTCTTTTGGATGCCAAAGATATTGTTGTTTTTATCTATTTTCTCTTTAATTGTTATATTGTTTGTTTTATTGTGGGGTGTTGTTTCAGGACAAATGGTTTATTGAATAATTTGTTGTACACCGCCCAGAGTTCCCATGGGAAATTCAGGCGGTTAATAAATACAAAAAATAAAGAAATAAATCTCACATCCCAGTTTTCCCCAACCTTGTCTCACATATAAGTATTCTTGGACTAAAACTCCTAGAAGCTTTCACCATTCACTGTGCTGGCCAGGTTGTCTGGGAGTTGTCGTCCAAGAACATAGGGTTGGGAACAATTGATCTATCCCATAAGCAGAGGTGTGTGTGTGTGGGGGGGATTATGACTGCCAAAGAGCATGCCCAGTGAATGTCCACCTCTGTATTAGACATGGGCATGACCAGAAAAAATGACGTTTCAAGTTTTTGTTTGTCGAACAGGTTCCGTTTCGGGTCATTTCCGTTTGTCACAAATTTTTCAAAAATTTGTCATTTTCATTTGTCATTTGTCATTTGTCATTTCCACCACGATTTAGCGCGATTTGACTTCCCAGAGCATAGGGGCGTCCCTCAATCAGGGCCGGCACTAGGTGTTTTTGCACCCTAGGCGGGGGCAGGGTGGGGGGCGGGTGGTGGTGGGGAGGTGCGGGCAGGCGGCGGTGGCGGGGGGCCATGGGTGGGCGGCAGCCATGGGCGGGCGAGTGGGCAGGCGGTGGCACAGGCTGCAGGTGGGTGGCGGCGCGGGCAGGCAGGCGAGTGGGCAGTTAGGAGGATATCGCTTAGGATAGAGGTTCTGTTCTTGGCTTGCACCCCAAATGTGTGTGTGTGCAAGCAAATTGAAGTTGGGAAAATAGAAAATAAATGGTAGTATATAATATATATTTAAAATAAATCCACACCTCCCACTCCCAGTCGAACCTCCCCCTTTATCCAATATCAGAAAAAAATCCTCACAAACTGCAAGATAAGAAATAAAGAATAAACATGGGTCCCATCGCATGCCCAGCCCAAATGGGCAGGTCTAAAAAAATATAAAATAAAATAAAATAAAATAAAATAAAATCAATACAACGTTTTATTGCTATTAAAAAAACGACTACTGCTACTATTAAAATTCAGGCATTTAAAATAAATAAATTTCACATGTTTCTGTGGTGATTTGGTGTGTTTTTTGACCACGATTTCAAAAGGAAAAATTGTGGTCGCCATTTTGGATCCCCCCCACTGCATGGCATGGTGAGACGACGAGGATGACCCCCCCCCCAGCCTGGTGCAAGCAGTCCATGACAGGAGAAGAGGGGGGAAAGGCTGGGGACCCCCCAGAAACCACCCCTCTGGTAGGTGGCAAAGCCTCAGGCAGGCATATTTTCGCCTGCTTTTTTGGCTGGGAGTCGGGTTTTTTTTAAAAAAACTTTTTAAAAGTTTTTCTGTGCTTCGCATTGCGTGATCGCCGCGATGCCACAAACGGAAACAAAAATCCCAACCAAATTTTTCTTTTTTCGGTTCGAGTTCGAGTTCTGATGGCTTAATTATCATTACCGTTTCCGTTATGTAACGGAAACAATAACTGAAAATGGAAACTACAATTTTGCCGAGTCGTGCCCATGTCTACTCTGCATACAAAATCAAGATAAGTAGAAAAGGGCACCTGATTGGGTGCGGAAAAGTTACACAAGCACCACACACACACATACACATACACACACACACACACACACACACACAGAGTATGGAAACAAAAAATGAAACAAAATGAAAAACGAATGTTTTTTTTTAAAAAATCATTTCAAATGAAATGAAATGAAAGAGAATGGAACGAAACAAAAACCGAAACAAAATACTATTTTAGTGTTTCGTGCTCATCTCTAAACATCAGTCATGGTTCTTGGAACCCTTGCTTACTGCCATAGCAGATTCTTACGTAAAGAATTTTTGAACAGGAGGCTTAAGGAAATTAATTTTTTTAAAGGGAAGTTAAAAGCATTGTAACAAGGTTTCTATCGTGGATTGTATACAGCTCTAGCTTTATAGAGGTTGAGATCCTCTGGAAAAGAAAACTGGAATAATTCATGTAACCTTGGGATTGAGCGATTGGTGGTGACCTTTAAGAAGCTCTTAAAAACAGGCCTCCCCCATTCATTGATGGAACCCAGTGAAATTACCAGCTACTACGATCACAAGGCTGCCTTTTAATTGTTTAGATGCTTTTGTATTACATTTTGTTTCATTATGCTAGGTTTTTTTCAAAAATACCAAGGCTGACATTTTGACTTTGTGTATGTATAGGATTTGATGTTTGCTTCTTGTTTGTTGATTATGTTGTGAACTGCCCAAAATGTCCTTTGGTGAAACAGGCAGTATATGACAGTAGATGGGCAGCATACACAATAAATAAATAAATAAAAATAAATGAATTATGTGTTTTAGCCATTCAAAACCTTGGTGGGAAATACCACTGATAGACTTGTTAGGTGGAACCTTGAATTGCAGTCTTGTTTGGTGTGCTATTGGTCTGTCCTTACCTTTACAGCCATAAATATTCTCTAAATTCCATTTTGGATTTGGTTATTTATTATTTTTCTAGCTCATCTTTCCTCCAGGGAGCTAACAGCAGTGTATCTTCCACATGTTATCCAGTTCCAGTTCCTGTAAGGTAGGTCGAGATGAAACGGTGCAGCTGGTTCTAAGTAACCCAGTCAGATCCATGTCCAAGTGAAGAGTTGAACCCAGGTCTCCTGAGTACGATCTTCTGTTGTATCCTTCATTCAACTTCTGAGGTCTCATCTCTATGATTCCACTGACTGAAATTCAATGAATTGCCATCCATTGGGGGCAAAACTTTTATTTCCTTTGGTTGTCATAATCTGCCTTTACAGGATCAACTGCTGGTGTTTAAATCCACTTACTTCAGTTGTTAGTTGCTGCCCAAAGCAAAGAATGAAATGAATACTTGCTTTTGTTTTTTTGCGGCTATGACAAAAAGGAGAGAAAGCATCTTCTTGACACATGAGACATGATGTCAAAGAAGCAGTTGACTGATGGTGACATCCTTTACTGCAGTTTGAAAGAAAAAGCAGCCGCACTCAGAAGCAGCATTAGCAAACAATCCTAAAAATGAACAAACTTTGCATATACACTATTTTTTTATTTTTGTGTTTTATGAATGCCTTGTTGCTTTGTATAAAATGCAAGGTTTTCTGTACAAACTACAAGGTCTTTTGGACAAAATACCAGTTTTTTTTTGGGGGAGAAGGTGCAAAATACAAGATTTTTGAGAGTACTTTTAAAAAGCAACTTTCAAAAGTAATTCAATTCAGTTTAAGTACCAAAGTAGTGAATTTATTTATTTATTTATTTATTTGTTGCATTTTTATACTGCCCATCTTCCAATAGGAACTCTGGGCAGTTTATTTATTTATTTATTTATTTATTTAAGTACTTATATCCCGCTCCATCTTCCCAACGGGAACTCTGGGCGGCTAACAACGCAAGATCTAAAAAAAACAAAAGCTAAAGGCTAAAAAAAGATGAAAGACTAACAAAAGGGATAGGAAAGAAAAGAAAAACTAACTAATAAAGGCTCAGCCTCTTTGAAGAGGCATTGTGGCATCAGTCCAATACTTGGTTCACGAGGGCCCCACCACAATTGGTTGTCGTTTTTCTCTTGGGTGTGGCCACTCTCAAAGATCATGAAGAGTAAAGGCAGATGAAAGATTTAAAAAGAGGGAAAGACCCTCAGCAAGAGGCATTGTGGCATCAGTCCAGTACTTGGTTCACTAATTGCCTGTCTTTCTTTGGACGCATCATGAGAAGGCAGGATTTGTGGAGAAAGACTATAATGCTGGGAAAGGTTGAAGGCAGCAGGAAAAGAGGAAGACCAAACAGAAGATGGATTCCTTAAGGGTAGTCACAGGTTTAAGTCGACAACAGCTAGGCAGGGCTGCTGGGGGACAGGACATTTTGGAAATAGCTCATTCAGATACGTCTGTGAAGATTCTCAGTCATCCAGGTTCGTTTAACTGGGAGTTGAGTCATGGCTACTGGACTTCTTTTTTTGAGAGAGATAGAAACATTTCACTGTTCATCCAAACAGCTTCATCGGTCTGGAATACAGCTAGTGCAAGAGAAGGTCTACAAGAAGGTCTCTTGCACTAGCTGTATTCAGACCGATGAAGCTGTTTGGATGAACAGCGAAACATTTCTATCTCACAAAAAAAGAAGTCCAGTAGCCATGACTCAACTCCCAGTTAGCTCATTCAGATATTCACCAGAAGCCCAAAGCAACTTGATGGCACACAGCACCAGCACCACCACCACCACCACCACCACCACCAGCAGCAGCAGCAACAACAACAACAAAGATAATGACAATTATGGAATAACTGATCTTAATTCTCAAAGGTAAGAAGGTTTCAGAAGTTCTCTGATTCCTTGGCATTTCACAGCCCAGAATTATGACCAAGGAAAGTGCCCGTATGAAGCCACCGGGTTGGCCATCAGACATCACTACACCAAGCCAGGCAAGGGAAAGGAAGAGGGGATCAGAACTGCTTCTGGGCCATCTGAATAGGGAAACGGGATTGAATGCGATCCAGGAAAATGGACCCAGAATTTCTGAACGGCCCAGGGAACAAGGTAATATGCAATTTATAGTTTAAAAATTCCATGTTTTGGTAGCCAGCTGCCTGACAACCAAAACGGGCCCACCACCATCTGGGAGAAAATGCACCCAGTCTTTAAAACCATGCCACATCTAAAAAACCCAGATGTTTTCTTTCTTCAGGACTGCTCACCATAAGATGTGGAACAAATACTGACAAGCCCAGTAATACACCAGTCCACTAAAATTTCAGTCAGCACACCACAAGACTTGGCTGCGTTGGCTGCCAGAGTGGCCCTGCTGCCAGATGCAAATAAATAAATAAATAAATAAATAAATAAATAAATAAATAAATAAATAAATAAATAAATAAATAAATCCAATTGGAAAATTACTCTGAAACAATTCCATTGGTGATTATTTCAATTGCAAAATTACCACAAGTTAATAAGTCAGCATAGGCATTTGCTGCCATGCCATCCCACAACTGGTACGTGACAGCGATACCCACATTAGCTACTTAATTAGCAGTTGTTTGTCACTGACATGGATCCTGATGGACTTATGCCAATGAGCATTTTATATGGATCCTGAATAATATCTACAAACACAAGAGAAAGGAATCAATTACAAATAATTAGTTATTTCTACCTAGTTGCTTCCAGGTCCAGGCTAAACTGTACTAAGCCTCGTAACATGTTTAGAAACTAACAACTCCCTGCAGCCTTAAAAACCTACAACATCTGGATCAATAACAAGGGAAAATTGATTAGATACAATGCTACATTTTTCTTCCCTGGTCATTTGTACAAAATAGGATCCTCTGATATGTAGTATGTTCCTTGTTTTTATTATTATGGTTTCCATTTTCTGGTGGAAAATCACATTAACAAAGTCATTTTCATGGAACATGGAAAATTCCACCTGCAATATTTATGCCGTGTTGTTGCCATTACAATCTGGTTGGGGTGGAGGAGAATCTAAGCTTCGCTGTGTTTACAGACAAAAAGCTTGTTTGTTCAGCAGTGGGGGCAGCCGGCCAGCAACCCTTCCCTTAATTCCAAGCGGCCTTTGAAATGCCCCAAAGAAACCGGAATGATTTATTGATAGAAATATCCTTTCATTCAACAAATAACCAACCCTTTCCCAAAAAGCTGGGCTGCTTTATTAATGTAAGGAGCCAGGATGTGGTGTTTCAGTTCAGCTGCAGGATATTGCTGGAGATCATTTCTCTATGATAAATGAATTGGCTTCCTGATGGCTTGTCCACAAATGATTCATCATGTAAAGCTAAGATAGATTGATTTCTCTCTTGAGGAAGCTGTCCTGGTGGCACAAAGTTTGGAGAAGGGTTGGAAGTAGAGATGGGCACGAAACGACCATTTTTTCGTTACCGTTCTCCATTATTTGTTCCGTTACGTAATGGTACGAATAACGACTATTGCGATGGGGCAGGCTCGAACCGAACAGAACCAAGAAAATTTTCTTCGATTCTGTTCATTTCCGTTACTGGCGTCGTGCTGCTCACGCAATGAAAAATGGAGCAGCAGAGGGCGGCAAGAGGGGGCTGGACCTGGTGAAGCCTCTTTGCCCCCTCCCCGCCGGAGCTGACATGAGACTTTGCCAGTCTCACAAGAAGAGGCGGGATACGAGCCCTTATGAGCTGGGTTCTAGATCTTGGCCACATGGTGAAGCGGCGATGGTGCAGCTGGCTCGGAAGCCGGAGCAGAGGGTGTCATTGGAGCATGGGGGGAGTGCAGGGGCACCCCCCACAGGTTTCCCGGGTCTAGGCCGGGAGGTGCGGGGCAGTGGTCTGCTGGGGCGGAGTGGTTCCCAGGGAGAAGGGCCCCAGTTAGGGTGGTGCTGTGCAGAGCTCCGGGGGTAGCCTGTCCGGGGTGGCAGACGGCGTGGCGGATCAGTCCTTGCGGAGGGGGGCGAAGGGAGGGTGGCGCTCAGCAGTGCTTCAGGGGTGGTGGCCTGTTGGGGTGGTGATCGGAGCAGCACCTGGCTCCGGGAGGACTCCCCGTGGCCACGGGATCGCTCTCCTAGCCTGCATGCCACCAGCTCCAGTGGCGCCCGACCCTGGGAGGGCTCCCTGCGGCCGCAGCTTACCGCACCCAAAAAAACGAAGAAACGGAAATGAAGTGGGGCTCGGGGCCCCGAAAAACGGAAACGGATGGAAGCGGACCCCAGGGCCCGAATAACAACCACAAAACACCATTTTGGCATTTCGTGCCCATCTCTAGTGAGAAGCACTAGGAAAAGTCCATGCAGCCATGCCTTTGGGAGCAGCACCCAAGGGCCCCATTCGGAAGCAGAAGGACCATTTCTATATCAGCAATTATGAGGACAAAAGAAAACACTGAAATGTATACATTGCATGCATTGATTTTGGACCAGAATTCTCCCATCAGGGCAAGGATACAACAGATCAGATTGGATCAGATCTGGTTCTTGTCAGGTATCTGCTCTTCCATTGACCGCACAATTGACCATAAACCCAGTGGCACACCCAGTCTTTTGACAGGAAGTGTAGAATATGAAATGATGTCTTTATGCTCAGTGGGATTGTTTGACCTATAGGTAAAGAGACAAAATTACATTTAGTAGCAACAGTAGTGGTGGTGGTGGTGGTGGTATCAATATTCACACAGTATTATAAGCAGTTGCTGATGCCAGAAATCAACAGAGCTACAAAAAACAGCATTATTAGGAACAGCATATATACTGCTTCAATAATTAACCAATACTTAAGTTTTTTATTTAAACTTATATATGTTATGTAATACCAGTATATGTTTTTATCATTTTTCAAAAAAACAACAACCCAACTCACTCACTCTCTTTATATATAGTGGTACCTTCTATAAAGGAATTAATTTGTTCCAAATGAAATTCTGTTAAGCAAATTTTCCTTTATACAAATTTCCCATAGGAATGCATTGAAAACAGAGTAATCCCTAATCGCGACCATTTTTATGTTGTGCGAATTCACCCCGTGGGCGATTCTGTTAAGCAAATTTCCCCTATCTCTGGAATTTTTTATGTTTTACAGATTTTATGTTATACAAACCGTTTGTTATACGAGGGTCCACTCTGTCTCTCTCTCTCTGTGTGTGTGTGTGTGTGTGTAATCTTTTTGAAAAGAGGATTCATGGTCACCCTGCTCAGCAGACATGCTTTCGCAACACCAGACTGCTTTACCCTCATGTCATCGTTGGTGGAATAATAAACACCGCTATCTTTTTCGTTTCTAAAAAAGCTCCCCCTCGCCCACTTCTTTTCCTTCCTCAGTCCATTACCCACAGACAGTCTCTGCGGGGGAAACAGGTATGCATTTTTCCCTCCCTCCCTTCTCTTTTTGCAAATATCGGAAAGCATTTTGGCAGGCCTTGAATTTTTACTGGCAACCAGTCAAGCGCCCAATGGCTCCCTCAGGGCACCTCCATCCGAGGACTGTGGTAACAGCTTTCTCCTTTCCATTCCTTGCACATTTCTTTCTGCCGTCATGTGCCTCGTGTCAGGCGTGAACTTTCACCTCCCATTTGTATTTGGCTGGGCTCCTGGTCGGGAACAACCCTTTCCCCCATTCATCAGCGACAGTCCTCTGAGGACATCCGCCCTTTTGGCATCCATAGCAACTTAATTGCTGTTCAGCTTGGTGTCTGACAGCCATTTTCATCTGGGCTGTTATCCGCTGGTGCAGGATGACACCTAACAACGAGGATACGCTGCAGACATTCCTCAAAGTGAAAGGTTTATTTTGCCCGAGTCTCTATTTCATTATCACTCACCATATTTTGCTTAGGGTTAGGGTTGCTATAACGAGACCTGGCCTAGATTGTTGATAACTTCTTCAACTCATTTATCCTGTATTTTGGTTTCGATCCTTAAAAACCAGCTCTACTGAAATCTGGAAATTTAGGAATTTAAGAAGCCATTGGTGTCACTCCATCTAGGAGTTAATAACCCATTGGCACAAAAGGAAATGTGCATTCCCTTGCAGGTGACGGCCCATGGATTTACTAATGTCCCACACTGGCTATGCAGAATTTATGGCTGGCTCAGTAGTTTAGATAGGAGTCAGAAGCTGGGAGTTGGATTCCCCACTGTGCCTTCTGCGAATAAAGCCAGTCTGTGTGGCCTTTGGCAAGCTGTAGAATTACAGAATACCTACCAGAAGAAAAGAATGGTAAACCACTTCTGAGTATTCTCAACAGAGAAAAACTTGGAAAGGGTTGTCATAGGTCAGAAATGACTTGACAGCACATGGTTTTTGATGATGATGATGATGATGATGATGATGATGATGATGATGATGATGATGATGATGATGTAGAATGTCAGGCTTAGAGAACTACAGTAATTCTGTCCATAATGCTTACAAACTTGAGTCTTGTGAATTTTTCTTCTTAGCTATGTCTTCTTCCTACCTCTATGGTCATCACTAGACATGGGCAGGACTAGGTGAAATTGTCGTTTCCGTTTTTGGTTCTCGTTCTCGTTACGTAACGGGTAACGGTAACAAGAATTACTCCGCTCCAGCTCGAACCCGAACCGAAAAAGAAAAATTGGGTCTGATTTTTCGTTGTCGTTCATGGCATCGCGGTGATCGCGCGATGCCAAGCAGCACAGAAAAAAAGTTTTAAAAATAAAAAAAACCCCGATTCCCGGTCATAAAAGCAGGCGAAAATATGCCTGCCTCAGTGAGGGCACCTACCGAGGGGTGGTTTCTGGGGGGGTCCCCGGCCTTCCCCCCCTCTCCTGTCTTGGGCTGCTTGCACCAGGCTGGGGGGGGTCATCCTCGTCGTCTCCATTTGCCATGCGGTGGGGGGGATCCAAAATGGCGACCGTAATTTTTCTTTTGAAATTGTGGTCCAAAAACCCACCAAAGCACCACAGAAACATGTGAAAATTAGGTATTTTAAATGCCTGAATTTTTATAGTAGCAGCAGTGGGTTTTATTATAGCAATAAAATGTTGTATTGATTTTATTTTATTTTATTTTTATTTTTAATTTTTTTACACCTGCACACGCGCAATGATGGGCTGGCCATGGGATGGGACCATGCAAATTTTTGGAGCCATTCCACCAATCGCATGGCCAGGTTTTGCTGAGACTTCTGGATGTGCCAGAGAGGGCATAAAAAGCCCACCAACCCTAACCCTAACCCTAACCCTAACCCTAACCCTAACCCTAACCCTAACCTGAACCGTTACCCTAAGCCTAGCCCTTACCCTAACCCCAACGCTAACCCAGATTCGTACGCAAGTACACTTCACTTCTTAGTGGGTCAGAGTGATGCACCCAGAGAGGTGCCTTCAACTCCAGAGACCCACTCCCTCCCTCCCTCCCTCCCTAAGTGTAACCTGTATGGCAGTACGCCAGTATGCTTTCCTTCTTAGTGAGTCAGAGAAGCGCCAACGAGGTTCCTCTGACACACTAACCCCCACCCTAACATAATGTTCTTAGTGAGACAGAGAAGTGCCGACGAAGTTTCCTGTCACACTAGCAACCCCAACACCATGTATAACGGCAGCTACACGTTACGCTCCTTAAACCACTGTACAAACGACAGATGACAAACGGAAATGACAAATTTTTGAAAAATTTCCCGACAAACGACAACTCGAAACGTAATTTTTTCTGGTCGTGCCCATCTCTAGTCATCACTTTTGTAACCTGACTCAAAAACGGTGACCATAGAGGTACGAAGAAAAGGCCCCTGAGAGGAATATGATCGAGACTTACAAAATAATGCAGGGCATGAGTCAAGTGGATAGAGGGACGCTCTTCTCCCTCTCACAAAATACCAACACTAGGGGACATCCACTCAAACTTTGGATTGGTAGAATGAGAACAGACAAAACAATTTTTTTTTTTACCTAGGATGTTGTTAGGTAACTCCCTGCCACAGGAGGTGGTGATGGCATCTAGCCTGGATGCCTTCAAAAGGGGATTGGACAGATCCCTGGAGAAGGAGTCCATCACAGGTTACAAACCATGAAGGAGATGTATCATCTCCAGGCTTAAAACCAGGGTACGTCAAGGGCCAGATGCAGGTGAGTGGTAGCAGGAAACTTAATAATAAACTATTAACTCCAAACCCGGTCGTGGCGGACCAGGAGGTGGCATCGGTTGGGGGAGGGGTTCTTAACACAACCGCTGGGTGGGGGACAGGTCATGTGATGGCACCTTGTGGCCCTGCGGGGGGTTAATATAATCATCACCTGCCTAGGGGGCGCCATCGAGCATGAGGCGACCCCTAGGGGGCGCCATCAAGCATGAGTTGACCCCTAGGGGGCGCCATCGAGCATGAGGTGACCCCTAGGGGGGGCACCATCGAGCACGAAGTGACCCCTAGGGGGCTTAAGACTCGCCCTAACCTGCGATAAGCTTTCCAACGTCATATCCACACTACGCTAGCCCCCTCCTTCTGGTGACGTTTATGGAAATGTGTTATGCTATGCTGTCTGGTGTTTGTGTTGCATTAAACCTGGCCCGATGCTTATCCCAATCTGATTGTCTCGCGTGTTCATTTCGGCTCTGGGAGGGTAATGCATTTTTATCCTGACTTCTGAGCATTAGAGAAACCAGCAGTGCTATTTCTGGAACACCTTCCTTACCATCTGAGGCTGCAATGGCTCTCGGCCTCTTCACTCTTGAATGATGGCACCTAAGAGGTGATCTGATTGAAGTTTATAAAATCATACACGGTGTGGACAAAGTAGATAAGGAAAAACTGTTTTCCCTATCACACAACACTAGAACTAGGGGGCACTCCATGAAACTTTTGGGTGCTAAATCTCAAACAAATAAGAGAAAGTACTGGTCTGTGGAACTCCCTGCCAGAAGAAGTGGTGACAGCTGTCAGCCTTGACAGCTTAAAGAAAGGATTGGACAAGTTCATGGAGAACAAGGGTATCAGTTGCTATCATTATGGATGCCTAAGGACAACCTCCAGGCTGGAGAGATAGGCAGGATATCTCTCAATGCCATTTGAAGGGAATCATAAACAGGTGAAGACATCTGCTTGGGAATACTCTGAAGCAAATGGTGAGCCACTGTGTGAGACAGAATGCTGGACTGGATTGGCTGTGGCCTCTTCCAGCAAGGCTGTTCTTATGTTCTTATGTTCTCTTCTTCTTCTTCTTCTTCTTCTTCTTCTTCTTCTTCTTCTTCTTCTTCTTCTTCTTCTTCTTCTTCTTCTTCTTCTCTGTCATATGCTCAAGCTCCCAATGTGCAAAATTTATGTCCTCGGAGAAGCAAAGTATACATTACAATGACTAGTTTTGAGAAAAAGTGTGAGCAAACTCACCCATGTTTATTAAACAAAGGATACTGATTGCTTGCTAAGAAGTCAGTTCACCCAGGGCTTTCTAGGTAGAGAATACTTAGAAGTGGCTTATCATTCTCTTCTTCTGGAATCATCCTGGGATTTTGATGGCTCAGCGGACTAAGGCTCCGAAAACTGTCGGCTTCAAAGTCGGCAGCTCGGCGGTTTGTATCCTAGGTGCCATGCAGTGGAGTGAGCTCCTGCTGATAACCCCAGCTCCTGCCAACCTAGCAGTTCTAAAGCCACTATCAGTATCAATCAATTTTATTTTACAGCCCAAAGGCCCGATAGGGGAAACTCCATCCATAATCAATGAATAAAGCTGTGGGTATTTTACTGGGCATGGTGGCTCGGTGGGCTATAGTGTTGAAACGGTCGGCTGCAAAGTCAGCAGCTCAGCGGTTTGAATCCCGGGTGCAATGCAGCAGAGTGAGCTCTTGCTGTTAACCCCAGCTCCTGCCAACCTAGCAGTTCTAAAGCATGTAAATGCAAGTAGATAAATACGGCCACGTGGCCATGGACTTGCACAACACTGGCTCTTCAGCTTGAATATGGAGCACCACCCCTAGAGTCAGACATGAAGTCGGGGGGAGGGGACCTTTACCTTTACCTGGTACCCTTAGAACACCCCAAAACTGTTATCACTTTTGATACCATGTGCGAGTGGAACGTTTACCTTTTACCAACGTGACTACACAGGCTGACCCACCTCTGCCAGGTGGCACAGCAGGGAATTGAACTCCCAACCCCTGACTCCGCAGCCAGGTACCTAAGCTACTGAGCCATTCAACCAGCCATCAGATAAATGTAGGCTCATAGAGGGCGAGGCAGTCTTTTAGATAGCTTGAACCCAAGCTGTTTAGGGCTTTGTAAGTCAAAACCGTCAGCTTGAATTATGCCTAGATCGGCAGCCAGCAGAGCTGCTGGAAATGAGGAGTTATAGGTTCCCTGTAACCAGCCCTAGTTAACAATCTGGCTGTGGCATTTTTGGACCCACAGAAGTTTCCAGACATTTTCCAGAGGCAACCCTACAAACAGCACATTAGAGTAACCCATCTGAGATGTAACAAATGCATGCGTCACCATGGTCAGATCAGACCTCTCCAGGAAAGGGCACAGCTGGTGCATCAGTTTAACTGAGCAAAAGCACTCCTGGCCCCTGCAGATACCTTGGCATCTAGGCTCAGAGATGAATCCAGGAGCATCCCGGCTGTACACCTGTGTTTCCAGAGGAATCGTAACCTCATCCAGCTGAGGCTGAATCTCTTTTCCTTGATCTGACTTTCAGCTGCCAGGAGCACCTCTGTCCTGCCTGGATTATGCTTCTGCTTATTCATCCTCCTCACATCACTCATCTGTTTGGAGGATGTGGGATGAGAAGATTCATCAAGCCAAACAGAGAACATTGAATACTTAGTCCTTAAAAATGAATTTCACAAATCCATTTGCACTAAACCATGTTCGTGCTGAAATTATGGTCATACGCTATCTGTTTCTGAGAAGCTCCTCTGCTTAACCGCTCTATTGCAGGTTGGTACAGTATGCCTCCTTTCCAGAGGGAATAACTGTACTTGTCTCCCATGTTCTTAATGGTTGGAAGGGGCTCATCTCACTGTGGTGGGATGAGCTGCCCGCCCCAGATTTGGACCATAGATGACTATGGGCGTCTACACCTGTTGAATTCAGCCAGTGCAGGATCTTGTTTCAGCTCAATATTGATAAGAATGGGCACAGCAGGTGGAAATGTCTTCATAAATGGGACAGAAAGAATTTGTTCAAAAGGCAGATTCAAGAAGAACAGAAAACAGATTACTCCTCCCTGGTGGAAATTAAGGCTGAAGGAGGCACCCAAGAAGTTTATCTAGGTTTTAAAAAAACTTTCATTTTGACTCAGTGAATGTGCAATTCTGTACATATATCTCTTGGAAGAATCGTGAGGTACTCCACTACAAGGGTTAAATAAATATCTGCAAGAACATAGAAGGCTTTCCCCTGTATCGCAAAATGAAATGACATTTCTCCCCTCCCAAGCATTTTGTCTGAATTTTAATCCGAACCACAATCATGTTATGTCTGGACTGCTTACAGGTAAATATATGCTCCCGTAATTGCATTGGCAGAGTGCTGCAAGCTAATTCGCAAAATTGCAAAACACTAATGACTAGCTGTTGAGCTTTTTAAAACAAAACTATAACTGCTCCGGAAGGAATCGGGGCTACATGGTTAATAACCCACACTCATCTGGAATTTGAACTGTGCCAGCATATGCTCCCATCTATTTTTATAACCCATGCTGCTTTTGTGCAGGGTAAGTGAGATCATTTTGTACTGGCCTCCAATCCATGTTGTACAATATGTGAGCAACTTTTAGTAAACTGCCTTTCGCGTAAGGAAATCAAGGTATCATAGGTTGCTTTCCTAATATCTGCCCCTAGAGTCGGACATGACTAGCACACAGTCTGGGTGGAATCTTTACCTGATACCCTTAGAACACCCCAAAACTGTTATCACTTTTTAGGGGGATTAGGGGACACAATGGGCATTTCCCATTGCACACACCCCATTTTTGCGACAAAAAAATTGGTTGTGGGAATTATAGAAAGCAGTGTGGCCTTCCATGGTCCTGGAATTGTACAGGACCTGGCTTGGGCAGGAGGTTGCCTCCTGTTCAAATGGTGGAATGACCATAGCATCATAGAACCATGGAAGAGGCCGTTGTCTAGAGTCCAACCCCTTGCTGTAACATCCTGCTCTATGAGCCATTCCTGCCCTGGGTATCTGCACACTGGCCACTCCTGATTAGAGATGGACACGAAACAAACCACAAATCAAAACGAATTTTAAAAAACCCTCTCACAACTCAGTCCATTTTCCGATTTGTTTCAGAGAAGTTTTGGGAAAGGTGCCTGTTCACAATCAAAGAAAACACCCAACTGTTTTCAGCATCAGTGATTTGTGCACGTTGTTTGGGTACGTGTCATCCCTGGCGTGATAATCAGTCAATTCTTAGACAAATGCCGGGATGGACCTAATGCAGGCATGTCCAAATTTCGGCCCTCCTGATGTTTTGGATCACGACTCCCAGAATTCTAAGCTTAGATAGCCAAGGGCAAAGGACTGTGGGAGTTGTGATCCAAAACATCTGGAGGGCCAAAGTTTGGACCTGCCTGACCTAATGAAAACCCTGAGTAGGATTGATCGGCAGGTCCCACCGCCAAGCGGGACTTCAGTTCTCCACTTGTGTCTCCTTTTCAGGGGCTGGACTGGATGGTCCTTTGGGCCCCTTTCAGCTCTGCAGCTCTAAGAGGATCCTTCTTTACCACTCCTTCCAAAAAGAGCCTGGTGGTGCAGTGATTAACCTGCAGTACTGCAGTCAAGACTCTGTTTAGGACTTGAATTCCACCCTAACAGGCTAAGGTCGATGGCTTGAAGTTGACTGAGCCTTCCATACCTCTGAGGTCAGTAAACTGAGTTCCCAAAATGGTGTGCCATGCATAATTAAAAGCGTTACCTCATGTCCACTTTGTACTTCAACAAAAAAATGTGTAATATATCTTGCTGTGGTCACATGGTTTAGTTGCTGTCCGTGCGACTTCAAGGGCGCCCTTTATTTTTACGAAACTTCTGTGACCTCACAGACAGGCGCCGCATCAAAGTGCGTTTGTTTTTGTTTTCCTGCAGCAAAAGACAGAAAAAACAGATATGTTGCAGAATATAAGTTATCCCATGGGCGCGTGTACCAGTTTAAAAACTGCAACGGAAACGCAATAAGGATTCCATCACCCCAAGGCCAGGTACAAGGAAGATGCACTGAGTTGCGCTTTTGGGGGGCATGGTCGCACTTCATTTTGCTTAAAGTGCAACCACTGTGGGGAAACAATTTTAAGTACCAGAACTCAGTGCACTTTCTAGAGCAGGGGTGGCCAAACTTCAGCCCTCCAGATGTTTTGGGCCACAACTCCCACAGTCCTTTGTCATTAGTGATACAGGCTTGGAATTCTGGGAGTTGAGATCCCAAACATCTAGAAGGCCGGAGTTTGGCCACCACTGTTCTAGAGCAACAAAGTGGACGTAAGGTAACACCCTAAGTTATGAATTGCCCACAGAGTGCTTTAATATCAGCAGCACAATTTGCTTTGCTTTCTCCTCCTCCTCCTCCTCCTCCTCCTCCTCCTCCTCCTTCTTTACAAAGAAGACATCCCTTGCCATTTGGACAATTTCCCCCTCTGCTTGATGATAAAATGCATTTTTCTCAGAATAGCTGTAAATCACATGGAACTCCTACTGACAGCATTTTCCAGCAAAAAGCGAAAAAGCTTCTCCCCCGCCCAATTGGTTGCTTTTCCCAGAGATAATGGCCTTCACAGTTTCCATGCCTATAGAGGGTACATTCAATGTCACACATCCCTCCTTTGCCACTGCCCCAGTCCCAAAATAAACAGTAAAGACAAGAATTGTGGAGGCAAAATTGGTCACAATTTATTGATTAATATCAAGGCAATAGTAAAAGTGGCATCAATTATCCGGTCTAATTAAATTTAGGAGGATGCTGTCCACTAGCACAGCACCCATCCCAAAGAAACGGTCTGGTGAGCCCTCATTTAACTCCTATGGGCCAAGTTTAATGCAAAAAAACTTTTGCTTAAACTTCCCTGACATTGGCTGGGAGGAAGGACAGACTGCCTGCTACAAATGTAGGAATGATTAAAATGCTCAGTTATGTATATAGCAGAAGATCACTGCATCTCAAAACTTTCATTAGTAGTAAGCTTTGTGAGAAATATTTCTACAGCAGCATGTGTGGAAGGGAGCAAAGAAAGAAAGAAAGAAAGAAAGAAAGAAAGAAAGAAAGAAAGAAAGAAAGAAAGAAAGAAAGAAAGAAAGAAAGAAAGAAAGAAAGAAAGAAAGAAAGAAAGAAAGGCATGAGTGATGTAGGACCTATGTTTGGAAGGACTGCAGTAGAAATTTTTCAACAGCCGTCTCTTTTTCCTCTCTAGCTCTGTTTTTGTTTTGTTTGGGTTTTGCCCACTGCTAAATTCAGCCCAAACCATGTGATGGAAAAAACGTTCAAGAAAAACACGTGGCAGAGGGTCAGTAGCTGCCCTCTGTCACATTTGTTTCCTTATTTGCACCATTAAAACAGGACTATTTGGGGAACATAGCAATAGTTGGAAACAAAGCAAAGCAATACAGAAAGAGATGAAAACAATTACTTAAACTGGACACTAGTTTTTTCAGGAAGATGTTTGTTTTCATAGCTTTCTTTCTATCCCTGCCTCCCCCATCCCCTGCCAGCCACCCCCCAAAAGCATCTGTGGAAAATTACTACATCAATTCTTGGAGTTCAGCGTGTGACATTTGAAATGGATCTTGTGTCGTTACTCATTATGTCCCGGCAATAAGATAATCCTTTTTTGCTGCAGTTACGGAGAAACAATTCATTCTGTTATTGACCTTACTAATGGGTTGAGGAAACACAAGGAAATACTGTCCTATTCCCTCTAGTGGCCAATTCTGATACTGAACCTTGAGAAAATCCAAAAGAAACCTGCGAGGTCATTACACAATTCAAGTGTAATGCTATAAATCCAAATTGGAAATACCCTTTTGGATTGCCTAAGATTGCATCTTGTTCTATATACCACTATTAAAGTGGTATTTTAGATCACTATTTTAAAAGCCCTCTTTAGACCTTACAGTATGGAATATTTACTGACCAGTATCTAATATCCCATTCTTGGAGAAGGTGCTAGAGCAGATGTTTTGGATGAGACCAATTAAGTAGATCCATTTCTACCTTGCTTCAGGACTAGTTATGGGACAAAGATGGCTTTGTTTGCCTTGGAAGATGACCTATGCTGGGAAATGAATAAAGGATCTATGTCCCTGTTGGTCTTACTGGACCTCTCAGCAGCTTATTATACTGCCAACCTTCATATCTTCCTGAACCATCTCTCTGGAATGGGACAAGGTGGCACTGTTGACAAGTGGCTCAAGTCCTTCCTGGAGGAGAGCATGCAGAAGGTGATGCTAGGGGATTCATGTTCTGCATCCTAGCTGCTGCCCTGTGGGGTCCCAGGGTTCTGCTTTGTCCCCTATCCTATTTACCATCTACATGAAACCGCTGGGAGAGATTATCTAGAGTTTTGGAGTTCAGTGTCACCAGTATGTGGATGACACCCAACTCTATATCTCCTTGCCACCTGGATCCAAGGAAACTGCTTCGACATTAGATCGCTGTTTGATATCAGTAATGGACTGGATGAGGGTAAATACATTGAAACTTGAGCCAAACAAGACAGAGGTGCTTCTATTAAACCAAATGGGAGATCAAGGAATAGGGATGCATCATGCACTGGATGAGTTTACCCTCCCATTGAAAAAAGAGGTGCACCACTTGGGGACTCCTCCTTGAACCTAGATGCCCAGGTCCTAGCCAGCAGTGAGCATGAGTGCATCTGCACAATTATAGTGTGTCAGCTACATCTGTTTCTTGAGATATCTCCTCTGGCCACTCTGACACACTCCCTAGTTACTTCCTGGCAGGATTATTGTAACCTGCTGTACGTGAGGCTACTGATAGAAAATGTCAGGAAACTTCAGCAGGTCCAAAATACAGCAGCAAGATTGCTGGCTGGGGCCGGTTATGGGGATGACATAACACCCTTGTTACAGCAGCTCACCTGGCTGCCAGTCTGCATTCAAAATGCTGGGTTTAACCTAAAAAAGCCCCAAATGAGCAAGCTCAGTGTTAAGGACAGACCCTTCTCTCCTTCCCTGGTGAGTCTGATGGGAGAGAGCCTTCTCTGTTGCTGTTACATCCTATAGCAGTGGTGGCGAACCTTTGGCACTACAGATGTTTTGGACCACAACTCCCAGAATGCTGAGCCTAGATCGCCAATGACAAAGAACTGTGGGAGCTGTGGTCCAAAACATCTGGAGTTCCGAAGATTCGCCACCACCGTCCCATAGACTCTCTTTCCACAACCAAGGCTGTGTATAGTCTCCGAATCTCCAAGGGATTAATTTCTGTCTCTCTGGCATGGGTTAGGCCTCATCTTGAGTACTGTTCTGGACACCACACTTCAAGATGGATGTAGACTAGAGATGGGCATGGTTAAGACGGGTTAGTTTCTGGGCTAGGGTTCCTCGTTTCGGGTGAGGTTAGGGAAAGTATTGGGGTTACACCTCAGTGCTCGAACTCGAACCACTAAAGAATAATTGGGTCTGATTTGTTAGTCGCTTCCTGGCATCCCGATTCCCGGCCAAAAAGCAGGTGGAAATATGCCTGCCTGAGTGGGCTCAGGGCACATCCCAGAGGTCTCTGTTGTCCCCCTCTCCAAGGGTCCTGGGCTGCTCTGGTGGTGGGAAAATTTGCATGGTTCACTCCCATGGGCGAGCCATCATTGCAAACTTGCCGGGTAAAAAAATAAAATAAAATAAAATAAAATAAAATAAAAATAAAATAAAATAAATAAAATATGCCTGCAGTGACTTTACCAGAGGGGTGGTTTCTGGGGGGGTCCCTGCCTAAAAATTCTCCTGTCCTGGGCAGCCAGACTCGCATGTTTCCAATGCCATGCGGTTTGGGCGGGGGATCCAAAATGGGGCGGCGACCGCCATTTTGGATTTTTGAAATCATGGTCAAAAAAACACACAAGCACCACACAGAAGCATCAGCAAAAATTGCTATTTTAAAACTGCCAGAATTTTTACAGTAGCAGTGGGTGGGCGAGCCCATCAAGAAAATGTCTCCTCTTTCCTCTCTCCATTTATTTTATTTTATTTTATTTTATCTTATTTTATTTTTTTTTTTACAAGAAAAACCCAATGATGGGCTGTAAAAATGGGCATTTAAAATGCAAATTTTGGAGCCATTCCACCAATCGCATGGGGTTTTGGCCAGGTTGATTTCACAGAGACTTCTGGGATGTGCCAACCGGGCATCCCCCCACCAATGGCAAATGGATGAACCCTAACCCAGCCTAACCCATACCAGCACTGTCCTTCTAAGTGGGTCAGAGAGGCCCCCAGAGGTGTACCCAAATAACTCACCCTAACCTCACCTGGTAGGTAGCCTAAGACAGTTTGCGCTAACTTTTAGGGCCGGGAAGCCAGATCTGTTTTTGCTTTTGCAAACACGCAAGTACAATTCCCTTCTTAGTGAGACACAGCGGGTGCAGAGAGTCTGCCAGTCCGCCAAATGTGGCTCTGGGTGACTCTTGCAGGCTTGGCTCGGCCGGCAGCATGTGTGACATGCAAACCATGCCCCGAGGTCTGACTGATGCAGGGAAGGCATCCCAAAAAGAGGGGTGCCTCTGCCAGTCTGCTGTGTCTCTGCGTGCAACTTGGTATGCAATCATATGTTTTGGCCATGCAACTTTTGCAGAAGGCTGAGAGGAGATCCCCCATGACAGGGGTCTCCAGGAGCTGCTTTCCAAAACATCTGAGGATAGGAGGCACCCACCCCCAAAAAGAGGTGCCCCATAGACTCTCTACCCCCAAACCAGTTTAAGGACAGACAAAAAAACAAAAAACAAAATGACAAAGGGATTAATTTCTGAAAAACATAAACTCTGGCATAGGCTGTCTGACAGGCCTCATCTCAAAACGTCATTTTCCCTGGACACCACACATCAAGTAATGTTGACAAATTGGAACAAGTTCAGAGGAGGGCAACAAGGATGAGGGGGGGGGGGTTGAAAAACAAGCTCTGTAACAGGGGTGTCCAAACTTTGACCCTCCAGATGTTTTGGACCACAACTCTCAGAATTCCAAGTCTGTATTGCCAATGACAAAGAACTGTGGGAGTTGTAGTCCAAAACATCTGGAGGGCCAAAGTTTGGACACCACTGCTCTACAAGGAAAGACTGGAAGAAATGGGCATGTTTAGCCTTGAGAAAAGGAGATGAAGGGGAAATATGATCATACTTTTCAAATGTGGTCATACAAAGATGGGGCAGGATCTTTTCTTGATCACACCCAAGTACAGGACATGCATCGACAGCGTCAAGTAACAGGAAGCCAGGTTTCAGGGAAAAACTTCCTAACTGTTAGAGCAGTACAGCGATGGAACCAATTCCCTGAAGAGGTGGTGAGTGCTCCCACACTGGAGGCATTCAAGAGAAAAATTGGACAACCACCTGGCAGATATCCATTGGCGTGTGTTCCTACATTGGAATGTGTGTGTGTTGTGTCATTACAGTCGTGACCGACTCTTCGTGACCCCATGGACATGGAGTTTTCTTGGCAAGAATGCTGGAGTGGCTTGCCAGTTCCTACTCCAGACGCCTACAGCACCTGGTATTCCCTGGTGGTCTCCCATCCAAGTACTAACCAGGGCCGACCCTGCTTAACTTCCGAAACCAGGCGAGATCGGACATGTATTCTAATACATGTAATGGACATGTTGGACATGTTCACCTTATAAGCTCCTTTCAACTTAAAAAATCCTAGCCTGGAAGTCACAGCACGAAAGATGATGAGAGTAGCTCCCAGGGCTGCTCTTTCTGTCTCTCGCTCTCTCTTCTCTTCTCTTTTTAACACTTAACATTCATGAAACAAATGGTTTGAGTTTCCATCAGTTATCGAGTCATTTGCGTCTCGCCTAACATTTTACTTTCAATTTGCCGCCATTATGGTATTCATTTAACATTCAGGATATGGCAACAGCAATGAATTGGGCTAGATACAGGGTGTCATATGCTTAGCAAGGGATAGCGTTTCAGTGTCAGATAGAGAAATGTCCAGATATGGGAGCTTTTCTGTAAATGCCTTTTCTGTAAATGCCTTTATCCTTCAGCTTCCTTTCTGTGGAACAATAAATGTACCTTAACGTCCAGTAGGAAAAGAAATACAATACTTTGTAATCATTTTTTCTCTCCTTTGAGATGAGTGGGGGAGTGGGGAGTGAGCCACTAATGAAGGGTAACTGTTTGTGCATTTGCACATGGGTTTAAAAGTGTGAAATTAGATATATGTCATGTTGTCTTATTGTTTATGTTATTTTGCTTTATATTTGATGTATTCTATTGTGTTTGATCTGGCATTTATTGCCCTTGTTAGCCGCTTAGAGTACTACATGTAGTAGATAAGCGGGATATAAATACAAAAATAAATAAATAAAATAAATAAAATAATTTTGCTTTCCAATGCAACACAGAGGCACTTATTCCCTAGTTCTCTTCCACCGGGGCTGAGCACCAAAAAAAGGTTTTGACACACCGTTGTCTAACAAGAGCTTCCACATATTCTATCTAATTCAGCGATCGCCTTTGTTGTAGAAAACCAGAATAAATATTGACTCACTAAATATCACAAGAGTAAATGGATAAAGACTCCCTTCCCCTGACAAGCATCCAGCCAGCCTGGGGATAATGGAAAATGTATAATTGCCACCTGATGCCAAGAAGTCAGCTCTACTTTGCACCAAGGATTTATTTAAAAGCCAAGGTTTCTGCTGGCTTCCCAGAAATCCATTTAAGCAAAATGTTTGTTTGCTTGCAGAGGCTATTCTCAAGCAAGGTGCCCTTCAGTTGAAAACAGGGGTGGAGGGTGGGGGAAGTCAACACATATGAGGGTTGTATTATAAATGAAAACAGTATAAAGGGACAGCAAAGATGAGTGTGCTGCAGAGTGTGGAGTGTCATAGGGTGCTTTTACACGACCCCTAAGATATGCTGGCAACTTAAATTCGGACCAGAGATCTTGGGGGTTTGCTCCTCTTGCTGTGTTCCCACCCCTCCGCGCTCCCTTGCTCCTGTCTGCGGGAGGGATGGAGAAAAAAAAGGGAGAAAAGAATGCAGGCTCACCTCCGCTCTGCCGTCTGGAGCAGCCCCAGAAGCATTCCAGTCTCTTAAAGGGGCGGGGGGGCAAAAAACAAACAAACAAACAAACAAAAACAGAAGGCGAGAACAGCCCGGCACTCACTGCTTTGCAATCCGCATCAGAAATGTTTCACCTTCAGAGACCAGGTACTTGGAAAATGCACTGGGACGCGCTTAGGTGGACGTGGTCATACTTATTTTTTTTTAAGTCCGGAGCTGGTGGGAAAACAATTTTAAGCTCCACATCTGGGAGCCCTTTGCCTCAGATTTTAGGGGTCGTGTAAAAGCGCCCATAGAAGGATTCAGAAGATCTGGGTACTAATTCCTGCTCTACCACTGCAACTCGTGCGCCACAATGCTGTTCCTGCAACTATACTCTATGAGGCTGAAAATGCCTTCATTGGAACCATAGAACCATAGAATCATAGAGTTGGAAGAGACCTCAAGGGCCATCTAGTCCAACCCCCTGCCATGGTGGAACCCCCATCACTTTGCCCTGACATGGCCATCCAGCTTCTGCTTAAAAACCTCCAAAGAGTATGTCTGTGAAGATTCTTAGTCACCCAGGTGAGGCTATCTGGAAGTTGACTCACGGCAACTGGACTTCTTGAGAGATCAAAACGTTTCGCTGTTCAGCCAAGACTGACAAAGCTGCTTGGAGGAGTAGTGAAACGTTTCGATCTCTCAAGAAAAGAAGTCCAGTTGCCATGGCTCAACTTCCAGAAGACCATCAGTGGAGATAATATTTTTGGAAAGAAAATATATCTGATCTTTCACCTAAAGGTCCCAAGGTTCACCTGAAATCCTTTTTTGTGTTTGGGAAGCCAGTGGTGTCTAAAGATGGAGGACGTCTAAAAACCAGAGTTCACCACCAGCGAAGCCACTCCAGTGGCTGCAGTTGTTGACGGTTGGTTGGTTTGGTTACTGAATTTTTATGCTGTACCAACTAGTGGCAAATGTTACTTTGAGTGACAGGCATGCATTTGTGCAGAGACAGCAGGCCGGTCTGCCATCTCTAAAGATGGCACTGGTTTAGAATGAAGAGGAGGGGGCATCAGGACCAAGCAGTGAGGCAAATAGGGGCAATGGAGAAAAGTGGTGTTGGTGGTGGCATCTATTTTGACCAAAAACAAGCGCCAAGCAGGAAAAAAATGTTTGGTACTTCATTTCGTTTTGGCAAACGATGAACCAAACTACAAACCAGCCTGATTTGTGGATTTTTTTTATTTTCTTGTACATTTCCTGCCTATCTCTATTCCATATATGTTATAAGGCAGCATTCTAGCTTTATAAGCTATCCAGTAGTACTTGAGTTTACAGTAGGACCCCAGTATCCGCTGGGGATTGTTTACGAGCCTTCTCATGGATAATGAAAACCGTGGATAAGAGAGAATGCCAATATGTCCCCAAAACTGTTGTTTTGTGATAGTAACTTGCTTTACAGCGGCTGTTTGTGATAGTAGCTTGCTTTACAGCTGCTGTTTTATGACAGTAGCTTGCTTTGTGGCTGCTGATTTATTATTTTTTTCCTCTGCCAACTGTGGATAATTGAATCAGTGGATAACAAAACAGTGGATAGGGGGTCCTACTGTATTAATCAGTGATACTCTTGATTCCAATATAATTGACATTCTGTCCACCATAACTGGTTTTTCTTTTTTTCTTTTCTTTTTTTTAGAAAGTATATTATTAGCAATTGTAGGTGGAGAAAGGAATAAAACATACTTTTATAAATATAGAGTGGCCTTGTAGCTAGATGGGGGGTATATAAATTTATTTATTTATTTATTTATTTATTTAAAGTCTTTTATGCTGCCAAGTCTAGCAAATCACTACTCTAGGCAGTGTATAGGTAATATAACAAAAGAGTATAAACTATGAAAAATACACATATAATACACACCATAAAATCACAATTTAAGTAACACAAATCAAGATCAAATCAAATGAAAAGACAAATAAACAGATTATTACAGAACAGTAATTGATGGTCATTTCCCCCTTCTTGATGATAACGATGATTACTATTTTCTGTTCCAGGTATTTTTAGCAAGTGTGAAGGCTGAGTTCACTAATGCATTCAGAACAGGAAGCATTATGCCGCCATTGATATTTTATGCCTGTGGGTTTCAGCTATACAATTGCAAATTGAGGTCCATTTATTTCTGCCTGGTCTGCAGCCAAAGAACTAGCACACCCTTTCTCTTTTGATGAATACATGTGCCCTTTATGCAAGGAAGAACGACACCACTGGAGCACTGGCAATGAAGAAACTGAAGCAGCTAGCAATTGTGCATGTGTCTCTCTGTGTTGTGTCCTTACAATCATGACCGACTCTTTGTGACCCCTTGTCCATACATTGGTTCAATCATCAATCCAAAGAGAGGCCCCAGCCAAGAGATTGGAAGAGGACTGAGACTTGGAAGGGCACCAATGAAGGAACTAGAAAAGATCATGGATGTGTCACTAGAGACAAAGTCCAAGACCAATCATCTTCTTGGGTTTTCGATTACCGTGTATGCATGTGAAAGCTGGACAATAAAGAAGCTGATGGGTGTGTGTGTGGAATTGATTTGTTTGAAATGTGGTGCTGGAGGAGATCTCTACAGGTACTGTAGGCTTCCAGAAAGAGGAGCACACCAGTCCCAGATCAAATCGAGATAAAACTAGAGGCAAAAATGCAGGCCCTTCCAAAATTAAGATTTTTTTGCAAAAGTGGAAGTGGAATTTCAGTCACTTCCTGTTTTGCTTCTTAGAGTTTGTGGTCCCTGCCAAGGGTCTGGAGGGGAAAGAAAAGGGGCCGCTGGACCCCCTCACCCGTAGTATAGGATAAATAGTGTAAATAAATGGTATAAAAATATAGAATGGTATAAACATTTTCCAAGGCAGAGTGAGAGCTTTATTCTGCATTTTATTTATTTATTTATTTATTCATTTTATTTACAAAAAAATGTAGCTGCTCCACTACCAAGAGATCTCTGGGCGGCATACAACAATGTATTTAAACAATAAAACAATCAAATTATTAAAACTATAAAATACAGTACAGTACAATACAAATTATAAAACTCTGCTGCTCATGAGTCCATCTGGGAAAAAGCTAATTAAAATGCTGGCCGAATAGGGAGGTCTTTGCCTGGTGCCTAAAAGCCAAAAGTGTTGGTGCCAGGTGGGTCTCTGTAGGGAGAGCATTCCAGAGTTTGGGGGCAACTGACGAGAAGGCCCTGCTTTGACATGCCACCCCTGCTTAACTCTTTGAGGGATGGCACTTTCAGCAGGGCCTCCTGGCCTGATTTTAAATTACGGGCAGGCTCATATGGAAGAAGGCGGTTCTTTAGGTAACCAGGTCCTAATCTATTTAGGGCTTTATATGTAAGCATGAGCACTTCGAATTGGGCCCAGGCAGCTACTAGCAGCCAGTGTAAATATTTTAGAACTGGCATAATAGGAGTCCGCATGGCAACACCACTCACTAGCCATGTGTCCCGGTTGTGTACCATCTTCAAAGGCAGCCCCATATAAAACGCATTACAATAGTCCAATCTGGTTGTTATCAGTGCATGTGTGACTGTTGCCAGGCTCTGCTCATCCAGGTTAGGGTGAAGTTGATATATTCTCCGTAGCTGTAAGAAGGAACCCCTGGCCACCAAGTCCACCTGGGCTTCCAGGGTAACACCTGGGTCCAGAAGTACCCCCAAGCTGTGCACTCTGTCACTTACTGGGGAGTGCAACCCCATCCAGGACAGGGGAATGGCCCTCTAACATGTTGGGCAGAACATCCATTAAAAGAACTTCCAACTTGTCTGGATTGACCTTCAGTTTATTGACCCACACCCAGTCCATTATCAAGTCCAAGCATGAGTTCAGAACAGAGACTGCCACACCTGGATTGGTGGAGAACGAGAGGTAGAGCTGAGTGTCATCATCATATTGCTGATTCCTCAGCCCAAACCTCCTAACGACCTCTCCCAGTGGTTTCATGCACAGTATATATTAAATAACATGGGTGATGTTGAAAGGAATGAATTCAATTTATGGGGTTCATTGCCGGCGTGCTAATAGCTTTGTAGAATGCAACAAGCAATCTGAGTCTTTTTAGACAGAAAAGAAGATTTATTGATTGCAATCAGGGCACTTCCACACTCTCTGTTGGTGAGAAGTCCCACCCAGAAAACGAAAGGAGATATTTTTATAAGGTTTTTCCAGCACTCTTTCCCCCTCCGCCCATCCGAATTTACGTCATATACATTTGTTACATGCATCAAACACTAATTGACATCTTTGGTCATTTATTTTGTATTCCTGACACCAATTAAATGTCTTAATTGCTGTGGTGTTTGAACTGACTCACACAGACTAGTACCGTGATGTATGCCAGCTGCTGAACTCTCGGAACAGAGATAAAACTTTTCTTGGCTGACGTATATGCAATTAGCTGTGTAGAGCTTCAAAGCTACGAAAATAATTAGACTGCTGGCTCAGCCAAATTTTGTAACAGAAGTCCCCCCCCTCTTAGTGGCCGGAAAGGCTTGACCAGAGTCAGAGTTTTTTAGGACCAGACATACATGTAAATACAATTGGAGTATTTTCTACTTCTAAATATATAACTTGTGTGGCTTATATTGTGATATACTGGGGGTTACTAAAATAGCTATATATATATATAGGCCTGTTTCATAGCCTTTACTCCCCCCTGACGTGTTAAGGAAATTTACGCCAGTAAATTCTCCAAAGGTTGCCCCTTGTGGCTCCTGTGATAGACTGGTAAGGGACAAAGAGACATATCAAAGGTGTATGTACATAAGCGTGAATATTGCTTGAGCTTCCCTGCTTACCATTCATTCCCTTGGAGAGGGGTGTCATCATGGCTCAGTGATTGTTCAGTGTTCCTGACGAGAGTGTAGGCAGTGCTGCCAGGAAAACTTTTCCCACCCTGTTTTCCCAAAGGGCTTATAGGCACAGTTCAAAAAAATGAAGTATCACAACATGATTTGTGGCGTCTCATGGTGAGGGACGCATTTGAACAGGTGAATGACAAAGAAATACCCCTTAATCCACTAGGGCACTTTCTAGAGTAAAATGTTAAGTTAACAGATGAAGTGTTGCCATGCTTGGGATGTAAGAAGACCCCCCCTGGTCAGACCCACAGACTGCAACGGATGGATATGTTCCATGGACCACAGCATTTAAGTTTCCCCTGTTGGAGAAATGCATCGTGGTCACAGCAGTATAAGGTAACCTCCCAGGCCATGTTGTACACTTCTCAAGGATCCCAAATTCTCAACTGTTGAAGGGGGTTGGCATAAGAATTTTTGATAATATTGTGATAGACTTGGATATCACGATCCCCGTCCCAAAGCGATAATTAAACATGCTTTAAACAGCAGATTTGTTCATTACCTTATTTTAGGACAATCATGAAACCCAAATAAATTTGCCTGCCACAGCAGTGCACATGTGAGATATCGTGTTTGTGTGTTTGGTAGTCAGGCTGAGAACCCTGAATTCTAACAAAGCACCACACTGTAGGTTCATTTTGCAAACCAAATACTTATAAGGAAAATATGCCCTTCTTAGCCCACCAAGGAAATATGTGGGCCAGGCTACTTTGCCAGGTTTTTTCCAACCTTATTTAGGTGTGTGTGGTGTGCATTCAAACCCAGATAATAGCAGGCTGTGCAGAATCACCCAGTTGTGTGTGCATTCTCAAATGATAGACATTTGCAATGATACTAAATAAAGGTAATATACATATCATGAAGGCTGAAAAAGGCATAAGACACATCTAGATGGTGCTTAGAAAAACCCACCTTGCGCCATACATTTCTCATGGTAAAGTCATGAATGAGCCGTTGAAATCCGGTCAGAAATGTCTCTGTGGCTGATAGTTTACACACAAAAATCTGCCCCGTAAACATGGGGCCAAGATTAGTTCATCAGTGTCTTTGGTGAAGAAAATAATGTAGATATAGCTACTTCATAAAGCCACTTTTTTTTTCCTTTGGTATAAAGGCTCGTGAACACCCATGGGCACCAAAATGTCTCTCATTCAATACAAATTGCATAGAAAGGCAAGTCATAATCTCTGGCACTCAATGCTTTGTGAGTAAAAAGCATTTTCAGTGGCAAAGCATGATCATTACATAAAAGGGCACATCCAGAGAGGCACTTCAGTAAGAGTTTTCACAGTGACTATCAATAATAGACAATAAACAATATCATAATAGTGATCAATAACTAACGTCCCCTTTGCAAGGCTTCTAAGGCCGTGGGGCATTTTCCTACCAGATCGAGCACAGGGTAATGTAAATATGTAAAGTTGCTCTGGAGCCTACCGTGCAAAAAAAAAAAAAAAAAGCGCTCACTTGTCGGATGCTGGGAGGCTGGTGTGTGCGTGTGTGGCAACACAAGTTCATGGTGATCCAGGGCACGCGCACAGGCATCAATGAAGGTCTGAAAGCAGTAGTTAAACCCCAAGTCTCTGTCCCGGTGAAAAGGGGGTTAAATTGCAGACGTGAAGTCTGTTGGCTGCAATCCAAAACAAGAGTCAGTGGCTGTTTCAGACCCACTCTCTCCCCCCATAAACAAACAGAAAAGAAAAGAAAAAAGAAAAAGAAATGAGAGGCAGGAAGACAGGATTTTAATCTGTCAACCTGAGTTGAAAGTGAATCCGCAGGCTGCTTTGGGACCCTCCGAAGTATCAAACGCACGCTGTCATCTGGGGAAGGATGGGCAAGGATGCGGTGACCACAGGTCAGGTTCATGTTGTCGCCCGCCGTCCAGGGTGAAGTCATCTAAGGCATAGGGGCAATCTACAGCAGAGGGCAGAAGGCGTCACCGGTCAGGCCTCACTCCCTCTCGGTTGCGGGGTACGGGTCACGCTGGGTGAAAAGGCTGCCATCACTGGATCCTGGAGCCCACATCGATCGAACTCGCGGAGCGAAGTTATCACGAAGATGGCATCATCAAAGGCATCAAAGGTGGGGAGGGGAGGTCCAGGAGGGATGGCAGAATGGAGGGCAGGAGGGTCCCCATCTGAGCATCTACGACCGGCGGCGTCAGCTTTCCAAACCCGACCGACTCCGTGATCCAAAAATAAAGAACGGGTGGGCGTTTTTCCCAGAGCAAAAGCCCGTCCTCCAGGATGTACCTGGGTAAGAGAAGAACAGACACACGACCACAAACAGACAAACACAGAACACAAACACACACAAAATGGCCCCTCAGCTGTCCTTGTGCTGCCAGGCAGGGTGGTATAGTCTATCTGACAGTCTCGGGGAAAAAAAATGTCGTAAAAGGCAGATTGAAGCTTTCCTCTTCGTAAAACCAGTACGTGAAGTAAGGGGGGGAGTCTATGATGAGGACACCTCTGCACATCAGGAGATATGCACAAGTTCAGCTGGCCCCAATGAGCGCTTGCAAGGTGTAGGTGCTCAGGTGTCCCTAATCAACCACAGATCCCATCCCCAAGTCAAATTGCTCTCCTACACGGGGACAACAAAAAGGTGTAGCTGGCAGAATATCCATGAGATGCAAAACAGGGTGTTTCCTCCAGCGCCTTCCCGTGTGGAAAGAGACAGACAGACAGACAGACAAGCAACCACACACAAGAATGGCCAAGCAATCTGCAGATCTCCAGGTGTGATAGTGCTACATGCAGTACACTGTGTGCAGATTTCTATGGCACAGTGTAGTGCAGGCTATGAAAAGGGCCATAGTACACAGCTGCACTTCAGTAGTTTTGCACAAGTTCAGCTGGAACAATATTCCATAGCCACGCTACTAGGCTCCCTGTGAAATTTGGAACAAATTAATAATGTGCACTGCAGAGCCATCCTTTAAAATAGGGAATCTTGCCCTTTACATACAGGTTTCATGTGCACAAAAAAAAAGAAAAAGAAAATCGTTAAGTCCATATTGTTTTCTAAAAAGAAAATAAGCCTCATTTTCCTCAGGGAGCTCCTGAGACCAGGTGTGATTTAAAAGCTGCACCAATACACTATGCACATTTTAGTGGCCAGGCGAGCCTTTTACCGCCTATGGCAAAAAGATAATTCTTATATTCTAAAGAGTCATTAAAATCGCAAGTAAAATCACTATCCCAGTAGCGTTTGAACATATCTTCTAAAAATCAAATTAAGAAATTTGTGCACTCTGTTGGGCAAGCAAGGCTCCTCTTAAGTTCTAGTGTTTAAGCCTGCCTTAACTGTAACGCTTTGGGATTGACTTGTAAGTTACTTCAAAGGCAAAAATAAAAAATATGCTTATGGACAACTTACAAAGAGGGGAGGGGGCTTTAGTGTGCTGTCACATCCTAAAAAAAAAAAATAATCAGGTTTCTCTTGTGTCCTTTTTCCGAAGAATTCTTTTATTCTAAAGTTTCTGATAACAAGATTTTCACCTCTTATTCTTTGGCAAAAATACCTGAAAGGTGTGTTTGATTCCAAGGGTTTAATTAAATTAAAACGTGACGTTTTGGGGCCGAATTTCTGGATTCTTTTCTAAACAATAGACTCCCTTTCCCTCTCCCCCTATCCAGGAGGGAAAAAAAAATGCTGCAAGTCGGCTAGAAGCCACCTCTTTATGCTTTTAAGGCAGCACGGAAAATTGTGGTCGTTCCCGTAAGTGGAGAGGAGTGACCTTCTGGCCATTGCCTATAAAATTTACTGGCTTATGGCTTTTAGGGGTCAGTTTATTCCCTTCGCTATGCATGCATTAGGTTGATGTGTTCAATATAAGTTTTGCGTCCAAGCTCTATCAAGTGGCTTGGGAGAGAAAGGAAGGGTTGGGAGTTGTTATCCTGCCTTGCCCTGCAAGGGGGCCCGAGAGCAGAAAGAGAAAGGAGGGGCTGTCGACTTTTAAATTCCCCCGCGGCTGCCTTTTACAGCCTGAGGCAAGCAGATAATCTCCTGTAATTACTTCTGTAATGTATTAGGTGTGAAATGCCCTGGAACAAAGGGGCAATTCACCCTTTCAGTGGCTATTGATCTTGTTGTTGGCTTAAGCCTAATTTGAGAAGCGTGGCTTTTGTAATGAATACACAGAGCTACTTAAATCAGGAGGGAGAGAAAAAAAAAATCTTAGGTGAACATGTAGAATTTCTCTCTCTTCCTTCACTCTTATATCTATGGGGAGGCAAATAATGCCTAGATAGGATAGAGAGAGAGAGACTAAGATCTTCTCCCCACTTTTCCTTCGTCTAAAAAAGGTAGACTTGCGCAGTAGGATAGTTGTTGGCAGTTTGGTCCTGAGAATCTCCCTGTGTTTGAAATTAAAATGCCTGGTCTTTTATCAAATGTTCTTAACTACTTTTGGAGAAGGAAAAAAAAAAAGGCATTGATTCTACTTTCTGTCGTGGCCAGCTGCCAGAAGGGGCTCAGCCCCTGATTTGATTTCCCTGCTTTTGATTATTAATAGTTCAGAAATAACGTCCCTACCTATCTCCTCATGTGGTGCATAGCAACCCTTAGTTCTGTTTAAAGCTTCCATATCCAAGGAGTTGGGCATTGGCGTAGCGGGATGGAAGTACCTCCTGAATGCTTGAATAAGGCAATTCAGGGTACGCATCCCCCATCTAGCACTTCCTGTCCCCTCAATGCTCCGTGCTCTCCTCCCGTTCCCTCAACATCATACCTATCCATCCCACTTCTGTCTTGCTGCCTTCCTTCTACTCCACTTCCTCTGTTCATCTGTCTTTCTCTATACCTTTTCAGTTCACCATCCTGCCTTTCCTTCCATCATCTTTCAGGTTTCCTACCCAGTTTTACTAAAAATGCATTACTCAGATACCCTATGATTTTTTTCCTTGTAAAATATCCCTTCAGCTGGTAAATTTTGTTGCGTGACCAGCCAGTCACAAAATATGCGGGATGTTGTTTATCCCTGAGTATTCAAAAGTATTTTTCTCACTGCCCATATTCCCCTGGTATTATCAAAATTGCTGGAGGGGTCTCCTAGTTGGCAGAGTTTTTAGTCTCTTATATTAATTAACTAAGTACGTCCTTGTACATTCACACACCTCTTGCTAGCAGGTCATAATTGGTCTGTCCTCCCTGAGGGCTAGAATCTTAATTTGAGATGGTAAAGTCCTGCCTCATCCTAGTTAGAGGGGTTCTTCTTAAAGCTTACTCATGTTCCATTTAATACTAAAATCATTACTTCTGGTGGCAGAATTCCAATGTTACCACATCGCACATCAAAAAGGGGGTGCATAAACTGCACTAATTTATCCCCATAGGTTTACTTTAAAGGTCTAACTGTGTTCCTATGATTTCTCCCACACAAGCATCAAACGGACTCGCACCTCAACAATCAAATGCCCATCATACACGCCAACATGTGATTCAGCAACCATACACAACTCTCCCACATTTCTGTTTCCCCAGTTAACTGCGATCCCTTGCCTAAGAATAGATCTTTCTAACTTCTCTAAAATCAAATGAAGATGGTGGAACTCCGTTGGTATTGTGGGGCAAAGATTGCCAGTCTTTGCCCCTGCTTAAGACACAGGGAATGGCCACTTCCCTGTGGTTACCAGAAAGAATTCAACTTAACACCCACATATATATTCAAACATTAATAAATCCTCTGAGGAAGCCAGAGCAGTGCTCTGCTTCTAATTCTTCAAACACTTGGGGAGGGGAACACTAGGGTTACTCGAGAGGAGCTCTCTTCCACCCTCGGGGGACCTCAGAGTCTCTCAACTCTTAGTCCTCCCTGGTTCGCGGGATGCTAGAGACACACAAGTGTCCCTTCTCGTCTTCCTCCCTCCCCGGGGCCGACTCATAAGAATCCGCAATCTTCTCCACTCCACAGAGCTGTTAGATTCGAACTCACGCCACCCCACAACTAGTTTTCTCTTCTTACCAGATTTCTTTTGCGCAGTCCTCTCCAATTCCTCCTGCCGGCACTTGGTTTTCTCTCATGTCCGGTAGCCCATCCAGTACTGACAAAGTGAACCTCCTCACAAATTTGAGGGTCCGGACTAGGTTCAATTAATCAGCACAGACTTCTTACCGTGACCTGAGTCAGACTCTACAAGCCTCTTTAGCAGCGGCAAAATTCCCCGGCATCTCCACCAAATGAAAGGAATGAATTCAATTTATGGGGTTCATTGCCGGCGTGCTAATAGCTTTGTAGAATGCAACAAGCAATCTGAGTCTTTTTAGACAGAAAAGAAGATTTATTGATTGCAATCAGGGCACTTCCACACTCTCTGCTGGTGAGAAGTCCCACCCAGAAAACGAAAGGAGATATTTTTATAAGGTTTTTCCAGCACTCTTTCCCCCTCCGCCCATCCGAATTTACGTCATATACATTTGTTACATGCATCAAACACTAATTGACATCTTTGGTCATTTATTTTGTATTCCTGACACCAATTAAATGTCTTAATTGCTGTGGTGTTTGAACTGACTCACACAGACTAGTACCGTGATGTATGCCAGCTGCTGAACTCTCGGAACAGAGATAAAACTTTTCTTGGCTGACGTATATGCAATTAGCTGTGTAGAGCTTCAAAGCTACGAAAATAATTAGACTGCTGGCTCAGCCAAATTTTGTAACAGAAGTCCCCCCCCTCTTAGTGGCCGGAAAGGCTTGACCAGAGTCAGAGTTTTTTAGGACCAGACATACATGTAAATACAATTGGAGTATTTTCTACTTCTAAATATATAACTTGTGTGGCTTATATTGTGATATACTGGGGGTTACTAAAATAGCTATATATATATATAGGCCTGTTTCATAGCCTTTAATGTAACTGCCATGAGCCAGAGCACCTGTCCCCTAGCACCACCTTCTGGACCCGGTCAGTCAGGTAGGAGTGAAACCACCATAAAATGGTGCCTCCAACTCCCATCCCAGCCAACCTGTCCAGAAGGACACCATGGTCAATGGTGTCGAAAGCCACTGAGAGGTCCAGGAGGATCAACAGGGATGCACTCCCCCTGTCTCTGTCCTGGCAAAGGTAATCATACAGGGTTTCTTACAGGAGCACTTTAACAAACCACAGATATCTTCCCGTGCTTGTTTAGTTCCCTAAATGTGCAAGAACCTCAGGGGTCACCATCAGAAAGTCTAGTTTTATGGCTTCAGCGGACATCCTTAGAGCCAGGCCGGCAATGGTGATTCCTTACTACAAGGAAGTGGTTCAGCTCTGAGTCAGGTTTGACAGCTACTCCTCTTTTGAGCTCTAGCCGATGTCAATAGTTTAGACATCATGGGTAAACAGCTGATGGATTGATTGGCTTTTTTTTCCTGCTTGCTGACATGTCTCAATCCCAGAGCTCTGAAAGAAGGCAAGGAAGCAGCCTAAGGATTTTTGCCATACAATTATTTTGAATGCTGGAAGTGTTCAGACATTAATCAGCCAGCCTGGGGACTCCAGATAACTTAACTCAAAAGCAACACAGATGCTGTTCAACTCACTCATTCCAGACCTTTTTCTGGAGAATCCAGAGGGAAAGGTGACCCTGCTCTGAGGAAAAGGTATACAGTGGTCCCCCGCCCATTCACGGTTCATATACTGCAGTCCTTCTATATTGTGGGACCGCAGTACAGTATATGAAAAAAGGCCCCCTGGGAAAAGGGGGGAAAGGCCTCCCTTACTTACCTCAGGACTGGTGCTGCCCCAAATGGGCCTGTGAGGGCCTTCTTGAGCCTTCTGGAGGCCCCCAAAGGCCCAGGAAGGCCCTCACAGGCAGTGCCAGTCTGGTGGTAAGTACAAGAGCCCCCATCTAGGCACCCCAGGCCCATCCTGACCTGCATCCACATATCACGGATTTTCAGTTATCACGGGTCGGGTTGGGTCCCTAACTCACCCCCAATAGGCACGGGGTCACTGTACCTTGTAAGGCCTATTATTGGCCTCTAGCACTAGCCAGTGAATTGGGCCAAAAAGGAACATGAGGAAATTGATCTCAGTTCAGAGAAGGGAGAGAGGGGAAATGGAATGATCTATGAGCCCAAGGGAGGTATGCACCAGAGTTTGGAAAATTATTTTTGGACTATAATTCCCAGAATCCAAACCTTATATTCCTAATGTAGTAGTCCTGAGGGCTGTAGGGAAAAGAATTAATAATTTCCTGAAGGCAGCACGAAAAGAGGAAGACCCAATATGAGATGAATTGACTCCCTAAAGCAGGGATGGTGAAACTTTTTGCCACCGAGTGCCAAAACTCAGTGGTGGCGGCGGCGACGGTGGCGGCTGCAGTGGTGGTGGTGGTGGTCAAGTTCGGCGGCAGCGTGGGGGGAAGGGGGCGAAGGCAGCAAGGGTGACGGAGGGGGTGGGGTCAGGGTCATTGTTGTCAGCGGTGGGAGGGGCAGGGATGGCGGCGGTGATGGTGGTGGAGGTGGGGTCAGGTCGGCGGCAGCAGGGGCTGCAAGGGCGATGGGGACGGCGGTGGGGTGGGGGTTTGGATCAGCGGCAGCGGGGGGGTCAGGGGTAGGGCGAGGTCGAGGTCAGCAAGGGCAATGGAGTCAGGATTATCGGCGGCAGCGGTGGCAGCGGGAGGGGCAGGGATGGCATTGGTGATGGCGGTGGGGTTGGTGGAGGTGGGGTCAGGGGCGGCAGGGGGTGGCAGCAAGGGCGGCGATGGCGATGGCGATGGCAGGGTTGGCCTGGCACCCAACATGCTCCCTGCCCCCCCCCACTTCCTCCTCCACAAATTCCTCATGGCTGGTCCAGCGGAGGGGGAGGGGGCAAGGAGCATGTCACATGCCAGGCAAAAGCTCTTTCCGTGTCACCTTTGGCACGTGTGCCATAGGTTTGCCATTCCTGCCCTAAAGGAAGCCATGGGACTGAGTTTGGAAGAACTGGGTAAGGCAGTTGAGGACAGGACATTTTGGAGATTCCTCATTTATGGGATTGCAGTAAGTCGGGAGTGGCATGATGGCAGATAATAGCAGCAGCACTTCTTGTCATACATCCTTTTTTGTCCAAGGAGAAAGTTGGGGTAAAAAATATTCTAAAATAAATAAAATGAATAAAATACTGTGGTACCTTGTATAAAGAAATGAATTTGTTCCAAATGAAATTATGTTAAGCAAATTTTCCTTTACACAAATTTTCCATACGAATGCATTGAAAACAAAGTAATTCCTAATTGCAACCATTTTTATGTTGTACAGATTCGCCCCATAGACGATTCTGTTAAGCAAATTCCCCTATCTCTGGAATTTTTATGTTGTGCAGATTTTATGCTATACAAACCATTTGTTATACGAGGGTCCACTGTATAAAAAATAAACGCTAAATGAGTCTCCATTTTCATGTTCAGACAAAGACCTTTCTCCTCAGGAAAGCTTTCCTTGAATGATGGATTACTTACTGTGTCTTTTTATGAATCTACATGGCTACACAGACTGTTTATAACCACTTATAACTTTGAGTTTATATCTCTCCTTATGTGATTGCATTGACACTGTTATCAATTGTTAGTTTTAATGTTGCCTGCTAGGGATGGGCACGACATGCCAAAATGGCATTTCGTTTTTCATTTCTTTCCCCGTTTCATTTCATTTATTACAAAACAGTTTTTTTAAAAAAATCATTTTGTATTTCATTTTGTTTCATTTTGCTATTTTTTAAACATTGTTGGGGCTGTGGTCACAGGTTTTTTCTCCCACCCACCAGCTGGCCCGCAGGGAGGCCGGTCAGTGCATTTTTTTTTACGCTAGCACCAACCAGCTAGCCCAAAGGGTGGGTTGGTGCATTTTCTTCCCCCATGGTGGTGAGCCATTTTACAAAGGGAACAAAATGGTTTGTTTTAACAAAAAAAAATGACCGTTTCATTTTGTCTGTAACAAAAATGCTGCTTCATCGTTTCATTCCATTTTGTTTCATTTTGTTCTGTAACAAAACAATGAAACAGCATTTCATTTTTTTGTGTGCCCATCCCTATTGCCTACTAATGCTGTAAGATACCCCTCAATCCCCCGGTTCTCAAACTGAATGTGTCTTAATTGTAATGGACTGTATATTGTCTCTCCTTACTGTAAGCTGGCTTGGGTCCTTTTTCAAGGACAAAGGTGGGGTAAAAATACTTTAAAATAAAATAAAATGTTCAAGACGGATCTAATTGCCATTCAAGTCAAATCTTTACTTGTTATGGAAAGAACAATATCATGTCTTCCACCTTAGGCATCACATGGTCTTGGGTCCACCCTAGGAAGGAACAGGGATGAAGTCTGTATGTTCCTGGTGTATTAAAGAAAAGACTTTCCTTGCCATTTGGAATAAGAAAAGAAAGGGGATTTTGTTAAGTAGAAGTCCAACGTGGAAGCGAAAGATGGAGAGAACAAAGAGTGTCTGAAAGGCACAGAGCTGAATTTCTACATGCTGATTTAATCCAACCTGCCAAATTTGGGGGCTGCGGGTTCCTCATTATTACCCTTATTAGATTATAAGTATTAGCCTCTCCTCCTGTTGCACAGGGACTCCCACCTTTTTTTTAAAAGGGGGGAGGGAGAAGGTGATATTTCTGAGACAACAAAAGCATTAACATATAAGCATAAATAATGAGGGCTGGACCAAAGGCATTGTGTGGATGTACGAAACGCAAAAGAATGGTTTCAGTGTCTCTTGCAAAATCAGCCAGTAGTGATGATCAACCATCAGCAATTGTAATACGAAATGCAACTCGGAGGAATAATCATCACAACCATTGTTCCCCTGCATATTATGGCTATTCTTTGCAAAGTAGTCCTATTACGATAATTGGATTGCTCCAAACTGAGTGGTACAATGGATTCACACACACACACACACACACACACATACACACACAAACACAAACAAACCCTTCCCACCTTGTTCCCTTTTTCTTTTTTGGTTCACTTTGAAAGAAATGTTTATTCCATCAGTCTGTTCAAGGGAACATGGAATGGCACGGTGCCTGAATTCCATACAAGCTTTGGCGAGCATCAGGAAATTCTTTTTTTTTATACTTTTTATTAAACATAAAAAAGACAAAATAACAATGATAAACAATTATATAAAAAAACAGTAATAGACAATCATGAACAATACAAAGTGCCCCCCACCCCCAAGAAACCGTCCAGTATTCTTGCATCTTCTCTTTCTTCTTCATCTTTTTTTTCTTTTTTTCAAATAGGCTTCTTAAGGTCCTTTACGCCAGAACTGTGTTGGATTATAAGTTGGTTGTATCCCTTTCCCTTTTAATAGTACATGATCTATAAATTTCCCCCAAACATCATAGAAGATATCTTTTTTCATTTCACCTCGCAAAACTTTTATATTACAAGATAATTTATCATTTAATGCTATGTCCCACACTTCCTTATACCATTCAGCAATTTTAAGGTCTGATTTCAGTTTCCAGTTCCTAGCAATAATCAGTCTAGCTCCTGTCATAAGATTTGCTATTAATTCTTCAGTTTTCACATCATATTCATTGATAGATGGTAATGATAACAAAGCAATTTCAGGTACACATTTAATATCAGTTTGTAGTATTTCTCTTATCTCCTCAATAATCTCTTGCCAAAACTTTTGAACTATTTCACATTCCCACCACAGATGAAAATAAGTACCTATCTTTTTTTCGCATTTCCAGCAGAGCTTAGAGTATTTTGGATTCATTCTATTCACTCTGACTGGAGTCATATACCATCTTAAAACTAGTTTGAAGTAGTTTTCTTTTATTCTGACTGATAATGACAGTAAGATCCTCAAATTCCAAATTCTTTTCCATTCATCATTATTTATTTATTTCTCTATGTCTTGTTTCCATAACTCTCTTATTGTGTCCTGTTCCCTATTCTCAAATGAATCCTGAATTATTTTATATAGTTTACCAACTGCTCCTTTCCCTGTATTTCCTTTCTCTGATTCATATGTTGTCAGAAATTGCTCAAATTTTGTATATCCTCTAAGTTGTATATTTCTCCTAGTCCATTCTTTCGTCCAGCTTTCTAACTGGGCGTAATTCAACCAGGGCAATTCCTGAGTTTGCAGAAAGCGTTTAATTTCTTGTTTTGATGTCATCTTTTTAATCCAGTCTTTTAATCTTGCCACTTTCCTTAATTTAAATAAGTCTCCCAATTTCTTCATGTTCGTGGGGAAATTTATCTGATCGATCACCGCGCCAAGCGGGGAACCTTCCTGTATTCATTTCTTTCCATACTTTTTCCAAGTGAGCAATAGGGAACTCAGAAGCGGGTTTTTAATTGGGTAACTTTTCCTTTTTTTGGGGGGGGGGGGAATAAACACATATTTATTTATGTCTTCATTTAGCTCCTCTGATTGAAGTTCCCACCATATTAGTTTTTGAGGTTTAAATAGTATTTTCTCCAGGGAACTAAGCTGATTAGCTATGTAGTAAATTCTAAGATTAGGTATGCCTATACCTCCCTCTTTTTGAGATCTGTACCATAAGCTTTTATTTATTCTTGCTTTTTTCCCACCATTGCAGAATCTATTTATAAGATCTTGATAGACTTTAATTTCAATTTCTGTGTATTGAATAGATAACATTCTAAAAAGAAAATTAATTTTAGGAAGTATTTTCATTTTTACCATTGCTATTCTACCAAACCATGATAAATTTAATTTGGAGTAATTTTGTAATTTATTTCTAATCTCTTCCTTTATTTTTGTGTAATTTCGTTCTTTCGTTTTGCTGATGTCTTTATCTAAAAGTATCCCTAGGTATTTTATACAATTACAAACTTTCAGTTCGTAATTGGAGATCTCCTCCATGTCTCGATTATCCTGATTGAAGAGCATAATTTCTGATTTCTGCCAGTTGACACATAATCTGGTTGTTTCACCGAATTCCTTTAGATGTGCTTTTATTCTTAATATATTTTCTACCGGATTTTTTATTGTTAACAGCATCAGGAAATTCTGAAGTATAAAAGACATTTTGGTCTTATTTATTTTTATTTATTTTATTTTATTTATTTTACTCTTCTCCCTCTCACAAAATACCAGTACTAGGGGACACCCACTCAAATTGAAGGTTGGGAGAATGAGAGTAGACAAAAGAAAATATTTTTTTAACCAGTGTGCTATGTCTATGGAACTCCCTGCCACAGGATGTGGTGATGGCATCTGGCCTGGCTGCCTTCAAAAGGGGATTGGACAGATTCCTGGAGGAAAAGTCCATCACAGGTTACAAACCATGATGGAGATGTGTAATCTCTAGGCTTAAAAACAGGGTACTTCAAGGGCCAGATGCAGGGGAGTGGTATCAGGAGACAGATATCTAGTCTCATGCACTCCCAGATGCCTTTGGTGGGGCCACTGTGAGATACAGGAAGCTGGACTAGATGTGCCTTTGGCCTGATGCAGGGCTCTTCTTATGTTCTTATTTAGCTTTAGACATGCTGCATAGTCCCTGAACACCCCTACAAGAAATCAAGGGCAAGCCATTTTTCAGGACTCCCTGCCTAGAAAAACCCTGAAAGGGTCACCACAAGTCAGAATTGATTTGAAAGCAGACAGAAAACAAGGGGTTTCAAGGTGAATGAGATTCTGATAAATGGTTTTTACCAGTTCCACCCAACCCCAAAGAGTTGTTTTTGCTGGTGTTTAGAGATGGGCATAAACTTCAGTCTGAAGGGTCGTGGTGGTTCATACATGGGCCACCACCAGTGCCATATGTTTCTTTCCTCTGCCTCCCCAGCTAGATCCCATTGTGGGTGTTCACTCACTCAGACAAGGAGGTGGGACAGGCCCATGATCCTGCCAGGGTCTGGACAATCAGCTGAAGAGGAAGAGGGGCAGGGAAAACCATGGCACCAAAGTTTGTGCCCATCACAGCTAGTGTTGTTTTTACCTTGGAGGGGGGCAGCTACATTAAAACAGATGCATAATTAGAGTAAGTTTGCTCCAGTAAATAACCTGGGGCGTTACCTTCCCATCCACTTTGCTGCTCTAGAAAGTGTGCTGAGTTGTGGTACTTAAAATTGTTCCCCCACGGCCGTCGCGCTTTAAGCAAAATAAAGTGTGACCAGCCCCCCCAAAGCATGACTCATCTCATCTTCCTTGTAGCTGGCCTTGGGGTGGTGGAATCCTTGTCACGTTTCAATTGCAGTTTTTAAACCTTTACACATGCCCTTTGGGTAACCTTTATTCCGCAACATAACTGTGGGTTTTTTTCCAGTCTTTTGCTGCAAGAAAACAAAAACAAACGCACTTTGATGCGGCACCTGTCCGTGAGGTCACAGACGTTTCGTAACAATACAGTGTGTCCTTGAAGACACACAAAGAGCAACAAAACCATGTGACCACAGCAAGATATATTGCACATTTTATTTTCTTGAGGTACAAAATGGACATGAGATAACACCCCTGGAAGCAAAAGCTTACTGTGGATTATTCACAGTATGTAGCTCCAGACTAGATGGATCAGCACTAATGTGGAGTATTATCGATATGATTCTTTGTCCAATATTGAAAGGTGATGGCTTGCCTTCATCCGATCTTGAAATTCACTATAATGCATTTAATAGTCTGTTCTGGGTTCCTTTTTTCCACAGCTGGCCAGTAATCATGAATGCTTCTAATTTTTATTCCAAGCATTTATACCAACCTAGAGCACTAACAAAACAAAAGAATGCAAATAACTCCCCTGATCTATCAAAAGCCCGACAGAAGAGTCTTTGATAGTTATCATAAAATTGCCCTGTTTTGGACTATAGAAGAGTGAGTCTAGGGGTTTTGAACTTTGTAAAAAGTTACATTTTCAGGCTCTTTTTAAATTTGGTTTCAGGCACAAATAGTTCTATATACTGGGGTCGACAGCCCACCTTCCAGATGTTTTCAGGACAAAATGTCTGTGAAGATTCTCAGTCATCCAGGTGAACTTATCTGAAGGTTGAGTCATGGCAACTGGACTTCTTTTCCTGAGAGACCGGAACATTTCACTACTCATCCAAGCAGCTTCATCAGCCAGGAAAAACTTTAATCAGTTTTATTCCTTGCCATTTAGAATAAGACATACCAAAAGGGTCAGGAATTATGGGAATTGGGGTGTGGAATATCTGAAGTGGAGAACCCCAAACTACCTACCAGCTGTGAATATACCAATTGCAAAATTACAGTATCTATTGAGTGGGGATCCTTTTATAGTAAACATGTCACTGTCTAGGCACCTGTGCAAAGAGAGAGAAAATAACCAGGCTTCAGGAGAACCACTGATGCACAAGTTCAAAAAGATTTATAAGATGTAAACCGATAGAGCTTAAAGCAACCTAGACAGATCTTGCTCAGTGGAGATTTAATATTGATTTCATGATGGGGAGGGGCTCAGAAAACTGGGTGCAAGGATATTGTATATCTTTTGGCTCAACGAGTGCAATGCCGAACTGAAACACTACATGCCACAACAATATCTTTTACAGAATTGTCTTTTCTTAATAGTCCCATTCCACAATACAGTGTGTGATGGAAAACAGTGTTTTTCTGTGGAAAACGAGGAGGTACTGTGTCAGCAGTTGGCCTTTACTAATGTTATGCGCCCAGTGAAAAATTGAGCAAACAAAAGAAAGAAAAATGGAGAGGGAAGTGTAATTGCAGCCCAGATCTGGGAGAGGCACTGCAGGCAATCCTCAAAATGCCCTCTGTATGGGCAGCACCACACTGAATGTGATGGGAGGTCTAATATGGCACTTCTCATACAATAGAGATGGGCACAAAATGAACTTTTAGTTTGTTTTGTTATTCGTTGCGTCACAATACAAATAATGAACCCCAGAGTGGATTTAGAACAAAATGAACCAAACTGAAAAAAATTGGTTCGGTTTAGTTTGGTTTGTTAATGGCAGAGCTGGAGATTTCTCCTATCTGCGCCCCAGGGGCTGCACGGTCAGCGCTTGAAAAAAATATCAAAAAATAAAATAAAATAAGGAGTGACAAACCAGCCCCAAGGGTGGCTGGGGTAGCACCTAAAATAAAGAAAAATAATATAAATAATAAAAGAAGTACTGACCTGGCCCCAAGGGCCATGCAGTCGGTGGTTTAAAAAAACAAAGAGGTGCTGGCCCTAAGCCAGTGCCTCAAAAAGCCCCTGCCACAGGGGCCAGGATTGTCGCCGCCGCCCAGTAAGGATGATATGTTGATGATTGAAGATGATGATGTGGATGATGTGGATGAGGATGCTGCCAGTCCAGTTTGTGCAGTTGTTGTCAATGTCTGTGTTTGTGTGTGTGTGTTTTGAATGTTTTTTCCTGCTCGCATGCTGTCAAATGGACTAAATCACACAAAGTGGGGGGAAACGAATAAAAATCAATGAAACAATGAAACAAATGTTTCAAAAATCATTAAAAATGAACTGAACCAAACCAAACCCTAAAACAAAACAAAAGAAAACAAATCACCATTTTGTCGGTTCGTGTCAGTTCATTTATTGGCTGAGCAGGCGTTTGGTGCTTCAAAGTCTGATGTCCTTCAGTAGGCAGGTACTATCTCTGACTGTGTGTGTGTGGGGGGGGGACGCTGCAAGTTTTGCATCTTTTCCTCATTTGGGGTTCACTCTACTACTCCTTTTTGTTTGTTTTGTCGGAAAGTTCATGAACATTCGTTTGCAGAGCATGAATAGTGGCCATCCAGAAACCCTCACACACCGCTATTTTCATGGTCCATGCCCATCTCTATTGCCAACAATGAAATTCAAAGCATTCTGGGGCATTTTGTGGGATTTAGCAGAAAGGTTGGTCAGACAGCCTTTTGAATGCAGTTCTGTGACCTTTGCCATGAATGAATAACCATTCATAAATAATTCGCAAATAATAGGAAAAGGTTTTCTTCCAGCAAGGAGAAAAAAAGCTACTGGGCTTCTCAAATACTCTCTCTCTCTCTCTCTCTCTCTCTCTCTCTCTCTCTCTCTCTCTCTCTGTGTGTGTGTGTGTGTGTGTGTGTGTGTGTGAGAGAGAGAGAGAGAGAGAGAGAGAGAGAGAGTCCTCTGTTTTGAAGATGACACATTCTTCCTAGCAGTTTTTGCAAGTCTGTTAGTTTGCCTCGACATGAGCTTTCACGCTGACATGAACTCATACCGTTATCATCTGGCAGGGTCTCTAGCACTGGCTTTATCTCTCACTGAAATGTTTTACCAGTTGTGTCCTGTTTTCTGCATCGTTGACAATTCTGTTCACACCTAATCAGATAATATTCTACTCTACTGGAGCCTCATCCAACAAAAACATCCAAATCCTCCCGTCTTGTTTTGCAACATTTCATCTTGTGCTGAAACTGATACACAGGGAAGTGGGCCCTGTTGAGGCATGAGTCACCCTTTATTTCAAGAACCTGAGTGCAAATGAAGCACTGTGGTATTGTTTTAAGATGGCAAAGCATTTGAGTGACTCTACTGACTGTGAATGGTATGTTGTTGTCATGTGCCATCAACTCGCAGCCAAGTTAGAGCAGCCCTAATAGGGCTTTCAAGGTGAGTGAGAGGAGAGGTTTTACCAGCTCTAGACACCCCAATGAGATTCCTGGCTGAATAAGGATTTGAACCCAGACCAGTCCATGACTCTATCCACTACACACTGGGTTGTGATTGGTAAACTGAGAAGTAAACAGCCAGATGTCATGATAACGAACATCTTTTTCTTCCTATAAGTTTTCTGCAGGTGTGAGTATGAAGACCCTAGACCACTTTCACTGCCACCATTAAAATTAAGAACTGTCCCCCTCTCTAGGCATCCCCACCAAAATACTAGCACCTTACCAGGTACTTTTATTAGGAAGAAAGAACTCTGACACTGATTTTTATGGTTTAAAAGCAAAACATGTACACACAGATGATCAATGGTATTAATATGATAGCTTAGCCAATGGCGAGAGATAAATAGATACTTTATTGTCATTGTACATAAGTACCACAAAATTAAATGCTATCCCAGGTATTAAAAGGTAACATTAAAAAGAATAATACAGTGGTACCTTGTATAAAGGAATTAATTCGTTCCAAATGAAATTATGTTAAGCAAATTTTCCTTTATACGAATTTCCATAGGAATGCATTGAAAATGGAGTAATCCCATTTTTATGTTGTACGGATTCTCCCCATAGGCAATTATGTTAAGCAAATTTCCCCTATCTCCAGAATTTTTTATGTTGTACAGATTTTATGTTATACAAACTGTTTGTTATACAAGGGTCCACTGTAAATACATTTAAAAGGTAAAAAAGAATTAAAAGCACTCATACAAATATGTTCTTAATGACTTTATGAGTGCTTATGTTTTAATAAACCAAACACTCTTACCAGTTACAGACTTCCATGCCTGACCAACTGACATACCAGGCAGACTAACTGACAACTCTGCTGCCTAACTAGTTAACTCCCTTGCTGCCAAATGGGTGATACAAAAATCCAATAAATAAATAAATAAATAAATAAATAAAAGATCACACATGAGAGAATTTTGTCTAACCCCTATCACACAGGAGAGAACACATTCCTTTCTTAGAGCACACCTTTATACATGCTAGCCACACCCACCAGCTCGTGGATTGGTTATGTAACATTCTATATTACATATTCATAATGACTAGAGATGGGCACAAAATGGGACAATGGTTTTTTGTTTCATTCCGTCCCGTCCCGCCGCATATAGTTTCATTCTGTTTCATATGAATTTTTGCAAAACAACAACAACAACAACAACAACTGTACGGGATTGTTGGTGGCAGTGGTGGTGGCGGTGGCGGGTGCTGTGAAGCCTCCTCAGAGCCTCGCTGGCCCTCTCCTCATGGGTCAGAGAGGGCTCCCAGAGTCTTCGCTGGCCCTCTCCGCATGGGTCGGTTGGCATCGGCGATGGCAGCAGGTGCCACGAGGGCTCCCAGCAGCCTCAGGGGCTGACTCTGCACCGGTCTGTCAGTAGTAGTGGTGGTGGGAGGCACCTTGAGGGTTCCCAGCATCTTCGCTCCTCCTTTCTGTGTAGGTTGGTGGCACCTGTGATGGCGGCGGGCATGGCAAGGGCACCCGGCAGTCTTGCTCGCCCTCTCCATGCGGGTCTCTCAGAAGCAGCGGTGGCGGCAGGTACCACGACTCTCCCAGTGGCCTCACTGGCCCTCTCCACACAGGACTGTCAGCATTGGCCTGGATAATTTGTCTTACAGTTAGCAAGACAAATTCCTTTGAGCCCATCTGTAGCTCGACCATATGGATTTGCTTCTGAAAATTTAATAATGTTTGCCTATATCTGTATGGATGGATCTGAGGAGTGAAAACAGATGAAAAAAGCAAAAATGTAGAGCTCTGATTGTATAGACCAGTGTTGGTGAACTTATGGCACGGATGCCAAAGGTGGTGCTCGGAGCCCTTTCTGTGGGCACCTGAGATCGCCGCTTCACAGCCGCCTGTATTCAGCTTAAATTGCTGTATTGGCACGTTGTGAAAAATTAGTGGGTTTTGAATCACAGTTTGAGCACTCGGTCTCTAAAAGGTTCGTCATCACTGGTATAGACAAACACCTACCAGTCCCCGGCCTCCCCATGAGCTGGACAATGTACTCAAATGTGCTGAACAAAATATGTTTGTTGAAGTGAGGAGGAATAGCCTTGGTTAGCAGCTTTCCTGCCCCAGTGGGTAGAGGGCCTGGTTGCTGCCTTATGTGTCATGCTTGGTAACTGTTCCATCTGGAGCACAGTCACAAACAGGGGAGAAAGCCAAAGTGATGGAAAAATAAAAGCCTGCAGCAGAGTCGTGCTTTTTTAAAAAAAAATAAAGTACAAAATTGTGCCAGGGCAGAGGTGGGTTCTATTCCTAATGGTAATGTGACCGAGCTCATTCAGTTTCCATACAAGAGATTCAAGCCCTTCATGGCATATTCACATAGAGAGGGACTCAGACAGATTCTAAAATATAAGGCAAAATGAGATCTGCAGCTGCCTAAAAGAAAAGAACAAAACACCAGCTCACAACACCCTACTAAGACTAAAGGCAACCTCTAGCAGGCTGATAACTGCTAAGTGGTGGTTAACCATGGGGCAAAACAATTCACCTTATTGAGCTGAGCCCTCCTAGAGACTCCATGATTAGGGTTTCCAAGACACCTTGGACTTTTCGTTGTCCTTGAGCTATCAATCGCTTTTTGGTTCTGCTAAAGTATTCCTTTCATTTTCCAGTGACACTCGCTAGTCCCAAGAATTGTTTGCTTGTTTTAAACTTTTAAGCTTTTGCAACTCGAGTCTCAGAGCAATATCCAGTACTTCAGAAAGCCTTGATTTGATTCAATTGTCACTTCAGGCTTCCTTGCTTCACTTTGGGTCAGTTTAGAAACTGACAGATACCCCCACTTCACTGAATAATTTGCTTCCTTGTATCTCGCAGCCAGGTTTCCTCTCTAAATTAAGAAAAGGAGGCGAGGAGGTTGAAGAAAGACAAACAGTGGTGGGAAAGGTGGGCTGTATTTGGTTATGTTCATCTGTCAGTTGATGAATTAGACATAACAATCTGTCAATTCCCAGGCACAGGTTAAATTGAGTTTTGAATAATAAATAAAGCATTAACAGAACCAATGGTGTACAGGACTCACAATTGACATTGGTAGAACAATTAACGGCACCAATGAAATCAAACATGTTATCAGGGTAAGTGGAGAGGCATAAGATAGTTTCTATCGAAGAGGCAGACTGTTCCTTACAATTCCAATACTAATAGAGTGGATGTTGGGGATGACACACCCTCACAAGCAATAGTTTTATGTGGAAAATGATTAAACCAGATCAATACCACCTATCCTAGTTCTAGCATCCTATGGGTAGCAACTCACCCTTCTCCTTTTTCTTCTCCCCCTCTCTCTACCATGTTTCCCTGAAAATAAGTCAGTGTCTTATATTAATTTTTGCTCCCAAAGTTGTGCTAGGTCTTATTTTAGGGGGATGTCTTATTTTAGGGGAAACAGGGTACTTGTTTGGAATCTTACAAGAAGTGTTACATGTGAGTTCCTGGAGGTTGTTTTTTTCTGCAAGGATACCTCACCAAAAGGCTAAAGGTACTTCGTTCAAATTAAGTTGACTCCTGCATGCATTTCTACATATGCAAACTCTTCTGTAAGCAGTGCAAGCTAACTCTTGCTTTTGAGCTTATCAAAGACTAAGGGCGTTCTTTCTTTCTCCTCCAACCACATAATACTGACTTTAAGTACTTACTGTGTCCTAAATAACTCTTCAGATACCCACGCAGTGTATCTCTAATACTGGCATCTGTAGAACCAAAGGAAGGCACTGGGCAGTCTACAGCAGATGCACTCCAATACCTAACTGTCTGAAATGGAGCTATGAACCATACAGAGGGAGGTCACACAGAATAAGAACTCACAACACAGCACAAACTTCTGTAGAAACTGCCATTTTGTTCATGAAGTTGAAATTGAAGGTGACCTTTCTCTTTCCTTACCAACGACACAAAAGGAAGTTAGACAGCCAAGTAGATAACAAAGGGAATAGAAAGTGTGGAGCCTAAGTAAATACAGTATAACCTCAGATAACGAATGCCCCTGATAACGAATTTTTCAGATAACAAATCACAATTTCCAGGGATAGGGCTGCCTCGGATAACGAATTTTCCCTATGGGCTGCCTCGGATAATGAATCACAATTCTAGGTATAGGGCTGCCTCGGATAACGAATTTTCTCTATGGGCTGCCTTGGATAATGAATTTTCCCTATGGGCTGCCTTGGATAACGAATTTCCAGCATGCATCGGTAAAAAAGAGTTATCCTGGGCTGCATCACATCTGTACCTTTAAATACTTTATAAAGAGTTTTGAGCAAAAAAACATGTGCCTGGATCATTTTCCTAGGCTCTGGAATGGATTAATTGGTTTCCCATTCATTCCTATGGGAAACTGTGTTTCGCATAATGAATTTTTTCAGATAATGAATTGCCTCGGAGAATGAATTAAATTCGTTATCCGAGGTACCACTGTACAGGCAAACAATTTAAGAATGAAAAAATATTGCATGTACTGTAAGAAAGCAGGAAAAAAATGGGCCTAAAAATGGCTGCCTGAGAGCATGAGGTCTTGTTCCAGTGGAGTATTGAAGAGGTGTTCCACTATGTTCTGATCCTTTTTAGATGGTCTTACCTTTTAGATGGTGTACCATAAAGCAAAGCAAAAAGCAAAGTGTTCTGCTTATATACCGCCCCATACCACTACAAGTAGTCTCTGGGCGGTTTACAATTTTTTAATTACAGTGTGCAGGCTACACATTGCCCCCCCCCAGCAAGCTGTGTACTCATTTTACCAACCTCGGAAGGATGGAAGGCTGAGTCAACCATGAGTGTGCTACCTGGGATTGAACCCCAGGTTGTGAGCACAGTTTTACCTGCAGTACAGGCATTTAACCACTGCACCACGAGGCTCAGTACTACATTATTACATGGTATTTATTGTCTTTTCTTAACTGCTTACATTCTCTTTTAGCTTTAATGTTTTCTTCTAATGCTGTAAGATAACCCTCAATTCCCTTTTCTTAAACTTGAATATATCTTAATTGTACTGGACCCATATGTTGTCCCTCATTACTGTAAGCCACCTTGGGCCCTTTTCCAAGGAGAAAAATGGGGTAAAAATACACATAAATAAATAAATAAATAAATAAATAAATAAATAAATAAATAAATAAATAAATAAATAAACAGTAAGCAGACAAATATTTAAAAAGAATTGAACAAAAATATTTAAAATGGTAAATAAAATCAATGCCAAAAACACATTTAAAAGCAACAAGGCACAATGAGCTATGTAAAAAAAGTCTCAGACAGCCAATCGTTTAGGGAAAGCCTGGTCGAGGAGATAGGTCTTTGCCTATTGGTGGAAGGACAGCAAAGATGCTGCCAGCCTGGCCTCCTGTGTCAGGGAGTTCCAAAGTCAGGAGCTGTGTTGGAGAAGGCATAAGCAATTTCCTTGTAAGCATCTTATTTTGTCCCCCTTTTGGTAATGCATGTCTCCTCTTTTTGCCCATGTGAAAATTCACCCCCACAGCACAACCCCCTCTCTCATTTGAGTTCTAGTGACCCCACCATCACCACATGTCCAAATTGGCTGGTGAGCCTGGGTGTGTTGCAGCCACCCAATGGGCACATGATGGCTCAGCTTTCCAGATTGATCTGTTTCCCGCTGATATATTTGTGCAGATTTTGTTGTTTCACCCCTCCTGCTCTGCACGTTACAGTCGGTTCATTTCATGGCTCTCTTCAGCTGAGTTCTTTGTTGATTTTAACATGACAGCAGTTGAAAAGATGAGGTATTCTATGTAGATAATTAATATATCACCACAGCTTGTTGCTTTCATTCTCTTGTGCTTAACCCCCCTCAAAAACTGAAGAATCATTTTAAATATTCCCTTCTCACATGTGAGCAGACTCAGACTCAACAAGAAAACTAACAGTGAATTTAGAATTCCATTTGGAGTCCCTCAACTCAAATGAAATGTTCCTTTGCCTTGGATATTAAAGATCAAGAAGAGTATGAGGGAGCACATTTATTAATAAATACAGAAAATTAGTATTGCAATGGGAACAGGTTTCAATAATATACCCTGAGCATCATGGACAAATGTATTATCTGTGTCTCAGAGTTGCAAAAAGTTACATTTTGAAGTGTCAGCATCTACACAATACTATAATTAGCGTGAACATTGCTCCAAATAAGTAATTCTTCCCTCGTCTTCTTTGTAGGACCATGTTTTTATTATTCTCAAGCATAGGATAAGTTTCCCCTTTCCCACAACTTTAAAACCCCCACAATCTGACTCATTCTATACACAAGAGCACAGAGAGAACTCCTAGTTCCCTGAGCTCCTTGCCCTCTGAAGATGCCAAGTGAAGCACCAGGAAGAAAAACTTCCAGAACACAGCCAAACAGCTCGAAAAACTTACAACAGCTATCTGATCCCATTGATCTCTCTCTCTCTCTCTCTCTCTCTCTCTCTCTCATTTCTCTCTCTCTCTCTCTCTCTCTCTCTCCCTCCCTCCCTGCCTGCCTGCCTGTTTATGTGCATGTGTGTTTCCCCCTAAAAAACACACACAAAAAGATCACAACCTTGATGTGTCTAAACAAATGCACATGGACAGCTTATTAGTACAAAATGCATTTGTGTAGTGAGTGCCATCCTGTCAATTCCAACTTATGGTGAGTCTTTTCAGGGTTTTTGAGGTAGAGAATGCACATTAATACTATACATAAATTAGTATGTTCTTTGAAGATAGACTAGAAAGCTCCGTTGACTGCATCAAACCACAAGCCACAATCTCAGGGTTTTTTTCTCAGAGATCTCCTGAGTCCTGCTTTTTTCTTGTTCACTCCAAAACTTGAGAGGGACTACAGTATGTACTAACTGATACAGTCCTTATTCTAAGGTACTCTAAGGAGTTGATTTGTCCTCTGAAGGAAGGATATTAAAATCTGCTACTCAAATTTACCCTACCTTGTCAACAAATTCTGACCTTTCAGCCCTAGTGGAAGATTTATTTTCCAGTGTCAGCTGCAGAGTGACCTTGGTTTTATCTGCCATTTTTTCTTCCAACAGCTGAAGAGAGGTTTTCCTTGCCATGTCACCAGGTTGAGATGAGGTTGCATGCTGGAGTCTGTAAATATCTAAGAAACTAAGGACTCAGAAATGCCTCAGAAACAGACAGCAGCATGAAGAAATCATCTGAACAATGACAAATGGAGCATAGACCATTTCTGCCTCAACAAGAGTGGCAACACTCCCAATTTTTAATTTTATTTTCTCCTTCGTTCAAATTTGTGTGGGCACCCACATAACTGAGCAAAGCACCTTGGTCGCATTGTGCACCAGGAAAGTTTGTGTCAAGAGAATGGTCGGAACTTGGTTTTGAAAGCTCCCATCTGGTAAATTTTCTTGGTCCAGCCAGCCCTTCCATTAGGTAGAAGTAAGACAGTCTCAAATTTTGGACCCTAACCAGCCTTTCTGTTTTCTTGTTAGGCAGATGTCTTGTGATCAAGAAGGACAGTGGGTGGGTGGGGCAGTGGGCGGGGCGGCGGATGGCGGGGCGGCAGATGGCGGGGACAGCGGGTGCTGGGGGTGGCGATGGGTGGATGGCGACGGGCGGCTGGCGGGCAGTGGGGGGACGGACGGTGGTAGCCAGCGGCAGGGGGGCAGCGGGGGCGGCAGGTTGTCCAGTGCCCTCTCTCCATTTTGGCACCCTAGGCAACTGTCTAGTTTGCCTTAATGGAAGTGCCCTGGCCCTGGCTAGCCCTGCTGTGGCACAAAGTTACTTCAGGCAAAATTTTTATTATGGTACCTATTTCTGCAAGCCAAACTCCATCAGTGTAACTTTCAGTGATAAATTGCTATAAAATACAATAGGTGTTTCCCATTGCACACTGAGTTGTCAGCTTGTGCAATTCACCATTGAATATGATGCCAATGGAGTTAAACTGGCAGATTTGGTGAATCTGGCCTCTAGCTTTCATTAATCCAATCTGCCTTGCTCAGGTTTCAGCCTCCTTCAGTCTCGAGATCTTTGCTTTCTCTTCTCTGTGGTGACAGATTGTGTCTCATTTCTTGATGCATTATCTGGAAGGCTATTTAGCAGAATTATTGCTCAACAGATGAAATGTGGCCTGTTAATCCTATAATTGATTATTCCATTCACTAGCTAGTTAAATCTGAGCATCTGTGTGAGGGAACCAAACAGAAGTTCTAAAGAAAGCTGATTTTTCTCTCCCTCTCCCTCTCTCCATAGATCAGATACACATCCTGCTGATTGGACAAGAGGGTTCCCTTCCTATGTGTAAGAGATGGAGATGCCTGCAATGAAAAGGGGCTAAAATAAACACTTGAGGAAAGGAAGGGCTGCTGATGGCCCCAATACCATACCTGAATCAGAATGAATTGCTCTCCTTTGAGTATGATGAAGACAGAAAGCCACTGGTGTGTTTCATCTTGGAACCAGTCCCCTTCTGAAACCAAATGCCCATGTCTAGTCCAATCACATGGAAGTGCTCCATAGATAGATAGGGACTTCTCTTCATATTTACCTCTACCGCTCCTGGAGTGTTAGGACAGTGAAGAGTGGAGATAGAAATAGAGATGATCATGAAGTGCTTTGTAGCATTTTGGCCCAATGTGTATGTGCCACACCACAGGTGCTGGTCATTCCCCTCTCCCCAGCCAGCTGACCCACTCACAATCCTCAGCACATCACCCAGGCCATCCCCATTCAGACAAGGAGGTGGGACGGGGATTCTCCCTGCAGAGCTGTTCAGTGGTTGGTTTCCAGAGGAGGCAGGGCTGGAAATCCTGGGCTCCTGCTCAGACTCGGCGGCCAGTGATGACCCAGGCAGCACGCCGAGGCTTTTGAGTGGGGGAGCCAGCCGGGGAGAAGAGACACAAGACCTCTGTGAGTGGAGCAGGTGGCCTGGGGTGGGGGTGGGGGGAAGGGATGCATGCCATCTGATATTTGGGGAGGGGACACTCAGGCCCATATAAATTGCACCAAAGCACTACAAAGTGCTTCGGGCCCATCTCTCAAGTTAACAAGTTCCTTCCTTTTAAACCTTTTAAAGTAAATGCCCATCCCATAAGAGCTTCACAGGTGCTTACGCTTTGGGTGGCCACTCCTGGAAAAGCCCAGAAAGTTTCTACTCGAAACAAGTTTCCTCAACTTTAACAACTCCAGTCTCACTCACTTTATAACCCAGAGCACAGAGAGAACTCCTAGTTCCCTGAGCTCCTTGCCCTCTGAAGATGCCGGCCACAGAGTCTGCCGAAACGCCAGGAAGAAAAACTTCCAGAACATGGCCAAAGAGCCTGAAAAACTCACAACAACTATCGGATCCCAGCTGTGAAAGCCTTTGAGAATACATTTCTACTTGAAACCAGACTTTCTCAGAGGCTGCCCCTTTGCTTTGGAACTTGATTCCCAGTGAGGTCCACCTGGCACAATCTGTGCCTGCTTTTAGGAAAGCCTTGAAGATCTGCCTTTTCCAAGAGGCCTTTGGATGACTTTTGCTGCTGTTGTCTTTTGTACTGTTTAGCCCGGATGCCAATGTTATCTTCTATTTTTGTTTTATTGCTTATTTTTGCTATGTATTGTTTTATTGTTTGCTACTTATTTTTATTAAGCTCTTTGTTTACCCTACTTTGCCTGCATTCATCGCCATGAGTGATTTTATACAAGCTGGCGGTACATAGATTTGAAATAAAGTAAAGTAGCCGTTTGCAGAATACCTGTTCAGAATACCTGAACAGGGGCGTGGTGACTCAGTGGGCTAGAGTGCTGAAGATGCCGGCCGCTAAGTTGGCAGCTTGGCGGTTTGAATCCTGGGTGCCACGCAGTGGAGTGATGTCCTGCTGTTAACCCCAGCTCCTGCCAACCCAGCATTTCAAAAGCATGTAAATACAAGTAGATAAATAGGCACTGCCATAAAAAGCGGGAAGGTAAAGAAGGTAAACAGTGTTCCGTGCACAAAAATGCATTCAGCCATGTTGGCTACATGGCCATGGACTTGTACAACTCTGGTTCTTTGGCTTGAAAACGGAGATGAGCACCACCCCTAGAGTCAGACAGACACAACTAGCAGGCATGTGCGGAGGGAACCGTTACCTTTACTTTTTTACCCTACTTTGCCTGTGTTCCCTGCCATGAGTTGTTTTATACAAGCTGGTGGTATCTAAATTTTAAGTAAAGTAAAGTCACCCTTTGCAGAATACCTAAGCAGGGCTATATGCTCAGGTTGTGGTTTAGATTCATCATTGTTTGGAGGGTTTTTTTTTAAAGAGGAACAGATCAGTTCAATTATTCTCGAGTTTAGCATGAATGCATGTTTGCATGAAGGTTTTAAATTATACACACTGTCCGTGTGCTTCCCACGCCCCCTTGGCTCTGCATGATTTATGTGCACTTCCCACCTGGACATTTTTAGCACACACTTTTCCAATATCTGCAACTCCCCCCAAATAGCACACACACAATTTTCTGCCAATGTGAGTACCCAATAGCACACATTTAATCCATCCTGCCGGCAATCCAGAAAGTGCAGAGAGAGGTGGGTCTCTCACATCTCGTTCTGAGGATGGATTTTCACACATCTCTAACCAGGACTCCGTGTTGACTCGGTGTACAATTAGCAGTTCTTTTTGCTCCAATGAAGCTGCATCTGAGTCACATTTATTTCAGACCTTGTACCCTTTCCCTTCTGCTAGTATATCGGCATGTAGGCAGAGCAATATAATAAGCCTAATTTATGGCTTATTTGTTATGCCAACTGCACACCTATAGAGTCTTTCTTAAATGGGTAAAAGAGAAATACAGGTTGAGCGCATTACAGCAGCTTAATTGTGTTTTTACTGCTCATTAAATTTTGAGTTAATTACATAGCAACCCAGTTTATGTTTTTTTGCATTACGTTTTACTCCTTGTGCTCTGAACTCGGAGGAGAGAAGCTATTTTTATGGCTTTATTTATTCAATGTTTATTCTTTTTTATGCACCTGCAATCAATAACTGCATACAAATGTGCAGACAATGGAAATGCTTTATATGATTTGACCTCTTTCACCAGGAACGGCACAATACCTCTGGGCTCCCTGAGCAGCTGCATTGCGAATTGCAGCTAAGAAACGCAACCACATCTCTGCCGAAGTGGGCTACCCAAGTACTCTTGGAAACAGACATGATATTTGGATAGGAGTCTATGCTCTATCCATAGCCTAGCTCTTTTAATGTAATTGTGTGTGCCATTTGGTGATTCTCACTGGTTTATGTAGGTGTAAAGTAATCACCCATGGTCTAGCAGTTCCCTCCTTCTTGGGTTGCTCTGGGACTGTGCAGCTTGTTCAGGGCCACAGAGATGGTAGGAGAAAGTGCCTCATTAGCAGCACATGCTTCAGGTGATCCCTGGGGAGCCTGCTCTGGGGAGGCAAAACTGGAATTCAAATTGCCAGCCCTTAGGTCTCCAACAAAACTTGGCAGCCCACTGAACTATGCCATCTCTGCAAGAGTTGTGCAGACCTAAACAGTGTGGAGAAGTGACATGTCACCAAAGAGGAAGACACAGGTCACTAAAAAAAAAGAATGAAGAAGGCACCACTTACCATAAAATCATATATGCTAATTCATATGTTGCTGAGTTGGCAGCTCAGGAACTGCCTGCTCTGGATAGGCTATGATCTCCCATGGTTCTTTGTATATGAATCAAGCTTGGATTGGAGTGCCCTTAAAGCAGAGGCTGCTCTTCAAATAGAAGACTGTCCTTCCCCTGATGATGACGATGACATGATGATGACAACGACAACAACAACAACAACAACAACAACAACAACAACAACAACAACAACAAAATGATGATGATGATGATTGTGGTGTTTACCTGTGGTAATGAATAATTCATGAGAGGTTCTGTACTAATTGGTGGGTTTGTAGACCAATGAGAGAGTTTGGAGAGTGGTCTGAGGGGATTTAAGGTTCTGCTTAGCACTGTTTTAATCAGATAGGGACTGAAACAGATAGGGCTAGATAAGAGATTTACACTTTCTGGAGAAAAGATAGAGAGAGAAGAGATAGGATTTTTAGAGTGTCTGAGGAAAACTGAGTGTTTAGAGTTTGCAAACTTAGGAACTGGGTGTGCATATATTCAACTTTATTAGTAATCAAATCTAAGTGAGTCCGAGCTATATTCTTCTTTTTGTTTGGACTTAAACACGTTAACATTAATTATTTTGATTCTACTTTGTAATCAATAAACTACTTTTATATTTATTCAACTTTAAAAAGTCTGAAGGTTTTAATTTATTAGCGAAGCAAATTGGTAGCAGCAGAAAAGAAAATTAAGCAGTGTTTGTCAATAGCCCATGAAAGGGTTGGGGGCAAGCATGTTAATGCCACAGTCATGATGGTGGTGGTGGTGGTGGTGATGATGATGATGATGAAGAAAAACAACAACAACAACAACACCCAACCACCAGCAATATAATCAAGCAGTCAAGGCGTCTTACATATAAATGTAAATAGGGTTCCTTTACAGGAGGTACAATCCATAATGGAATTGTGGAACAAGTCAGGATTCTGCCCATATGGAGGAGTGCTGTCTGTGCATTGTGAAATGACTCTGCCATTTTCATTATCTGCCACACTTTTTTTGAATCCCAGATTCCACCCCCATTGAATTCAAGAAAACTTTCAATTTGTTCACAAGTTCACAACCTTTATGAAAATGAAAAATGAAATACTCAAACATCAACACTGGCCTAATTCAGTAGGTACAGTTATTTCCAGCACTTACAGGATTGTGTGTTATCTCATGGCCATATATTATATTTTTCCATATATAAGGCTATATTTTTGTCTACAATTATTTTACTAAAAACTGAGGGCCGTCTTATACACTGAAGTAAGTCAAGAAGAGAACCGTAGGGATGTGAAACTGTCTATACCTTTTCTCTGTGAACAGTCATCTTATATATTGGGGGGCGGGGCGGGCTATAGACTGAAAAATATGGTAGCTGCTAATGAAAAACAATTATTTGAAACAAGGCAGAAGATGAAGTAACAGGTCACAGGTTGTGGTTTCAGAAACATGTGCAGGCATTGTGTGTGGTTATGGGGGAAATCACATTGGTTGGTGGTTTGCCTTCTACAAGTTCCAGCAGTAGTGATGTGTTGCTACATTCCATTAAGTTCTGATTTAGGAATGAATGACTTCCAAAATGTTCCTGTCCCCCTGTTCAGCTGCTGCAAACCCAAGGCTGTGGCTCTCTTTATGGAATCAACCCATCTCATATTTGGTCTTTGTCTTTTCCTGCTGCCTTCAACTTTTCCTACCATTGTCGTCTTTCCCAGCTAGACTTGCCTTCTCTTGTCTCTGAAGCAGGGCAGCCTCACTGTCATCACTATGATGGAAGGTTCGCAAGAGCACCTTATGGGCCATGTGTCTTATATGTGAGCGAAATTGAAACTGCCCTGTTTTGTCCTCTTGTGATTTTGTACAGCATGCCCAAATCAAGATCAACTATGATTTTCTTTCCTGAATGCAGGCTTCAGTCCTTCTCCCCAAAATTCAAGTCCAATAAGTGTCCAAGTTTAGATCTTGGAAACATTACTCTTTTACATCAGAGTGATGTTCTTAAACTTCCTGGCAGGCATAGCTAGTGGAGAAGGCTTCTGGAAGGTTTAGTCGAAGAACATCTAGGAACCCAAAGTTGGGAAGCACAAAAAACCACATTACTCCAAATGCCCCAGCCACCATATTTTTACTACTGGAATCTGTGAAGATTCTCAAGTCACCCAGGAGAGGTCAGACTGACGAAGCTGCTTGGATGGGTAGCAAAACATTTCATAAAATCACAGAATCATAGAATCATAGAATCATAGAGTTGGAAGAGACCTCAAGGGCCAACTCCCTGCCCTGCAGGAACCCCCATCATAGTATTTCCGACAGATGGCCATCCAGCCTCTGTTTAAAAACCTCCAAACCACCCTCCTTTGTGGCAGCATGTTCCACTGCCAAACAGCTCTAACCGTCATGAAGTTCTTCCTAATGTTCAAAAGGAATCTCTTTTCCTGTAGTTTGAAACCATTGCCCTCAAGTTCTAGTGTCTGAAGCCATGGAAAACAAACCTGTTCCCGAAGTCCAGCTGCCATGACTTGATTTCCAGATCTGCTACTCAATTATTTTTCTTATGTGAACCACTTTTAATTCTGCCATGTCATTTATCTTTCAACTTTCCTATTCTGAATGCTCTCCATTTCAGTTTGCAGCTTCATTCTCCTGCTGTGCATTTGTCTTTCATTTGATCAAGGAATTCTTTCCTCTCCCTCTCTCATCCACCATCTATCTTGACAATTTCCATTCAGTGTGTTTCGGTTTGTTTAGCTGTGGTTCATTGATCACTTTTATCGTTTCGGCATTAGAAATGCAAAGCTGCCCTCCCCCTTTACTATTGTTTGAGATTGATTGTAATGAATTTTGTAATTAAAAGATATTTTCCCTTTTTTTTAACTCACAAGACTTACTTCATGCTTGATAGCAAACGCCCTCCATGTGCATGTGATGTTTATTTATCAAAGTGGCAAATCACGGGTAATGTATTCAGGATGTTACTATGCACAGTGAGGCTGGTGTCACAGTAACAAATTTTAATTAAGCAGTGATAAGTCAGGGACCACATTATTGCCATATAAGCAGTATGAGACCAGTATTTCATTGTACTCCTGCCGTTTCTCAATGGCACTTGGAAGGAGCCGAAAGTTAAAATCATAAGGATGTGCATGGAGGGACTCATTCCTAGTCAAAAACTGAAGTTACGTAAACACAACACAGGGCAATCCTGTAGACCATAAAACAGAAGTCAACAACTCTTTTAGGACAATACCTTTGTTAGGGTGAACTCCTAAGCTTCGTGGCGCAGTGGTTAAATGCCTGTACTGCAGGTAAAACTGTGCTCACGACCTGGGGTTCAATCCCAGGTAGCAGGCTCAAGGTTCACTCAGCCTTCCATCCTTCCGAGGTTGGTAAAATGAGTACCCAGCTTGCTGGGGGGGGGCAATGTGTAGCCTGCACACTGTAATTAAAAATTGTAAACCACCCAGAGACTACTTGTAGTGGTATGGGGCGGTATATAAGCAGAAAACTTTGCTTTAAGTGAAAATATTGTGCAAGCTTTTGAACACATTTGATTTCTTCATCAGCAAGGTGTTGCAAAAGGAGGCTTGGAGGAAACTGGAGAAAGGAAGCACCAACAATAAATCATCAGGAGACTTGATTTTAAAGTACATATGCCCTCATCACATGCTGAAGCTGCAAGTGTAAATCCGCTTGTTCTCCACATCAACAACAGTGCCTGACTAAAATGGCATACAACATCAAGCATCCTGTGTGACAAACAGATCAGCGACCATTTAAAGTCAAAATCTACTCCACCATTGTACTACATGTCACGCTCTATGGTGTGGAATGCTGGCCAGCAACTAAAGAAGCTGAACATTGTCTTGGTGTCTGGAGACAAAGATGCCGCGATGGATCTCCAGCCTCACACATCCAATGATGACATCTGATCAAAATAAGGCATTGCACCAATCGCTGACAAGATGCGTGAAGCCCAACCACGCTGGTATGGACACGTCTTGCATGCCAATGAGGAAACTCTGGCCAAAGAGATTCTCACCCTGCAGGTCAGCAGATCCCAATCAAGGGGATGGCCAAAACAGCGCTGGATAAACACTCTCAACAATGACATGAAGTTGTCCTGGGTTCACCCAGACCTAGCCTACGACCATGTCAAATGGAAGGCAAAAAGAAGAATAGTAGACCCCACCATCAAGTGGGACAAAGAAGAAGAAGAAGAAGAAGAAGAAGAAGAAGAAGAAGAAGAAGAAGAAGAAGAAGAAGAAGAAGAAGAAGAAGAAGAAGAAGAAGAAGAAGAAGAAGAAGAAGAAGAATGTAGGGCACCAACAATACCCCAGCCTAATGCTGAAGCTCTCATCTATTGCTGAATCTTTGCCTCTGCCTCATGAAATGTAAATATTCTGTCTGTCGTTGCAAGAGTTTTTACATTTAGGGGAATAATTTAATGAATTATGTGACCATGCTTGGCTAAAGAGGAATAGCTGCTGCTGTGCTCCTACCCTGTTTTTAAAATGAGAACCACTGTATGGTTTGTTGGTGTCTTTTTGATCCGTCATTCTTCCCCTGCTTTTCTCACGGTGCTTTACTTTACAATGGGAAGAGATGGCAGTTTTGCACAGAGACCGTTTTGTCAACCATGGGAACTTATAGGGGGGAAATAGAGCTCCAGGTTACATTTTTATGTTGGAGGTGAGACATTATGCAAGAGGTAACCGTTTCAGCAGGCTGTCTCAACATGCAGAGGGTTTCTTATTTAGAATAAATAATTCAGCAAAGTTTCTTCACATCCCCAATTCTTAGGTAGCTGTGTCAGATGGTGTGATGCTAGATTACAGGCAAGATGACTAAATGCAAAGCAAAAAAGCACAGTGTACTGCTTATATATCATCCATTGGAGCGTAAAGCATTCACTGGGCAATGTATAATTTAATTATACAAGCTACACATTTTCCCCAGTGAGCTAGGTACTCATTATACTGGTATGGGTTGGATGGAAGGCTGAGTCAACCTTGAACTGTCTACCTGAGCCAGTTGAAACTGAACTCAAGTTGTGAGCAGAGTCTTGGCTGCAGTACTGCAAATAAACCCACTGTGTTACGAGGCTCCTGTTGTTAGGTTTCATGAGAATAAAGAGGAAAATTTTGGTTCTCCAGTGTTATCAACATGATGCCCACTGGTAATCTGCAAATCACTTTCTATCCTGTTTGAAACATACACAATTCTTAACTCGTGGAAATAAGGAACTAGATAGCCTCTATACCAGGCATGTCCAAACTTTGGTCCTCCAGATGTTTTGGACCACAACTCCCACAGTCCTTTGCCATTGGAAATACAGGCTTGGAATTCTGGGAGTTGTGGTCCAAAACATCAGGAGGGCCGAAGTTTGGGTATGCCTGCTCTATACCAATGTTTCACAACCTAGAGAACGTGACCCCTAAGGATGTCATAAAGTGTTTCCTCAGAGGTCACAGACCTAGAATGGTTACCACAAGTCACAAATGACTTGATGGGACATCATCATCATCATCATCATCATCATCATCATCATCATTATTATTATTATTATTATTATTATTATTATTATTATTATTATTATTATTATTATTATTATTATTATTATTGCTCATCAGGTAATTTTTTCAAGTTTTTTCTCGGTGACTCTACTATCACCTGGTATAGCAACATCAATGATCCACAATTTTTCCTTCTCCACGATCACAATATCTGGGGTATTATGCTCCAAAACCCTGTCTGTCTGTATTCGGAAGTCCCAAAGTAATTTTGCATGCTCATTTTCAGTCACTTTTTCAGGTTTATGATCCCACTAGTTCTTTGCTATGGGCAGATGATAGTTCTGACTGACACAAATTCCAGTGGAGCATTTGAGCAACTACATTATGACACTGTAATCAGTCTGAGCAATTTTCTTGCAACAACTCAATATATGGTCGATAGTTTCGTCTGCCTCTCTGCAGAGTCTACATGTGGGGTACTCAGCTGATTTTTCTATTCCAGCCTTATCTGCATTTGTTCTGATAGCTTGTTCTTGAGCTGCAAAAATCAGGGCTTCTGTCTCTTTTTTTAGTGTTCCATTGGTGAGCCATAACCAGATCTTTTCCTCATCTACTTTTCCTTTGATTTTTTTGAGGAACTGTCCATGCAGTGCTTTATTATGCCAGCTATCAGCTCGTATTTGCATCGTTGTTTTCCTGTATTGACCCTTTGTTTGCTTTACTTTAAACACCTCCCTGTTCTTAACCTGTACTATTGCTCTGTAGTATTTTTTACATAATCTGCCAACGCATGCTTTTCTTCTTCAACTGTCTGCTTCACTTGCAGAAGACCTCTACCACCTAATTTTCTAGGTAAATTATTATTATTTACTTGGTAAATTTATTATTATTATTATTATTATTATTATTATTATTATTATTATTATTATTATTATTATTATTATTATTACAGTGCAAATGGCTGTAACTATGGACTTAGTCCAGCTTAAATGGGAGGTCAAACATGTTCCAAAATCTGCAAGTGTCTTTGTATTCAAGATGGAGAGACCTAGCGACTGAGTCCGGTGGTGGCAATATTCTTACTCGATGACCAATGCACAAATGGCCAAATTTTCTGAATAAGTATAAGGTGACATCTAATATCTTCTTGAATAAGCACTGCCCTTCAGTCACCCAGGTGGCACAATGACACGGCTCACATGCCATCCTAGCTACTGACCCCATGAACTAAGAGTGCAGTTTAGCACCATTTAATATACAGTGGAACCTTGACTTACGTCATTAATCCGTTCCAGTGGTTCCAGCCTTATCAAACATTTGTAAGTGAAAGAATGTTTCCCATAGAAAAAATCAGGGCGGATTAATCCATTCCAGATGATGAAAAAGACCCCCGAAAACAGCAATTTAACACAAGTTTGACTGGGATAGGAGATTCCTTCTGGGGATGTAAATGAAATGTCTCTTCAAAGAGAGGAGGAGGCAGTGGAATTATAGTCCACAAGTTATATGCCTCCACTTTTTAATGTTCATAGCAACAATGTCTAACATTTAAGTTTTACTGATTTTTAACCTGATCGTTCCAAGTTCTGAACAACTGCCTGCTTACCATTAGAGTCCACTACCAACTTTACAGCTCCCCAACTAAAATGCTTCCATGACTTCTGCAGCCAGATTTTTTACAAGACTGAGCAGACTGTCTAACCAGCGAGGTCATTATTATTCCTTATTATTCTTCTCCTTATTATCCGGCAGCATTATTATTATTATTACAGTGCAAGGCCAAGGACCAGCTCCAGGTGGTCTGAGCTGGCTTGAATGGGAGGTCAAACATGTTCCAAAATCTGCAAGTGGGAAGAAGGCAAGATGGAGAGTTTGGACTGAGTGGTGGTGGCAATATGCTGGGTTGACCAATGCACAAATGGCCAAATTTTCTGAATAAGTATAAGGTGACATCTTCTTCTTGAATAAGCACTGCCCTCAAAGCAGTCACCCAGGTCAAACAGACCCCTTCATGCCATCCAAGTCAAACATGATGCAACTAAGAGTGCAGTTTAGGTTCCACTTAATTACAGTATGCTGTATATGCAATACGGACATACTGTATATTACCAGGTCAGGTAAATGGATGATTTTCATCCTAACCCCTGAAATTATATTGTCTCCAATGATAGTGCTTGCTTTGGGGCGTTGCCTTGAATTAACTGAGGCTGACAGGATGTGGAATCCAGAGGTGGGGAAAAACACCAGCTGTTATGGAACAGCTTCCAACATTGCCTCGAATTTGTTTCCATTGCATTCCAAGTATATTTCCACAGCACTATATTTATTCAGATGGTTTTTTTTTTTTCCAAACCCAGCTCAAATTGGTTGTCTGAAGTTTTGGGTTGATTCAGGCTTCTCTCTTAAGCTCAGCACACATTTGATTGATTGATTGATTGATTGATTGATTGATTGATTGATTGATTGAATTGAATTTGATTAGATTAGATTTTTATACCATCCATCTGGCAGCAAAGGCCACTCTGGGCAGTGTACAGCAGCAAACACAAAACAATTAACCACTAAAGCACAAGTAAACAATAAAATGCAATTCAAATTAAATAATGCATTCTAAACAAAGGACAGAAAGATAAGAAATTTACAATTTGGGCTTGTCATAAAATTAAGCAAGGAGAGAATTTCATTTAAAAGGTGGTTGATTATTAAGGTGCAAAATGGTCGTGCTTTTATTTATGCACACTAGCATTTGTTTGTACCATTAAATGAACATTTGATTCTCATCATCTTTGCTTGTCGTTATTAATTGCCCAAAGCAAAGCATGCAGTTTATATATCGTCCCACAGTGCTTAAAGCACTCCCAGAGCAGTTTACAATTTAATTAGGCAGCCTACACATTGCCCCCACCCCACCCCCAGCCAGCTGGGTACACATGCTACTGACCTCGGAAGGATGGAAGGCTGAGTTAACCTTGAGCCAGCTATCTAGGATTGAAACCCACAACGTGATCATAGTTTTACCTGCAGTATAGCAGTTTGACCACTGTGTCACCAAGCTCCTTTCTTTTACAACAAAGCTCCCATCTGGGGACCCCTGACTGGGGACCCATTGTTGGAAGCACTGCACTATGGCTGGAGCTTTTAGAAGGTTTGCCACCAATATAGGGGGTGTAGTGGCTCAGCAGGCTAGAGCACTTAAAACTGTCAGCTACAAAGTTGGCAACTCAGTGGTTTGAATCCCAGGTGCCACACAGTGGATTGAGCTCCTGCTGTTAACCCCAGCTCCTGCCAACCTAGCAGTTTGAAAGCATGTACATGCAAGTAGATAAATAGATACTATCATAAAAAGGGGGAAGGTAAACAGTGTTTCCTTGCAGCCATGCCAGCCACATGGCCATGGACTTGCACAACACTGACTCTTTGGCTTGAAAACAGAGATGAGTGCCACCCCTAGAGTCGGACACAACTAGCACACATGTGGGGGGGGACCTTTACCTTTACCTTTTACACCAATATACAGAAAGTTCTTTTCCTTTATTCCCTAGAGAGGCTGGTACTCCAGTCTTTGACTTACAACCAGATAAATGGTGCCATTGAAGAAGAAAGCATATGTGGTGTTTTCGACTCTCATTTTTATTGGTGAAGGGCCTGTGGCCAGTCATCTCTATCCACTCCTGCCAACTCACTGGATCAGCACTAAGGTGTTTAAATGGTGATTCCTTCCTTCCCAATCCTTGCCTCTCCTGCCTCTCCGTTGTCACATGGAATCAATCTGTGACATCATGAGGATCCTCTCCTGAGATATCACCTGGAGTCACCCACCAGTCTCAAATAGTGGCCTTGACTGGTCTGAGAATTGTTGGCATAAACTTTTGCAAGTTGTGACTAAAGATGGAGACCAAGATTTCCTCAAAGGTTCACACATGAGTATGTTGCACCTCCCGCCACCACACAGAGCTCCTTCTCACACACTCACCCATGGCAATCGGTTTTGTATCAATCTCAACAGAAGCTGGGGGTGTTCTTGTGCACACACACACACACACACACAGACAGACAAAGTTGCACACACTTGGAAGGGAACCCTACCCACAAGTTACAGGGAACAGTGGCAGTTCGTCACGGTTTATCAAGACTGGCAAACGGAACCAAAAATAGCTGTTGTGAGTAGAGGTGGGCACAAAACAGAAAACCTATGGGTTGGGTTTGTCTGTTTCAGGCCCACCCTTGGTTCGGTTTGGAACTGATCCGAACTGGTTCAGGTCGACTTACCAGGCATCAGCAGCAGGCAATGGTGGGGTGATCCTGGCCCCAGTGGCAAGGGCTTTTTGAGGTGCTGGGGTTTTTAAATTATTATTTTTTTGTTTTACAGCACCAACTGTATGCCTCCTGGGGCCAGCTCGGTGCTGTTTTTTCCCCCTTTAAGAGCCGACCGCATGGCCCCTGGGGCCGGATTGGTGCTGATTCTTTTTTTTTTTTAATTATTTATTTTACATCGCTGACCCAGCCACCCCACTTTGAGGATGGAAACCATGAAATGAGTTCCAAGAGAATAGATTAGAACAGGTAGAAATGGGTGAATTTTCTGGAAATCCAAAGTGAACTTGACTAGTCTGAATTCATTTACTGGCCAGTATATTTAGTTAACGAGTTAATTATGTAACTTTTTTTTTTTTGCAACAGAAGGTTTTGCCCCAAGATTCATTTTTATTGACAGAACCAAACAGAAAAGTTCTTGCCATAATAAAATCCAAGTTTCCCACTAAACCTCTTCATGCTCAAGAATGTAGCTGGGATGTGGGTGTTGATTCGCCGATGGCAATTCAGCCACAGTTCTGGCCGTATTTTATTTATTTATTTTATCATAAATATTTTAGGCCTATCTCCCTGGTGCATCACATTTCGATCCTTGTAAGTTGCCCACAAGGTAGATAGAATCCCCGGAATAGAGGATTATGGGATTTGCAGTCCATAAACCCCCAGTAGATCCTACCAACCATGTGTTACAAACACATCTTTCAAAGTCTGGCAGTGATATTGGGAAACGAGGTATGGACTGAAATGTGCTTTCAGATCGAACGGCTTCACAGTCCCTCTGGTTCGCCCATGTGTGTCTGTGATTTTTGTTCCTGCTCTTTGACATGTGTAAATTCATGGACATTTGCCAGAAATTCACCATAAATAATTCAGTATTGATCAAAGGGTAAGACAGTCTTCAGTCAAGCAAAGCCCCCCTAGACTTTTTATTATGCAATCATTTAGAAACTTAGAGCTGAGCATTTCCATCAAGATGTAGTTTCTCCGTGCACCATGGTAGCATATATGGGGAGCGGGGTAGAACCGGGAGAATATAAAGGTTACTGTTTCATATTTCATTTTTTCCCTCATTAAAAAATATAGAGGGTTTTTTTCCCTTAAGAAAATCAACTGCTTTTAACATTACTCTAATTAAATTTCCCGATTACTTTTTTTGTTTTGCTTTTGCTTTTCTGCTTGTGTGAGAGAATTCAATTAGGTTTTAATCTCAGTAATCAAAAATGCACTGGTGCTTTGAGTATTTGATTTTTAATTTAAAATTTTGACATGGCATTCCAATTAAAACATTCAACAGTTGCATCGTAGCATAAAAGTCTATTACCTCTGGTAATCAGAAGAAACTGGAGACCATAAAAAAAGAATACAAGTAGTATTCTAAGCAACCCCCAGGTAATTGCAACATTTAACCCAGCCTGAATTATTCAATGCAGCTGCTTCTAAGAACTCTGATCTTTGGGAATGGATAGCTGTGTGCAATTCTGAGGGGCTGAGTGAGGATTATGTGTGATTGCTGCATCCTTTGACTGACGGTGAGAGCTAAAAGGGCTACATAAAGGATTTTTTTTAGTTCATCTTAACGGGGAGGATGTGCAGTAGCCTGGGTACAAAGAGCTGCCCTTTTCGGTGAAGAGAATGGAGAATAGAAGGAAAAATATTGAAAGACACTGTTGATTCACAGCATGGCAGTATTACTGATTCAATTGCCTCTTGTGCACAAACATGCCTTTGAACTGGTGATCTACCAGCTCACTCCAATAGACTGGCTTGGAAATCAGCTGAAATACAATAAAGTCAGCTATATCTCTCAGCCAATCTGGAAACTTGACTGCAGCAGACTTTGGAAAAACCACCACTTCCGAGAAAAAATAAAAGCTTTTCCATTTCAGAAGAAGAAGAGTGGTACCACTCTATTCTGCTCTGGGCAGACCCCACCTGGAGTACTGTGTCCAATTCCGTGCATTTCAATTTTAAAAGGATGTGGACAACCTTGAGCGGGCACAGAGGAGGGTGACCAAGATGACTGTGAGTCTGGAAGAAATGTCTTACGAGGAACGGTTTAGGGAGCTGGGAATGTTTAGCTTTTCAAAAAGAAGTCTGAGAGGGCATATGATAGCTATGTTTAAATATTTGAAAGGATGTCATGTTGAAGAGGAAACAGGTTTGTTTTCCATGGTTTCAGAGCCTAGAACTCGGGGAAATCGTTTCAAACTACAGAAAAAGAGATTCCATTAGAACATTAGGAAGAACCTCATGATGGTTAGAGCTGTTCGGGGGTGGCTGGGTCGGTGCTCTAAAATAAAGAATAAATAATAAAAAAAAAAAAGAAGCACTGACCTGGCCTCAGGGACCACGTGGTCAGTGCTTGAAGGAAAAAGATGAGGTGCTGCCCCCAAGCCAGCACCTCAAGAAGCCCTGCCGCAGGGGCCAGGATCCGCCACCGCCACCGCTGTGCTGCTGCTGCCACTGCCGCTACCCAGTAAGGACCCGAACCGAACCAAGGGTGGGCCTGAAACAAATGAACCAAAACCACGCATTTTCTGTTTTGTGTCCACCTTTAAATACAATGGATCATATTACAAATGGGCAAACTGCCATTATTATCATTGTGCCTGCAATTACTTTAGAGAGATCCATGGGTATAATGGTATCCCTAAGAACTGAACTTCAGAAGGTCATGAAATTACTCACAGTTGTAAGGACCTTTCCTGCTGTAGTTTTAAAAAGTATCTCCCTCTCTCAGAGGGAACTAGAAGAGTTATGTTTAGTTACTTTAAGGTCAGAATGTTACAAGCCAATGAAATGGAGAACAAAACACACAACTCCCACAGCAGAACACAAATCACAGCATGGACCAGCACTTGTTGGGTGTGACATTCCTTTCCCATCATACTGTATAATGAAGTTGTACCTCAACCATTATAGTTATTTACTTTACTGTCGTTTATAAAGTAACTAAAAGTTAAACTATGCAACACAAGGAAGGATGTCATCCTTTGCTAAGTTGCAGTCATAACATAAAGTAATACAGTTATACTTTTGCTACTGACCAATGGAATTAATTACGTTACGAGGCTGGGCTGTTAAGAGCTTGGGATAGTTTCTTTAGGGACTAGAGATCCACTACTGTAAATAGCACTATGAAGCTAATGGAATTAATTACAAATAACTAATAACTAGGAATTAATTACAAACTATTTCCCAGTTTTTAGAAGAAGAAGAAGAATGTAGAGCATGCCAAACTCCCACTGCTACAAACTCCAAAAGAAGAAGAGTAGGGTTGGTAAACTAGTTTTTGAAGAACTCCTCATCATAATACAGAACTTGAAAAACACCTTATAGCTCTGAGGGACTCAGTGTGAAACCCCCAGCTTAATGGGCAGCCCAGCAACCTTTGATTAGGAACATCAAATCTGCCCCTAGATGTGTATAAGTTGGAAATACAGCCCAAACACAGAAGCCAGGCATAATTCAAGGCTGCTAGGAGTTACATTAATAAGCCCTGACCCTTTTTGTTTATGTACTCATGGAGGCAAGACTCATTTTCGGGAGCCCATAAAACTATGTCAGACAATGCCTGTCAACCTGAAGCTTGCAACTGCTGCTTAGCAATCTGATACATTATCATGCTCTGTTTATTATCCAATTTTCCTGCCTGCTTCAGGCTGCTCACTTGCCAGGTGATAACGACTACCTCCTGCACGCAAGATACGCAGCCAGATTGGCTTCCAAACAACTTAAAAATCTCAACTCCATCTTCCTTACCCGAAGCAGTTTCTCTGCGCATCAAGGCCTGTTTCAGAGTTGATTAGAATCACAGTCACATTGTTGCCTCTTGAAAAGCTTGTTTCATTGGTGCCTAATTTTTTTCTGTTGTGTACCTTTAGTGGCTCAATAGATAGGGCCTTTTCCTCTCCACTCAATGGACTGAACAATGTCATCTACCTAAAGTTTCTGTTTCTTACTTTGTGCACAAAGATAGGTAACTAATTACAAGTAGCTTTGTCCCTTGTAACTAGTTACTTTGGGTAAGGTATGCCGATACTATTATTATTATTATTATTATTATTATTATTATTATTATTATTATTATTATTATTATTATTATTATTATTATTATTATTATTATTATTATTATTATTATTATTATTTTCTTCCTACCTACAGCAGGTATGACAGACAGGCGTTTTCTTCCAGTCCCTATAATGGCCCTAAGGCTAGATGAGTGGTATATTAATCAAATAAATAAACAAGTAAAATAATTGCATTTTTTATTTTCAGCTATAAAGATTCGTAAAACATTACAAGAAGTCTCCACATTTTGAATTACTTGTATAGTTGTGTAACTTTTGGTTTTAAGCCACCAGTTTCTACCAATAAATTCAGCCCACACCTTCCTCCCTCGTAAACTGCTACTAGAACATGAGCAATACAGGTTATGTGGCTGAGCTGATCTTGGAACAGTTTTTTTTTAAATAGATTCCACTCCTGTAAATAACACTGTGATACCATGTGCATTCCTGGCCATCCTCCAAGCCCTTGCCCTTGCCCCCTGATTTTCTGGTGAATTGACACTAAGCAAAAGAAGAAACACGTGTTCAATCAGTTTCATGTTAAGCCAGTGAAATGACAGCCGGTTATGAATGAGCGGAGATAGGTGTTCCAGTAAATTTCATAGAGAGAAATCAAATGCAATCTCCTTCAGCCTTCACCCTCAGATTTGCTATCCCACAATTCTTCCCATTTGGGAAAGTCCTTGAGACCTGATAATCCTATGAAAAGGGGGAAGGAGGATTCCAGACCAGACCCACCCCACCAGAAGAAGATTGTTCTGAGTTCCCCTTCCAACAGTCATGCCTCTTTCAACAAAAATTCTTTTGCTTCTGGATCAGCTGCTAGAAAGACGATGCTCATTCTAGGAGGAATATTTGATATTTGTTGACTCCAGATGTTGTTCTCTAATGGAAGCAAGTTTGAAACGGAAAGGAAACACGCTGCTTTGATGGTGCGTGTAAACTAGATGGTACCTGCCAAGAAGATTAAATCAGGTTTTGTGAAAGACACTGTCAAAGAAAAGAAGATGGCAACAAACAGACAAAGAATGTGTTGCATGCCTAATTAAAAGCAGAGCTGATACGGTCTCAGAGCTTGGTTGCTTGTGGGGGGGCCACTGTTTTTGAATCATGTTCACAATGTTTCAAATAATTTTTTTTAAAAATGACTATAATTTTGTAGAATAGGACTTTGCTTCAAATATGGTATTCTATAAGCCCTTGGCTCACATACAGTGCACTTTAAAAACAGATTAAAGGGTTTTGCCTTTGAAAACCTCAATCCATCTTGCAATTCACAGTGTAACCACACCCCAGTGATGAGAAAGCAGAATGAAAGGTGGTGGGAGAGTGGATTTATTTCACCCTAGATCAGTGGTTCCCAACCTGGGGGTCGGGACCCCTCTGTGGGGAGGGGGGGGGTCAAACGACCATTTCACAGGGGTCATCATGAGCCAGTGAAGAAAAACGCACAAACGGCTTGGGTCTGGAGGAGGAGGGGGAGGGAGGGGGGGAAAGAGTGAGTTACAGCTTGATAGGTTGGAGGGGATGTCAGTCAATGGCACCAGAGGCTGCGATTGGCTGAGGGTGCCTGTAGAGGGAAGTTCTCTGTGGCACCTGCAGCAGTGGCCTGCCAAAGGGGGCTTGTGGCCTCTTCCAAGCAGGGCAAGGGGTCACCACCACATGAGGGACTATATTAAAGGGTTGCGGCATTAGGAAGGTTGGGAACCACTGTCCTAGATGAAAAACAAACAAAGACAAACCAGAGCTGGTTCTTTCCACTCGAGCTCTGCAAGCTAAACTGCAAAATGAAAGGGAGACCTCCGTGTTGTCAGACTGAGGGAACAGAAAGAGTCTAAGCCACCCACATGCTGGCTTTTGTTTGAAATGTATCAGAAAGATGTGCAGTTTTACAAGGAAAACACCTCCCAGCAGTTCTCAGAACTTTAATTTCTGAAGGGTGGGAGCAAGGGCACCAAGGAAGAAGTCGTAACGAGTGGCAACAGACGGTAATTTAACGAGCAAGAAAGACAGCTGCTAAGTTTGGGGGGGGGAGAAAGAGAAACAACATATAATTCAAACTGCTTTGGGCAATAACTTTCTTCTCAGGTTTGGCAGAGAACAGTTGGAGAAAGCTGCCAAATCACATTACTAAAGTGTGGTGCTTGTTTAAAAAAATAATATAATGCTACACATGCCAACAGAGAAAAGAATCATGTTCCTATCCAAGATTAAATTAATTTAACTGATAGGAGTTAAGGGTTTTTTTTTAGATGATGTCATATTAAAGGAAAAAGCTGAATCTTACACGTTGGTTCATCTTTGGCTTTCTTTTCGAAGCATTTGCTAAAAAGATTATACTGCTGAGGTGCGGATGCCTCAGACTGAACACATCATCTCTATATGTGGCTTTAGAAGTTGGGATAAGGCACTGATTAGGGTATAATAAACTATAGATACTCTCAGTGTTTGTGTTGAATTTGTGCAACTCACTACTAACTGGGTACTAAGATGCCAGGGTAGGTCTTGATTGTATTCAGTCTCATTGAATGCTTTAGGAAGCTGTTTTTTTCGAAACATCTAGACAGCTAGTTTGTTGTAGTCTTTGCTTGTCTTGCCATTGATTGTTCCATTGTGGTCTTGAGCCTTCTCTAGCTATAGCCTGTAGCATTAATGTGCTTGTCTCCAGCCCTTTCACAGGCTATTGACAAACACCACTTCTGTTTTTCCTCTATCGCTGCCACCAACTAGCTTAGCTGGAAAATTAAAGCCTTCAGACTGTTTTTAAGTTGAATAAAAATAAAAGACGTTTATTGATTACAAAGTAGAATCAAATAAATTAATGGTAACATGTTGAAGTATAAACAAAAAGAATATAGCTCAAACCCATTTAAGCCCGATTACTAATAAAGTTGAATATATGCACACCCAGTTCCTAAGTTTACAAACTCTAAACAGGCATGTCCAAACTTAGGCCCTCCAGATGTTTTGGACCACAACTCCCACAGTCATTTATCATTGGCAATCTAAGCTTAGAATTCTGGGAGTTGTGGTCCAAAATATCAGGAGGGCCGAAGTTTGGACATGCCTGCTCTAAACACTTAGTTTTCTTCACAGACACTCTAAAAATCCTATATCTTCTTTAGCCCTATTTGTCTTTCTCTTAGATGGCACCAGGCTCTATCTGATTCTCTCAGACTCTGTCAGACTCCCTATCTGCAAGGGTAGGTCTTTAACTGTAACTACAGTGGCAACTGAATACTTGAGAACATGGGGCAATAGCTATAACTAGAGATGGGCACGAAATGCCAAAATGGCGTTTCGTGTTCGTTATTTGGGCCCTGGGGCCCGCTTAGTTCCATTTCCGTCGTTCGGACCCCCAGGGCCTGCTTTGTTTCCGTTTCTTCATTTTTCGGGTGCGGCAAGCTGCAGCCACAGGGAGTCCTCCCGGGGCCGAGGCAAGCCTCCTGGGAGAGCTGTCCTGCAGCCACGGGGAGCCTGGGGCTGCTGCTCCGTTCACCACCCACAACAGGCCGCCACCCCCGGAGCACCTCCGAGTGCCACCCTCCCTTGGGCCCCCTCCCCAAGGACTGACCCGCCACTCCATCTGCCATCCCCATTGGGTCGCTACCCCCGGAGCCCCATGCAGCGCTGCCCTAACTGGGGCCCTTCTCTCCAGGAACCACTCCGTCCCAGGAGCTGCCACCTCAGCAGACCACCACCCCGCACCCCCTGGGCCTAGACCCGGGAAACCTGTGGGGGGGGGTACCGCTGCACTTCCCCCGTGCTCCAACGATGCCCTCCACTCCTGCTTCCGAGCAGCCTGCACCATCACCGCTTCGCCATGTGGCCAAGATGCCACCGGGCGCAGCCGAGCTCCGACATCCTCCCCTCCAAAGCCTGCCGAGTGCCGACGAAGAGGCCGAGATCCTGGAGCCCAGCCCTCATAAGGGCTCGGATCCTGCCTCTTCTCATGAGACCGGCAAAGTCTTGCGTCGACTCTGGCAGGGAGGGGGCAAAGAGGCTCCACCAGACCCAGACCCCTCTCGCTGCCCTCCACTGCTCCGTTTTTCATCGCGCAAGCGGCACAACGCCAGTAACGGAAACAAGCAGAACCGAAGAAAATTTTCGTAGTTCTGTTTGGTTCAAGCCTGCCCCATCGCAACAGTCATTATTCATACCGTTACATAACAGAACGAATAATGGAGAACGGTAACGAAAAAATGGTCGTTTCATGCCCATCTCTAGCTGGAACTAATTACTGCAGTAAAAGTAGTTTTCCATGTTCTGGATTTCTTGTGTGCTTCGTTGTGAACACACTAAATGGAATACCTGTGCCAGATAACTGGCATCAGAGAGGGAGAAAAACGTAGAGTTAAGCTTTATAAAGCAATTTACTGTTTTTGTTCTATTTCACCTGTGAAGAAGTTATTAATTTTTAAAAACCCCTCAAGGACTTTATAACAACCAAACTCACAGAAGGCTTCCATCCTTCGGTGCTTTTACAACCTCAATCATACTGTGCTATACGCCTGAGAATCTAAAGCCAAAATGGCCTACGAGATTGACTACACAAAGACTCTGGAGAAACACACACACAGAGAGAGAGAGAGAGAATATGGAAACCAGGAAGAGATATTATCATGGTATATAAAGATGAAACAGAACACCGTATGCTTCCCAGCTAGAAATGGGCACCTTACAAAAAACAACACGCTGTTTCATCATTTCATAAGCTTACAAAACATTAACAAAACAGGAAACTGTGTTCAATATGAAACAAAATGAAACACTTCTTCTCCCCTTTGAAAATGAAATGTTTTGTTGCTCTGTCAAATGGCTCCCTTGTAAAAAGCTACCCACCAAATTTGGTGCCTCTAGGACCCAGGGGAGCCATTTTATAGAGTAACGAATCATTTCATTATGAATTTTTTTACCACAATTTGTTTAAAAATGAGACAAAACAAACTGCTAGTAGAAATGATACTAAACAAAACTGTATTTTTCTGTTTTGTGCAAACCCATATTCCCATCCTATTGATATACATAACATCCAGGAAATACAGGGTGGAAATTGTGGTTGTCCATGTTGTAAAAGAACACACACACACATGAGTGAGGCCTGGAATTATGAAGTAATTTGGGGGAAAGGCAATGTTTAGCTATGACCCATAGGAATCCGTGGGGCAGTGATGGATGTTCAAAATTTGATGAGACTGCAGCCACCCCAGTTTTGTGCAATTTGAACAAAATTGCTGGTTGATGCCATTTGCACAATATGCATGATCTGCACAAAAAGCAAATGCAATACTCCTTTGCATTTGGCAATCTCTTGTTGGGAGCACCAGGAAATATTTCCCTGTAATGCAACACAAAAGGAAATTCTTGTTGTTTCTTGTTATTGTGTACAAAAAGGAGGCATGTAAAAATTTACATCCTCACTGTATGAGGTAGAAGCCCCTAAGAATCTGAAAAACCATTCAGCAGGGAGAAAGATAACGATTCGGTCCTAAAAATTCGCCACGTGAGGACAGAGAAAGAGGGGTGGGAGCGAAGGGAGACCACGTGACCGCCATCACATTCAAAGCGAAGGCAATCCCGCTGCGAAGCGATGTACTTCGTGAAGTAAAGGCCTATCTCAGTTTGTGCTTCAAGGGTATTAATTCTAAGATACAGAACGTATGGGTTGGCTAGCAAATGTTTGGAGCACACATTGCAGTTGCCTTACATTTACAAACACCTTCTTTTAAAAAAATCAAAATAGGTAGATTAGTAGAAGCAAGAACAGTAGGTAGCTCTCCTTCAATGAAAAAGTTGTTTAAAATGTGTGCACACCTAGTTGAATTGGGTGTCTTCACCACCATGGATGTCTAGGGTTAACAGTTAATATAAAACTATTTAAAACCTTCTAAGGAGGTTGCTTAAGGCAATGATGCTACCTCCAGATTGGGAAAGCATTCCCTGATGAACAATAATTGCTAAATCTAATTAAAATCACATACTACTTTAACAATCCAAAGTACATTAATGATACTTCAGTTATTTGGTGCTTAAAGAATGCCAGCATGAAGCTGCATGGTTTAAAATATTATGTTGTCTGGATTTATGGGGATTATTTTTTTAAAAAAACATAAACTTTGTTTCTTAATAAAGAGTGGGAAGATTACTCAAAATTAGTCATTCAAAGAGCATATTCCATTTCTTCTCTGGGCCCTTGCCAAATCAAACTTGAAGTTTATGATGTTATTTCTGACAATTTATGGTGTTGTTTCCTAAACAATCCAATTCTGGGAACAAGCCCAACTTTAGGAAGTTTAAGATATGCGAAGTATAGATATATATGTTGTGGTGAATAACCGTATTGTTCAAAAGTACAAAACAGGTCTGACAGAGAACGTACAAACAACTGAAGCTGTCAAAAGTCGAGTACAAGTCACAATGATGTCTTTATAATAGGCATTTAATTCAAAAAGAAATATTCTTTCCTTCCTTCCACATTTTTCACTCTGGATGGGGAAAATGTGTTCCAAAATAAATCTCAAAGCCTTTCCCCCCCTTGGACATTTCAATCTTGTGTTTATATTTCAACCAAATATAATATAACTGACACAACATACTCATAAAACAAAAAATGAAGCACACAGGGAGGTTATTTACTGAAATGGTTATTGGTTTGTCCACTTATTTAAAATATTTTACCTCACCTTCCTCCCTAAATAAAGACCCAAGGTGGCTTACATCATTAAAATATAGTATGTAAAGCTAACCGTGAGTAGACAATACTAAAGGATGAAGCAAATGCCACAGTAAAAAATAAAATAACCAAAAGCAATACCCCCCAAAAAATCCAAATCAATAAAATTAAAAAAATATTTTATTGATAAACTACTTAGTCAGTCAGTCAGTCAGTCAGTCAGTCAGTCAGTCAGTCAGTTATTAATGGAAAGTTGACCTGAAGGAAAAGATATTTGCCTTCTTGTGGAAATATGATAGAGATCAAGCCAAACTGTGGGAAGGAATTCCAGAGTCTGGGAGCAGCAGCAGAGAAGGCCTTTTCATGTGTTCTTATGAGATGCCCCTGTGAAGGTGGTGAGACTGAGAGAAAGACCTCTCCTCATGATCTTAACATTTGAGCAGCAGCATCAAGGGATATATACAGTATGACCCCCCCTTATCCGCTGATTCACTAACCGTGGATTCAGTTATCTGGGGTTGGTGATCAATGTGGGGGGGTGCCAAGGAGGGGTTAAATTAAAAATAATAGTTACCCTCCTTCTTGTCGCTACCACTGCCGCTGCTGCCAGAGGCCATTCAGGCACTCTCTGGAGGGGTCAAGTGGGGACTTTGTATCTCCCACTCAGGTCCCGGGTGGCGGATCTAAAGTTTGAGCTGGAAGTTCAAAACTTCCAATCTGCCACCTCGGACTCAGCCCACAAGTTCAATGGCCGATTGGTCAGGCGGATGAGTCTCCACCTCACCACTCCGTATGCTGCATGACTGGTCCGCAGCAGCAGCGGCAGTGGCAAAGAAGAGGGTGGCGGGTATCGGGGCGTTAAGTTTTATTTTTAATTTTCTCCCCTTCCATGTCGCTGCCACCCCTGCAGCAGCAAGGAGGGAACAAAGTTTTTTTTCTCTTTTTCTCCTTGCTGCAGCAGAGCAGCAAGAAGAAAGGGGGGAAATTATTCCCTCCTTGTCATTTTGAGGTTGTCAGGAGCAAAAGCTTTCACCCTGGCACCCCACCACCCCTTCTGAAACCATTATCCTTGGATAAGAGTGTATGCTCTTCTCTGCTGATTTCACTGTCTGCAGGAGATCACTGAACCAATCCCCCACGGATATGGCGGTCATACTGTAGTCCGGTGGTCCCCAACCCCTGGGCCACGGACCGGTGCCGGTCCATGGACCGGTCGGCACCGGGCCGCCTGGGGAGGCCGGGGAGGCTCCTCCCCTTTTCCTCCGCCACCCTCCTCCTCCTCCTCTTCTCTCCCGCGGGTGGCCGGTGGAGGAGGAAGGCTGGAGGAGCGCAGGAGGAGCCGCCGCTGCCGCCTTTGTCTTTGCCTCCCTCCTCCGCCCGCCGCCGCTGGCGGCGCATCCTCCTCCTCCTCCGCCCTCCTCCTCCTCGCCCTCCACCAGCAGCAGCAGGAGCAGCAGCCACGGTGGTGGCGGCGTGTCCTCCTCCTCCTCCTCCTCCCGCCACCGCCGCCGAAGGAGCAGCAGCAGCAGCAGCGAGGGCAATTGCGGAGGGGTGGCAGCGGCGGCGGCGGGACGGGGGCGATTGCAGCAGCAGCCACCCCCCCCGCAATCGCCCCCCCCGCCACCGCAATCACCCCATCCCACCGCCCCCGCCACCCCTCCGCAATTGCCCTCGCTGCTGCTGCTGCTGCTCCTTTGGCGGCGGCGGCGGGAGGAGGAGGAGGAGGAACCGGAGCAGGAGCAGGAGCAGGAGGCGGCGGCTCGTCAGTGCCGCGAGGGCGCTTCCTGGTGTGGCCGGGCGGGTGCCGCGCGCGGGGCGCCTCAGCCAGGAGCCGCGCTGGTCTCGCTGCTGGCGCCGCGCTTGCTCCTGCTCCTGCTGCCGCCACTGCCGTGGGCCTCCTCCTCCGCCGGGAAAGCACTGCTGGTGCCCAGCTCGCTTTCCCCAGCGGAGGAGGAGGCCCACGGTGGCGGCGGCAGCAGGAGCAAGCGGGGCGCCAGCAGCGAGACCCGCGCGCGGCTCCCGGCACTGGAGGAGGAGGCAGGGGCCCGCCTGCCCAGGAGCCCCGGGTTCCCCCACCCCGCCCATGTGTGGGGGGAGTGGCACCCCCGACGCCCCAAGCCGGTGAGTGCCGCCGCCGCCGCCGCTCTCGTGCCTCCCCCTCCTCCTTCCCTCCCATCCTTTGCTTTCACCCCCACTTTTGCCTCCCGCCTGACCCCCTTTCGCATTCTCCCCCCCTCCCCACCCCCACCCCCAGCTTCGGGCCACAGAAAAATTATCAAAAATTTCCCGGTCCGCGGGGACAAAAAGGTTGGGGAGCACTGTGAGACAGCTTGGACATTTCTGGGAATAAGCATGCTTCGCATGACCAAAAAATAAAATAAAAAAATCCTATGTGATGGCTTTGCAAGATGAAAAACCATTCCGCATATACCCAGGGAAAAAAACTGGTTATTCTTGTCTTTATTCTAGCCTCCAGAACAGATTAAGCCGTTCCCAATGCATTCCTATGGGAAACCGCATTTTGTAAGATCAAATTTTCTTACAACAAATTGACCCACAGAATGAATTACATTTGTTTTAAGAGGTACCCCCCCCCTCTCTCTCTCTCTCTCTGTGTGTGTGTGTGTGTGTGTGTGTGTGTGTGTGTGTGTGTGTGTGTGTGCACACACACACACACACACACACACACACACACACACACACACACACACACACACACACACACGTGTGTGCTCACAGCACTCTGGCCACAGTATTTCGGGACTGATTAAAATTCACAAGATAAGTGAACCAATATCTGTTTTTCATTCCTTTGTTTGTTACACATTAACCATGTGTTCTTGGATTTTTAAAATCCCACCTCAAGAAAATTCTCTCCGCGCTTGCATGAACATCTTATATTTTCCAGTTTCAAAAAGAAAAGAAAAGAGAAAAGACTTGACTTCTCTGTTCTTCATTGTACCTCCTTATGGAATTGACCATCTGTATCAGTTGGGCATCCAAAACTTATTAACTCATTAACCTTGCCATATTTTGAACTTATCAACCACATATTTACAACTTAATCATTCCTCTCTCCCTCATGATCGCTTTCATTTTCTAATTTCTTCCTTGGCATTCTCTTTCTTGGCATTATAAGCAACATTACTTTTTCATCTTCGAAGAAAACTAACAGTTTTTGTATAGATCTTCTGCAATCAGTCAAATGAGGAAGAGAAACTGTCCACTGATGGTTACTTTTAAATTTGTTACCAAATACAGTAGGACCCCCATATCCACTGATTCAGTTATCCACGGTTTGCAGAAAAAAATTAAATAAACAATTCAGGAGCTACAAACAAGCGACTGTCACAGACAGTTGTAAAGCAAACTGCTGTCATAAAACAGCAGCCATAAAGCAAGCTACTGTCTCAAAACTGCAGCCAGAAAGCAAGCTACTGTCACGAAATAGCAGGGTTTTTTTTGGGGGGGGGTTGGCGTTCTCTCTTATCCACAGACTTCATTATCCATTATCCACTCGCCCAACATCACTTGTACCCATTTTTTTTAAAAAAATGACATAAAACCAAATATGAACAACTCATGGAGGATCATGGCCTGGTGTCTAGCTATTTTAATTTCTTTGTAGCCAGCAGTCAAGTTGTGTAGGTCTTCTGCAGTCGTGATTTTTGTCATTTTAATGTTCGACTGCAGTGTTGCTCTTAGCTGTCCGTTATGATTCTCTAACTAGCTAACAAATCTCTCCTGTGGAGAGACAAAAGCCCTGGGATGCAGATAGTGCAGGAATGGAATGGAAAGCAAAGTGGGAAAGCCATGCATTTCCTTGCAAAGACCAACTCATTAAAAAGAAGGATATTCAGGTGGAAAAGCCACGACTGAATGTGAAAAATGGAAATACTGTAGAAAGTGGAAAAAACTCAACACCTATCTGGATCATTCTTAGCCAAGTCTATTAGAAAGGTGCCTTTGTAGACACTGAAATAATCCCATGCTGGCTATACTGAAATACTTGGAAATTGAATTCCATCAGTTTAGTGTGTGGGGCAGGGGGGAGTATAGCCCCTTACCCACTTTCCCATAAGGGCAGTGCTTGGAATACAGAGCCAGCACTTAACTGTAATAGGCAGGGAAATTACTATAATAGGCTGCAAAAGACAGTATATTTCATACTGCCTCTTCAGATTTGGGCCGAAATACGTAGTACTGATTAGACATATCATCATAGGAGGATAAACTTTCTGTTCCATTCAGTCATATTCCTCAAAGACTTTCCCATTTCATTTATTTCCTATCATTTGTGCCTGCAATGGCAGGGAAATGCCATTTCTATTCAGTGCCAATGTAGTTTCCATAATTCCTTTTATTATTAAGCAAAAGACTGTGGCCCTGATCAAATATTTTGTGCAAGTGCAGTATCCATGCCTGGTTTTGTGTGCAGGTTTCAAAACGATTTTCACTCAGGAGGTGTCAGGGTCTCTTGCTTCATTTGTAGGCCAAGGTAGGGCTTGTGGGATCATAGATCCTACGATCCGAAGCAAATTTCACCCCATCTGATTTGATTTTTGCTGTTTCTTAACTGCTTTGCAAATCTATAATAGAAACACGGTGGGGAATGAAAAAAATGAGCATAGACTTGTTTGTTTTTCCATAAAATCTAGAGACACAATAGCCCCTAAAGGAAGGAGTAAACCAATCAGCTAGCTCCAGGGGATTGCATATCAGACATCTTTAAAGTTTGCTTTTATAAAAAAGCCCAACAACATCAACTGGTAACTAAATTGGATTAGAGCCCTATCAAATTTGATTTGTGCTCTGGACATGAATCGATTTATACATTTGGTTCACATAACAGAACTGAATATGGCCATTCCACTTCAACCTAGACCTTGAGAAATCAATACAAATCAGGACAGTTGGATTCACAGTTTGTTATTTTTGGAATTCACAGCACACTCCTAATTTTAACATGCTTTTGATCTGTTTGCTAATGTTCAAAGAGTGCAAAAATTCTGTCCGTGGCCAATGGGCCAGACACTTTTCCTTGCAACAGATGAGAACACCAATATGTTTGTGTGTGTGTGTGTGTGTGTGTGTGTGTGTGTGTGTGTGTGTGTGTGTGTGTGTGTGTGTGTGTGTGTGTGTGTGTGTGTGTGTGTGTGTTTGTTTGTTTACTTTCTCTCGGGAACTCTGGGTGGTGTACAATTAGATTTTATCTAATTTTTCGACTGTTAATTTGGTAAGATTCGCTTCTCCTGCAGGCTGGGTTGCAGGAGAATTTTATATTATTATTACTATTATGTCTGTTTTACTGTGCCATGTTGATCTTGAAAAATATTGATTGTTTGTTGGCATTGAAACGTAGAAGATAAGCGGGATATAAATATAACAATAAAATAAATAAATAAATAAATAAACAGATTGAAAAATAATTTGCCCAAACACAACCCCATAATAAACAGAAAAAAAGTAAAAATATAATAATAGTCAATAGAGATGGGCATGAAACGAAACAAAAATTTGTTCCGTTATTCGTTATTCATTTCATTATATAATGAAATGAATAATGAAAATTGTGATGAAATTGGAACGAACCGAACAGAACCATGAACATTAGGTTCATTACATTTCGTTTTTGTTAATGGTGACGTGCAATGAAATGAACTGTTTTTAAATGTTAAAAAACGTCCCGAATATCCGTAAAAACCCAGCGATAATTATTTATTCTGCCTGATAATACCTACCAGGGGGTTGTGGTCCTTAAAATGTGTATTTATGTCTTTTCTCAGATCACTGTATTTTTTTTTTCCTTTAAGGGGAGTTATGGGGACATCAACCCAAAATGGCTCCCAGATGCCCAATATTGATTTCTTGGGTATTAAAATGCCCTGGACATCCATAAAAACACAGTGATAATTATTTGAAATTATTACCTACCAGGGGGTTGGGGTCCTTAAAATGTTTGTTTTTGTCTTTCTCCCATCGCGATGTATTTTTTCTTTTCCCTTTAAGGATGACACAAAATGGATTCTAGCCACAAGATGGATGCTAGTCATGTGATGGGATCATGTAAATTCTTGGACAATTTCAACCAATAGCATGCCCAGGTTGCAGACTGGGTAGGTGTGGCAGCCACAGAGGGAATAAAAAGCTTTGGCAGCCCCCATCCTCCTTGCAGTCTGCAGTGGGAGTTAGGGTGGGATTGCTGTGTCTGTGACTCATTACTTTAGGCCAGCCAGGCAGGTGTGTGTCTCTGTATTCCTGCTGGCTGCAGCCTGGCTTTAGGGGAGAAAAAGAAGAGATTTCTCTTGCAGCCTTCCTGTGTGCGTGTGTACATCTCGGTGATTACCCTCCCCTGCCCCGCAGTGCAGTCACTCTGTGGCTGCCTTACGCCCTGGGTAATGCCCGCCGCTGCCTTTGCAGCCTCCCTGCGTACCTAGTCTATACCGTGTCTCTGCCAGCATCATTTTTGTTAGTGCTTTCTCTCTGGTCTGGGGCGTTGGGGGATCTCTGTGCACGGAAATGCTTTAAGTCGTGCAAAAAGTGGGTAAAAGCGAAAAATGGAAAATGGAAAAATAAAATGAATTTTTTCAAAAAATTCTCAAAAAACAAAAATGAACCGAAACGGACTCACAACAAAAAATGAAAAACCAAAATGTCATTTTTTGGATTCATGCCCATCTCTAATAGTTAACATTACACTAATACAACATCATACAGTCCGGCAAGCAAAATGGCTGGGACAAGACAATACAAGTAACACACAACACACACTGTACACTCAGCAATCACCAAAACTCTCCACAAAGAGCCAGATCTTTAAGGCTCTCCTAAAGGCCAGCAGAGACTCAGCCAGCCTAATATCCTGAAAAAGAGAATCTTAAGCTCTTCTTATAACATTCAACAATGACTAGGGAATTTTTTTTCTTTGTTTGTCCTGGCCTTCAGCATTGTGCTTGAACATCATTTTTGTGATTGAAAAAGGGTTCTTAGCCATCTCCATAGAACTTTTTTGTTCAATTGTTGGCCATGAGTTGAGTTCTTGGACTACAACTCTCAGAAATCCTGGCCAGCACATAAATCTGAAAATAAATAAATAAATAAATAAATAAATAAATAAATAAATAAATAAATAAATAAATAAATAAATAAATGTAGTCTGTTAATGTGTTTTATTATGCTTACTCTGTTCATAGAATCATAGAATCATAGAGTTGGAAGAGACCTCAAAGACCATCTAGTCCAACCCCCTGCCATGCAAGAACCCCCATCACAGTATTTCCCCACAGATGGCCATCCAGCCTCTGCTTAAAAACCTCCAAAGAAGGAGACTCCACCACCCTCTGTGGCAGCATATTCCACTGCCGAACAGCTCTAACCATCATGAAGTTCTTCCTAATGTTCAACTGGAATCTCTTTTCCTGTAGTTTGAAACCATTGCCCCGAGTCCTAGTCTCTGAAGCCATGGAAAACAAACTTGTTCCCTCTTCAATATGGTATCCTTTCAAATATTTAAACATAGCTATCATACCCCCTCTCAGCCTTCTTGTTGAAAGGCTAAACATTCCCTGCTCCCTAAGCCGTTCCTCATAAGACAATTCTTCCAGACCTTCAACCATCATGATCACCCTCCTCTGTACACACTCAAGGTTGTCAACATCCATGTTGTTTTTTGTACAGTGATTTGAAGTTTAATGTTAGATGTTATTGCTTATTAGTGGTTTTATTTTATTTAAATGTTAAAGTATAAGTTAATAGTGTAACTAGTATATTGTGATATTTTGTTGTTGTAAGCCGCCCAGAGTGGCCTTGTTGCTGGGTGGGTAGTCTAGGAAACCAATAAACAAATAAATAAATAAATCAGACTGACGAAGCTGTTTGGATGAGCAGGGAAATGTTTCAATCTCTCAAGAAAAGAAGTCCAGTTGCCATGACTCAACTTCCAGATAAATATATAAATCTAGCTCCATCATGGTGGTGGGAGATCACCCATCGTTTAATAAGGATTGTCCTCATGGTCCAATTCAATTTGTTTAGACAGCAATGGGCACCAATGTTGCAGCAACATTATCAGTTTGCCAACCCTGATTATTTTGTGGGGTCTCTGACCTAGGTCTCTGTGTCCATGCATTACACGGTAACTTCCAAAGATGTAATGCAGTGGTAAGCAAACTCCAGAGTTCCAGGAGGTATGCAAAGGCATCCATAGACTTTGTAGGGCTGTGCTTGCTACCATGACTCCTCACCACCATTTTTGTTCATGAAAAATCCGCTGCAACCATTCTGAAGTTTGTTTGCTTGGTTTTAGCCATAGCCAAAAGTCTCATAATGAATCTTATAGCAGGATGTGCGAAGAATTGTTTCCAGTCTTCCTCCCCCCTCCAAATGTGCCAGAACCACTAAGGGAGCCACATGGCCCCAGTTAAAAATGACTTCCCTAGAAGACACAATTAGACTTTTTAAGCACTCTTTCCATACTTAATAAAACAAAAACAAAAACAAACAAAAAGCCAGTGGTAGAGTGTGGGGATGCTGGGACCCCCAGGGGTGCTGGGGGCTGCATATTGCCCACTTCTTAACGCAGTGTTTAAAAATTTGAATGGTGCCACTTGGTGGTCTTTCTGGGAAAGAGGCATCCCGGAGATGAGCACATAGGTGAAAAACAGAGTCATAGAATCATGAAGATGGAAGCCTCCTACAAGACCATCAAATCCAACCCCCTGCTCAAGGCAGGAATACAAATCAAAGGATATCTGCCAGATGGTTGTCTACATTTCTCTTAAATGCCGAAGCACTCACCCCCTCTCAAGGTGACTGGTTCGATTATCATACCGCTTTAACAGTTAGGAAGTTTTTTCCTGATACTCGGATCAAACTGTCACTTGAGTCCATTGTTGCAGGTCCCACATTCTGAATGGACTGAGAACAGATCCTGCTCTGTATGGCAGCATTTCCTATTTCCCCCTCCTATTTGTTGGAGTTTTAAAGGAGCCCAGTGGCGCAGTGGTTAAATGCCCATGCTGCAGGTAAAACTGTGCTCACGACCTCGGGTTCAATCCCAGGTAGCAGGCTCAAGGTTCACTCAGTCTTCCATCCTTCTCAGGTTGGTAAAATGAGTACCCAGCTTGCTGGGGGGGCAATGTGTAGCCTCCATACTGTAATTAAACTGTAACCTGCCCAGAGACTACTTGAAGTGGTATGGGATGGTATATAAGCAGAACACACACTTTGCTTTTATTGCAACTCCACATTCTGTCTTTGGTTTGTGTGACTGGGAGGGACTTTTCTGGGCTAGGTGGCTTCCTGTCTATCCAGGACTAACCAATCATTCCTTCCCACCTCTGAATTCAAAGAGAACCCCACCTCTTTGTTCAGTGTTCTTTTCCCTCTCTTTCATCTGCTGAAGAAAGAAATTTCCCCAGAAATTCAAAGCTCTGCAAGACTACTTGTAGATTTATAGATGTTTTTAAGGGAGTTGAAACTAGTAGGAAAATTCCCTATCTTTGTGAGATTAGGTGATGGAAGGTCAAGTCCAAGACAGCAAACTGAAAGAGGTGTGTACAGCCCGTAGAAAGTTGATCTCCTAGATAGGGTCTTAAAGTGGCTTGTATATCTTTTCATTTTTTAAGAAGTAGATTAGGAAGAGGCAAAACCCAATGAGGCTGAATTCCTGGGAAACCGCTTAAGTCCTGCTTTCCCTCTCACCCTTTTACATCCTGGTGGGAAGTCTCCAGCAGAGCTAAGCAACGCGGACACAATCTGGCCTCTTGTTTCCACTCAGCTTCCTTGGTTGATGAGATTGGCCCTTACAGACCCACATTAAGCTCAAATGCTATGGACGACTAGCTCCGAGTATATATTTGCTACTAGTTCCCAATTACTATGTATGGATGCAAAAGCTGAATAGCGACCACACAGCTCCCCTTGGATTATTTTTCTGGATAGCGAAGAAAGCTGCAGAGGGGGAAATTTATTATTTTAAAATATCGTGTTGAAGGAATGTTGTATAGATAGCACAGACTGCCAGAAAGACAAATATATTAGTGCATGTTGTCTTCATGAAAGCTCTTTTAGTTTGGTATGTAGCAATATCCGTCTTGTGTCTAATGCTGAGGGTACTGTTCGAAAATGATTGGACAGCCAACTGTCCAGGATGGTATGAGATCTCCTGCCTTGGGCAAGGGGTGGACTGGAAGACCTCCAAAGTCCCTTCCAATCTTATGATGATTTTATGATTTTATGATGAACACCAAAGATTACTAGGGAATATCTGTGGAAAGAGCAAAGTGCTAAAAGTTGGTAGATGCTAACCCATCTTCCAGTTGGAGAGCACAAATTGTTTACCCTAGATCAGTGATGGTGAACCTTTTAGAGACCGAGTGGACAAACTGCAATTCAAAACCCACTAATTTTTTTTTGCAAAGTGCCAATACAGTAATTGAACCTGAATACAGGTGGCTATGAAGGGGCAATGTCGAGTACCCACAGAAAGGGCTCCAAGTGCCACCTTTGGCACCTGTGCCATAGGTTTGCCATCACTGCCCTAGATGTTCTGGACAGAAACACAAATGCTAGCAATCAGATGATACAGGTATCAAGTCTGTAAGCCTCTGGGATATATGCACGCTTAGATCTTTGGGCCAATTATCATTTTTCCAATGAGTGAAACATATACATATCATGCATTGGCTGTGCATAGATCTGCTTACTGAACGGGTGCACTTATGCCATGATAAGGTATATGAAGGCTTGGTGTCTGATCATAGGAAAGTGTTGTTGCAGATGTAAATTCCAAGAGGTGTTGAGCCTCTACTGAGTCCAGGGGTTACCCACCCAGCAGTATTTAGCGGTTCCCTGGAAGTCTGACCTTTCTATGTACTCTGCTGCTTTATTGTTTATGCTTTCTCTTCTAATGTATCTTTAATAAAGTTGCACTTTTCCTCCACTGGTCTTTTTTTGTTTCCAATTCCAAACAACCTTTTGCCAGTCTTAACAAGACACTAGACCAGTGGTGGCCAATTCCAGATGTTCTTGGGCTAAAACTCCCTGAAGCCTTGTCATGTTTGTCTTCATGTTGAGATCCGCCCTTTGTTCTGGTTTAATCTCTTGATTTGAGCTGATTTCAGTAGATGTGTTTATCATAGTTTGTGATTTGGGCATGTCCAAATATTTATCCTGCATCACTCTTGTGTTTGCCTGTAGATTAAGATCAGCTACCTGTTTTAGCAGAATCTCCTGATCAGCACTAATTTCAGTTTTTTCTAGAGACCTAGTGTTATCCACCACTCCATCTTCAATTATCTGTTTTGCCTCTGTGACTTTATCAGAATTGAAAATCTCTGTATCATCAAAGGTTGAGTCTGTGTAGATATCTATAATTTTTTGCAAACCGGGCATGCATCATCCCACTTCCCTGTCTGATTGGGATTGGGTTCCGAGTGCCAACTGTGCTGTTTTGTTTTGGAACCAATCCCCTTCCGAAACAAAACACCCATCTCTAAAGGTCACTAATCACAGGTGCTTCTTAAGTAAAAACCAACTTGGTGGCTCATGACAGCAACATAAGCTCAAGCCACGAAATACTGTCAGATAGTGTATACGACTAGAAGCTTTCAGCCAATCATAGAATTATAGAATAGTGAAGTTGGAAGGGGCCTAACAAGGCCGTCATGTCCACACACACCCCAGCTCAAAGATTACTGGTGGTTGATTCCTACCTACTTTTTTGACTCCACTATCATCCTTCTAATGGCTGAAGTGTTTCAAAAAATGCTTTAACCAAGAAACAATAGTTGGGCGAAATAAATGCTCTTACATAACAAAAAAGCAACTATTGCTCTGCTGTACCAGTACTATCTGAAAAAAAGATTTTATTTCCCGTCTTTTCACTTGGACTGTGAACTTATTGGCAGAATGACTGCTTCAAATGAGAACTACCCATATGGCCTGTTCCTCTCAAGGGAAGTGATGGTACCACTCAATTCTGCTCTAGTTAGACCCCACCTAGAGTAATGCATCCAGTTCTGTGCGATGTTGACAACCTCGAGTGGGTACAGAGGAGGGCATAAGAACATAAGAACATAAGAAGAGCCATGCTGGATCAGGCCAAAGGCCCATCTAGTCCAGCTTCCTGTATCTCACAGCAGCCCCACCAGATGCGTTTGGGATATAGATGGGCACGACTTAGCGGAATTCCCATTTCTGTTTCCGTTACTCGTTTCCGTTACGCAACGGAAACGGTAACGGGAATTACTCCGCCAGAACTCGAACTCGAACCGACTAAAGAATAATTGGGTCTGATTTGTCGTGGTCGTTCCTGGCATCACGGCGATCCCGCGATGCCAAGCGGCACAGAAAAAAAGTTTTTAAAAGTTAAAAAAAACCCGATTCCCGGCCCTAAAAGCAGGCGAAAACTGTCTGAGGGCACCTACCAGGCCAGAAGGGTGTTTTATTTGGGGGGGGTCCCCGCCCCCCCTCTCCTTGGCTAGTGCTACTCCTGCGCTGCTGGTACCAGGCGGGGGGGCATCGTCTTGTCTGCCTTTGCCATACGGTGTGCGGACGGGGGGGATCCAAAATGGCGACCGCAATATTTTTTTTAAATCGTGGTCCAAAACCCCACCAAAGCACCACAGAAACATGCAAAAATTAGCTATTTTAAATGCTTGAATTTTTACAGTAGCAGCAGTGGGTTTGTCTCGCCAAAATACGTCTCCGTTGATTTTATTTTATTTTATTTTATTTTATTTTATTTTTTTACAACTGCACATTCACATGGGAGTGGACCATGCAAATTTTCCACCAATCGCATGGCCACTTGGCCAGGTTGACCACAGAGACTTCTGGGATGTGCCAATCAGGCATAAACAGCCCACTAACCGTAGCCCGAACCCGAACCCGAACCCTAAGCCTAACCCATACACCAGTACACTGTCCTTCTAAGTGGGTCAGAGAGGCACCCAGAGGTGCACCCCAATACTCACCCTAACCTCACCTGTAACTAGCCTAACCCTAGCCCTTGCGCTAACCCGTCTTAACCCTAAGCCAGATCTACTTGCATTGCACTACACGCAAGTACATTTCCCTTGGAGCGGGTGCAAAGACTCTGCCGGTCCGTCACTTGTGGCTCTGGCTGACTCTTGCAGCAGCATTTGTGTGCCATGCAAACCATGCCTGCAAGTGCTGCCTGACTGTGTCTCACCGACTGTTGCAGTGAAGGCACCCCAAAGAGGGGTGCCTCTGCCAGTCTGCTGCGTCTGCAATATGCATATCCATAGCATATGGCTATGCATGCCCTTTTGTAGCAGCGCTGGCGGGTGAGGATAAGAGGCACCCACCACAGAGAGGTGCCTCCAGGAGCCCGCTACCCCCCCCCAAAACCAGTACTAACGACAAACGAAAAAACAAAAAACAAAATGACAATTTTTTGTGAAATTTTGCGAAAAACGGAAACGAGCCGAAACGGGCTGCCTCCGACACACGACAACTCGAAAACATCATTTTCCCTAGTCGTGCCCATCTCTAGTTTGGGAGCGCATGAGACTAGATATCTGTCTCCTGATACCACTTCCCTGCATCTGGCCCATGAAGTACCCTGGTTTCTCCATCATGGTTTGTAACCTGTGATGGACTTTTCCTCCAGGAATGTGTCCAATCCCCTTTTGAAGGCATCCAGGCCAGATGCCATCACCACATCCTGAGGCAGGGAGTTCCAAAGACTTACAACGCACTGGGTGAAAAAATATTTTCTTTTGTCATTTCTTACTCTCCCAGCCTTCAATTTTGAGTGTATGTCCCCTAGTTCTGGTATTTTGGGAGAGAGAGAAGAGCTTCCCTTTATCCACTTTACTCATACCCTGCATTATTTTGTATGTCTCAATCATATCCCCCCCTCAAGCGCCTTTTTTCCAGACTAAAGAGGCCCAAATGTTTAGCCTTTCTTCATAAGGGAGGTGCCCCAGGCCAGTAATCATTTTAGTTGCTCTCTTCTGCACCTTTTCCAGTTTCACTATGTCTTTCTTGAGATGCGGTGACCAGAATTGTACACAATACTCCAGGTGGGGCCTTACTATTGTTTTGTATAATGGCATTATAATGTTGGCTGTTTTATTTTCAATCCCCTTTTTGATAATCCCTAGCATGGAATTGGCCTTCTTCACCGCTTCCACACACCGGGGAGACACCTTCATGGAGCTGTCCACCAACACACCAAGATCTCTTTCCTGATCCGCGACCAGGTCTGGAAAAAACGTCTTATGAGGAATGGCTTAGGGAGCAGGGAATGTTTAGCCTTTCAAAAAGAAGGCTGAGGGGGGATATGATAGCTATGTTTAAACATTTGAAAGGTTGTCATATTGAAGAAGGGACAGGTTTGTTTCCCATGGCTTCAGAGACTAGGACTCGGGGCAATGGTTTCAAACTACAGAAAAAGAGATTCCATTTGAACCTTAGGAAGAACTTCATGACGGTTAGAGCTGTTCAGCAGTGGAATATGCTGCCACGGAGGCTGGTGGAGTCTCCTTCTTTGGAGGTTATTAAGCAGAGGCTGGATGGGCATCTGTCGGAAATACTGTGATGGGGTTCCTGCAAGGCAGGGGGTTGGACTGGGTGGCCTTTGAGGTCTCCTCCAACTCTATGATTCTATGATTCTATGATAGGCACATGAGGGCTTTAACTCTGAGAGAAGCCCACAAGAATAAAACAAAGAATCAAGCCTTTGCAGTGGTTTCCCTGTGCCAGTGGAACACCCTGCCTTCAGAAATATGTATGGCCCTTTCCCTGGGGTCTTTAAAAGCTTGGCTATTTACACAAGCTTTCCCTCAGTCTGCACCACCTCACATATTTAATTTCCATCCCATTCCATCATTCCATCTATTGATTATATTGCTACTGCACTATGGTTCATTGATATGTTATTATTAATTTTGCTGATCCTGCTTTATTATGTCATGTTATTGTAGGTAAACCACCCAGAGTGGCCTTGCTGCCAGAAACTATACTAACTAACTAACTAACTTTTAATCGGTCACCATCACAACATTCAACATACAGTTTCTGGCTGTAGTCTCTCAGCATTAGACACAAGGGGAACATCTGTGTTTTTTCTTCAGCCATTACATAACTGTAGGTCTTAGACACTTAATCAACCTTTTCTGATGGGAAGAAAAGCAACACTTTTTAGAAAATGAAGAACAATGAGATCTGACTTGATTTCACCATGCCACAGATATGCGAGCAGTGAAAGCTGGTTTTTACTGTTTTTACTCTGAGAAATAAAAACAGAATGTCAGCAGTTTTATTATTATAGCTCTGAGGAACTAAATTGGAATCTTTTGAGGTAAAGGCATTCGACCATTAAAGTGTATCTGTTTATGGTTATAGAAAAATGGAATTGGGGGCTCTTTAGCATAGACTGTATTCAGAGTGTCATCAAAATGTTCATTTCAGGTCTGGGAGGTTTATTAAGTTGCTTTTATGAGTTAGGGGCGCATATATAGGGTTGGGAAAGGAGGTCACTGGAGAAGCTGCTTCTCATATGAAGCTCATGACAGAATTATAATATTGCTTGAAGGTTTTCTGCCCCACGGTGTGATTATTTGGACCAGAAGGAAGGTTTTTGTTTTGGAGAACACACCATATCCTTCCAGCCACTGTGGTGAAATTGGCTGAGGGGCTCTGCTATTTATGGTACAAGAATGTAACTTTTCTAGCTCTGGGATAGTGATAAGAATGTGAATGAAGCCACTTTTACTCCACTCAAAGCAACAGTTGAAAACCAAATCTGAAAATTTCAGTCAACATCCTAGGTCAGTGATGGTGAACCTATGGCACAGGTGCCAAAGGTGGCACTCAGAGCCCTTTCTGTGGGCACCCAACACTGCCCCTTCATAGCCACCTGTATACAGGTTAAATTACTGTATTGGCACTTGGCAAAAAAAAATAGTGGGTTTTGAATTGCAGTTTGGGCACTCAGTCTCTAAAAGGTTCGCCATCACTGTTCTAGGTAGTACCAAGTGGGAGAAATGAAAAGAAAAACCTGAAAGCTCAATTTATCTGCTGCATTTTGTGTAAACTTACCTCTAAGCTTTACCTGAAGCAACATTTCAGGTAAAAAATATCTCTCTGCATGTTTTTCAAAAAAAAAAAAAAAAGAAATAGGAGAACTGAGGACACAAGCAATTGCTTTATACTAAAGGAGATCAAATGAGCTCCCAATAGTTTCAGACAGAGATGGGCACGGTTTGCTTCATGGCAGGTGGCCGCGCTTCATTGTCACAACACCACATGTACTACACATTCCCTTCCTCCTATTGACTTCTCTCCACTCATTAGCTGATGCACACTGTTCTTCTCCTTCTCAGGAGGCATCTGTTCATTCCCTGCAGGAACATTTTCTTCCCTATTCCAGCTCCTCGGACTCAAGGAAATGTTGCTGACATTCCTGCAGCAGTGATGCAACCCAAAGTAATCCATGCCCATCTCTAGTTTCACAACTAAGGACTTCTTAACATTCATTGGCCCAAATCTAAAATCCTAGTTGTGTTGGCCTCTAGTTATGTTGGTCTTCTAGTTATGTGGCACAAATTTGCACTGGCCAAATTTAACAGAAATCACTATTCCCCAGATATGCAGGTTTGATGACTTCTTCTTCTTCTTCTTCTTCTTCTTCTTCTTCTTCTTCTTCTTCTTCTTCTTCTTCTTCTTCTTCTTCTTCTTCTTCTTCTTCTTCTTCTTCTAATGCCATGTCCTTGTAGAACATAGTTGATCAGTAGCACAATCAGGTTTTTTTTTAAAAAAATAATCTAAAGCTATTCTAAATAGAGAAGCTGTGTTCACTGCAAAAAATTGCCAGACCAGGCGGAAATAAACAGTCGACACACGTTTGCTTTGGGTTAACAAGGGCCACAATTTATTAACAGTATTAAACATTAACGTAACTTCTATGAGGGCCTGGAGCGTAGCGCAAATTTATGGTGGTTTTAATTTGTCTAGGTCCCTTTTACAGGTAAATTTCCTGCGGCCTGTTTTACTGCCGCAGGGCTGATGGCTAACTGTGTTGGCATCATCCAACGTAAATCAAGCCTTGGCAGCCCTTTCAATGTGGCTGGGTTTATGCTTTAATTTATGCCAGTCTAATGCTGGCCCTAGCTCCTTGTTTATGGGCTGCCAAGCAGACTGCAGATGTCAATTCAGGTCGGGACCTAGGTAATCAATGTTTAGTTTTGCGCTACCCGCCAATTGTGACCGGAGGGTTTAACGGAAGCCCAGCGTCCGCGTGTGGATGATGGGATGGGCGAAAACTCACTGTCACTCATTGCCAATCAGAGTGACAGTCAAAAATTCCCATCCGGCCCCGAAGCGACCAGCAAAGCATCACCATCCAGACTAAAAGCGGCGGGTGGGAGGGGAAAGGCCAGTCTGCGCAGGAAGGTCGCAGGGGAGCTTGCCTGACCTTAAATAGGTGCGCTCCCCCTGCGTATCCTGCGCAGACGGCGTAGCCAACCGGCGACTGCTTCCGCCGGCTGGCAAAGATGCCCCGCCCCCGCATCTTGCAGGGCGGAGCGGCCATTGCCAGACCAGGCGGAAATAAACAGTCGACACACGTTTGCTTTCGGTTAACAAGGGCCACAATTTATTAACGGTATTAAACATTAACGTAACTTCTATGAGGGCCTGGAGCGTAGCGCAAATTTATGGTGGTTTTAATTTGTCTAGGTCCCTTTTACAGGTAAATTTCCTGCGGCCTGTTTTACTGCCGCAGGGCTGATGCCTAACTGTGTTGGCATCATCCAACGTAAATCAAGCCTTGGCAGCCCTTTCAATGTGGCTGGGTTTATGCTTTAATTTATGCCAGTCTAATGCTGGCCCTAGCTCCTTGTTTATGGGCTGCCAAGCAGACTGCAGATGTCAATTCAGGTCGGGACCTAGGTAATCAATGTTTAGTTTTGCGCTACCCGCCACCAAAGAGGCGCACTGACGCCTCTTTACCCCAAACGGCCGAACAAAGCGGCCCGCAGGCCCTCATATAAATCTGAAACGAACAGATCCAGGCCCTTGTCGGACAAATGGACTCCATCAGGCCGAAACAGGTCAGGCGTCCGGGCAGTTATCTCAGGGTGCCAAATAACAGAGCCCAGCCCCGCCTGGACTACGCGGGCCACCTCTCGATTAACTCCCTTCCGGGCCTTGTGCATCTTTTGGGGGTGATGGAGAGGGCCCCATACCAACCTCGGAATCATGGCAGACCACAAGATAGTCGTGGCTGGACGATGCTGCTTGAATGTCCTCAGGTCATCGATGACCTGGAGGATAAGAGACTTGCCCGACATACGGGTCAAGTCGTTTCCACCCAGGTGTACTATGACAATGGCCGGGTGAGGGTCAGGGGGATCATTGAGGGCAGTTGGTAAAAATGCCTTCCACAGCATCCCCCGTCTTCCCCTCCACGCTATTTCGGCCCACTGTCCCAGGCCGAGATCACGGCCACGTCCTGACCGCACTGCAAACTTGGCGGCCCAAAACACGAAACTGTGGCCATAAATGACGACTCGCGTCTGTCCTCCTGGAGCCAGACCTGCAACGAAAAGAAGGAAGACTGGCCCGGTTTCACCGGTCCATTAAGGGGCGCACATAGGCCTTGAATTGCCTCGATCGCCATCGGCCGATCCGCTGGATCCCAGCCGGATCGACCCCGATGGCGGCGGCCGTGGACGCTGCACCGATCCTGAAGGAGTGCGTGCCAAAACGCCAACCAGAGATACCAGCAACCTGGAGTGCCCTAGATGATACATGCCAAAATTGATACCGGGTCAATGGTGATCCGGTTTGATGCTGAAATAGGTACCCCCGGCCCGAGCCAATCTGTCTGGTGTACCGTTGTAGTGCTAGTATCGGGCAGATTTGGGGCAGTGAACACCTACCTAGGCGTATCTCCGCGCCCTTGCCTTTTTGATCCGTCTTGGATTTGCGGATGTGAAAGACGACGTGGTCCTCGTAAAGAGCCATGTCCGACCACTGCAGAGCAGTTCCTGATGCATCATTTTGGGAATGGGCTACCAGTTCGCTGACTCGGAAGGCCCCAAAGAATGCTACCAACGTGGCAGCTTGAAATAAGCCCGCTTCAAACGGGTCTGCACACACCTGAGGCCAAACTGTGGCCAATTTACTCAGCATCCCTGGGGAGATAGGGGTTCTGTCATCCTGAGGCTTGCCCCGCTCCCTAGTCCAACCTTCTATCATCTTGCCTATTCTAAACTGGCAATCTGGGAGGTGGAATCCCTGTGCCCTGGCGTAGTAGTACAGGGCAGAGAGCTTGCCCTGTATGGTTCGGGGGGCTAGGCCTTTAAAGTGTAAATTGACTGCGAATTGGACTATCTGGTCCGCCGAAGCCGGCCACAGTCGAGGGAATCCTTCATTGGCGCAAAAGCGCGCGTACTCTGCACAGGCCGTCGAATACGCTCGGCGGGTGCTCGGTGCCAAGGCCAGCCCCATGGCCTGATTTGCCTCTACCCTCCAAGCCTCTATACCTCGGTCGGGAGAATGTCTGGGTCCAAAAGCGCCCAAGGTGCTAACGATCTGAACCACTCCATCTGTTGGCGGGACAGCGCGTCAGCAAGCTCATTCCTGACCCCCGGCACATGGCAGGCACGGAATAATATGTTAAACTGAAGGCATCGGAGGGTAAGAGCACGGACCAGACCCATTACCCGCTTCGATTTAGAGGTCAATTTATTGATTATATGTACCACCACTTGGTTGTCACAGTCAAATTGCACCACTGAATTAGCAAGACGTTCAGCCCAAAGAAATACTGCCCCGACTATAGGGAACAATTCTAAAAACGTCAGGTCCCTTGTGACACCACTGCCGTGCCACTCCGGGGGCCACGTTCCGGCACACCAACGGCCCTGAAAATAGAGTCCAAAGCCCAGGGCCCCAGACGCATCAGTCTGGACCTGCAGGTCTGAGGCGGCTATCGTTTCCGATTGCCAAAAGCAAATGCCATTAAACTCGGATAAGAATTGAAGCCAAATTTTGAGGTCATCCTTCATATCCGCGGAGATACGGCGCCGGTGATGAGGACTACGTAGCCCTGCAATGGCGTCGCAGAGTCTGTGTACAAAAGCCCGACCAGGGGCCACCACCCTGCAGGCAAAATTTAAGTGTCCAATAATCTGTTGGAGTTCCCTGAGGGTGGCCTTCCTCCGCGCCAAGAGCGCCAACAAGCGGGCACGGAGGTCATCCAGCTTCTCCCTAGGGAGTCTACAAGTTTGGGCGACGGTGTCCAGCTCGATGCCCAAGAATGTCAATGCAGTGGTCGGGCCCTCTGTCTTATCCTCGGCTAGGGGAAGGCCCAGTTCAGCTGCCATGGATCTGAAAGTCGCCATGAGAGATGCACATTGTTGGGTGCCTGCTGGGCCAGCGAACAGGTAGTCATCCAGGTAATGGATAACGTGTGAACTACCCGTTCGCTGGCGAATTGCCCACTCTACCGAAGAACTGAAGCGTTCAAAGGCAGAACAGGAAATAGAGCAGCCAAAGGGCATGGCCCTGTCCAAGTAATAACGTCCCTCAAATGCAAATCCTAATAACTCACAATCGTCCGGGTGGACTGGAAGGAGCCGGAATGCCGATTTAATATCACACTTGCCGATCTCAGCCCCCACACCGCATCCCCGAACCATTCTGATGGCTGCATCAAAGGAGGTATAACGGACACTACATAATTCCTGTGGTATCATATCATTCACTGACTCCCCCGCCGGGTACGACAAATGGTGGATAAGGCGATATTCGCCGGGTGCTTTCTTGGGTACAATGCCCAAGGGGGATACCCGTGAGTGGGGAGTCGGTGGGTGATCGAATGGTCCCAGGATCCTGCCTGCTGCCAATTCGGATGCTATCTTCTCCCACACTATCGCCTCCTTCCCTATTATCGATTTTAGGTTATGGGCCAGAAAGGGCCATCGTTCCCCAGTAGCTGGTATACGGAAGCCATACTCGAAACCGTTTAAGATGTAGGCGGCTTCGTCCCGTGAGGGGTAGCTACGCAGCCACGCCCTCAGGACCGGCACCCGTATGGGACTAGGTCCCTTTTGGAGGAGGGGATGAGCCCGGTTGGGTGCGCCTGCCCCCTGTGTCCCTGCCTCCGCTGTTTCCTGGTTTGCCCCTCGGGCAAGTAGAGGCTGGGTGGTTGGCCCCACAAGTGGAGCATAGGTGCCTAAATTTGCACTGGCGGCGCCCGCAAGATCCTTTACTGTTATATTCAAAACAGACCAGCCGTGGTTGAACCAGCTGGCCCGCATTTGCGCGGGGATTACCAGTCTGGCCAGGGCGCGATATTGCATGGCCGCTATCAAATCTCTCATTCAGGGCCTGACGTGGTGCGCTCATCACCCTCAGCCATAAATAACTATGAGGCCTGTCCCAGCGGAGGGTGGGGTCCTTGGCTATACGACGACGAAAAGCTTCGTCATACGCCAGCCAGACAGAGGCTGGGAAGTCAGAACGGGCCCTGATAATATTGTCCAGATAGTGCCACAACACTGTGCTCTTTTGGGGATGGGCCTGGGCATAGATGCCGGCATACATGACAAAGGCCGTCAGCCAGTTATTCCAAGTTTTTTCCGGCTTTCTCTTCCTAATTCTCTCTTTCTCCTTGTCATCCAGCTTCTCCAGGTCTTTGATGTCAATTTCCCTATTGAGTAGCTCAAAGATATCAACGTACCTTCCCGACACAATCTTTTCGATCATAGCATCGGAAAGGTGGTCTCCCAATGACAAGGACTCGTCCCCCTCTGGCAGGTCTAAAGGGCTGCTAGCTACTGCCTCAGATTCCTCCATCGACTTGGTGTCAGACTGCCCTGTGGGGGCTGTGGCTTTATCGCCTTCTCCTCCCTGGCCCATGGTCAAGCTTGTACTAGGGTCCGTCTGCGCGGCAGTCTCCACCAACACTGGGCCCGGCGTGTCTGTGGGCCGTGGTGGTAGGAGAGAAGACCCATATCCCGGGGGGTAAGCTTCAACCCGTTCACTACCTACTGTGTTGGAGGCAGGCCAGGGCCAGAGTACCCGCCTTGGTGTGTGCATAGACATGTTAAACTCACCCGGGGGCGGGTTGCAGATGGGCGCCCGTGGTTGTGGTTCCTGAGGTGTTACGGTTGTTGACAGGTCCATGGCCTGGTCCTGCGGCCTGTCCGCAATGACGTGAGTGGCGGTCGGTGGGGCGGTTCCCCCGGAAGTAGCCGCTGGTGGAGTTAGTCTGGCCTCAGTCGCATGCGCCTCCGGGGGTGCTGGTTGTGGACCTGTTGAAGACTGACCAGAGGCTCCCGCCATAGCGGTTTCCAAGACAGAAATACGAGACATCATTAAATCACCGAGGACTTTAAGGCCTGCGATACTCTTTGGTGTCCCTGGTAGGCCGTCCCCCATAAGAGGCCTCCATGCCCTTTTGTTTGGCACGGTCCTGTTCCAGACGAGACAATTTGCTCCAGGCAGCCGCAAATGGCTGCCACTCATCATCAGATGAGGACGAGATTTCTGGGGCTGGGTGTGCTGCCTGTCGCCTGTGTGGATGGGCCTTGCCCTTGCCCTTGCCTTTACTGGTACCTGGTTTGGGTGGCATGGTGCGACCGGCAAGGTGCGTCGTGCTCCAATACTGGCACACGCTAAAGGATGAACGGTTTATTGCCTTATACCTTCAGGAGTATCACAGGCAAGGGCCCCCTAAATAGGATGGGTATGGATCCCTGAATAGGCCAAGGATGGTAGTGTGGATGGCAGGTAAAATGGCCACCCTCTAACCAAAATGGCCGCCCACCACCCACACGTGGCCTCTCAACTGTGGCAAAAAATTCACCAAATGGAATGGCCGTGTAATAACCCCCTCCTTATTCTGCTATAATCCCCCTCAATCACGCACCCCCCCCAAGTAAACCCCCAGTGAGGCCCCAGGGAGGATGGATGATGATAATCAGGCCGCCCTGGGTAAAGCTCAGGTGGTGACCAAAATGGCCGCCCTGCCTGGCCCGCAGGGCCCGGGTTCCTGGAAAGGACCGCTGGGTCTGACTATTCCAGGAAGGGTCTGTACCTAAGGGAGGGTAGGGGTGGGGGTCGCGTCGGCTCCCCGCTGGCCTGCTAGGTGCCCCGGGTCTGTCCCCTTCCCGGTCTCCCCGGTGCTCCCTCTGTATCGGCGCTGCCAGCCGGCTGCTCGGCTGCGCGCTGTCTCCCGGCTTCTCGGTCAAGCCGTTTGCCCCTAGGAGTTCACTGCCGCCCCGCACCCCCGGTAGTCCCCTTTCCTTTTCCTACCCCCCCGGGCAGGCTCACAGGAGCCTGGCTCCCCGCCCCCCTCCCGGTCTCCCCCCGCCCCCCTCCAAGATACTTGCGGTTCTTATCTCCGATCTCCCGGCCAGCTGACGGGCGGGAGCGGAGTTAACACGCTGCAGCTCGCTGCAGCTCCGGCAAAGCGGCTGATCGAGCTATTGCTCCGATCTCCACAGACTGTCAGCGGAGACCGAAGCAGCTGCTGCTCCTTCTGCGGACTCAGCAGCCTCTCGCCCTTACAGGTAAGGGGAAAGGCCAGTCTGCGCAGGAAGGTCACAGGGGGAGCTTGCCTGACCTTAAATAGGTGCGCCTCCCCTGCGTATCCTGCGCAGACGGCGTAGCCAACCGGCGACTGCTTCCGCCGGCTGGCAAAGATGCCCCGCCCCCGCATGTTGCAGGGCGGAGCGGCCATTAGCTTAAATTCTTAAGCAAGAATGTTCTTCTACAACCCGGGCCATGCTTCCCATCTATTTTCCCTTGAAGAATAACCTGCAGCAGATGGTATTTCTCATTGCGCATTATGTGTCTGAAATATTACAATATTCTTCTCTTTATGATATTGAGGATTTCTAGCTTTTTATTCATATGCTGTAATACGGTCACATTAATGACTCTGGCTGTCCAATGTACCTTGGACTTCCAAGGAAGTGAATTGCCTCAAGTTAAAAAAAATCACCATAGAGATTCTCAGTTGCATCCTGAGCTATAGGACTCAAAATGCAACAGATGATGTCTACAGTGATATCCTAACTTGGGGCAGTTTGCCTCCATAAGTTATGTCATTTGAGCAGAACCACAGGAGGTTTTGGGCAGTCTTCTGGTTTTCTATACAACTTAGGCCTTCCTCTGCAACAGTAGGAGAAATTGAATGCTTTATCCCTCTGTACATATGAGTTTCAATGGGAATCAACCACATCAGACTTGACTTTATGGATATAGTGGAGATGTTCATATTTATTACCCTTCTGTTGCTAGCATGGCAGAATCATCTTCTCTCATCTAAAGATATAGCAAATGCTTATAAATGTTCATTTTCTTTCACACACACAAGCCTCCCCCCCAACACATCAAGATCACTTGGGGGGGGGAATTGGCAACTGCCGCGAGATTTTTCTCTCTTCCACATGAGAGTGATAAGTCCAGCACTTCTTTCATCATCACCATCAGCTTTTACCACACCACCACTGGTCTTCTATACAAAACCTTGCTTTGCTTTCTATGCAAAATATGAGGGTTTCTGCAGAGAATACAAGTTTTTGCACAAAAATCATTTCTGCCACTTTTTCACACTCACACTCACTCACTCACTCACTCACTCACTCACACACACACACACACACACACACACACACACACACACACACACACACACACACACACACACACACACACACACACACACACACAAATGCCAATATGCAAAGAAAGCTCACCCACCCATCCCCAAAGTCTTAGGATATCACTTAGCATGGAAAAACTTTTTGAATTGTTCCTTTCTTGTCTACAAGAATAAAATAAGCAGACTTGCATCACTGAGCAGACCAAGTAGTTCAAAAGGTAGAAAAATGCATCCAAATAATGCAAATCATATGGGTAGTCTGTTATCAATTATGAATCATGTGTCCTATAACATATTGGAAAAAATAACATCTACCTCTGGACCTCTCCCACAGGAACTCGGGACCATGACTTATGTGTGGTTGTGGTATCGCAGAAATATGGTTGTGCTGATCTTTCAGACTATCTTCCTATAGATATGAAATGCTAAATATGCCCAGATGTATAATGAACAGCTGTGATTTAGGGGTAAAAAAAGATGCCCTATTATGGCTTCTTTGGAGTTGTTTATTACACATTCACCCTGCTTTGAAAATCATTACTCTGCTTCACTTCTGAAGTCTCCTGTTAAATAAACTTGGCTAAGTTCTAAGAACACCATCCGCTCAGCAGTTCCAGAAGGATAGATTTCCTTGGGATTTTCTTTCAATGCAGAAGACTTGTAGACTTAATTGGAAGGGAATCAATCATACACTGTATCTATTTCAGTTCACTGGGAAAACATTATGGGATTTTTGCACAGGCAATTACATGTGCATTCTGTTGAGGGAGAACTTCGTCCACAGCACAGACGGTTCATTTTTATTCCGAACGACGTTTCTGAAATTCATCTGGTGTTTTGTAGTCCTCCAAGATCTGAGATGGAGAATCAGACAAAGCCAAAAATTGAACCTAGTGACCCAATCAGGACATGCTTTCTTAGTCAAACAATCGAAATCAGAATTGATTGTGGGTTGGTTGTGTGTAAACAGAGAAGCAGATGGAATAATGACGATAACAGGAATGATCATAATATGAATAGCTTTATTCTGGAGGGTGGGAAGTGAAGAAATTATCCTTGGTTGTTTTTTTAAAAATCCATGCATTGCTACTTCAGTGTTGCCTGAATGTTCCCGGTGATACCTCTTTCTAGATTCTTCCTTGAAAGTTTGACACCTGAATTTGGCAATCTCATCCTGAGTGTGATCGCATTGATATAACTAGCTTGTTTCTTTACAGTATTACTCAGTGTCAGATGTTCAAAGCGAGACTTCACAATGCAAAAAGAAAATGAAAAGTCCAAAATGATTCATTTGTCTGTTTTAACATCCCAGCTTCCTCCCTGTGCTAATGGTGAAGGGGACCATATGTCCTGTTTTGGCCGGAGGCGGTAGTCCTCTGTGTGAAAAGCACATTCTGCTCAGGTTGCTATCTGAAAGCAAGGGAACGTCTTCAGAAAAATTCAGGTCCAGCATATGGAATCTGAATGTATGTGTCTTGCACAATAATATCTTTCAGCAAATTCAACACAACTTTATTTTCTCTCTCTATGTTTAAATATGTGAAAGGATGTCACATTGAAGAAGGGACTGGTTTATTTTCCATGGCTTCAGAGACTAGGATGCAGGGCCATGGTCTCAAACTACAGGAAAAGAGATTCAGCTTAACATTAGAAAGAATTTCATGATGGTTAGAGCTGTTAGGCAGTGGAATATGCTGCCATGGAGCATGGTGGAATCTCCTTCTATGGAGGTTTTTAAGCAAAGGTTGGATGGCCATCTGTCGGGAGTCCTGTGATGGGGGTTCCTGCATCGCACGGGATTGGACTAGATGGCCCTTGAGGTCTCTTACAACTCTATGATTCTATGGTTCTATGATTCTTTCAAAAGTCTTTCCTCCAACATACAAATTTGCCTCAGAGAGATGGTCAAAGGCAGGGTGTGAGGGCCATGATAGTTGAAGTAGACATTGGTCAAGCATTGGGATTCGCTCCTCTTTCATTCTTAAACCTGTGACAGAAGGGTTAAAGAACACAAACTTTTTCACAAGAAAGTTGCTTGGAAGGATGGGGAAAAACTTACTAAAGATAAGCACCTGGAAGTATTTGACAGCAGGCTTTTGGTGAAGCATGTGACAGAAAATTCTCCGCTTGAGGTAAGGAAGATAGAGAGTCTTCTAAATTATGTTCCCCATGAGGGTTGCTAAGGCATACTTACAGATACTATATGAGGTAGAAAATTAGTACTTTAAATTGTTATGGTTACATATGCACTAAAGTGTAAGTGTTTGCAGTTTTTCAAAAGTTTGCCTACGGTTTATCACACAGTTCCCCCACTGAGAAGAAAATGTACCTGCTGTAAAATGTCGAAACAGCTCAAGGGTTAGCAGGGGATCACCGTTAACTCTTAACTCCAGACCTTCAACATTTCCTTGGGGAGGAGTGGGGTTTTGTGTAGGTGAAATTAATAGAAGCCACCACTACGAGCATTCCTGTAGACACGGGTTGCGAGTGAAAGAAGAACAAAAACTATTCCATGCAGTAGAATTATTTTAAATTAAAAAGTAAGGTTTAGACATTGCCCTATTTTTAAAATTCCTTTTGAAGCATCTGTATTCTTCTCTGTGGGAAAGATGTGCCTATTAGCTATCCATTCCATGACCCCTTTATTTCCAAATATTGTAGGATGTGCCAAAAATCCCTCCTTCTGATTTTTGAACCTTCTCTCTCTCTCTCTCTCTCTCTCTCTCTCTCTCTCTCTCTCTCTCTCTCTCTCTCTCTCTCTCTCTCTGTGTGTGTGTGTGTGTGTGTGTGTGTGTGTGTGTGTGTGTGTGTGTGTGTGTGTGTGTGTGTGTGTGATGATGATGATTTCCTCTCTGCTCCTTCTGAATCCTACTCAATATGTTTAGTCTATACATGGAAATTCCAACCTTAAATCTATCTGTGAGCTTTCTCCCCCAGAAACCCAATAGGAGCAGGTCAAGAATTTCTTTATGGAGACCTAATACTGTAGTAGTATTACCCTTGACAGAAGTGGAATATTATGTCTCACATCCTTTGAACAGGATGCTTTATGGCATAATGTCATTTGCAGAAACACAGAGGTGAGAAGTGGGTCCCTGATTTCCATATAAAAATAGTCTGAAGGCGCATGAGGGAATGTGTTAAAAAGATAACAATGCCCAGGGGTGTGTTAGAGTTGCAGGGATACTTATTCTACAGCTGAGAAATGCCCTTAGAAGAACTGAACATTGCCTTTTATGGCAGCCATAGGAGAGCAAATCCATCTCAGGAAACAGAGAAAAGAGATGAGGAAATAAGGATAAGATGATTAGAAGCCAGGCTATTTGGGCTGCTTTTTACTGGCGAGAACTATGCAGGGATGGGACACCGCACTATGACACATATTTATGTAACAGCCACTTTTGTTGCAGTGGTTAAATGCCTGTACTGCAGATAAAACTGTGCTCACGACCTGGGGTTCAAGCCCTGGTAGCTGACTCATGGTTGACTCAGCCCTTCCATCCTTCCGAGGTCAGTAAATTGAGTACCCAGCTTGTGGGGGGGGGCAATGTGTAGCCTGCATAATTAAACTGTAAACCACCCAGAGACTGCTTGAAGTGGTATGAGGTGGTGTATAAGCAGAACACTTTGTTTGCTTTGCTTTTTCTCTTGATTATATTCAATATTCTATCAGTCTATGATGTGACCAAGACATAGTGCTAACCCAAGTAAGGGAAAATACTGTGAAGAAAGGCATTGGTAGCTCTATATGCATCATCAAGAGATAGACTCATAGAATCATAGAGAATCATAGAGTTGGAAGAGACCTCAAGGACCATCTAGTCCAATCCCCTGACATTCAGGAACCCCCATCACAGGACTCCTGGCAGACGGCAATCCAGCCTCCGCCTAAAAACCTCCAAAGAAGGAGACTCCACCACCTTCCATGGCAGTATATTCCATTGCCAAACAGCTCTAACAGTAAAAAATCCAGTCAAAAAAACAGGAACCTGTACTATGACAGTTGTGTATTGCTTGTGAAGAATGCTTACTTGCTAAAATACTTCATATAGATCCATGTGTCCCATACAGCTCAAGGGATGCGTAGTTTCGTAGTTATCCAACCAAAAGGCAAGGGAGAACCCCAGACTGAGAATACTTGCAACTTTATTGTTTGTGTCCAAAGAATCATCCAATGAGCATATGAAAACAAAACAAAAAAACCACACAGAACCAACCCCTGCCACGTTACCCACCACAGTATTATATCTTTTGATATAACTTCCATATGTTTTGATTGTGGAATCGGCATGAAGCCAAAGTCTGTTCTTTGGTCCTAAATCAGTGTTCATGAACCTATGGCACAGGTGTCAAAGGTGGCACTCAGAGCCCTTTCTGTGGGCACCTGACATCGCCTCTTCACAGCCACCTGTATTCAAGTTAAATTGCTGTATTGGCACTTTGCAGAAAATTGGTGGGTTTTGAATCGCAGTTTGGGCATTCGGTCTCTAAAAGGTTCACCATCACTGTCCTAGATGTTTGAGTTCAACTTCTTCTGCATGATACAACTTTTCCTGAAGAGAAGAAGGAATTTCTGCTTGAAAAGTTGACAAGTATAGCCGCGAAACGTTACATTAAAATATGAAAGTTAGTCTTTAAGGTGCCACATGTTTTGTGTCTTTTGCTTTGTTTTATTTTTCTTTGATTTTGCCTGGAATTCTTGAAAAGACTAGCACAGCTACCCTCTCCAAAATTTCTGCTTGACATGAAACCACTTTTCTGTCATCTCTTGGAGGAAATGATGTTTGGTGGTGTTATGAGTTTTGCTTTATTTTTCTGTATTCCACCCAGAGTAGCAACTTGCAGTATAAAACTGGGTGGCATAAAAATTAAATAATTCTATAGAATTAAAACCAGAATTGTTCTTGTTAAATATAATGCCAGGTAAAATGGATCAACAGAAAGTGTATTTAGCCACACATATTGTAACAGCAGCGAGAGTCATCTTTGCAAAACACTGGAAAGAACCAATAATTCCAGAAGAACAGGAGGTGATAGCAAAAATCCTTGAAACAGAAGAAATGGACAAACTGTCAGAATGGTTAGAGACACCACGGAAACAGAAGCATCAGGAATGTTGGGAAAAGTTTTCTTTGTGGTTTAAAAAAAGATAATTATACAAAAAACAAATAAATCAAGAGTTTGCATTTGAAATATGTCAACAGCCATACACTATTATGTAACATATACTATCTATATAAGTCCTAACTGATATGTGCCCTGGTCAACAGACGAGCCTCTGTCACAAAGACTGACACCAGGTATATAATGCACCAAACACAAACCCAGAAAATAAAAAAATTAAATACAACAAGCCAACGAACAAACAACATTTGACACATTGAGAAAACCTAATCAAGAACTGCTGTGAGATATTTTTACTTTTGCATGAAAATTAAAAAGCCACCACACATCCGAACCTACAATCAGCAACAGAGCACAAACCACACACACAGCAGTATTTAAGGCCCTGAGATTTGCTTCAAGAAGGGCTAAAGACGTCGAAATGTCGCCAAAACAACCAGATTTCTACACGGGAAGAAACCCGAATCCCTACTTTAAAACCTTGCATTTTCTTCAAATTAGAAGTCCTCCTGTGAATAATACTGTACAGTGTTACCTCGAGGTACGAATGCATCGAGATACGAAAAACTCGAGTTATGAAAAAAAAATCTGTGCAGATGGAATGCCCCGCTTTACAAAAAATTAACCTTAAAAAATAGAAAAAAGTTTCCCAAGGACACATTGCACCTAGAAAGTGTTTGTAGCATTTTGTTGTTGTTGTTTGCCTTTTTGGATATATATTTTTGTGTCTTTCTCAAGCATTGAAAAGGTAGGGAGTTGATCTTCGCCATTTACCTGCTTTTTAACGAGCATTTTGCATTGCATTTCATTGGATTGTGGAGTTGGGGGAGCTGATCTTTGCCATTTCCTTGCTTTTTTCTGTGTGCATTGCAGGACTTTTTTCCTGCTCTGCATGCCTTTAAAGTGCCCTTTATAAAGAGATTTGAACAAAAAAATGATACCTGAAGGACTGTCTCCTTCCATATGAACCTACCCGGCAATTAAGATCTAGTCAGGGAGCCCTCCTGAGAGAGCCATCCCTGAAGGAGGCGAAAGGGATGGTTTGTAGGTCTAGGGCCTTTTCGGCAGCTGCCCCCAGGTTGTGGAATGCCCTCCCAATTGACATCCGCCTGGCACCAATGATGATGACATTTCGGCCCCAGATAAAACCCTTCCTGTTTCTGAAGTTTTTTAATTGACATAACATAGATTGTGCGTCCTGGTGGCAATTTTAGTGTTTTGTGTTTAAATGTTTTTATTGTTTTAATTGTCCATTGCCTTTTTAACATTCTTACTGTTTTAACTGTTTACTCTAATTGTAAGCCGACCAGAGACCTTTGGGTAGTGGGCAGAATATAAGTTGTATAAATAAATAAAGTTTGTGATGGTTTTCTGACCTTAGGAATGGATTGATTCATTTCCCATTCATTTCTATGGGAAACTGTGCTTCAAGACACAAAATTTTCATAATACAAAAATTCCCATAATTCATAATTTTGTATCTCGAGGTACCGCTGTTCAACCTTTTTATGCGAAATACCATTGTGCGTGCATACACACACACACACACACACACACACACACACACACACACACACACACACACACACACAGAGAGAGAGAGAGAGAGAGAGAGAGAGAGAGATTTCTTCACCAGTGCTGAAGTGAAGCAAACATTTCTGAAATGTTTCATTCTTGTCTGCAAAAATGAAATAAGGAAAGATTTACACACCACCATCCTGAATGCAATAAACCTCTGGCTCCAAAGTTACTTTTTAGATGTAAGAAGTAATACCTAATGAATGACACCTAGTTATTTTAAGAGTTACTTTTAAAGGCTCTTTATCTTCCCTTCTGGAGATGCACTGATAGGAATTTTACAGCTTTTATAATGCCATATTCTCTTACCAGTTATAAACGGCAAGGAAAATACTGTTTGCTTTTAAATTATTTGTTTTTTCAAATATTTCTGAAGTGCAATAGTAAAACTGGCCATTAGAGAGAAATAGAAAGTATTACACTTAAAAATATATACCTTTTTGGTAATGCCAACAGAACTCATTGAACATATTATCTTCTGTATGATCAGAAGACTGATTAGGATAACAGCAATTTGGCAGCTCAGAGGTAGTGAGTAATACAAGTTGTTTTTTAAGTTGTAGCAGTGTGGGCTGAGATGAAAACAGAATGTCCCATCTATCTGACTTCAGCTTCCCAACTGCAGTGGAAAACCACATTTTGGCATATCCTGTTCTTGAGGTAATTATGGTTCCTGTGATGTTTCAAGCTCTGTTATGTCCCAAGAAGACATGGGCATGAACCAGTTCATACCAGTTTGTATAGATGGCAGCACAGGTGCTGCAACTCCCAACCTCAGCCTCTTCAGTCAACAAGCCCTTCACCAAGACCAGCTTGCTTACTTTTTCCTCAGGCTAATCTCCTCGTCATGAGACTCTTCTCCCTTCCTCTTTTATCTGAGTGGGAGATAAAATGGGGCAGTGAAGAAAGAGCTGTGAAGGTGGAGGAAACTAGTGACATTGGGCCTGGCGAGTGGGAACTGAACCCAAGGAGGGGAGCCACAGGACCTGTGCTGCCACCTTACTAAACTGGGACAAACCGGTTCATGCTCATAGTTAGAGATGGGCACGACCAGAAAAAAATTTTTTTGAGTTGTCGTTTTTCGGGATGGGTCTGTTTCAGGTAGTTTCCGTTTTTCATGAAATTTTTTAAAAATTTGTTGTTTCGTTGTGTCGTTTGTCGTTACCACCGTGATTTCGCGCGATTTGATGTCCCAGCGACGAGTGGCGTCCCGCCAGCGCTAGGTGTTTTTGAGCCCTAGGCGGCGGGCGGGGTGCGGGGACGGGGAGGTGCGGGCAGGCGGCGGTGGCAGGGAGAGGGGCGGGTGGGCGGGCGGGCGGCGGGCGCGGGTCCCGCAATGACCCAGAGCAGACAAAAAACACTTTAAACTGACTAGCTGCAAAAGACTGCATCCAATAAAGCAATTGCAATTTGCAAACAAAGTGGGCAGAATGCAATATATTTCTTTTTTTTTTCTCTTGGTCAATGCTGAACTGGCCGGCCACCCTTGGTCTGGCTGCCTGTTATACTTTTTTGTTGTTTTGTTTTGAAGCTTTTATCCATCCCATCTCCCCTCCACCTCTCCGAGGTCCTGGCTTCACACTGTAAAGCCAAGCAATTAAGCCAATGCAACCCTGGTCATCTAGCGGTTAGAGTCTGATATTAGGGTTAGGGTTAGGGTTAGGGTTGGAATAGGTAGGGATTGGGCTCTGGGTTGCTCTTAAGGAAGACAGCGTGCTGGTGTACGGGCATACAGCTTGGATTAGGCAGAAGAACTCTAAGTTTTACACTACAGCCCAGATCCCACTAGGCTATACAAGGAGGACTATGGGCGTCCACGTCCACACACAAGGCCAGAGTAAGGGCATCCACAAGGCCAGAGTATGAGACCACACAGAGCCTGAGTACGGGAGGCCACAACACCAGAGTACCTGAGGCCACAAGGCCAGAGTAAGGGCACCAGCAAGGCCAGCATGGCAGATTTTTGCCTTATCACAGCTGTGTTAACAAGTAAAATGTGTCCTTCTTAGTGGGTCACAGTGTCTTGCAGCCCAGAGGACAGAGTAGGGGAGCCCAAAAGGGCTGAGTCTGAGACCGCAGGGCCCTGCGAAAGTCCAAGCTGTGTGCTATTATCCCAGCAAACTCCCAGTTCGCAGGCAAAATGTCGTTCTTAGTGAGTCACAGTGTTTTGCAGCCCAGAGTGAAGAGTAGCAGAGGACACATAGCCTGAGTCTGAGGCCACAGGGCTGCGAACCGGAGGCCACAGGTTTTCAGCCCTTCTTTGTGAATGTGAGTACTAGTACCACCATGAACCACACATGGCACTTTCTGACATACTCTTGGTGGTGGTGTGGTGACAGTACGTACGTAGTCGTACGCAAGTACAATTCCCTTCTTAGTGAGCCACAGTGTCTTGCAGCCCAGAGGAAAGAGTGGTGGAGGCCACATAGCTTGAGTGAGTCTGAGTCTTAGTAGTAGTCAGTCACAGTTCCTACACCTCCAAGAACCAAGCCTGGAACTTTCACGCAAATCTTCTATATGGTGGACAGACAGAGTGCCACCAGCACGCAAGTACATTTCCCTTCTTAGTGAGCCACAGTGTCTTGCAGCCCAGAGGACAGAGTGGCGGGGGCCACATAGTCTGAGTCTGAGGCCACAGGGCCTGAGCAGGGGAGGGTCATTGACAGCTCGAGTTACCAAAGGAGCTAGCTGACTGGCCCGAGTACGGGCTGCCCAAAGGCCAGCAAGGTAGTGTGCTGCCTCTTCAAAGCTGTGCTACAAGCAGTTTTCATCCCTTCTTAGTGAGCCACAGTGTTCTGCAGCCCAGAGGACAGAGTGGCGGGGGCCAAAACATCCACCCTAACCCTAACACTAACCCCACCTCCAACTATTCCTGATGAGTGTTCCCACAACTTCTCACATAACTCTTCAACCGCCACCACCTACAAGTGTAGCTTGGTGAACGTAACATTAAGTTTTCTTGTCCGGCAGTCTTTGTTCCAGGGTTTGGGCAAAAATGATTATAAAATGTTTAAGCAGTGTTAAGGAGTGCCAGCTTGAACATCAGGTACAGGTACTGTGTTCAGGTTAGTTGTTAAGCTACATTATGTGAGTATTTTTGCATTTTATTTGCAGGAAAAGCAAATAACATAGTTAATGAGGTAAAAAAGGCAGAATAAGATCCATATACTTTAGCCAAGTCCCAGCAGCAGTGTGCTACAGTACTAGTACTGTAAGTTTTCATCCCTTCTTAGTGAGCCACAGTGGTTTGCAGCCCAGAGGAAAGAGTGGCTGGAGGAGGCCACATAGCCTGAGTCTGAGGCCACAGGGCCTGAGTAGGCGAGGCCAAAAGAACCGCTCAATTATCTTTGAGGAGAAGAATGCCTGAATTCCCTTCTCAGTGACTCACATGCAGCCCAGAGGACAGAGTAGCGGAGACCCAAAGGCCTCAGTCTGAGGCCACAGGGCCCGAGTAGGGGAGGATCATTGCCAGCTTCAGTACCCAAAGTGGCTGAACGGCCTGAGTACGCCAGTAAATTGTCCTTCTTAGTGAGTCACAATGTTTTGCAGCCCAGAGGAAAGAGTGGTGGAGGCCACATAACTTGAGTGAGTCTGAGTCTTAGTAGTAGTCAGTCACAGTTCCTACACCTCCAAGAACCAAGCCTGGAACTTTCACGCAAATCTTCTATATGGTGGACAGACAGAGTGCCACCAGCACGCAAGTACATTTCCCTTCTTAGTGAGCCACAGTGTCTTGCAGCCCAGAGAACAGAGTGGCGGGGGCCACATAGTCTGAGTCTGAGGCCACAGGGCCTGAGCAGGGGAGGGTCATTGACAGCTCGAGTTACCAAAGGAGCTAGCTGACTGGCCCGAGTACGGGCTGCCCAAAGGCCAGCAAGGTAGCGTGCTGCCTCTTCAAAGCTGTGCTACAAGCAGTTTTCATCCCTTAGTGAGCCACAGTGTTCTGCAGCCCAGAGGACAGAGTGGCGGGGGCCAAAACATCCACCCTAACCCTAACACTAACCCCACCTCCAACTATTCCTGATGAGTGTTCCCACAACTTCTCACATAACTCTTCAACCGCCACCACCTACAAGTGTAGCTTGGTGAACGTAACATTAAGTTTTCTTGTCCGGCACTCTTTGTTCCAGGGTTTGGGCAAAAATGATTATAAAATGTTTAAGCAGTGTTAAGGAGTGCCAGCTTGAACATCAGGTACAGGTACTGTGTTCAGGTTAGTTGTTAAGCTACATTATGTGAGTATTTTTGCATTTTATTTGCAGGAAAAGCAAATAACATAGTTAATGAGGTAAAAAAGGCAGAATAAGATCCATATACTTTAGCCAAGTCCCAGCAGCAGTGTGCTACAGTACTAGTACTGTAAGTTTTCATCCCTTCTTAGTGAGCCACAGTGGTTTGCAGCCCAGAGGAAAGAGTGGCTGGAGGAGGCCACATAGCCTGAGTCTGAGGCCACAGGGCCTGAGTAGGCGAGGCCAAAAGAACCGCTCAATTATCTTTGAGAAGAAGAATGCCTGAATTCCCTTCTCAGTGACTCACATGCAGCCCAGAGGACAGAGTAGCGGAGACCCAAAGGCCTCAGTCTGAGGCCACAGGGCCCGAGTAGGGGAGGCTCATTGCCAGCTTCAGTACCCAAAGTGGCTGAACGGCCTGAGTACGCCAGTAAATTGTCCTTCTTAGTGAGTCACAATGTTTTGCAGCCCAGAGGAAAGAGTGGTGGAGGCCACATAGCTTGAGTGAGTCTGAGTCTTAGTAGTAGTCAGTCACAGTTCCTACACCTTCAAGAACCAAGCCTGGAACTTTCAGGCAAATCTTCTATATGGTGACAGACAGAGTGCCACCAGCACGCAAGTACAATTCCCTTCTTAGTGAGTCACAGTGTCTTGCAGCCCAGAGGAAAGAGTGGCGGGGGCCACATAGCTTGAGTGAGTCTGAGTAGTCAGTCACAGTTCCTACACCTCCAAGAACCAAGCCTGGAACTTTCAGGCAAATCTTCTATATGGTGACAGACAGAGTGCCACCAGCACACAAGTACAATTCCCTTCTTAGTGAGCCACAGTGTCTTGCAGCCCAGAGGACAGAGTAGCGGAGACCCAAAGACCTGAGTCTGAGGCCACAGGGCTCGAGTAAGGGAGGATCATTGCCAGCCAGCTCCAGTACCCAAAGGAGCTGCTGAATGGCCTGAGTACGCCAGTATAATTTCCTTCTCAGTGAGTCGCAGACTGTGCTTTGCAGCCAATGGAACACAGTAGCCCTTCCTCCACAGACTCACAGTCAGTGACTCAGAGTAACTAACAAGGACCAAGGCGGGAACTTCCTGACAAACTCTTCTATTACGTACGCATACGCAAGTATGCTTCCCTTCTTAGTGAGACACAGTTGGTAGCTCAGTGGAAAGAGTGGCGGAGGCCAGAAGGCCAGACTAGAGGAGGTTGAAGGAGAAGCACCTAGTTAGGAATATCCCCTCCTTCTGCCAAGGGATTTCCCAACCTGGATTGTGTGAACCCCCCCCCCATGTTGGATGAAAGAGTCCCCCAATTCTAAACAAAATAGTTGATGATGACTGTACCTGTTAAAGTTGGTCTCCTCAAGTGATTTTCCGCCTAGAGGCGGGGGCAGCCGGGGTTGCTGCATGGGCAAGTTGAGGAGAGTGGCCGACAGGGTGCATGTCACCTCGGACTTGAAGCACTGAAATGTGCTGATAGGCTGAAGGAGAAGCACCTGGAAGGCCTCCTCTAAGCCGGGAGTCCCGGGAGCCTGACAGGCAGGCAGGTAGGCAGAGGGGCGGGCAGGCAGCCAGGCAGGCAGGGAAGCAGGCAGTCTGGCTTACAATGGAAGGCAGGCTTGCAGGGTACCACAAAGGCTAGGGAAGGCACAAAGCCAAAGTGCCAGAAGGGAGGATTGTTTCTGCCTTGGGAGGCAGAGTTTCTCTCTCCACCCCAGGAGACCGAGTTTCGTCAACCAAGGAGAAAGAGTGGAAGCAGGAGAACTGGGCTATTTCTTTAAGGCTGTAAGGAGGAGAGCTAGCCCCCTGCTACTCAGTCTTTGAGGTAGGTTGTTGTAAAGTGCTTCCTGACCACTTTGTAAGCAGATTGGCGCCAAAACCCCAGGGAAGGGAGGGAAGCACCAAGGAAGGCAGGTTTTGGGGTCTCACTCAGACCAGCCATGGCCAACGGGGAAAAATTGGGCCAATACAGACCCTTTCAAATGACACTTTGAGTGGTCCTTGCTGGTTTGGAGCCAGGCAAGGGCTGCAAAAATTGGGCCAATACAGATCCCTCCGAATGACACTTTGAGTGGTCGTTGCTGGTTTGGAGCCAGGAATGACAGGGCTGCTGGTTTGGAGCCAAAGGGCTGCAAAAATACAGACAGACCCTCCAAATGACACTTTGAGTGGTCCTTGCTGGTTTGGAGCCAGGCAAGGGCTAGAAAAATTGGGCAGTAATAGTACCCTTCCAATTGTGTGTGTGAGAATACAGGAAGGCAGGCAGGCAGGCAGGCAGGCAGGCAGGCAGGCAGGCAGGCAGGCAGGCAGTTAGGCACTAGGTAGGTAGTCACAGGGCCAGCCAGGCAGGTAGGCTTGTAGGCAGGCAGGCAGGAAGTTAGGCTTGCAGGGAGGAAGCCAAGCTGGGAGGAAGACGTAATTGCAGGCAGGCAGGCGGACAGGCATAAGTGTTGCTCTGGTAGTGGATGTTAGGGCAAGGGAGGCCCGCTTGGAACGAACCCATGGCAAAACGACTTTGGACTTAGGTCTTGGAGTGTTGGGGTAATCCCAACGTGGAAAGGTTGAAGCAGATGAAAGTCAAACTTTTCACGGTCTCCAGGTCCAGTCAAGAGCGGCGCGGCCTCAGGACATCTCCCATGTGGGAGAAGACACGCTCACTCTGGACACTGGTGGGTGGGATGGATAAGAGGTCCAACGCCAGAGTCGAAAGAGTGGGCCAGAGGTCTGCCTTTCTGGCCCAGTAGTGGAGTGGGTCCAACGTGAGGGGTTGGAGGGGCTTGGCCATGTACTCCTTCACCATGGTCAGAGCGGGGTCCGGTTCTTCTTCCTCCCTTGCCTCCACTGAGGAGGAGACTGCCATGGCTAGGGCAGAGGCCAGGTAGTTGGCTGCTGGCATGGAACCTGGCCTCTGGGTGTATACTCCTGGAGTACAGAAGGATGAGGATCCTTGCGAGGATTCCTCTTCTACATTGCTCTGGCTTCCGTGCGCCCTCGGAAACGCCTGGGCCTGATTGGAGAGAGCCCTGACTTGACGGCATAGCTCCATCTTCCAGGAGTTCAGGTCAGCAGTGCTGCCTGCCAGGGAACCCTTGACGCGAGGGTTGCACAGGCATGCCATCTGGTACACCTTTTCCCTCCTTAGTGGGCCAAGGCGGGTATCTACACCGGTCAGCAGCCTGTCTGCCAAGGCCCTGCTCTTTGGGAGAAGATTGCCTTCTTCCCGGATACTGGCCTCTAGGCGTTGGCGAAGGGCATTGAGCAGGGGGAGTACGTGGCCCAGGCTGGCGTTGTAGCTGCTGAGTACGTGGGTGGTCTCCTCAAACGCCTGTAGGATATCCACCATCTGGGAGAGAGAGAGCCACTCGGTAGCACCAATGTCCATCTCCCTCCTCTCATGCAGGACCAGGGTTGTTGACATGACGTATCCCACCACTTCCCTCTGCTCCACCAGCCACTTCACCATTTCGTAGGTGGAGTTCCACCGGGTGGTCACGTCCTAGATCAGGGCGTGCTCTGGTCGGCCCGTCTCCACCTGCCTATCACGCATCATACTGGATGCCTTGACGCTGCGAGAGAAGTGCCCGACGATTTTCCGGCACTTGTCCAGCAAGGCCTTTGTCTCCAGGGTCCCCTCACCCCAGGAGTCCTTCGGTGCTCCCAGCCCAATCGCATCACCCACCACCAGATGCAGTTTGTGTGCTGCGCACACGATGCCCTGGAACCCTGCCCTTTCAACCACATTGGTCATGTTTTGGCCCGCGTCAGTAACCATGAATCCGCGATTGACCTGCCCCTCAGTCCCCAATCCCCACTCTCGCATTGCTGTCTTGAGGACCTCAGCAATGTAGAACCCTTTGGCATTGTCCTCCATGCTTTGTGCCTGGAGAAGCACCACCCTATACCCTCTTGGGGTGCTGCCTTGTGGCTCCCCCTCCAGCTGTTCTTGGGATGTCCTGGGCTCAAGGACCTCCTTGGGTTGCCACCAATGAGCCATCAGAGAGGGGTATCCGTGGTGCCCACCGGTCCAGAGGTCGGAAGTGAAGTGGATCTTCCTTCCTCTGGCCGCCTGCAGCAGGGCCCGGATCATGTCCCTGACGGACTCATAAAGGGAGGGAATCACCCGCCTGCTGAAGGTGCGCCGGGATGGAGGCTCGTACCATGGAGCCACGTGCTTCATCAGGTGCCTGAAGCCTGATGACTCCACAAAGGAGAGGGGCAACCCGTTCATGGCCACCATTTCACCCACCACGCGAGTGGTGGTCTCCTGTGCCTTAGCCCTATTTCGCCGGCTGACAAAACTCCCACACAATGGCCCCACTTCCTGCAGAGTGGCCTGCCTCTTCCCACTCTCAGCAGCGGAGCTGTGTTTTTCTTTCCCCATGCCTTCTTCCCCTCTCTTCCTCCCTGAGGAACCAGGGCCTGACACCGTCCCAGGCAGAGTCCCAGGGTGCTTTCGCATGAGGTGGCTGTGCAACCCACTTGAGGAGAGGTGTTTGGGGTCATTCCCCCTGCGCACCACCACCCCGCATTTCTTGCACACCGCCATCCTTGCGTCTTGGGGGCTGTTCTCAAAATGCTCGCAGAGACACCCGTGTGGCTTAGAGAAAGTACCGGCCCCTCTGGTATTGCCTGCTGCCGCTGCTGTGGTGGTGGTGTGGCCTGTGCCCTGCCTGGAAAGTAGAGTACTACTGCTGTCACTGGTGGTACTCTGGGTGGAAAGAGGGCTGCTCCTTCCATCACTGCCTGGAGCCTGCCTTAAGTCTGTTCCTGCCAACAGGTCCTCAGAATCTGGTATGTTTAGATGCAAAGAGCCCGATTCTGGTTCTGATGCCATTTCCGACTCAGAGCCCTCGGTGTCAAGGTGGGGGTGTCAAGTAACGGTGTTGTAGGGCATGGGATTTGTATCACCTCATCCATGCTTCCTTCAGTGACAGAAGATGGCACGGTGCTGGTTGTGGAGGTGCTGCTCGGGGACAGAGTTGCAGCAGTATCACTATCTGCACTACTACATGTGCCTTCCCTCAGAAATGTGCCCCAATTTATCTTAGTGGGGGTCCCCCTCCCCTTTCCTCTGGCTGTGCCACCCCTCCTCATTTTTCCATTTCTCAAAGTATTAGAAGAAAATCGATTGTCTGATTCTGTATTAAGGAAGTACAAACTATTCTAAAAAACTTATCCTTTTTCCACCCACAACAAGGTTACTGTCATACACTGTGTTCTTTGGTACAAGCACAGAGCACAGCACAGTGTAGTTTTCTGGTCGTTGCTCAGGCCAAGGAATGTATAATGTAATAGTGAACAAAACCACAAAGGAACAGTGGAGTAATAAGGATGGAATCCAAATAATAGGTCAGTTTAGTAGTTTGTGCACAGCTGGCACTGTGTTGTAAGGAAGGACAAGTAGTAAACAAAGTATACTGGAGCTGGCACCCACAAAGGGTGTGCCTTGTAAATAAATGAACGAGCAAGCACACTAGTACAGGAGTAGTTGCACGGCTGGCACTGTGTTGTACAGTAATATAATAAGGAACGACAAGTGTAAACAAAGTAAACTGGAGCTGGATCCCACAAAAGGTGTGCCTTGTAAATAAATGAACGAGCAAGCACACTAGTACAGGTCAGGAGTAGTTTGTGCACGGCTGGCACTGTTTGTACAGTAATATTAAGGACAAGTAACCAAAGTAAACTGAAGCTGGAACCCCAAGTCTGGTATAAAGGCAGATCTCAGGCGCAGAGGGCAGTGCCCACGCAAAAGGTGTGGCTTGTAAATTAATGTATTGTACAATGATAAACAAACAAAGGAAACAGTGTTGGAGTAGGATGGATGGAACCCCAAGTCTGTTAATAAGCTGATACCAGAATGGGCCTGTGTTGTTTTACTGCAGTGTCCTCACAAAAAGTTTAGGAAACAAACAATGTAAGTAAAAGTAAAGTACATATAATATTGTAATGTATTTCTAAAATGTAAAATATTTTCCACTAGATATAGAGGTGCCCTTGGCTTGCCAACAAATGTGTTTCAGTGCACTGGTTGGGGAAATCTGAAATATACTAGTATATATTTTTAAAATAAATCCACACCTCGCCTCCCAAACCTCCCCTTTGAAGCACTATCAGAAATGAAATCCTCAATTGGAGAATAAAAAAGAAAACTGCTAGGCTTGCTTGCTAATGCTATTCCCACCCACAGCAGAACTGCTGTAGGCAGGGTATGAAAGGACCTTGGCTTGCCACCAAGCAAATGAACTTTGGGAAATAGAAAATAAATGGTAGTATATTTAAAATATATATTTTTAAAATAAATCCACACACACCTCGCCTCCAAAACCTCCCTTGAAGCACTATCAGAAATGAAATCCTCAATTGGAGAATAAAAAAGAATAAACTGTGTTGCTATTCCCCACAGCAGACAGGGAATGAAAGGAATTATTATTATTTCCTAAAAATTCAATTGAATCAATCCCCTCCCTGCCTGCCTAACTGAAATCTAAAGGCTCCTCCGCGAAATCGAAACTAGCACAGCAGCCAGCTACACACCTCTCCCACCCACAGCCAAGCCCGGACTGTGACTGTTCTGGGAGTGCCTCGCCTTTTTATGCCCTCTGGCACATCCAGAAGTGTCAGTCAAAACCTGACCATGCGATTGGTGGAATGGCTCCAAAAATGTGCATGGTCCCATCCCATGGCCAGCCCATCATTGCGCAGGTGTAAAAAAATAAAAATATAAATATAATAAAATAAAATCAGTGCGACCTTTTTTACTGCTATAAAAACCCACTGCTGCTACTGTAAAAATTCAAGCATTTAAAATAGCTAATTTTCACATGTTTCTGTGGTGCTTTGGTGGTTTTTTTGGACCACGATTTAAAAAAAAAATATTGTGGTCGCCATTTTGATTCCCCCCCCCCGCACCGCATGGCAAATGGAGCCGACGAGACTGATGCCCCCCCAGCCTGGTACCAGGTCCAGCAGCCCAGGACAGAAGAGGGGGGGAGGCCGGGGACCCCCCCCCAGAAACCACCCCTCTGGTAGGTGCCCTCAGACAGGCATATTTTCGCCTGCTTTTTTGGCCGGAAATCGGGATTTTTTTATTTTTAAAACTTTTTTCTGTGCCGCTTGGCATCGCGCGATCGCCACACGATGCCAGGAACAACAATGACAAATCAGACCCTATTTTTCTTTTTTCGGTTCGAGTTCGAGTTCTGACGGCTTAATTGTCGTTTCCGTTTCCGTTGCGTAACGGAAACGAGGAACGAAAACGGAAACGAGAATTTTGCCAAGTTGTGCCCATGTCTACTCATAGTTAGTCCCCAGTATTACCTCAAAAAAGACATAGTGGAACTGGAAAAAGTGCAAAAGAGAGCGACCAAAATGATTACTGGGCTGGGGGACCTCCCTTATAAGGAAAGGCTATAGCATTTGGGGCTCTTTAGTCTGGGGGAAAAGGCGCCTGAGAGGGGATATGATTGAGACATACAAAATAATGAGGGCATGAGTCAAGTGGATAGGACACTCTTCTTCCTCTCACAAAAATACCAGAACTAGGGGACATGCACTCAAATTGAGGGCTGGGATAGTGAGAACAGACAATAGAAAATAATTTTTTTGCTCAGTGTGTTGTTAGTCTGTGGGACTCCCTGCCACAGGATGTGGTGATGGCATATGGCCTGGATGCCTTCAAAAGGGGACCTGGAGGAAAAGTCCATCACAGGTTACAAACCATGAGGGAGATGTGTAATCTCCAAGCTTAAAACTGAGACTTCAAGGAACAGATGCAGGGGAGTGGTATCAGGAGACAGATATCTAGTCTCATGCGCTCCCAAACGCATCTGGTGGGGCCACTGTGAGATACAGGAAGCTGGACTAGATGGGCCGTTGGCCTGATCCAGCAGGGCTCTTCTTATGTTCTTATTTTTGTACAGTTTGTAATATAGCTGTTTGATTTTAAGAAAACTCTGTCTCTGGCTAACTATTTATTCAATAAGTATTGCTTCGGCTGGCTGATAAAAGAGCACATACTCTGACAATATCTCTCAATATTGGCCTTTGGCCTGATGCAGCATGGCTCTTCTTATGTTCTTATGTTATGTTCTTAACCTTGACCGTGGCTCAGGGGTTGATAGCAGGCTGTGCTATATATGTCAACCCAAATGTAACATGACCAACAACTTGGTCACTAGCAGACAATGAAAATGGTTACAGTTTCTCAATTAAAAAAAAATAAAATAAAAAACAACACAGGCTGTACCACGTGTTCAAGATGCCATGTGTGATATCCCTGCACAAAAGGCCTCCTTCTGTTGCTCTCTGTTTTGAAAATGATTGCTTTCCAGCCGCTGCTACTATTTATGCGGGGAGATCAACAGGGCTCATTAAGGTGGATGAATGCCACAAGATGACATCATTTCCATTTAATTGTCTTGTTTATCGGCCATGTCTTTACTAGTTGTTTTCATAAAAGGGCAAGAGAAGATAAAAGGGTGCATTTGCATCCTCAAAAGAGTTTCTGACAAGGTCTAGGAGGCTGTTGACACTTATTGTTTGCAAATGAGATAATCAAAGAACATTTTTATTTGTATTGCTTCCAAGTCACTCATCCCAGAATATATCCCCCTCTTCCTGTTAGCAATTATGTTTTGCTTTCAGCAAACGGGGGGGAAAAAAAGAGGAATGAATGAAGACTCTGAAGGGAAGGACCTTTAAAGCTCCTACATTCCACTAACTAGGGCTTTGATTCAGGAGATCTATTAGGTATAACTCCATATATAAATTTCAGCTGAAACCCAAATGCAGAGAGTGATGAGACTTCTAAAATAGTGGAGTTGGAGAGGCTCTAATAAGGCCATTAAGTCCAACCTCCTGTTCAATGCAGGAATCCAAGTCAAACCAGATCCGACAGATGGTTGCCCAATTTTCTCTTGAATGCCTCCTATGCTGGAGCATTTGTAACCCCTACAAATATTGGTTCAGCCTAAAGGGATGGGACTAAGAAAGGGAAGATTTTTGAGTCAAAAAGAATGAGCCAACTGAAGGCACCAGAGGTGCTGTTGCCTCTTGGACTACTGAAGCACTTGCCAACTTGGCTTAGGGTTTAGGGCAGTGATGGCGAACCTTCAGCCCTCCAGATGTTTTGGACCACAACTCCCACAGTCCTTTGTCATTGGCAATCAAGGCTTGGAATTCTGGGAGTTGTGGTCCAAAACATCTGGAGTGCCAAAGGTTTGCCACCACCGGTTTAGGGCATTAAAGATTCTTCCATGTCATAGGTACCCAGCTAGAGCTGAGGATCTGATAGCAGAAAGTGAGGAGGAATTATAGAACCTCTTAATGAGGGTGAAAGAGGAGAGTGAAAAAAATTGGTCTGAAGCTCAACATCATGGCCAAAGGTCCCATCACCTCCTGGAAATAGAAGGGGGGGGATGGAGGCAATGACAGAGTTTATTTTCTTGGGCTCCTTGATCACTGCAGCTGGCGACTGCAGCAATGAAATTAAAAAACACCTGCTTCTTGGGAGGAAAGCAATGGCAAACCTAGGCAGCACCTTAAAGAGCAGAGACATCACTTTGCTGACAAAGGTCTGGATAGTCAAAGCTATGGTTTTTCCAGTAGTGATGTATGGAAGTGAGAGTTGGACTATAAAGAAGGCTGATCGCCGCAGAATCGACACTTTTGAGCTGTGGTGCTAGAGGAGAGTCTTGAGAGTCCCCTGGACTGCAAGGAGATCAAACCTATCCACCCCGAATATTCACTGGAAGGACAGATTTTGGAGCGGAGGCTCCAGTACTTTGAACACTTCATGAGAAGAGAGGAGTCCTTGGAAAAGTCCCTGATGTTGGGAAAGATGGAAGGCAAAAGGAAAAGAGGACGGCAGAGAATGAGATGGTTGGACGGTGTCATCGATTCAACCAATATGGATTTGACCAAACTCCGGGAGGCAGTGGAAGATAGGAAGGCCTGGCGAGCTCTGGTCCATGGGGTCACGAAGAGTCAGACATGACTGAATGACTGAACAACAACAAGAGCTCGGGAAGATATCTCAGATTTTTGTCTGAAACCAAAGGAGCACCTGAACTTTGCAAATTCTGCAAGCAATTCCTTGCATTGGAGCTGTTGCTAAGATCTTGGGTTCACAAATTGCAGCATTTTCTTGTTATAATTGCTCATGCTATCTGCTATATAAATGCAAATAAGAATAAATTCATTTTCTGGCATTGTTTTTGCAAGATTCATCCACAGTAAGCCTCATAGTAGTTCAAAACATGACAGACTCAGTACGTCTTGAGGTACTTGGTTCCATCGCTGGACTGTTCTAATAGTTAGGAGGTTTTTCCTGATACTGAGCCTAAATCTGACTTACTTGTTCCTCACTCAGGAATGAGGGTGGTAACAATGATGATGTCAAATTCCATTGGCACCTGAAGATCCACTAAGACATTTTTGCAGTCCTCATGACCAACACAGAGTCATCGTCCCCCCCCATAAAAATTGATCCCACACCCCCTATAGTTTCAGATTCAAAGGAGTCCCACAAAGTCCCTCACACATCCCCTAAAAAAGCATTTCTTTTCCTCCCCTTTTTGGGGGGGATGGCTGAAAATGCTGAGGCCCATAGCAGAACCTGACCACCCCTGCCCTAAGAAAACTGTAGAAATGGATAGCAATTAGAGATGGGCACGACTCATCGAAATTTTCGTTTTTGTTTTCACTTTTTCATTTCGTTTCACAATGAAAACGAAAATGAAAAATTTTTCAGAAGCAAAACGACAATGGAAACGAAACGAAAAATTTTGCCGTGTTTTTCGTTTTCATTACAGCAGACACATTGCATTGAAAAGAATGCTAATGAAACGAATTTTTTGTTTTTGTTTTTGTTTTTTGTTTCATTTCGTACAAAAATGAAAATGAAAAATTTGCAAAAAAAAAACCCCCAAAAATGAAAACAAACCGAAACGGACCGCTAAACAAAAAACAAAAAATGAAAAATTATTTTTTGATTCGTGCCCATCTCTAATAGCAATGCATAGATGTTGAGAAAAAGGCCAGGTACAGACAGAAATACGTAGATGGAGATTGCTCTGCTTCTCTTTACCTCTAGAAATTTATGGAGTGGCGAGTAGGAAGAAAAATGCTTGCTAGGCTTTATTTATTTTTATTCTGGAAGCAGTTTTATGATGGCAGTATTTATTGCATGTTCTTCTCCATCCTCCTGCCCCCCCCAATACGGCTGCTATATGCTTTTAATTTCTGATGTGATCCTTACATGGTATTTATTGCATTATGTGGTGCGTTTTCCAAACCAGCTGCTTTGGAAGAAATAAAAACACAGTAATTTGAAAAGCCGGAGATGAATAATTTGAACAGACACATACTTGTTTTGACCATTTATATTCTGGTGTTCAGTTTTGCGGTCTTCAAAGTTGGGTTTTGTAATCTTCTTGTCTCCCATCCTCCTCCTCCTCTCAGTTTTATGTGGACCGTATTGTCTTCTCCAGTTGCTGTGGCTATGAACTTTACATAGCTGGTAGCGGAGTGGACCAAACATCTCATTCATTCTCTGTACATCATCATCATCATCATCATCATCATCATCATCATCATCATCATCATCATCATCATCATCATCATCATCATCATTTATTGTCATTGTGCGCATATACACAGTATTAGAGATGGGCACGAAACGAACTTTTTTCGTTTCCGTTATTCGTTCCATTAGGTAACGAAACGACTAATGAAAATTGTGATGAAAATGGAACAAAACGAACAGAACCATGAAAATTGGGTTCGTTACGTTTCATTTTCGTTAATGCTGACGCGCAATGAAATGAACTGTTTTAAATGTTAAAAAACACCCTGGGCATCCATAAAAACACAGCGATAATTATTTATACTGTCTGATAATACCTACCGGGGGGGTCCATAAACGTGCATTTATGTCTTTTCTCAGATCGCTGTATTTTTTTCCTTTAAAGGGAGTTAGGGGACATCAACCCAAAATGGCTCCCAGATGCCTAATATTGATTTCTTGGGTATTAAAACACCCCGGAAATCCATAAAAATGCAGCAATAATGTGATAATTATTTGAAATTATTACCTACCAGGGGGTTGGGGTCCTTAAAACGTTTGTTTTTGTCTTCTCCCATCGCGATGTATTTTTCTTTTCCCTTTAAGGATCACAAAATGTATGTCGCCAGCCACAAAATGGAGGCAAGCCATGTGATGGGATCATGTTCAACCAATAGCATGCCAGGGTTGCAGACTGGGCAGGTCTGGCAGCCACAGAGGGCATAAAAAGCTCTGGCAGCCCCCGTCCTCCTTTCAGTCTCCGGTGGGAATTAGGGTGGGATTGCTGTCTCTGCGACTCTAGCTTCAGTCCTGCAGCCTCCCTGTATGCATGTGTGCATACCTCTTGGTGAGTACCCTCCCCTGCCCCACAGTGCAGTCACTCTGCGGCTGCCTTGCACCCTGGGCAACGCCCGCCGCTGCCTTTGCAGCCTCCCTGCCTACCTAGTCTATACTGTGTCTCTGCCAGCATCACTGATTTTAGTGTTTTCTCTCTGGTCTGGGGCGTTGGGGGATGTCCGTGCGCGGAAATGCTTTAAACATCGCGCAAAAAGCGGGTAGAAACGAAAAATGAAAAAATGAAAAACAAAAATGAAAATTTTCCAAAAAAATCACAAAAAATGATAACGAACTGAAACAGACCTCTCAACGAAAAACGAAAAACCAAAATGCCATTTTTTTATTTGTGCCCATCTCTACAGAGTATACACATACAATGAAATTCAGACATCCAGATACCAGATTCAACTCACTCTCACTCTCTCTCTCTCTCACACACACACACACAAATCCCTGAACACTCTCACACACCTTAAAAATCCCCTCAACACACACACATAAAAAATCCACAAACACTCCCCCACCCACCAAAATCCCTCCCCCCAAAAAACAACAACACACAAGCATCTACACAACAGGCTGAGTGATACCGTCCAAGTGCTCACTGCTGATGGTCCTTAAGTTCATTATTAAGTGCAATTATAGCTCTGAGGTAAAAACATTTATTAATAAATGCCACATTCATTTTAAAAATAGGAGAAATTGGGTAAAAATTCACCAGGGACCTGCTAAACACAATGCTTAGTCTTTTACACAGCAGTTCAGAAGCTGCAGCAAGTGAAAAACACAATAGCCGGGCTTGCATTGGGAACACTGAGATGTGATCATGTCTCTAATGTCCTGGCCTGTTTTCACTGGATGCTGATTTCCTTCTGAGCTAAGTTCAAGTTGTTAATGTTGACATACCAAGTCCTGAATGGTTCAGGGCCAGAGGCGTAGCTAGGGTTTGGAGCGCCCAGGGACGAAGTCAGTTTTGCACCCCCTCCTGCCCCCCAACTGCATCTCACCCACCGAGCAAAAGGTGCCCAATCCTGGAGGAACAGCAGGGGAGGGGGAGAAGGGTCCCTTTTTCTCACACCCTCTTTGTGGGGGGGGGGTTCTCCCGGACAAGGCTGTCCTGTGCAAACCACACAGTGCACTGATAACACCAAGCAGGCAATTTTCTTTTCAAGCATCACCTTCATAGCACACTTCCCCCTCCTCCTTTCCCCCAGCTAAGGCTTGGCAATTGTTATCCCGGGAAAAGGAGGAGAGGGAAGCAGGCAATGGGATTTTTTTCCAGTCAGCACCTCTGTCACATGCTTCCCTCTCCAACTTTCCCCAGGCTAATGATTGCCAAGCCTTAGTGGGGATGGGGGGAAGGAGGAGGGAGCAATCAACAGGGGTGCTGTTTGGAAAAAACATTGCCTACTTCCTTCTCCTCCTTTCCCCTTACTAAGAATCATCAAGCCTTAGCAGGGCAAAAGGCAGACTGTTGATGGGATGGTGCATGGCTTCCTCCTCCTGCTCCCTCTCCAGGTGCCCCCAGATTGCTGCGCACCCCAGGGCAAAAGCACTCTTCCACCCCTCCCTAGTTACACCAATGCTCAGGGCCCTACTACCTATCAGACCAACTCTCCTTCAGATCTTCCAACTGTCTCACCCACTACTTGGGCAGACAATTATGCTCCAAATTACCCTAAAACCCTAGCCTTGGTGCTTTGAACTACTCCTCCATCATTTTCATTATTGGCCACACTGGCTGAAGTAGAAGAAAGTTGCAGACCACTATAAGGACTCTGGTGTGGAAAGGCTGATCTCAATTGACTAAAATCAGTGCACCAACATTTAAGATAAGGTGCTTTCCCAGATGTACCAGCGGAAGTTCTGGATTGAACCTGGGACGGTTGGCATGAGAACAGCAATGGGCTTCTCTTCAGTTAACATCTGAGGCAGTGAAAAGAATTTCACAATTACTGACAATATTGTTCTGGGTTGTTGTAGGCTTTAGAGATGGGCACGAAACGAGCAATTTTTTTGTTTTCATTTTCATTTTTTCGTTTCATTACGTAATGAAACGAAAAATGAATTTTGTCTCCAAAATGAAACGAAACGAAACGAAACAACAGAAATTTTGTTGTGCATTTCATTTTTGTTGTGGCAAATACATTGAACGGTGATGAATGCTAACGAAACAGCAATTTTTCGTTTTCGTGTTCATTTTTTCGTTTCATTACGTAATGAAATGAAAACAATTTTTGCAAAAAAAAATCACAAAAAACAAAAACGAACTGAAACGGAACCCCTAAACGACAAGCGACAAACAAAACACCATTTTTTTGAGTCGTGCCCATCTCTAGTAGGCTTACTGGCATCCAATGACATCATCTTCAAACCAAAGTCAACTTCCTAAACCGATTGGCTTGATTTCTAGCAGTTTGTCCAAGACCTTGATCAAAGTGGAACAGGCATATTTAGTTCTGGCACAGAGCACAGAGAACGTACAAACTGATTTGGATCCACAGCACCAGTCACATCCCACAGAAGCACAATCCATTCCAGGACTCCTTTTTCTTTTAATGAAGAAGAAAATAAAGGAGCCAAACATGCATATTTCTGAAGCTCGCTCTCCACAACTGTGCAAATTTGTTCCCTTCCTTAGGATTTCACAGATATTTGATGTATATCACTTCAAAAACTAAAAACAAAAGTACAGTTGTTTTTGGTTTCCAAAGCATATTATTTAGAGACTGGTAATCCAAATCTACAAATCAACTCCAGTCTAAGAGACAAATTGAATTCATAGAATCATAGAATCATAGAATCATAGAGTTGGAAGAGACCTCAAGGGCCATCCAGTCCAACCCCCTGCCATGTGGGAACTCCCATCACAGGGCTCCCAACAGATATCCATCCAGCCTTTGCTTAAAAACCTCCAAAGAAGGAAACTCCACCACCCTCCATGGCAGCATATTCCACTGCTGAACAGCTCTAACCATCATGAAGTTCTTGCTAATGTTCAAATGCAATCTCTTTTCCTGCACTTTGAAACCATTGCCCCGAGTCCTAGTCTCTGAAGCCATGGAAAACAAACCTGTTCCCTCTTCAATGTGACATCCTTTCAAATATTTAAACATAGCTATCATATCCCCGCTCAGCCTTCTTGGTAGAGCAGAAGTCACACTGGGTGCAACTGGATTCTTTTTCAAAGCCTTAAATTGTCCTCAACACTGAACCAAGATGCTTGTGCACAGCCCTACTAATAACCAGTGGGAGATTTAATAATGTTTATTGTGTACCATCAAGTCAGTAGTGATTTATGATCCTTTCCAGAGTTTTCTAGATCCAGAATATTCAAAAGAGCTTCAGCATATTTTTCTTCTGGGGCCACTTTGGTAATATGCAGCTTGCCCAAGTCTACAAAGGTTGGCTCTTTACCTGGGAGGTTGTGAGTGGGTTCTACGTATCTTTCACTTGTGGGGATGTTTGTCAGAGGATCAATAAAGTGTTCAGATCTTATATTCAAAGGACTTTTATTTCCAACATTTTCAACAATAATATTTCACCTCATTTCTCCCTCCAGCACATGTTCCGGAACATTGCTAAACAATAACTTTTCCCCAACATCAATTCTCACAGTCTCTGGGATTCAATAGTGTGTTCTCCCATAGCTGGATTTGCCCCTCTCCCACGTGGGTATCTTCTCAGCTCCTGGGCAAATGGTCCCGCAGCAGGGATGCCTTGCCCAATGAGGCACTTCTCAGCAAGTTTGGTTGGGGAGTTCATCCTTCCGGAGGACTTTCCAGTCTCCATGGGTCCTACAAGACATTGTCTCCATCTCTGTCAGGCCCTGCCAGAACCTATTCCAGAGGCTGAAGAGTTAATGCCTGAAGAAGCCCCAGATGGGGTTTCTGAGCTGTCAGTTCCTCCAGCAGCTGCACAGGGGAGTGACTCAGCATCTTCAGGAGAATCTTCACCTCCACAGAGGGCTGCTTGTCAAAGGCAGCAGCGGAGACTTACAACTACGAGAAGCAGGGACAAGCTTTATCTGAGCCACCAAGGTCTGCATTCAGGGAGTGCTGAGTTTTGACAGGGTTAGTTTCTGGGGAAGTTATGTTGCTTCCTGGAGACATAAATTAAGCATTCAGGGCTGAGGCAAACTGTGGGAGCAAGGCGTTGATATGACAACTTGCTAGTTGCTACTGCCTTCCTGCTCAGTCCTTGTTCCTGCTTGGTGTGACCCTGGACCTTGTCTCCCTTGGCTCTGGACTTTCTCAGTGGACCTGGTGTAAGCTACCATTGGCATTCTGGCTTTGACCTTTGGACTATTTATCTTGGACTCTGCTTTGCTCTCTGAATAGGTGTGACCTTGCTATAGTTCTCCTGGACTGTGATTTGCTTCTGATTTACTGTATTGGGGTTTGGCTCTGAGTTTCCAGTAAAAAGCCTGAACTTACCTGTGTGTGTGAGTCTGTGGGTCGTGACACTCTCCTTCCATCTCTTTCCCTCAACCATCCTCCAACTGTCATCCCCTATCTGAATCCCTACCTTGCGCATCCCTTTCACTAACTCCTCCTCCTCTTGCCAAATTACCTCATCCCATTCATCCATCTCCCTGTCATACATCCACATCCCTCCTCCACCACATCTGCCATTAACCCTTTACATTCTTCTTCTTTGCCATCCCTCTTTTCCTCTTCTGTCACACCTTCCTTTTCATTTTCCTTCCTCTTATCTGAGTCAACCTCATTGGATGGCCCACTCTTGTTCTCTCTGCTTTTCCCATTTTCCTCGACATCACAGAGGTACAGGAGAAAAGATCCACAATCAAGGACCCACCTCACTGGACCATCCAGCCAGCTTCATCGGAGGAGGATTTACCTGTTCTAAACTTGTCTCATTCAAAGATTACCGCAACCTTTGAAGTTTATAGGCTTTGCTGCGTCTCTCACATTCTTGACTTTTCTGTCTCACATGAAAACACATCTAATCTCTACCATCCATTCCTCTGATCACACAGCAGTGCTGTAAATAACCTATTGCTGTGGCACTGATGGTATTGGTGGGCGGGAAGGCAGAAATTGTGATGGAGAGTCAGCGCTCTCTATGACAAGCTGTAAATGTGAGAAATTATTGCTTAGGTATTGCAAGGAGTTTTAAAAACGTCGATCTTATCTAGCAGACTCTTAATGAAATGGAGGCCTCCTGGAAAGCACCCTTTATGTTCTTCTGCTTGTTCGGTATTGACTTTCTTAAAGCTTTCCGTAAATTAAATCACGTGTATATGAATGTTCAACATACACAGAGGAGACAGTGCCTGATTCATAATCATTAGAACTGAATTGATATTTGCAGCTACAAGGCTCAGTATTCAAAGAATGTCATTGGCAACCTTCAAAAGCCAATCATTCATTAAAGATGCATCTTTCTCATCCACTGTATCTGGTACAGAGCTCACCACTCAGGATTCCTCAGGACGGGCAGTCCTAGTCGTGAAACTTAGAATGTCCTTCATGTCCACAGTAGAGAGTTTCAGGAAAGCTAAAAGGAATTGAAGTGAGGTCTGGCCATGGGTGGTTTGGACTGTGATGTTATAGAGCAGTGGTGGTGAACCTTTGGCACTCCAGATGTTTTGGACCACAACTCCCAGAATGCCAAGCCTGTACTGTCAATGACAAAGGACTGTAGGAATTGTGGTCCAAAACATCTGGAGTGCCAAAGGTTCGCCACCACTGTTATAGAGATATATCTCCCATTGGACAAGTGGTAGTGAATGCTTGCTGCAGATGGAACTCATCTAGTTACATAGAACTGAAACTAGGGATGGGCACGAAATGGGAAAATAGAGCTTCATTTTGTTTCATTTCTATTTAGCTGTTCGTTTTGTCTTATTTTAAAAGAATTTTTGTAAACAGTAACAAAATGAAACAATAATGAAATGATTCATTACTTTATAAAATGGCTCCCCTGGGTCCTAGAGGCACCAAGTTTGGTGGGTAGCTTTTTTTACAAGGGAGCCATTTTACCGAGTAATGAAATGTTCCAATTTTTTCATAGGGGGAAAAGAAGTGTTTCGTTTCATTTTGTAACAAAATGTTGTTTCCAGTTTATAACATTTTCAAGGCTTACAAAATGACAAAACAGTGTGTCATTTTTCATAAGGTGCCCATTAGAGATGGGCACGACCAGGAAAAATGACGTTTTGAGTTGTCGTGTGTCGGAGCCGGCCTGTTTCGGCTCGTTTCCGTTTGTCGCGAAATTTTTCAAAAATTTGTCATTTCGTTTGTCGTCTGTCGTTAGTACTGGTTTGGGGGGGTAGGGTAGCGGGCTCCTGGAGGCACCTCTCTGGGGTGGGTGCCTCCTCTGGCCCGCTACAAAGGGAAGGCATTTAGCAGGCTCCTGGAGGCACTTCTCTGGGGTGGATGCCTCCTCTGGCCCGCTACAAAGGGAAAAGGAAGGGTACATGACCGTGTAGCCATTCCATACCAAGTGTCACTGGCAGAGGCACCTCTCTTTTGGTTGCCTCTAGCGCACTAAGAAGGACAGCATACTGGCGTACAGGTTTGGAGTTTTTTGGAACTTTGGACTGTGAGCGAGGTGAGAGAAGAATGCTTCTGCTGGGCATCCTCTGACTCACTAAGAAGGACAGTGTACTTGTGTGTAGTGCAATGCGAGTACAGATCTGGCTTAGGGTTGGGGTTAGGGCAAGGGCTAGACTTAGGGTTATTATGGGTAAGGTTAGGGTGAGTTAGTGGGCTGCACCTCTGGGTGCCTATGACCCACTAAGAAGGACAGTGTACTGGCATATTGGTTAGGGTTAGGGTTAGGGTTAGGGTTAGGGTTAGGGTTAGGGTTAGGGTTAGGGCTAGGGTTATAGTGGGCTTTTTATGCCCTCTCTGGCACATCCCAGAAGTCTCAGTCAAAACCTGGCCAAGTGGCCATGCGATTGGTGGAATGGCTCCAAAAATTTGCATGGTCCCATCCCATGGCCAGCCCATCATTGAGCAGGTATAAAAAAATAAAAATAAAATAAAATAAAATAAAATCAATGGAGACGTTTTGTTGCAAGAAAAACCCACTGGTGCTACTGTAAAAATTCAGGCAGTTTTAAAATAGCTATTTTCGCATGTTTCTGTGGTGCTTTGGTGGTTTTTTGGACCACGATTTCAAAAAAAAATTGCAGTCGCCATTTTGGATCCCCCCACACCGCATGGCATGGCGAGACAACGAGGAAGCCCCCTACCAGAGCAGCCCAGGACAGGAGAGGGGGGGAGGCCAGGGACCCCCCCCCAGAAACCACCCCTCTGGTAGGTGCCCTCACTCAGGCAGGAATATTTTCGCCTGCCTTTTTAGCCGGGAATCGGGTTTTTTTAACTTTTTTTTCTGTGCCGCTTGGCATCATGCGATTGCCGCGATGCCATGAACGACAATGACAAATCAGACCCAATTTTTATTTTATCGGTTCGAGTTCGAGTTCTGATGGCTTAATTGTCATTACCGTTTCCGTTGCGTAACGGAAACGAGGAACGGAAATGGAAATGAGAATTTAGCCAAGTCGTGCCCATGTCTAGTGCCCATCCCTATCTAATTGAAAAAAATGTGTGCATTTTGTTCAGGAATGTAGGAAAGTGCCTTAGAGTTTGGAACCCTGTCTGAAATCACAACTATAGTAAGCACATTGAATAAGTGAGGAATTGAGGATCTGCTGAATCAACTATTCCATAAGGTCCATTGATTCAATGGGCCTGAGCCATAGTAGGAGTCTCATCAGTTAGTGGTTGAACTGCAGTCCTGCAGTCCTGCAGTCAAAGACTCTGCTCACAACCTGAGTTTGATCCCAGGCTTGGTAGCTAGCTCAGGGTTAACTCAGCCTTCCAGCCTTTCAATGTCAGTAAACTGAGTACCCAGCTCATGGGGTGGGGAGGCAATGTGTAACCTGCATTGTAAACCACCCAGGGAGTGCTATGGGGCAGTAGTAAGAAGCACACTTTGCTTTTTGCTTTGGGCCTACTCTAATTGCAATTCACTACTGGATTTCAGGGAACTGCCTAGGTGCCCTGAGCACATCTGATCTCACCTGATTTCGGAAGCTAAGCAGGGTCCGGCCTGGTTAGTACTTGGATGGGAGACCATCACATACCAGGTGCTGTAGGTGCCTGGAGTAGGAACTGGTAAGCCACTCCAGTATTCCTGCCAAGAAAACTCAGTCATGGCTGTAACACCACCACCACCACCAGCACAACAACAACTGGATTTCAGTCACAGTATCACAGAACGACAGAGTGGGAAGTACACCACAGCTCATTTAGTGGCACTGCCGGAAATCTATCACCAAAGTACCCTAGCAGATGGTCATGCATCCTCCATTTTAAAAAACCCACTGAAGGAGAGTTGACCATCTTCCATGATAGACTGTTCCACAGTTGAATGCGATGGATCTTAGGATCACAATGTTCTTCCTAATGTTGGCTGATGGCTCTTTTCTTTTGACTTAAAAGAAAAGCATTGATTTTGGCTCTGCCCTCTGGAGCTGAAGAAAACAAGTATCCGCCACCTTCCATATGAAGGCGGTTCAGATCTTTGAAAGAAGTCACCCTACCACTTCCCCACCTCTCTTTTCTCCAACCTAAACCTACCAAGGTCTCTCACAGCACATAGTTCCTATATTCTTTACCATCTTGATTGCCTTCCTTTAGACATCTTTCAGCTTCTCAATGACGAGACACAGCACTCCACAGGAAGTCAGATGACCGGTCCATCTGGCTTATTTTTGTTAGCTCTGATCAACAAATACTGCCCAAGGCTTCAGGAAAGATTCTTTCTTCTCCCTACCTGGACATTGTTCATATCCCCTGCTAGACTCCTATCCAAGTAGCAATGTGTGGGGAGATGAGTGTTCAAGTTTTAAAAACATCTCACAAAGAAGAATCTGGACATTTTTGCTCTGTCAACACCACTTACACGAAATGCCGACAGAGATTTCTTCATTCACAGCCATCAGCAGCTAAATATCACACCTTTGGGGGTGACTGTTCAACAGGATTTTGGTCGGTGTTGCACTTGACAGCTAACATGGAACAAGCAGCTGCTGAATTCCAACTGCAGCCATGCCAGACCGTAGCTTAGGCTCCAAATGAGAAGGCCCGAGTTGTCCTTTTTCAAAGTCACTGTCACAGATTTGAAAGACAAATAGATGAGCTGAGATCTAGGTGGTCTTGGATACACATCCCATCATAAGCAGGCATCTTCTGTTCTCAGAATCCCACCAAGATAAATGGGCCAAGTCTAGTGCTCCCCAGTTATGTTGATAACGTTTCAGGCACTATAATTACAGCCAGTCGGAACACTGAGTAGTGCTCTTCAGCTAAATTGAAAGCCTGAATTGTTCTGGAATTCCACAATTTCTTCTTACCGAAGTTTGGGTTTTAATAGAAACCTGAAAAGAGGCTTTCACTCTCCTCGGAGGTGCATTTAAGTGAGCCCGAGGAAAAGAGACACAGTAATACAGGCAGTCATCTTTGAAATTATATGCTCAGGCAGAGGTCACTTTAGCCATAATCTCCCTTCCAGCAAAAAGAGTCTAATGGGCCTTTTAGGCTGCAGAGGGGTCCCAAAATAGTCTTTCCTTTTTTCTTTTTGAAGACGTGAACAATCTCCATCAGACATTAGGCTCCGTAGGATTCAAGAATACATGGGGAAAGTATTTGTTGCAATTTTCCTGATCCTGCCCCAATGATGGCTGAGAGTTGTTGTGAGTTTTTTTGGGGCTGTTTGGCTATGTTCTAGAAGTTCTTCCTGACCTTTCGCCAGAATCTGTGGCTGGCCTCTTCAGAGGGCAAGGAGCTCAAGGAACGGAGTTCTCTCAGGGAACTAGGGCCGTCATCCTATATTTTCTTTTGGGTGCTTTTTTCTGTGGTTATAGGCACTCCTAATGGCTAGTCGCCTTTTCATTCAGAAAGAGGCAACCACGCCCCCTTTCCCTCATCTGAGTGCTTTTTCTTGGAAGCACCGCTGGGGGTTGTACTTTTCTCCAAGGTTTACAGAGGCAACTTTAAACAGCGACACTTTGCTGTGGACATTAGAGGGTGCTTTTTATCACTAAGGATGAGAGGACAGGTGCAGCGCCTTTTGGGGCATGCTACCATGTAACTGAAAAAGACATCTTTTCAAAATAAATGCCTCAAATCTACCGTGAGACAGCGGTCTAGGAGTTCTCTCTCACTCCAGAGCACAGAGAGAACTCCTGGTTCCCTGAGCTCCTTGTCCTCTGAAGATGCCAGCCACAGAGTCTGGCGAAACGTCAGGAAGAAAAAATTCCAGAACATGGCCAAACAGCCTGAAAAACTCACAACAATTATCAGATCCCAGCCATGAAGGCCTTTGAGATATATTCACAGGGATGACTTAAGTCTGACTTGACAGTGAGTGACAGCCTGAAAAACTCACAAAAACTATCAGAAGGAATGTTTAGCCTTACAAAAAGAAGGCTGAGAGAGGATGCTGAAGGGCATGGCTTCAGAGACTAGAACCCAGAGCACAGAGAGAACTCCTAGTTCCCTGACCTCCTTGCCACAGAGTCTGGTGAAACGTCAGGAAGAAAAACTTCCAGAACACAGCCAAATAGCCTAAAAAACTCACAACTATCAGATCCCGTCTGCGAAATCCTTCAAGAATACGCTGTCTGAAAGCTTTCGTTCTGATCAAAAAACGTAGGTGAGGCTTGGCCTAGCTAAGCCTTAAAGCTTTCTAATTTAGGTCTTTCTCCCAGCTGTATCACATCTAGATGTCTGTGAAGATTCTCAGTCATCCAGGTGAGTTTATCTGGAAGTTGAGTCATGGCTACTGGACTTCTTTTTTGAGAGATAGAAACGTTTCACTGTTCATCCAAACAGCTTCATCGGTCCGATGAAGCTGTTTGGATGAACAGCGAAACGTTTCTATCTCTCAAAAAAAGAAGTCCAGTAGCCATGACTCAACTTCCAGGATCACATCTAGATTTTTCTACAGTTTCCATAAGATAGGTAGAGCTCCCAGAATGGAAAATCTGTAGTCCAGAAAATAAAAATCCTACTCCTAGCCATATTTAAGAATAATCACTCCATTCATAAATGATGGATGATATGACTCTACTGAATGCTTCCTTAAAGGACCTGATCACCTAGAATTGTAGTCCAAACTCATTTTACATTTCTGGGAGCAGTAACATGCATGGGATAATCTATGCTGTGAAATCCCCCACTTACAGAAAAATAGGAGTCAATGTGCATTCATCTGAACCAGAGTCTGGAAACTAATTATTGGTGCCCAGAACTCTTGAGTTTAGTTATCCTGGCATAAGGGTCTTGGCATAAATTGTAGGAGCAAACTGGCCCTGGGTAACACATCTCCACTTGCAACATTTGCTGCATGACGGTTGCATGAATCAGTATAACTCTACAATCTAACCTGCTATTCATATGGAGGTATATTGTAATTCCTTTTTTCTTCTTTTTTCACATTTAATTTTTATATGCAGATTTTATAGTGTATATTTGTATATTGGATTTTGTAATTTTTTATCTAATTCTATTATCTATTTTTTTCTTTCTCCTGTTACACTTTTTGTGCACCTACCCGTCTTGCTTGTTCTTTATATCAGGAGCTGTGTAACAAGTAAATTTCCCCAATGTGGGATTAATAAAGATTTATCTTATTTTATCTTATCTTACATGATCATCATCATCATCACCAACATCATTGCATCATCACCATCACCATCACCATCACCATCACCATCACCATCAACCTTCAGAGCTGAAAGGGACACTACAGATCATCGAGACATGACCCTTAAAAGAAGGCACAGTGGGAATTGAACTCTCGTTTTGTAGCTCTATAGCCAGACTCCTAAACTATCCATGAGAGATTTGCCGCTACAGTTCATGTCATTGCACTTACACTCGCATAACGAATCCCTAGAATTCTGGTGATGAGTAAATAACTAGGTGCTTGCAGTTCATTACTTCTTTCAATAACAACATTATAATGAAACTATATTGTAATTGTAACTGAGTTAAATGGTGCAGTGGTCCCCCCACCCTTTTGCGGTTCATATACTGTGGTCCCGCTATAGCGTAGGACCGCAGTATATGAAAAAGACCCACTGGGGTAAGGGGGAAAGACCCTCTGAAGCCTAAGAAATGATTTTTGGTTATCTGGAATCACTTCTGGATTACTGGAATTCACTTCTGGTTCACAGGTAGGCCTTTTTGGGGGCCCCTGAAGACTCAGGAAGGCCCTTGCAGGCCTGTTCGGAAAGTGTCAGGCTGGGGGTAAGTACAAGAGTCCCCAGCTAGCCCCCCCCCAGGTCTGACCTGACCTGCATCCACATATTGTGGATTTTCAATTATCGTGGGTCGGGTCGGGTCCCTAACCCCCACAATAGGTGGGAGGTCACTATAGTTTAATATGAGGAATTTTGTCCTGATTTATATTTTAACCAGTCACATACTACAGTAGGGAAGACATTTCACCTTGAAATGTCCGGGCGAAGTCCCCCCAACTGTTTGGATCAAAAACTTCTTCAACTGCATCTACAACTACTTTAGGACAATGGCATGAAGAGTAAAATTACTTTTTAACCAAAATGTAAGCAAAATGTGTCATCTCCGCATACAGATCCTACACTGGACAAGGTCTACCAAGGACTTTCTATGGGGAAGAGAAAAACATTTTTTGTGTGTGACAACATTATGTCCCTTTGGAGAGAGGAAGGGGGGGAGTGGCTTGTGCATTAATTCATTCAAAGCCAAGAATTACTCATTGGGTAAATTAAATTAAACTCACTTGGAATGGAATTAGAATGATGGAGAACTGCTGAATATAGTTTTTGTAACAATTAGGGTTGCTATATGCCCATTAATGAAAAGCTCCATCTTAATCAAGTTGTAGTCCTGTCAGGGTCTCTCTTTGTCATCCTCTATTGTCATTTAAATAGATAATCTTCCTTTTTCTGCTTAGTGAAGTTTCTTTGTTCACTTAAGGTCAGTTCACCTCCTTGATTCCCTTCCAGCCCCAACAAGGCTGAATGAGATCCTCAGAAGCTGCTCTAAACAGCTTTGAATTTCCAGTATCTTGAGAAAAGTCAGAGCTGCTCACAGTGGACATAAAAAAGGAGACCAGAATGAGTCGGATGCCATTTCTATTCAATTACATTTGTCTAAATAGGCCATTTCCCTGCCACTGTTATTTATAATTCACTACATTTATGGCCCTGTGTTTCATCTGGGGTATGTCCCATTGGCAGCTGTCAGGGTTCTCAGCTGGGCTCTGTCAAATAAGAAAAGGGGAGCTCCATCCCCTCTCTGAAGTCCCTTTTGTAAACCACTGAGGTATCACCCCTGTGAACATGCCTCAAGGCAGTAGCTTGGTGGTCTTCCCACCTCTCTCAGGTAAGAAAGGCTCGGGTTGAGCAATGCAGAATCATGACTGAGCCCACCAGTTCATTCTGCTCCTCTCTCCCTCTCTCTCCCTCCCTCCCCCCTCTCTGTGTGTGTGTGTGTTGGAAGGGGTCCTATGGATCATCAATTCCAGTCCCTCCAATGGAGGAACAGTGGGGAATTGAATTCCTCTCCTCTGGTGTGAAGTCACAATGGAAAAACAAAATTCATAAATAATTGGAGCGGTTCCGAGACAATACATCGCTTCCCCTTCCCATTGTGATATCTGGATGGCCCAATCAAAGAACACTTGGATTCATTAACACCTGCATGGGCATCCGACTCTGGCCTGCCAGAGACTGCCCAGGACCACCTCTGGCCAACCCCTGGGCCATCTTGATTGGACTATTTGAAATCATCCTCAGCCAATCCCTGGACAGGTGCCACCCAGGGAGGGGAGGGGGAAGAAACCAATAAAAGTTGGGGTTTCCATGTGCTCGGGGTCGGACATCTTTGCCTGGGTCTTGGCTTGTGTCCACCTGCTGTCTTTATTGGGCCTAATAAACGCAGTATTTTCTTCTGGATTTCTCTTGCGTTGGATGCTTCATTGGGCTTTTGGGATCCAGCGAACCTCAGCAGGGCTAGCCTGTCTGAAATAGAATTTTAACTTATTATTTTAAACTCAACACTGGCTCAGAGATTTAAGCCACTGAGCTGTTCATGGGACATATAAACTAGGTGGCAAGGATGGAAAGGGGTGGGAAGGATGATGGAGCTGGTGCAGTCCTTTCATTCCATATTTATCGAATGCAAAGAAATTTGGAATAGAGCCACTGAGCTTGTATATATGCATGCATGGAGTATGTGGCAAAAAGGGTTAATACAAGTATGAATATTTATGACTCTGATTTGAATAGCCAATCACCAAGCAGGTGGGGGTGACTAAGAATGTTATATATGGGAACCTAATGGGGATGTTCAGTTTAAGTTCAGTTGGGTTCAGTTTGTGTTAGAGCTGAGAGGAGTTCAGTTAAGAGAGCTGAGAGTCAGATTGTCAGTTGGTCAGGTGGACACTGAAAAGGGTCTGGTTTAGAAAGGAAACACATTATAAGATTTGATGTATGCAGTAATAAGATCGGCTAAAGCTATCAAAATACTGATCATCTAATTGTGAACCAATAAATGTTTAGTGTTTGTTTTAAAACTATATTACTTGGTGTGACTCTCTCTCTCAAATACATATAAGTGTCAGTGAATCTGGTGGTGGCAGTGAGTGAAAACCCAGTGTGTGCAAGGGGCACATCACAGGGTGTTTGTGTTATGTTTACATACGGGCTACGGTGAAGAAGTTCACGGAGGCAGCAATGTTGCCCTGGAGGGGGCTGGTTTTGCCCACTTAGAGCCCACCCCACCCATTTGTGTCATGAATCCCTGGACAATTTCCGGGAAGACAATTAGGCCCTGAGTCAAAATGATGTGTATGTGTGTTAGGAATCCACAACTCCACGCTAACCGTTTTCTCCTCTACCACCTAACATCTCACAACCCACAAATCAGCTTAACTGCTATTGAAATGTTATGTTGAGTGGAAAAGCATGCTGAGAATATTTCCCTTCCATTAAATGTAGGTCTTTTGTAAACTAATGGCTCTAAATTATCCAGTGAACAAACCACCCTGATATAGCTTACATTACAAGAGGGACATCTTGTATTTTTGCTCAGAGGACCGCAGCTAAATTCATAGAGAATCACCAAAGGCTGCTGAGAAAATTGCACAGTCAGGGGATAAGAGGGCAGGTCCTCTCATGGACTGAGAACTGGCTGAGATCCAGGAAACAAAGAGTAGGTGTCAATGGGAAATTTTCACCATGGAGAGAGGTGAAAAGCGGTGTGCCCCGGGGCTCTGTCCTGGGACCGGTGCTTTTCAGTCTGTTCATAAATGATCTGGAGACAGGGATAAGCAGTGAGGTGGCCAAGTTTGTGGATGACACGAAACTTTTCCGTGTGGTAAAAACTAGAGAAGATTGTGAAGAGCTCCAGAAGGATCTCTCCAAACTGGGGGAATGGGCTGCAAAATGGCAAGTGCGTTTCAATGTAGGAAAATGTAAAGTAATGCATACTGGGGCAAAAAATAAAAAATCAAAACTTCATCTATCAACTCATGGGTTCTGAGCTATCCATGATGGATCAGAAAAGAAATCTTGGTGTGCTGGTGGATAGCTCAATGAAAGTGTCTACCCAGTGTGTGGCACTGGTGAAGAAGGCCAAGTCCATGCAAGGTATCAAAAAAAGGGGGGATTGATGGGCCTTTGGCCTGATCCAGCATGGCTCTTCTTATGATCCTATGTTATTATGTTAAGAATCCTAAGGAGATGGCAGATGGTGTCATATTTCCTAAAACTCAGAAAGTATTGAAGCTTTAGTTTCATGAGTCCTGGCTCCCCTGCACCATTCATGAATTGAAGAAAGCTTTGTCCTCTGTCTGACAATGAAGAATCACACGGAAGCTGCCAATGCTTTTATCCAGCATGGACGTGGGGTCACGAAGAGTCGGTCACAACTGTAATGACACAACACACACACCCACTGCAGAAATGGCTTTACTTTGTTCAATAAAAGGACCAATCTGGTCATCCACCAGGGCACATCATGTAATGCCTTATAGACACATTTTTGCAAGCAATCTCTAATCAAATGCTTTTTAAATATTTTTTCCACTAGTAATGCATTTACATGTGTGCAATTTTTTTTTTTTTGCAAACAGTGACCCAAATCTTGTTACATCTGTCAGGAGAAGTCTAGAAGGTGTATATCTCAGTCATGAATTGCCACTTGTTAAAAGTCAGTGCTTGTGGTTCATGCTACATATACCGGTCGTGTGACTTGGCACACGACAAGAAATGCAACTTCTTCCCATTTCATGGTTGAGATTTATGCCATTGATGTAAATCCCATCATATATACTGTTACGTATATGTGATGGGATCCTGGCTGTTAGCTTTTGTGAAAAGCTTGCAGCCACAAAATCTGGGAAGGTGCACTTACTGAAGCCAATGGTGGCTGGTGACTCCAGTTCCAGGGGTGCTGTGAATCCACTGTGGGTTTTAATCCATTCTTTACATGAGTCATTGGGGGCAGTGGGCCTTTTTTGTGGGAAGGGATTCAGCACCTTGGATAGCTTCTATCAACTACAGACTAAAAGGTGGAATGGTTTTACAGCACCCTGGAAACAGGAGTCAGAAGCCACCAAAGACTGAAAGCATAGGTTTACAGTATTTTGGTTTGCACAGTGTTTTGCAAAATGAAGATTAAGGTTCACATTAATATGAAAATTGAACATATTTTATTTGCCTTCATATCTATTTTTTAACCTACCGAGGCAATGGAAATAAGAATAATTTCAAAGCTAATTCTATTTTTTATTTTCACGATATGTTTGTTTGGAGATGGTATAATTTAACATAATGTTCTTCCCCAAGCAAGTTCATGCCACTTATTGCCTTCTGATGACAGAAAACTGCCTTTTAAAGAAAAAAACTGATTGATTTGTTATGCCTCAGAGATACAGTTGCCAAACCGACCCCTGAAAATCAGCAATTTGCATCAGTCGATATATTCACACGCTGAAAACCTGCTGACATGTTCACGACAATGCTTCATTTTTATCAGCTTCCCTTGGATCAATATTTATCGTATTATTCCAAGATCTGTAATCTAAGAATGATCATGCCTATTTGTCTCAAGGAAGAGGGGGGGTGTAAAAGGAATCTCACGGATATTCAGGAAACACTGGAATCATTTGGAGATATTATGGGGATTCTTTATTTTCTTGAGTGTAGGTCAAATTGGCAGATGAGCAGATCTAGCACATGCATTTCTGTTCATGCGCTGCAAGGTCCTTTTCATGGTTTTCCAGGAAGAGAAGACTCAGAAACGGAGCACCATTCCGTTCTTCTGGGGTCATCCCGGGACTGTTCCATTTGCTCATGGCTGGCTGTGCTCCCAAGAGGCATGGCTGTAAGGAATTAAACTCCCAACCTCGGTCTTTGCACCCAGACACTGAAACCACTGGACTACCCAGCCAGCAAAACTGTATTTTCATGTTAAGGGCACACTCCTTTATTTGAGGGTTGTTCTACCTCTGCAGTGGACTAGAAAAGAAGATGCTTAATGTCATGCCTAGCTCTGAGTCAGTATTATATTCAACTAAAATTTATTTATTTATTTATTTCTAATCCACCCGTCTTCCCAATGGAACTCCGGGCGGTATACAATAATTACATAACAATAAAAATAAATATCAAACAAATAAATATCAAACAATGAGTCCCCATTGTGGGAATAGGGCAGTATACAAGAGTTAAAAATAAATAAATAAATAAATAAACCAATTAAATAATTGGTTGGGTCTGTGGCTGTAAATAAAGATTGTATTGTATTGTAATTAAATAAATAATAATAATAATAATAATAATAATAATAATAATAATAATAATAATAATAATAATAATAATAATAATAATAATTGCTCAGTCTGATTACAAACAGTGTCATAATGTAGTGGCTCAAATGGTCCACTGGAATATGTGTCAGAACTGTCATCTTCCCGTAGCAAAGAATTGGTGGGATCATAAGCCTGAAAAAGTGACTGAAAATGAGCATGCAAAATTACTTTGGGACTTCTGAATACAGACAGACAGGGTTTTGGAGCATAATACCCTGGATATTGTGATTGTGGAGAAGAAAAAAGTGTGGATCATTGATGTTGCTATACCAGGTGATAGTAGAGTCACTGAGAAACAACTTGAAAAAATTACCCGATATCAGGGTCTCAAAATTGAACTTCAGAGACTCTGGCATAAACTGGTAAAGGTGGTCCCAGTGGTAATTGGCACGCTGGGTGCAGTGCCTAAAGAGCTAAGCAAGTATTTAGATGAAATTGGAGTTGACAAAGTCACCATCAGTCAGCTGCAGAAAGCCGCCTTACTGGGATCTGCTCGCATAATTCACCGATACATCACTGAGTCCTAAACGCTTGGGAAGCATTCGACTAGTGATTGGTAATATAAAATCCAGCGTAGTTAGCTGTATGGTTAATAATAATAATAATAATAATAATAATAATAATAATAATAAGAAGAAGAAGAAGAAGAAGAAGAAGAAGAAGAAGAAGAAGAAGAAGAAGAAGAAGAAGAAGAAGAAAGCAAAGTGTTCTGCTTATATACCGCCCCATACCACTACAAGTAGTCTCTGGGCGGTTTACAATTTTGATTACAGTGTGCAGGCTACACATTGCCCCCCCCCAGCGAGCTGGGTACTCATTTTACCGACCTCGGAAGGATGGAAGGCTGAGTGAACCTTGAGCCTGCTACCTGGGATTGAACCCCAGGTCGTGAGCACAGTTTTACCTGCAGTACAGGCATTTAACCACTGCACCACGAGGCTCAGAAGAAGAAGAAGAAGAAGAAGAAGAAGAAGAAGAAGAAGAAGAAGAAGAAGAAGAAGAAGAAGAAGACGAACGATGGCAGACCAGACCCCCCCCCAAAAAAAAATTAGCCCTAATGGTTGCCAAATACCTCTGTGAAAAGCAAGGTCTTAAGCGCTTTTTTCGAAGGCCAGCAGGTTACTGTGCGAGGTGAATCTCACTTGGCAGTTTTTTCCAATGTGTGGCACATTTCCTTCCATAAAAACTTATCTGTACAGAGATTCTTATCAGATGCAAATGTGTTTAAATTTAATTAATTAATTGGTCACAAGACAGGTGCTAGATTGGCTGAAATCAATTCACAGATCAATGAAGATGCAAAAGCACATTTTTGAACGGTTCTTTCTTACCCTTTTTTGCAGGCCTAATTCCGATTATGAGCAGAAAAACTGGTTCATTGCCCATCCTTTCCATCTTGTGCGCATTCCATCATCAGAGATGATCTCACTAATGCATCATTATTGTTCTCAGTGTTGCATCATTTGGTGCCTGTTCTTTAGTGAGGAGTGCATTACTCAGGAGGTCACCAGACGGATCGTATTCAACATTCCGGATTTATAGGCTGACGGCACTCATCTCCTGTCTCCATCAAGTCACACAGATCATTTTGAGTCAGAACAAGGTGCACATTGGGCATGTAGGCAACAGTCATTTGGTGCTCATGCTAATGCAAGCTGGCTGAATCCACACTTCACAAACTAATAATATGCAAAAGGAAATTGTCCTTCAGGTTTTGCGCTTGTCTGAATTTTGCAATGCTGTTCGCCAATCAAGAAATTCATGCAGATGTGCTCACATTAGGAAAAAAATGGCATGAAGAAAGGCATGCATTAGGGAAAGGAGCCTGCTAAATATAGGCATATTATGGGAAATTGCTAACAGAAATTCAAATGAATTTTGAAACAGATGTCTTTTTTTTTAAAGAAAAAACCACAGAGAATACTGGTGGGGTTAAGGAATGGAAAGAACCCTTGCATGTGGAGGAAATTACCATTACAGAAAGCAAAACAGATTTGTCCATCCTGGGAAGCTAGGTTTCTAGTAGAGCCAGAGTTTGGGAGTTCAATCTGCCACTGCATCTCAGAAGAGCCAGCCCGTGTAGCATTGGGCAAGCTGTACAGTCGCAAAGCACAACAGAAGGAGGGAATGATAATCCACTTCTGAGTGTTTCTCTACCTAGAACACCCTAGAAAGGGTAGCCATGAGTCAGAACTGATTTGTTCATTATTATTATTATTTGAAATGGGTTTGCATGTGTATAGAGTATGGTATAAAAACGGCAAGAAAGTAATAGATAAATACAGTGGACCCTTGTATAAAAATGGTTTGTATAACATAAAATCTGTACAACATAAAAAATTCCGGAGATAGAGAAAATTTGCTTAACAGAATCACTTATGGGGCAAATCCGTACAACATAAAAATGGTCGCGATTAGGGATTACTCCATTTTCAATGCGTTCCTATGGAAAATGTGTATAAAGGAAAATTTGCTTAACAGAATTTCATTTGGAACAAATTAATTCCTTTATACAAGGTACCACTGTATTTATATCTTATGGCTGTGTACTTCCAAGCTCTGACAAAGACCACCATGAAATGATTTGTGACATAGCTGAGTAGTAACCCATGGGCCAAAAACCTGAATGCAACTCCCAATGCATTTGTTGTGCCTTTAGCTCAAACAACTCCTGCCAGAGTTGCTTGAACCATTCCCTCCCACCAAATGCCTAAGTATGTAAGTGGACTTTACTTTTCCAACAGGTTGTTAGATGGTGCACGTCTAACATTTCCAAATACTCATTTTCCAAAATCGGACATAGCTATCTGATGACCATTCTAAGCATTCTAGGGAGCAGACAATTGACTCCAAGCCTACTGTAATTACCTGCTCTGCTTTAAATAAATACATAATAGGGTTCTGCATAGCTCCCCGGATCTCATTTGGAGGCCATTTCATGAATTTAGTATATATCCCAGTTTGGAGCAGAGTGATCTGTGTCCCATTCAGTTTTGGGGTTGTTGTTTTTTTTGTTTTTGCTTTTGTTTTTTTGCTACAGATGAGAATTGATTTATAAGTCTTCCAATGACTTCCATGAGTAAAACAAAATTATTACTAACATTTTTTAGTAAGGAGCCCCATGGCGCAGTGGTTAAATGTCTGTCCTGCTGGTAAAACTGTGCTCACAGCCTGGGGTTCAATCCCAGATAGCAGGCTCATGGTTTATTCAGACTTCCATCATTCTGAGGTCAGCAAAATGAGTACCCAGCTTGCTGGGGGGGGGGGCGCAATGTGTAGCCTCCATACTGCAATTAAACAGTAAACCACCCAGAGACTACATGAAGTGGTATGGGCCGGTATATAAGCAGAACACTTTGCTTTTTTTCTTTCCCCCCCACAAATATAATGTGAAATTTAAGAGGGGTATAAACCTGCCAAATTCCAGGCAGCTAGGTTCAAGGGTTTGGATACTTGGCACCTTTAACACCTGAATTTAATTAAAAAGCTGCAATGGTTTGTGCCATGTCCAATATCATTTGTGCTGTTTAGACACAAATCAGTTGGCAAATTTGTTTTGTTCCATTCCAGAACCAAATGTGGTAACAGTGCTTTTATCTGAACCTCACACAAATACATCCAAATCAAGCTGATTTATTTAGTGATTTGGGATTTTTCCAAAGTTGAAGCATAATCCTAACCAATATACAAATGACCAAACAAATGGATACATATGTGGACTTGGAACTGATGGTGCTAGAGTACAACCCAACTGTTTGCAATCAACAGAGTACCCCCACTGCATAAGGTTTATTTATTTATTTATTTATTTATTTATTTATTTATTTATTTATTTATTTATTTATATACCCTAAACCTTTTTCCATAAAGGAACTCAGGGTGATTTCCAATAAAAGCAGTTAAAAGCACAAGTAAAACAACAGGAACAAAAGGAAAACAATGGCAAGATAAAATAGGAGAGTGGCAAAGAGGGAAAACCCTCAGCAGAAAGTGGTGAACCATTAAAAAAAATCAAACAGAAATGAGATCACCATATGCCTCCTTGAAAAGCAAAGTTTTTAATGCCTTTCTGAAGGCGGGCAGGGACTCTGCAAGGCACAGCTCACTCGGAAGTTGGTTCCAAAGAGAGGGGCCAACAACAGAGAAGGCGCGGCTATGGGTTATCGATTTCCGCACCTCTCTTGGAGTAGCCACCCTAAGTGAGCGTGCCTGCGACAATCGGGTAGGTCTGGCCTCAGTTGATCTCTGGGAGATCCGCTCCGTCAGGTATTCAGGTCCAAAGCCGTGGAGGGTTTTGAAAACCAAAATCAAGACCTTGAACCTTATCTGGAGAGCAACGGGTAATCAATGCAGGCATGCCAGAACTGGGGTGATATGATCATATTTACGGGCACCCACCACCAGTCTGGCCACTGCATTTTGCATCAGCTAGAGTCTCCAGACAAGGGTCAAGGGCAACCCCACGTAGAGTGTGTTGCAGTAGTCAATCCTCAAAATCACGAGGGCCTGCACAACTGTTCTCAAGGAGGACTCATCGAGGTATGGGCGGATCTGGGCGATCCTGCGGAGCTGGAAAAAATTGCCTCTGGAGACCGCCATCACCTGGGCTTCCAGGGAGAGGGCTGAATCCAGGACCATGCCCAGATTCCTGGCCCTGTCCGTAGGCTGGAGGGAAACACCCCCCAGGCTAGGGAGGGGGCCATTGTA